>OY992533.1:25819181-27051333 GCA_963921185.1 Dasysyrphus tricinctus | reverse complement strand
CCTTGAAACTGACAATCTTTGACAGCAATATGTACACTCAGAAAAAAGCATCGTGTTATAGAGCACATCTTTGAACTTAATAAGAATGGATAAGAAAGATGAAGCAAAGGGTGAAAGTAAATTGTTTCTTCCGTGCATTATCATAATTTCGTTCCATATAAAAGAATAAAAGGAATACTCGTTTATTATTCTTGGTGCGGAATATGAATTCCAAAAATGTTTTTAAAGCTATCTGAACATCTTTAATTTATTAATTACATAACAATATACATCTGTACAAAACAAGGCTAGGTAATAAATCAACAAATTTGTATCACGCTGGACTTTGGATTTTATTGTTTCTCAAAATCTAAGGCATGCACAATGCTCATGCACACACAAAAATTGACACAGTATTTCCCTCCCCCAGCAATTCTCTTCCGATTTTTTCATTTTAAAAACAAACTTGGATTTCCATTATATTATTTGGAGGAGTAAGCTAGCAATTCAATCTCTCTGCATTTAGTTCGATAAAAAATACTGGACACCGAAGCTCCCTCTTTTTAAACTTTTTAAGTCAAAGAATTAAAAAAAGTTTGGGCAACTAAGCTACTTTCTTTATTTTTTGAGGCATCAAATACAGATAGTTTGACCTAGGACAAAAAAGTTCAGTTTTTATGCTTAGCTTTCAAAAAGAAGAACATGAAGAACCAGGTCCTAGTGACGTGCAGCTCTCAACCAGTCCTGCCTGATCTACAATTTTTTGCCGAGTCCAAATGGTCAGATGAGAAACACTTATTCATGACAACAGATACTCTTGGAGTATTTGTCAGTTCCTCCGCCATTCTTACAACAATTTGTTTTGCAACATTTTTTTCTGAAATAATGTTTTTTGGAATCTTTGCTTTTTCGAAACTTTATTTTCCTAAACTTTGCCTCTGCAAAACTTTGGTTTACGAGGCTTTTTCCTTCGAAATATTGCCTTCCAAAATTGTGTTTCTCAAAACCCTATCAAATCCCCGTTTTATAAACACATATCCTGGAAACGAGTGCTCATAAGTCCTAGTCTCAGTCCCAATTTTATCCGGTCATTCAGCGAAGCCTGAAAGATTGTGGGCTATATAGACATTTTGAAGACTCGCAACGTCCGTACAAAATTTTCACCAAACTGCTCCCCAGGGTTGATTTCTCGTTCGCTACGATCGATCTATGAATGGAAAAGCCTCCTTCTTGAAATCGTATTTCTAATATATATGGATACAGCTCATTAGAGCACCGTACGAAGGGGTTGGCCATTCTTTTAACCTTGGAGAGGTACTACGAATTTCTGACTTTAGTTCAGTCATGAACTATGCATTCATGACAAATTAATACCATTATGTACAATACTTTTAAGTTAGCACAAATTGAAATTTCATTTCGTCCCACGGATCTCACTTGTCAGTATGCATTTTTTCTTTTTGTTCAGGTCATCTAGCATAGATTTTATGACAACAAATTAAACATGTATGAAAAGTTTATAAACAGTTATAATTAATTATTAAAGCTGGGAGATTTTGTGGGTGTCTCATAAAATAGCAATAATATTTAACATCTTGTAATGAAAGCTAAATAGCTCTGATAGCATTTTTATAAAAAGACTTCAGCTCTCTTCAAATTCCAAGTATGTATGTCTTATTATGAGACTAATTTTGTCCCCATTAGTAGGAGTGTATAAACTTTCAGTCTTATAAGAAACTTATTATGAAATGTGAACTCTGTTAACAATTTACTTATGATTATAATCCCATAATTATACTTTTATAAGAGCTTTTTGTTAGAGTATAACTCTACTAAAACGTTTTTATAGGATCTGTAGTATAAAAGTTTTTATGACGAGAAGCTAATAGGAGTTACAATAAAAACAAATTACCTATAAACAATCAAAAATATCTGCTTTGTGTTAAAAAAATCATGATTTCCTCATCCATATCATCCATATTAAAAGCAATTAAATCTTCAAGAAAATGGACAATAAGCAATGGAAAAAATTAAATGTTCAAAAGTTTATATAAGAGGAGAGTTCAAAGGGCCTGCATATACACACTCTATTGCCAAAAAAGGGAAGAAGAAAAAAAGGCTTTGTTTTTTAACCACTTTTGTGAAAAATAACGATGTAACCATATTATAACTCAAACATAATATTATTGATTGGCTTTCAAAAATACTTATTAGCTTTTTCACGTTATAAAAAACAAAAATCTGTTAACGAGAAAACAAATCTCAAATAAAATCTTTTAGTCTTGCTAGTAACGACACCGTTTAATACTCATGTCATAACTATCGTAGTAAACTACCAGAGTACATTTTAATATGTATATAAAGTTAGCAGGACACTTTTGGAAATTCATGTTAAAAACTATCCTATCATTAGTTGCTACTTAATTGCGAATTAGGTAGTTACGCAAAAAAAAAAAATTAATTGCTTTTTTGGTTTAGGAAAAAAATGGGTGTCCTGCCAACTTCATATGAACTTAGCAGGACAACTGGTTGTTGAGAACTAATTAATTGCGAATTAGTTAGGCAGAAAAAAATGAATTTTTTGTGTGTTTGCGAAAAATAGGCGTATTGCGAACTTCACGTGAACTTAGCAGGACAACTTTCTCAAAAAAGGAGATAATCGAGCTGAAAAAAGTTGGTTATTGAGAACTAATTAATTGCGAATAAGTTACGCAAACAAAAATTTAATTGCATTTTTGGTTTGCGAAAAAATGGGTGTCCTGCTAACTTCATATGAACTTAGCAGGACAACTTTCTCAAAAAAGGAGATAATCGAGCTGAAAAAACTACGTTATTGAGAACTAATTAATTGCGAATTAGTTACGCAAGAAAAAAATTTAGTTGCATTTTTGGTTTGCGAAAAAATGGTTGTCATGGTTGACAATTTTTTCAAAAATAAAGATAGTCGAGCTGAAAAAGGTTTATTATTGGGACTAATTAATTGCGAATTAGTTACGCAAAAAAAAAATTTATTGCATTTTTGGCTTGCGAAAAAATGGGTGTCCTGCTAACTTCATATGAACTTGGCACGACACAAATTTTTTCGCAAGCCTATAACGCAATACAAACTTTTTTCAGCTCGATTATCTTTATTTTTGAGAAAGTTGTCCTGCTAAGTTCATATGAAGTTAGCAGGACACCCATTTTTTCCTAAACCAAAAAAGCAATTAATTTTTTTTTGCGTAACTAATTCGCAATTAAGTAGCAACTAATGATAGGATAGTTTTTAACATGAATTTCCAAAAGTGTCCTGCTAACTTTATATACATCATTTTAGTTCCTTGAACTAATCTACTAAGAATCTGGTAGTCTTATGAGAGGAAAAATGATACTTGGGTAATTATTATTTGTTCACACTGCCAATTAAAAAAAAATTTCCCTCAGTGCACAGTCGAAAGCATGGGATATTCTAAAACTCCCCACGTCTAAATCGATTTGGTATACCTACCCCAAAACGAAATGGTTTGTGCTGAGTTGTCAAAGCGAGTGGTTACAAAAAAAAAGGTAAAAATAAGCGGAATCCATGTGAAAAAAACGGAACTCCTGAAAAACTTGCGATTGAAAAGAGAATCATTCGTTGCTGTGGTGTAGATATACGGCCTTCAATTGCCAAATGCAATCATCTTGTCGGTCTGGAGCATCATGAGTTTCGTGCCGTTTTTCAATCTTTCCATCCATCTTTTACCTCTTTAGGCCTCTTTAGGGCTCTTCAAATGCAATTTGTGTTCTATTTGCTAACACTCTTCAATTCTCTGAGGGTATTTGTGAAGTACGACTGCTCCGCGGCGCACCATCAGTGGGTGGTTTTTGTTGTCCCCTAATTCTGATGTAAATTGAAGAAAAGGAAACCGGAGTAGGCGGTTGATGATTTTCCATGACTTTTTTCTCCTTATATTCCGACAAATATGGGTTCTCGAACGGATGTAAATTGCGAGATAAACAGTATTTGTGAGACATAATCACATTTTCATCGTCAGATCACAATTGAAGTATTTGCCCGACAACACAAGAGGCCTATTTAAAGGTAAATTGGCAAAGCAAGCTTTTAGAAAAAATTTTGTTGTTATTTTTAATGTTGACGATGAGACGGTTGCAAGATAACAAAAGCTTAAATCGAATCACAATTACCATGAAAATAAAAGAAATTGATTTTATTTGTTCAGTTTTGACAAAACGCTACCAAAGCTGGTAGCATTCGAAGTGAAGCATTCGAGCACGATATTGTATGGCTTTTTAAGGTTACTTTCTTTTGAATAGTAAGTTTCATATGCAAAATAGCAAAAACGATGCAAAGGGATAGGGTATACAATTTAGAGACAATTTCTTATAGACGGAAATTTAGTTTGAACCTTAGAAATGGCACCGAACCTAATTGGTTCATATATCTGCGGACAATTTTATACAAAAGATATAATTTTAATGAGGTTGATTACCTAAGTGTATTTTTGACAGTTCAACGGGCCTGAGAGAGAAATAATGATGCTTTTATATTTTTTATTGATACATTTATTTGAAATTAGGTGTATTTTGTCATATGCGTAAAACTAAATTACTAACTAATAGTAAAAGGTTAGAGTAAATCCTAGTACTAATAGTAAAAGACGAAACTTACATGATCTGAATTATTATCGAACAAAAAAAAAAAAAAAAAGATGCTCAAATTTCAAACGGGAATATCAGCCTGAGCGGATCCAGGATTTCGTTCAGGGGGGGGGGGGGGGGGGTAACTTCGTGAGTTTACACAATCTTGATGAGGTCTACAAAATATTTGAGTACACTTCATACCGCCTTACACACCTGGGGGCCAATTCTGATCCGGTGAAAAAGTGAATCGAATACATCATTTTCACACTCGCTGCCAAGCATTGCTTTCACTTTTTCCATTCATTCGGCACAATTAAGCGATTCTGGTTCTGTGAATGAAAACTATATAATCGATGCTTGAACTACCTTACCATTTCTCTTGAAAACAGCATGATTCTCTCAATTTTCTTGTGTTTTTTAAGAGAATAGAGAAACGCATGAGATAGCAAATTATTCATATGAAAGTTTTTGATGTTTGGTTTCACATTTTCACAGAACGAAAACCAATTCAGGGGGCCAATTCTGGTTCTGTGAAAAAGTGAATCGAATAAATCGTTTTCACATTCGCGGCCAACCATTGCTTTCACTTTTTCGATTCATTTGCCACAAATAAGCGATTCTGGTTCTGTGAATGAAAACTATATTATCGATGCTAGAACCACCTTACCATTTCTCCTGAAAACTGCACGATTCTCTCAATTTACTTGTGTTTTTGAAGAGAACAGAGAAATGCGTGAGATAGGAACACTTTTTTCTGTATGGATTTGACAGAGAGAGAGATATGATTGAATTTGTCACTGTTTGTTCCTATTCACGCTTTCATTTTGGATATTCGCTTCCAAATGACGGCGTGAAAGCAAATTATTCATAATGAAAGTTTTTGATGTTTGGTTGCACATTTTCACAGAACGGGAATCGGAATTAGTGTGAAAGCGTGAAAAATTGTTCGTTTCATTTTTTCACAGAACCAGAATCGGCCCCCTGGTTCTGTGAAAAAGTGAATCGAAAAATTTGTCACCCTTTCCCACTAATTCCTATTCCCGTTCTGTGAAAATTTTAAATCAAACATCAAAAACTTTCATATGAATAATTTGCTTTCACGCCGTCATTTGGAAGTGAATATCCAAAATGAAAGCGTAAATAGGAACAAACAATGACAAATTCAATCATATTTCTTTCTCTGTCAAATCCATAAGGAAAAAAGTGTGCCTATCTCATGCATTTCTTTGTTTTTTTTAAAAACACAAGAAAATTGAGAGAATCATGCTGTTTTCAAGAGAAATGGTAAGGTGGTTCTAGCATCGATAATATAGTTTTCATTCACAGAACCAGAATCGCTTATTTGTGGCAAATGAATCGAAAAAGTGAAAGCAATGCTTGGCAGCGTATGTGAAAACAATTTATTCGATTCACTTTTTCACAGAACCAGAATTGGCCCCCTGGTCACACAAAGCGATGTGAGTTTGAAATTTGAAGAAAGCAATAACCTCTTTCATAACTGCTATACAGTGTCTCGAACAGCGGTTACTTTGGAACTTCTTAAAATGAGACTTAATAGTTTGTAGCTGTAGCATGGTGTCTTTACAGCATTTTTGAATTCCTTCTGGATTTGTGCAACACCACCTTAAGTTTCGGAAAGCATAATGACACATCGGTATGTTCCTATTCGCTATTCCCACTCATGACGTTCGAGTTCGAGTGAAAGTTTCAGCCTCTTCATTAGCTGTGACAAGATAATTGGCCAATGGCTTTGCCAGTTAAAGGCTGTTTACGAAAACGTCATCTACGTCAAAACGCATTTGCAGAATGTTCTCATACGCAAATACAAGTTCTACTTCATAAGCATTGTGTTTGGTTAGGAAGTTTGCAAAAGTCACATATTCGAAAACATCATCTGCGGTGCAATTCTGCAGTAAAAATCGAGTTGAATACAAAAATTTTGGGAAGACAGAGAACGTGTCAAATTTGCTTTGCAAGAAAACTGAGTGACGTTGATAAAAAAGACTGTGCTAACAAAAGCAATATTCGCGTCAGAAAATAACCTTCCAATGATCGTCATCTTTTTACTCAATTATCCTGCTTGCACAAAATTGGTTTCATTAACGTCATTCAACTTACTCGAAAACCCATTTGATGTTTACGAACACGCTCTCTGTTTCTCAATTCGATTTTTTACTGCACCGCAGATGATGTTTTCGAACATGTGACTTTAGCAGTTTAAAGAACAATCTGCAAATGCATTTTTAACGCAGGTGACTTTTTCGAAAACGGCCGTTGATTGTAAAACCGGCAAAAAAAAACGATCCTAAGGTGTAGAAGTTCCATCCTACTTCTCTTTTTGTTTTGCCGCACTCGGAACACATTTGCATATTCTTAAGTTGCGCATCCATTTAAGAGGAAAAAGACGGTGAGAAGCTCTGAAGGAGCTCTCGAGAGTAAGGTGCCAGTTATAGCTATCATTGAAACTCATCATTGAAAACTTTAATGATTGATTTTGAGACGTTGAGAAAGCAAAATCTATTATTATTTTGATGGACGATTAAAGCTCAAGACTTAGTTAATATTTCTAGTCAAAACAAATTCAAATGGGCCCAACTTTCCACAAAAATTGACTTTTAATTTTTCAATGATCATTGGTAAGGTAGTTCAATCATTGAAATAAGAAAAGTCTTTTTGTGTCGAAAGTTGGGCATATTTGAAATATTTTTTTGGATAGAAATATTAATTAAGTCTTAAGCTTTATTTGTTCACCAAAATTATAAATGATTTTACTTCGTAAACGTCTCAAAATCAATCATTAAAATTTTCAATGATGAGTTTCAATGATAGCTATAACTGGCACCTAAGACTCGCAAGTGACACAGTCATGAAATTAACTCATCCGAGGGGATAACAGAAATCCGAGAGTCACTCTCGAGAGTTTTGAAGTGAAAGTACTTTCTAAACATGTAAATGCACATAATATTTATCATGAAAAGGACCCAATCACCCTTTAAGTATAAATTTTTTTGATATTTCTCAATAATTTGTATACACAAACTTGGTTTATTATTTAAGCTCTTTCTAATCTTGTAGATCCGTGCATTTGAAGCAGTTTAATTTTTTTAAAGAAATTAAATCGACGTATTTCAAAGATTTTATATTTTTCTTAAAATAAAATCAATTTTAAGGTAGAAAATTTAAAAAAGTGCCCCTGCAACAAATTTGTAGAGGAGAGCAGGGCAATACCTTTTTGAAACATTATTTTTCTAAATTGTGAAATTTTTCATTCACATTTGCATTTTGTAAAGAGTAAATGAAGATATTAAGACATTAAGATACGGCTCAGTTGGAAGAGGTGAGATACATCGGTCGTTTCATCAAAAAGTATTAAATAATTTCGTGGAATGGAAAATCAGGGAAATGAAAACGTGCAGTCCTCTTTTGGCTTCCAAGAATAAATTTTATAAGCGTATAACGAAAGAACATTTTTTGATTACATTTTATTAAATTCATATATTATTCGATCTTGCCCAGGGGGGGGGGCAATTGCACCCATTGCCCTCCCCCTGTATCCGCGCCTGGCCTGAGCTGATGAAGGAACTCGAAGATACTTCTCCGGCTACCGATCCACAAGGGATCACTACCTGAAACACAGCAGCCTTACATCCTTCTAGGTCATCCAGACCATGCAATCTGAGTTCTGTTAGGGCTTGGTATTTTTATCGTAGGTTTGTTCTTACACTTACTTTTCGTTTTGAACATGAGGTTGATATCTGAAGAAAATGTTTGTTGTTCATTCGTTCGATGAACCATGTAATTGGTTCGTTTGTAATTTGTTTATTGTTGAAAGCATGGACTTGGTCTACTAAAAGGTCAACCGGTTTCGCCTGTTCTTCAACCACCCTGAAGGACTATTACGGAACGTTGGAAACAGATGATTATGTCGATATTGTCCGCATATCCTGCTTGTGTGATGAAAGTAATGTTCTTTTTGTTAGGTAACACCTTCCTACTATCTACTCTAGAGCCATATTGCAGAAATCACATGAAAGCGCATCTTACCTACATGTTTGGGATAATTCGGAAGAGCTTTTCTTCAGTTCACTAATGACCAATGCTACGTTACCCAGCTGGATAAGTTTTTATGGATTCCCGAGATCTGTCATCAATATCAACATCTCATGACGAAAAATCATATTTTTTGAGTGTGATTCTCTTTGTGTGATTCTTTGTGTGATTCTCTTCCTTGGTATTTGCTAGTCGTCCATTATATTTTGTTGTATGACAAATTTAAAAACTTAGTTGTCCCTTAGGATTAAAGGCTTTAAAGTCCAACATGCATTCTAGGTTTCAGCTCTGATCTATCGATACCCATCTACCAACCTCTTCACATCATTTTCAACTTAATCAAACATAAAATTGATGCTTTTCCAAACATCAAATTGTTGCTTTTCTATATTAATTACAAATTTAAACTACGAACTGTCAGAATATATCGGAGGTACATCAAACTCCAACCTAAATTTCCTTTTCAATTAGACTTGCTATACCTAATCCTAACAAAACCAAACTGCCAACTGCCAGAGTGGAAATAATGCTCACCTATACCAAACAAGGGAATACAACTAGAGTTTTATGGAAATAACAAAAGCATAAGCAGCAGCACAACCTTAAACCAAAAGATAGAAATAGAAGCTATGTATACGTAGAGTATTACTCTAAAACATTAAATGAATTCGATAGGTTGTTGCCTCAGTAACTATCAACTCTCAGTTCAAATGCCGAAAACTAAACGAAAAAAGAAATAAAATCATAAGCCTTCGCTTGCAAAGTCATGCCCTCCTAAGCTTGTCGGACATCATTGGAATGCACGCAGCTCAAATTCGCTACCTAGAGAAGGAGAGTAAGAGAGATATCGATTCCGATAGAGATTTAATTGAATTAACATTTTTTTTCGCTTCCGCAGAAAGCGTGCAAGCGCAAAGTGTACTCTCGTATTAGTACCGACTACAGGTACTGTCAAAGCGAAAGAATATGCGATTATTTACCGCTGAAGAACTCAAAATCCCAATGCATCGACAGTTCTATGTATGTAGATCTCTTCCCATAACTAATTCTGGGTTCCGTTTGGATTTAGATAGACGTAGATGGAAAATATTAAAAAAAAAAGTTTGAAATACTTCATGATGCGAAACGATGTAAAAGGAAGCAGAAGGATGGGATTTCCTCTTCTTTCTCTTCGAAAGATATGCGCTTTTTCGTAAGATCGAAGGAACAGAGGACGTATAAGTAATAAAAACGAAACTCCGGCAGGAATGTGGCATTTTATGCGGCAAACGAGCGAAAGATGAATTTTTTATTGAATTTCCGATTGGAATTCATTGAATTCAAATAAAATGAAGGACAGAAATGGAACAGTGGGTGGTGCGGTGAGGGACGGGCGGTGCGGGTCGTTCGGCAGCAAGCGTTAAGTGGAGGCATTGATATTCGAAGAAGGGAGTGCTGATGGAGTGGCATTGTAATATGAAGGATGCCACTCTAATCCATTGCATACATAGTGCAGGTTTATCTCTTGTCCCCATCGCATCAGTCAACCTTTAGTCGTCTCCGTTGTCGTCTTCGTCATCTCTGATTGACAGATAAATTTATATTTCCTGATATTCGATATGGAGATGAAGTTGGAGCGTTTGTTGAAATGCATGAATAGTTTAATTGATGAACGTGCTTCATATTATTCAACAGCAGCGTGAACGGAAAGTATTCAAATTCAAGGACACCATAGCATCAGTGGAGCTTGATGGTATGGCAGAATTATAAAGTGGTTTGGCATTTGGTTGCACTTCAAGTTTTCATTTTCTTATGAGCTTTGGTGAATGAGTCAATCATCCGCACCAACTCTTGCATTTTCACAAGGACGATAGAAATGTATTTTAGTAAAATTCAATAAAGATACTCGCAACCAGGCACATTACATTTTATAGGATATGAATATTGTCATGTTTGGTGTTGTAAAGGAGAGCGGTGGAGCCGACGTACCTAAAATAGTCCAGGAGTTAGCGCTTCCAAACTATGGTCTGTCCAACAAAAGTTGTCAGTAATTTATGGGCTTTATGGGCGAGCTTTTTTCAAAACAGTGTGGTGCCTGTATACACAGGCTTCACGTAAATAATAAATTTGCCACTGAAAAAGATACTAACCCACTGATTAACAAACAGGAAGTGTTGTTGTAATTCTTTGAAACATTTCGTACGCTCCAACATAACCGTCGTCTTTCAATGCCAAAAGAAAGCATTCTGATCGTATACTTGCTTTCGCTTCTACCTTCGCTGTGTGAAATAAAACAAAAAATCACATTTCGACAGAGTTGCCTTTGAAAAGTCAAAACAATCAAATATGTTTTGAAGCTTTTGAGAATGAAATTTATAGCGGTGAGAGCCAAGAAGGTTGTCGTTTTGATTGTCCCCTTTTTCTTTGTTTGTATTTCTGAATAAACCTATAAAATGAATTCAATTAATTCCTATAAAATGAAGCTTAAGATTGTACGATTTTATTCTTTAAGAAGAAAGAAGTTATTTGCGCTAAGTCTCCATTCTTCACGGTCTGCAGCAAGGTATTTTAGCTGTGGCGACGTCTTTTTCTGGAATTCTGCTTCTGCTAAGACACTTGATTTCCATGTTGTTCTTGTTCTTCCAACCCGCCGTGATCTCTGAGGATTCAATTTAAAAGACGGCTTTGCAATTTCATTGTTTGGTTTCCTCAGTGTGTGACCAATCCACTGCCATTTACGCTTTCTTATGCCGACCGATGTCCAGCCGCACTTGACTTGTCCAGTTCCTCGTTTGATATAATTTGTGGCCACCGAATCTTTAGGATGCGGCATAGAGAGCGATTCACAAAAGCCTGTTATTTCCTCGAACTGGTAGACGAGACTTTCCAGGTTTCGCAAGCATATAACAGCACGGATTTGACATTGGATTCGAAGAATCTCAACTTAGTGCATAAGGAGATTTTAATGGATTTCCAAATTCGGGATAGAGAACCGGAGGCAGAACGAGCCTTATTAGTTCTACTTTCAACGTCCAGATCTGTACCGCTTTTTGCAGAAACAATACTACCAAGGTATCCATTAATCGCCGAGCTATTTATGTCATCTTTTGAAGTGAACTTCAGTGATAGAAAAGTACTCCTGCGGATATGGTGGTGGTATGTTGATGACGGTTTTGCTATTATTAAAAAAACGGATATCCAAAAAGCTCTAAAAGACTTTGCCAATTACCTCTTTCGTTGGTAAATTTAAAAAATGAATAGGATTAAAGAAGTTGCACGTGCAAAACGTTATAAGCAAATAATCGTAGATGAGTTGATAATGGATGCATCATTCACGAAAAACCAAAAACTCAAATCTAACCACTTTGTTCATACAAAACGGAAAAGTTGTAAATTAACGGGTGTCAATGTGTTTTGTCCCACAAGTAACGAAAAAATTGAAGAAAAAATTCAAAGATCATGGCTAAGATATTGTTTATAAAAACAATAACAAGTAACAATAACAGTAATTACCTCATTTCTACAAAAGACAAGACCGAAAATAAATCAGGTATTTATGCGGTGAAATGCAATGACTGCGAAAAGGAATACTTTGGGCAAACCAAAAGAAGCATCAAAAAAGAGATTCAACGACCATCATCTTGCATTCGTTTAAATCAACTCAATCGTTCTGCCGTTGCAGTGCACATATGAGCCTGTTTAGATTGGGAAAATTGAGTCCGGACTCGTGAGTCTCATCGTGTCTACATTACAAAATTTGAGGCGCCTCAAAACACATAGAAACAATAACAACTTCAATGTTTTGCGCATTGAAACAACAACAAAATGAGACTCATCAGTCGGATGTTTATGTTTTCTTCATGCCTCACGACATCCCTTACCCCCCACTTCTCTTGCCCAGAAACCACCATGAGACCAGTCTCGGCCTTCCCAATCTAAACAGCGTCTTTAAGAATAAGAACATAATGTTACCTTAGACAGGGCATGTTTAGTCAAACAAGTGCGTAATGAACAACAACAAGATGCATATGAAAGCTTCTACATATATTCAAACAGGGAACAACATTTTGAATCAAGACAACGGGAACATTCAGTCGTGCTTATTCCAACAAATAATGCTATGTTTCCACCCAGGGGCGGACTGGGGGTCAAAGGGCCAACCGGGACTTTAAGAAAAAGGGCCACAGAATACAATAACTCTCAAAATGGTTAAAAATAAAAGTTGATATTTCAGACATTTCTCGAAAGTATACGGTATAGTTTTGAGATCTAAGGTAAGAATTTAATTTTGTTGAAACAGTTTTTTTTTAAGTTTATGGCTACGTCACATGGCAGTATTTAATTTGAGTTTTTATTCAAGCAAGCAAACAAAATTGCAAAGATGTTATATTACATTAATTTTACGACCTGAAGTGGGTGTGACTTTAAGTTTAGCCAAAACAAAATTACGCTAGTCAAAAAAATTTTGGGAATTAAGGGAGATATGAAATAAAAAGTATTCTAAATGTTCATATTTCTAATTTTCAATAAATTGTTAGAAATTATTTTTTTAAGCTACGGTTATTGTGCAATCACAAGAAATGAAAAGCATTCAATATTAAAAAAAAAAAAATTGGGGTTGGGTACGAAATCCCGAATGCCAAAATCCCGAAAGACAAAATCCCGAATGGACAAAGTCCCGAATGCACCGAATCCCGAATGGCTAAAATCCCGAATGCCAGAATCCCAGTTGGCTTATTCCTTTTTTTGGTATTAAAAATCGCGCGTGCGATTCTAGCCTTCAAAATATACATTTTGTAATGTTCTGTAAGAATATTATTTATTTTCAATGAATAGTTGGTTAGTTTTTTAACAATTTACTTTTGAAAAATGTTTATCTAATATCAAATTGATAATTGGCAATCATAATAAGAGTGTGTAACAACCCAAGCAGAGAACAATGTATTTCACAATCCCAAAATCAGCTTGTCCAAGTAGCGGTACTTTTAGAACTATTTCCCCAGTAACAGTAGCTGTGATTAATAAAAATTACAAACAAATATTTTAGTTATCTATTTGCAAATTTTCAATTATTGAACAATCCTAATCTTAGGGCAAGTATGTTCACACCCCGTCAACTTTAATCAATGATTATTCTAGTTGATTATCGTTCAGCAAAATTTTCAACAGAAAATCTATAATTTGAGCACTTTATTTGGGAAATCACTAATTTGCTGATTCTTTTTGATAAGTAGAATTTAATCAAAGATTTCCTGAAATTTCTTTTGCTCATCATTGGTTAAGACTATGTGCTTTTTTGCAAAGGCCTTAGATGAAATTTATAGAAAAACCACAACTTGGACAAAATTTTATCACTAGGTATCACAAAATACCAGCACTACCTTCACTTCTAACTGTCCGTGTTCTTTTACACAAAAAAATTTACTTTCTAAAGCTCACTCACCATAAACAAACATGAACTTTGTTTATGGTGAGTGACTGGTTACTTCTAACAATTGATTTGACTACAGATATACTGGACAATGAGAAGATGATTATTTCAAAAACCATGTTCAAACAGAAATTTGAGTGAATAAACGCTCAATGATGATCACATTTATTCATAACTATGGATAAAACAGAATCAGTGATAATCTAGTTGCAGATCTAACCCACTGTGAACAAACTGGCCCTATGCTAGACTAATTAACTTAATTAACTAATTAATTAACTACTTAATTGATTTTTGTTCGAAAATGTTCAGGGGTGCCCCCCGAATGTTAATCCAAGTTGGTGAGCATCAGCTGCCATTTTGGAAATCACGTTTTATCAAATATCTCGTGAATCGTGAACCGACAAAAGTAGTATTATTTTGTATTAGTTTTTGAGAAATAAAAAGACGAAAGGTACCTTCTCCCAAAAAAAGATTTAATAATATATCGTACTTCTTTGCCTTTGCCTATTATAAACTTAACAAAACAAACAAGAAATTTTTTTATTTTCTCAAAAAGTAAGAAAAAGAATATACAAATAAAAAGTGGTGCTTAAATACACAAAATTTTGAAATAACAATCAACTTAAAAAAAAAAGTTCACAATTTTTTCAAAAATATTGACTTTCAAATTTAATTTGTCAAAAACTTTCCACTAAAAAAAACTTGATTCAAAAAACAAATAAAAGAATAGAATATTAGTTTTCAAAAAAAAATAACTAACTTCTCTTTTCTGACAGTAAACTCCACGGATATTCGGTTTCAAGGTGATCTTACGTCATGATATTTGTCCATCGATTTTTGATGTATTTAAAATTTGAAAATGATCTTTTGCAAGCAGCTTGTGTACCTACCTGAAAATCAGCATCAAATTATATGCTAAGAAATGCTTTTTGTACCTTTTTGCGTCAAAATAATATCGTCGCAAGACATTGAAGCAGCATTTTGCGCAATCTCCACAGTGTTCTTGTTTCTTTCTGTTTCTTGACTTTCGTCCTCTGCCTCATCATTAGCCGCATTTTATTATTCACATGATCTGATCCGGATCAATTTTTAACAAGTAATTGCAAAAGCAACATGGGATCCTGCTTTTTATCTGGATCTATTTCAGTGATCCAAAAATTTCTATGTGAATTATCTCATTAGCGCAAAGAAAAGAGGCAACAGATGCAAGAAGCATAAACAAACTTAAGGCAAAAAGAGACGGGTATTTAATACTCCTGTCACTATGATCCTGTTTGTTTTATTTATCATGATATGATCCGGATCAGATAAAATTCGGCAATTTATTCTCATCTTTTGAATTCAGGTTATGCACTTAACTTTCAGACATTTTAAAGTACTCATCATTGAGAGTCATTTTTATTTATTTTTATTTTGCATATTTCGTTTTTTGGAACTGTAAAATTTTTATATCAACTTTTGAATAACAAAAGATCCGTAGAGGCCACCAACCAAGTTTTGGAGGAATCCAAAAATTCATAGAGTTAACCAACCAAATTCTTGGGGCCTCCAGGGATCCGAAGAGACAACCAATCGAGTTCTTGGGGCCTCCAGAGATCCGTAGTGGCCACCAACCGAGTTCTAGGGGTTTCCAAAGATTTATAGAGGCCACCAACCGATTTCTGGGGGCCTCCAGAGATCTGTAGAGGCCACCAACCGAGGTCTGGAGGCCTCTTGGGATCCGTAGAGGCCACCAAACGAGATCTGGGGGCCTCCAAAGATGCGTAGAGGCCACTAACCGAGTTCTGGTGGCCTCCAGAGATCCGTAGAGGCCGCCAACCGAGGTCTGGGGGACTCCAGAGATCTGTAGAGGCCACCAACCGAGGTCTGGAGGCCTCCAGAGATCCGTAGAGGCCACCAAACGAGATCTGGGGGCCTCCAAAGATCCGTAGAGGCCACTAACCAAGTTCTGGTATGGCCTCCAGAGATCCATAGAGGCCACCAACCTAGGTCTGGGGTCTCCAAAAATCTGTAAGGCCACCAACCAAGGTCTGTAGGTCTCCAGAGATCCGTAGAGGCCACTAACCGAGGTCTGGGGGCCTCCAGAGATCTGTAGAGGCCACCAAACGAGGTCTGGGGGCCTCCAGAGATTTGTAGAGGCCACCAACTGAGTTCTGGGGGCCTCCAAAGATCCTTAGAGGCCACCATCCGAGTTTTTGAGGCCTTCAAAGATCCGTAGAGGCCACCAAGCGAGTTTTTGGGGGCCTCAAAATATCCATTTTGATCCACAAAAAGTCTATATTTAGTGTGAGTCTAATTTTGTTATGCCAATTTTTTCTTAAAAAAAAACTTTTTGCTTGCTCGGGGGCCCACCGGGCAAAATCCCGGTTGCCCGGTGGCCCAGTCCGCCCCTGTTTCCACCAAAGGCTTATCTCAGATTAGATTTAATAAATCTTTTTGGTGTTTCCACCGCACAAAAAGATTTAAAAAAGATTAAATTTGACAGCACCTTCAAAAATGCAAATGGCGTTCAAATTTTCTTTATGAAGTGCGAATGAGACAGAATGTTTGATTAGTGTGAAACAATGAAGAACTGAATGCGAGTCTCGAATGAATCGTTCAGCACCATGTAGCATGTAAGAATAGGTTAGTTCGATTTGTAAAACTATTTATCCTTGGAAGATTTAACAAAATTAATTTCTAATCTTCAAGATTTACGAAATCAATTTGTATGGTTGATCTACGAGATTTAAAGGAGATTTAAGGTTAATCTCATTAAATCTCAGATTAGCGCTAGGTGGAAATGTAGCATTAGGCACTTCGCTTCATTTGTGATTGGTGAATTTAACCGCTGTTTTTTGTTTTTGTGTTTTAATGTTTACTTTGCCGTTGATGCTGTCTAAAATAACTGCTGTATCCCACACATAGCCAGTAGCGGATCCAGGATTTGGCTGTGAGGGGGGGGGGGGGGGGGGCTTGGAGTTCCCTTAGACACATCTTTTTAAAAAAATTCTTAATCATAAACGAATGGCCTACCAACCCAAATTTTCTTTTCTCAGAAAGAAGGCTAGTCGGCAGCTGAATTAAATAGATTTTGTATAATGCAAAAATATATGTACTTAATAGGAAAATTCTGCAAAATTTTATGATTGGAAATGGAGCATCTAAAATTATTGAGCTTCAGCTGCTATTTTTAAAAGACACTTTAACCAGTTTCTCCACAAAGACACATCGTATAAGAAAGTTGTTAGGATATGTTTATAGGAACTTTAAATAAATAGCTATAAATACCCATCCTACAGTACTTTGTCGAACTTAAGACAGCCGGCCACCTCCGAAAAGTTATTGACAAACTTTGTAGGTTACTGTAGTCCTAAAATTTTTTAACTTGGACAACAGAATTGGTTGTCCAAGATTTGATGAACTAGACTGTCTGTTTTTGACATTGAAGTAAGATCCGTGCGAAAAATATATGAACAAAATTGAAACAATAGGGCGTAACGCCAAGGGGGGCAGCTAGATGCACTTGCCCCCCCCCCCTAATCAGAATATATTTAATATATTTTTCAATCTTTATTCTTTTGAAAACATTTTAAAGCAAGATTTCTGTAATAAAACTATTTTTTTAATAAGTTTGCCCCCACCTTATCAAAATCCGGCGTACGCCCTTGTATCTCACCTATCCAAATCTTAATATTTAATTCATACAGAAGAGAATCAGAATGCTATGCCCAAAAAGAAAGGTAATTAAGCTCCCTATAAAAAAGACAATTGCAAATTTTGTGTACAAGTAGCTGTTCCAAGAAATTAGCTAAATCATGTTTTTCAATTTAAAAAAATGAATTACGATGTTCTGTATTTATTCCATCTAAAATTACTTAAGTCCATGTGGATTGGTATTTCGAACATAAAAATTTGTGTTCAACATTCCGATCATTAACTATTTTAAATGAATTCCATTCATATTTTTTGTCAATTGAAATCTTACAGTTTGACGAAGATTTGAAAAAAATTTGAGTTAAAATTTTAAAAATTTTGTCTGCCCTTCAATTTCTATTTATTTATTGTTAAACGAGTATTTCGTTCATATTAAAACAAAAATGTACCTATATTACACTTTAAAAAAAAAAAAAAACATTAACCGTTACAGCTGATTTTTACATTTCGAAAACGAGTTCGAAGTGAATTGAAATTCTTTTTCATTTCATTTAATGAATATTGCTCGCGGGAAGAGCTCTCTTATCTTTCGTTAGAGCACAAAGGATATCACAAGAGAAACTAAGATCAAAAATCGCTTCATCTTAAAGCAGTCTTTGAAATCATCAAAATATCCTTCGGCACACGAAAACAATCTGATATAAGAACATAAGTTTCAATTTCTAAAACAATATTTTGATGTTATCATGCAAACTACCCATATCAAAGACTAGGTACCTATAGCATCCGTCGAATGAGCTGTGGAGCTAATCAGACTGAATTTTGACATTTTTACTATGAGCCTTAAGTCAAAATTGAGCCTGACTCATTCGTCGGATTCTATTATAAGGGTGATGTTTTACACCGGAAGCTGAGTTTTTAAACTAAAGCCCCAAAAGTTATCTGGGCTCAACTTAGTCCGAAAAATACCAAGAGGAGTTGAAGAAAAAGGTAACATTGATTTATTTTGTCAAACTTCAATTGATCTTTAAGAAATATCGATACCCAAGGAAATCTAGGTAACAATAATAGCATGAATGTCAACCTCACTAGTTTCAATATAAGGACTTGGAAAAAAACACAGCATTTAGGTATGCATACTTACTAGTCCCAAACTTGTTATTTCTTTAGTCCGATTCCCTAGGGGCTTGGAAAAAACAAAGCTCACATACAATTTGTTAAGCCCCAACCTCCATTTTTCCCAACAACAACAGCTTTCATGCTAATTTTTTAGCTCTTGCCTCTTATTTTCGTCGGATTTTTTTAATGCCTTTGTTAGCCCTATCAGTGTTATAGTTTTCATCAGATTCCCTTGCAGGCTTAGGAAAACGCTTCGTAAAGGTTTAGCCCCAAGCCTCAATTTTCCGTCTAATACCTTTAGGGCTTGAAATAAATAGAGCCATTTGATTTTTTATATAATCGCCTTTTTTCATCCAATTCTCTTGGGGCCTCGAAAAAAAACAAAGTTGCATATAATATGGTTCAGCCCAACAATTCGTTCAATTTCCCTAGGGCTTGGAAAAACACAGCTCACATGTAAATTTTGTAGCCACAATCTTAGTTTTGTTTCTCTAACTCTCTTCTGAATCAGCCCCTATAGCCCCTCTGGATCCGCCACTGCACATAGCCACTGCTTCAGTAGTGCAATGCTGATGAGATGATGAAACGAATGTGTTTCGAAATGCATTCAAGGTTTGTTCAAGCGTTTTAATTATTTGTTTTTATTTCGGTAGTTAATAACGCTTGACATATTCAAGTGAAATCAATTCAAGGTGGTTTATAATTTATTAAATTTACTGCCAAGGTAGTTAAACTGTGCTCAAATAAAGAGTTATTCACAAAAGTCGTATCAGGCCCGTTTCCAGTTTAACTCTGCATTATACAAAACGATATGAATGTAACCTCAATATAATGGTGTTTTCATTTTAATGCAAAATTTAGCCGGCAATTTTTTTTTAATTAGCTGTAAGTACACAAGAGTTTTGCGAGTGTCACACTGTTAAAATAATGCAAAAATTCACGTAGGTATAATAGATAAGTGTTAGTATGTCTTATTGTACAGAGTAATGAGAGGAATGCAATGAGAATTTAATACAAAGCAAGACATACCTGTGTTTCCCTTAATTTTAATCAAACCATCGATACTGCTCGTATTTTTAATTTTATTTTCATAAAGCAATCTTATCAAAATAAAGAATATGTTTACTTTCTTTCATAAACTCAATTGAACAATTTATTGATTGGTAGAAGATATCTTCCTCGAATGCAACAATACATCAAGGATTACAATGAGAGCATTGTTGTCACGTACAGGCACAAGAAACAGTGGTGACGTGGCCAGCGCTGCGTTGACAACAACGAATTGTCAATTAAGTTCAGCCTCGAAATAGATGATGGCTATAATAGTGGAGGAACAATAGCCCAAAATAGTGCATTATTCAGGAACCCGGGAAACCTAATCCGATTTTGATGATTTTTTTTTTTTTTAATTTAGGATATTAAAATTAGAACAAAGTTTACAATTCAGAAATCGATGCTCCCAACAGGAAATTTTTTAAAAACTAAAAACCCAATTTTTTTCAACAACAAAATAATTTTTCCTGAATTTGCTTCGAACAATTTATTTTACTTATAAAAAATACACCAAGAGTTTATAAAAACGTAATATACGAAAATATAGAAAAAGATTTGTATACATTATTGCTTTCAGTTTTGAGGTTTGAGTAGCTAAACTGCTCCCCATACCTTTACATCACCTTCTCGAATATATTAAATTGGGGTCTATAACTACCATAATTGAAGGAAGTAACTACAAATATTTGGTGGAAGGAGTATTTCTAAAAGTTAACAATATTGTTGGCCCGGTACCTTGGATTTTCTACCAAGACATGAACCTTCACCATATATCCAGGCTAACTGGAATCTGGATTGAAACGCAAAATGTAAAACTTTTGACATGGCCACCTTATTCACCGACCTTAAACATCGTCGAAAACATTTGGGCATGGCCATATTGAAAATTTATGAGGTTGGTAGAGAGTTTGAAGATAAGAACCCCATATACGAAGCTATCTGAGATGAATAGAAGTTCTTAAGTAGGCTCCAGGTCAATAAAAATTGCGATGTTATTTAATAAACGACGTTTCGAGCTTGAATACTCTCTTCATCAGGCATTTTATTGAAAAAATATAACAATATAAATTCATGTATGAAATTACTATACAAAATGTCAATTAAACTTACAACACATTTTAATAAAATACTTTATCACAGCATTTACACATTTTTGGGACAGGAATTTATAGAGAAAAACTATAAAAATATTTAATTATTAAAATAATGTCTGATGGCCGATTTCACGAAAGGCTTTTAATTATTGAAAAAGACTTTTAGCCTTAAAATGATGTTTTTTGGTTTCACCAAATGCTTTTATATTTAAGAAGATTTTAAATGCCCTTGTAAACTAAAAGCTCGTTTTTGTCTCATTAAATTTTAAAAGTCTTTTTTGTTAAGACATTTCATTCAACAACAGCTGATATTTTGCTGTCAGAATAATTGTCTCTCATCCATAATGCTTTTTCACTTTTTCTCATAGACTTCGCATGTGCGAGGGAAACAACCTCTTTTTTTGAATCCAGGGATGTGAGCAAAATCAGTCAAATTAAAATATCCTGTTAATATTGTGTTGGGTACATTTTGCCCTCTAATAGTACTTGAGAGTGCTAGGAGGCCATATGGCCCTAGGCTCAATGATAGGAAAATCCCTATGCACACCTCCGCGTGGTAGAGGGCGGGTAACGCTAACGTGCAGGGGGACCGAATGGATGCCGGGATAAGCAGACAACCCAGCGTTGCTGGTCAGGGCACAAACTTGTCCTTGGGATGGTTAAAAGCCCCCTTAAGACGGATGAACTGCAGGTAGCGGTCAACGGCATGATAGTCTGGTGGCGGAGGAGCTTTTTTTGGTAAAAGGCCAACGGCAGCAGCAGGTAGTGTCTGTAACCCATATTGGGCGGCTACAAAAGGCGTCTGTTTTCCCATAGTGGGCGGCCTCGAGCAGTTATGTGTTTGACCATACAAAAGGCGGGTGTGCCTGTCAAATCTGAGCTTATGTATGTTATTAATCATATCTCGGAAAACACCATGGTGGAAGGATATATGCAAATACATGAACTATGACAACAAATGGAAATGAGTCCCCAAGAGGTAATCTTTTTATGGAAAATCCTTCTGCAGCTTCGGTTGCAGTAAACCGCACATCGGATTTGGGGGTGCGGCATCTTTCATGTACGAGCGTCAATCAAGACGCCATAATAATAAATGAATCGTTGACAAATAGAAGAAGTCTTTCAAGAAGCGCAAATGTTACTTTTGGCTACCGCATACGTACGAAAATCGGAGCATGGAACGTTCGATCCTTGTACAGCGATGGTAGATTCGAGCAGGTTGAGCGTGAAATGCTTCGCCTAAAGATCAGTATCCTGGGCATAAGCGAAACTAAGTGGAGAGGAAGAGCTGAATACAGATCAGACACTGGACAGACGAGAATGCTGTATTCCGGGGAAGATGAAAGAGAGGGTGGCCAAAGACTGCATGGTGTCGGAAATATGTTGAACAAAGAAGCGAGGCGTAGTTTGATCTCCTGGGCGCCCATTTCTGCGAGATTAATGACAGCTAGGTTTCGTTCAAAAATTCGTAACGTCACAATAATTCAGTGCTACGCCCCAACAAATGAAGCGACAGAGGAAGACAAAACCGCGTTCTACACTCATCTTAACTCGGTTTACAGTAGTGTTCCGAGAGCTGACATCATAGTCGTTATGGGAGACCTCAATGCCCAAGTCGGTTCAGACAATTACGGACTGGAACGCGTGATGGGAAGAAGTGGCTTGGGGTCACGGAATGAAAATTGTGACTTGCTTGTCGATTTTTGTAACGCGAATGGTCTTGTGATAGGTGGGACTGTATTTAAGCATAAGACGTGCAACAAAATTACCTGGGTGCATCCAGATGGTCAAACCGAAAACCAAATTGATCATATCATGATTCAGCAGCGATGGAAGAAGTCTATGTGTGATGTCCGGAGTATAAGAAATGCCGATGTGGGAAGCGACCACCATTTGGTTCTGATGAGTCTCAAATTACGAACCGCTGCCGTACAAAAATCAGCGCAGGATGCAGCAAGGAGCTCAAAATTCATTACTAATGCTTTGAATGACCCCAACATATGTCGAAACTATGTCACCACCCTTAACGACAGAGCCTCGTCATTAAATGGAATCCAGCATTCAACAATTGATGAGATGTGGGGTGAAATTAAAAGTGTTTTTATGGAGGCTGGATCCGAAACTGTACCCAAGCGAACGAGACGTAGAGACTCTTGGATATCCCAAGACACCTGGGATAAGATCGAACTTCGCAAATCGTTGAAAATCCAAATAAATGCCGAAGCAGATATTCAACGAAAGGCTGACTTGCGAAGAGAGTACCGCATTGCACATAAGATGGTCTATCGTTGTGTGAGACGTGACAAGAGGGTGAGGTTAGATGGGCTCGCAGATAATGCGGAAAGCGCTGCCAGAAGAGGAGATATCCGGGAATTGTACCAAATAGCCAAAGATGTGATCGGGAAAAAAAGCAACACGAATCATCCTGTAATGGATGTGGATGGCACACTTTTGGGATCAATTGAGGATCAGCTTCGTAGATGGAAGGACCATTTTTGTGCCCTGCTAAATGAGGATTCAGTTGAGCAGAGTGCTGAAGTGCCCCAACTAAACGAGATGCGCAGGTCCTATAGGGGTATTGACATCGAACCCCCGTCAGAATCGGAAATCCTTACATCAATAAATCTCCTCAAAAACAAAAGGCAGCTGGACTGGACGGAATACCAGCTGAATTCCTGAAAGCCGATCCCGTAACAGCGGCTAGTATTTTACATCCGTTGATACAAAGCATTTGGGAAAACGAATGCTATTCCAGGGATTGGAAGGATGGTGTGATTGTTAAGTTGCCAAAGAAAGGTGACTTAAAGAATTGCAACAATTGGCGTAGTATCACCGTTTTGTCCGTTTTTCCAAAACTAATGGCAACCATCATTCTCGAGCGAATAAAGGATAGAATCGAGTCTACACTCCAGAGGCATCAAGCTGGCTTCCGCAGTGGTCGATCGTGTGTCGACCATACCAACACCCTGCGTATCGTCCTCGAGCAGTCGATGGAATTTCAATCACCGCTTTACCTCATGTTCGTGGATTTTGAGAAGGCCTTTGATCGAGTCAACCGAGAATGTATATGGAGATCGTTGCTTGGTAGAGGAATTCCACCAAAAATTGTTGCCATTATTAAAGAGTCCTACAACAACGCAAGGTGTTTTGTTTTGCACAATGTGCAGCTATCCGACTCCTTCGTAGTGCAACAGGGTGTGAGACAAGGGGATGTTCTATCGCCAATTCTCTTCCTGCTGGCGATGGACGACGTATTGACGGCCAGTGTTGGTACAGCTGAGCGACAGGGCATTCAATGGAGACCGTTCGAAAGGCTCAGTCATTTAGACTATGCCGATGACATATGTCTACTGGCAAATAACATCAGTGGGCTGAACGGGATGTGCCAAACGCTGCAAGTGAAGGGAGAGTCGAGTGGTCTAAGAATAAACAGCAAAAAGACAAAAATAATGCTCACAGGCCGCTCCACACAGCAGCGTATTATTCTACAGGAGACGCCAGTTGAAGTAGTGGAACAGTTCAACTACCTTGGCAGTATTGTTTCTGCAAACGGTGGTACGGATCTGGACGTTAAAAGTAGAATGAATAAAGCTCGTGCTGCCTTCGGTACCCTGTCCCCAATTTGGAAATCCAGTCAAATCTCCTTACGCACTAAGTTGAGATTCTTCGAATCCAATGTCAAATCCGTGCTGTTATATGCTTGTGAAACCTGGAAAGTCACGTCTACTATTTCGAAGAAAATGCAGGCTTTTGTGAATCGCTGTCTTCGCCACATCCTAAAAATTCGCTGGCCACAAATAATATCAAATGGGGAATTGTGGCGCAGGACAAGTCAAGAGCGGCTGGACGTCGACATAAGAAAGCGTAAATGGCGTTGGATTGGTCACACATTGAGGAAACCAAACGATGAAATTGCAAAGCAGTCCTTTGAATGGAGTCCTCAGGGTGCACGGCGGGTTGGAAGACCAAGAACAACATGGAAATCAACTGTCTTAGCGGAAGCAGAATCCCAGAGAAAAACGTGGCCACAGCTACAGTACCTTGCAGCAGACCGTGAAGGATGGAGACGTTTTGTTGACGCCCTATGCCCCAGCCGGGGTTACAGGACACGATGATGATGATGATGACATTTTGCTCAAACAAATTATGATCTCTAATAACCAGTATCATAAAGATCAGATTTAGGGACGAGGGCTGAGGTTTTATTTTGATGAACTGTTTCTTGTAAATGAATTTAGATTGCATGTGTGTGTGTTAACGGTCTTTCCTCAGCATCGATGCTTTAACATTGATTTTTAAGTAATTTTCACAAAATTACATTGAACAAATTTGATGGAAGCAATATTTTATAATTATGAATTTGAAGAAAATTAGAAAATAATATTCTTCTGTTTTAGTAGAGCGAATGCATTTAAATTTTTTTTTTAAATGGAGTAGAGCTTTTATTTGAATGAATAAATTATTTAATACAAATAAAGAAGTTTAAGTGAATCCTACTTCATATATTACGTTTCGCCCAGCGGCAACAGTTGGGCCCCTCAGTTAGATGCTGTTGTACTCTTAACCCAGGAAAATTAGACTTTTACTTCGGAAAAAATCCTATAAAGCTGAATTTTGGTATACACCTTCCTTATATCCTACTTTATAAATCCTGAAAAGTCCCCATCGATTGATTGGGTGCAAATTTTTGTATAACGTTTTTTTTTTTTTTAATAACGGTTTAAAAAAAACAGTTTTTTCCATTTCTAACGGGTTTTCGTCCAAACCACTTTAATTCAAAATTAAAGTAAGTAAAAGAAGTAACGGTAGCCGAGTTATTAACTGTTAAAGATTTTGGTTTTTTCTATACTTGTCACAAAAACATCATTTTCCTTTCTTTTCTCGTTCAAGGTTCTTGTTTTTGCTTCGATAAATATGTTTGTTTCTTTATATATGTTAACTATATACATGTACATATACATGCATATCGCATATGTATATGTATATATATATTATACAAATGCATAGATACTTTCATGAATTCATTATTTATAGATGTGTGCGTAAGGCAATGATAAAGTACATATATCAACTAAATTTAGTAACATAAAAGTTTGAAAACAGAATCTATTGATAAAAAAAAAGAATCAAAAATTTTCAAACTGTCCGATTTGGCTCATATGTATATGTATATTAAAAATGTATATATATGTATCTTAAAAATGTTCAGCCGTTGAACTAATGGGGGCAAAATATGATTAGTATTTGACACTTCCAATAGGGAAGAATTTTGTTCAAATATTTATAATGCTTCCTTTTTTCAATTGTAGTTTAGGGTTGGATTTATTTATCTTTTTCTTTTATTATAGGATATGCTTAATAGTGCAGGCTTTTTACACATTTATAAAAAAAAATTGTTAACAGCAGTTTAACGATTGAATATGGTGAAGGGGGTTATAAGGAATGTAAACAAAATCTATTTCCCAGAAGCGGAGTTGGAGGGGGGATTTGGGGGGTGAAAAAGAGGGGGGAAATTGTATTTTTGCGTTTTCCGACTAAAGTTGACCCCAAAATGAAAAGTGTTTAATAGAAATGTTGCAGATCTGGCAAAAATCTTCAACTTTCATAAATATCACTTTTTAACGTAACCTCAAAATTTCCGAGATATTGGCAAAAAACCGTATTTTTTTCTGGTTTTTGTTTTTAATTTTTCATTTTTCCAAAAATATTTGAATTTAAATGAAACTTTGTGAAAATATAACTTGTTATGCCCTTAATTAAGACAATTTTTTTCAAGCATTACCATTGATCAGTTTTTGAGATATTCAATTTAGTTGGGAAAAAAATACTTTTTTTCAAATGAAAAATGTACTTCAGAAGATCATCGTACCGAGTTTATTTAAGGATCATTAGTTTTGTTTTTAGATTAACTTTTGTATAAAATAATCAATTATTACAGTCTGATATACACAACTCAAGATATAATCATTTTATGCGGACCATATCACCCCTTTTTCAAATATTTCAAACAAAACAAAAGTCAACAAAATAAAGTCTTCAAAAAAAGCCGATAAGGTTTGCTTGAAAAGCTTATTTCATGGGTCCTATTGATTGGATCATCAAGGTAAAAGTCAACAGACTAAGGGAAAATGACAGAGCATCATTCCCTATTTTTTTTAAAGTGCATTGAAGAGTTATTGACCATTAAATTTTAATAGGAAACCAAGCTGGTTTTGAACCCCCATCCCCACCAAAGGCTGAGAAAAAAACCTGCCTAACTTTGGTATTTGATATCATAATACATGTACCTATAAACCCTCATACTCAGATTCTGGTAAATATATCCTCTCCAAAGATTTGGTGTCGGCTCTTGTACTATTATTTTTGTTTTTCATTCAAAAATGTGTGTACTGAAATGAATATTATTATATTACTTGATGCAAAATGATTTTTTTGCTTTTTTCGCATTTTTGTACGTGGTTACTATATGTTTTCATTATTTCATATAAAAGTAAATATAAAACCAAAACTAATGATCCTTAAATGAACTTGGTACAAAGATTTTCTGAAGTACATTTTTTATTTGAAAAAAAGTATTTTTTTCCAAACAAAATAGAATATTTCAAAAACTGATCAATGGTTATGCCTGAAAAAAATTATCCTAATTAAGGACACATTAAGATATATTTTCACAAAGTTTCATTTAAATTCAACTATTTTTGGAAAAATGAAAAATAAAAAACAAAAAACCAGAAAAAATACGGTTTTTTGCCAATATCTCGGAAATGTTGAGGTTACGTTAAAAAGTGATATTTATGAAAGTTGAAGATTTTTGCCAGATCTGCAACATTTCTATTAAACACTTTTCATTCTGGGGTCAACTTTAGTCGGAAAACGCAAAAATACAATTTCCCCCCTCTTTTTCACCCTCCAAATCCCCCCGCCAACTCCGCTTCTGGGAAATAGATTTTTTTTACATTCCTTATAACCCCATTCATCATATTCAATTGTTAAACTGCTGTTAACAATTTTTCTTTTTTTCGATTTAAAATATGTTAATAAGCCTGCACTATAAGCTAAGTATAGTTCCTTGACAAAAAAAACTACCTGTATTTTTTATGGGAACGCTTTTTGCGAAAAAAAATTTTTGACGTATAAATTTTTTTTATCGAACTGTATTACGAATATTTTTCGTACAAAACAATGTCACTGACGTTCTTTTTCCGAAAAAAAATTGCGTTTGGCATTTGTGTTTGCTTTTTCATAGATCAGTCTCTTGAGATTTTTTTTGGAAACAGTAAGCTGACGGACACTTTTTCTTTGTCGAAAATATTTTTTTTCTCATCTTGAAGAATTTTTTTTTGCTCAAAAGAACTAATACTTATGAGAATTTGTATTGAAACTATGAAATTTTTCTAAAATACACAATTGTGCTCCAATACACTCGTCGATAATAATATAATAAAATGTCAAAATACACATACAAAAAAAACTTAATTTTGTAGTCCCTTTCATTTTCTATAACATTATTTGCTACATGGCTATGGCAGCAACAGACACAAACTATTCCATACACAAAAACCCAAGTATACACACATATTTAATTCTATAATAAAATGCAAATTTACATTAAAGTGAATTCGATACCACATAACGAGCCAGCACACACTGCCAATACAGGAATTAATTTATAAGAAAGGAAGCACAAAGGATATGCGTGTTGGATGACATACATACATACATTTTGGGGCGTCAAATTATACCAAAAACAGGGATTGAATTTAGTAGCATTGGAATATAACTATTAATGAGATTTCATCAGTTAGAATCTACATTGCTATTAGCTTCATCTTCAATGGCTTACAAACTTGTCGATTTGAAAACTGTATTTTTGTTGCTATTTCCAAATTTCTTTTTAACGTGAAATAATTTAACTTTTGAGTTAAAGGCTAAGCCTTCCAAGGTTTTCCAGGTTTCGTGCTTTGATACATTTTTCTTCATAAAATATTCCCAACAAATGAAATATGTACATGTATGTATATTATAATAAAGTGTATCCTCTCTTACCAGTAGGTTGCACCTTGGACATTATTATAGTGTATCCTCTCTTACCAGTAGGTTCACGTATAAATTAATGCCGTTTTCTATTCAACTACTTCAGATTTGGGGGTTGGATTGATGAGTGAGTGAAAATTCACTTTGACGTTCAAATAAATGTGACTTAACCGTGAAATATGGCATCAAATCGAGATTTGAAGGATCAAAGTTAAAAAAGTTTGATGAAGGTCAACTTTATTGCTTGAATTGAAAGTGAAATCAACAAAAAAGTTCAAGTAGACCCCTATAAAAGTTGAATTTTTTTGGTTGAATGGAAAAATACACATGCAGCACTTAAACCGTTACAGACATAAATTTTATATGAGTGTCAAGTTAGCAAAGCAACTTTGACGAATCGAAAAAAGGGTTGGTAAGTAAAAACTTCTTATGCCTGTTGGTTAATGGCTTAGAAATTTGCCGATAATTAGTCTTTAATTATGTTTTATACGAGGTCCTGCCTCTTGCGAGGAACTGACAAATCCCCCAAGAGTATACTTGTCATGAAAAAGTGCTTCTCATTTAGCCGTTCGGACTCGGCAAAAAACTGTAGGTCCCCTCCATTCCTGCCAACAACACACACACAGGAATGGTTGTGAGTTGTAAGTCACTAGGCCCTGGTTCTCCACGAGCTGTTGCGCCACTCAATTTATTTATTTATTAGTCTTTAACTATTCAATTGATAGTGCAACTTCAATTCAATTTGATAGTGCAACTTGAAAGGTAAAGGAAAGGTAAAAGGTTTTTATACTTTATATCTTATGGAATAATATTTTTCCATTTGTAGGTAGGTAAGTCTTTAATTAGCTGTTAAAAATGTAATTCAATCGTGCAATGTTTTCAATTTTTTTGTGGGTTCTTTAACAAGGTTGATATGAGGGTAGCGAAGCACCACCTTTCTATATTCTTATTTTTCAACAAAATTACCTCATTAACACAGCGCAAACGTATTAAAACAATAAACAGTTCAATGTTATCAATTTAAACCTCTTTTTTGATGTCACTTTACATAAATTGAGGAATTAAAACAACAAACATATAAAACAAAAATTGTCGCATACAATCAATGGCTAGTTAAAAACAAATTATTGATCAACTAAAATCTCAATATAATATGTTCCAAGAACTTTTCCGGAGTTCTTTGCTGATTTCATATGAATTTAGGAAAATAAAACAAGATATGTACAAAGAAATCCGCGCACCAAAAAATTAAATTTGTCACAACTAATTAATGATTAAGTAACCGCAAATTATTAAGCAATAAAATGTTAGGTTTAAGAAGTTCTTACCACCTTTTGGAAAAAACATAAAAACATAGAACGAAAAATTCGAAACTGTCAAAACTTACTAACGACTAACTCACCATGAATTATTTACCCAAAAACTATTCGGTTTAAGCAGCTTTCACAATGCCAAGCTAGCAAGGAACCAATAAAACGTAGAAAACATTACACGACAAATTCAAAATGTCACAACTAATTAACGGCAAATCCATTTTTCGATTTTTCAAAGTTGCTTTTCTAACTTGACATTCATAAATTTTATCCCATAAATGATATGATCCAGTGTCAGTTTTAGTTTTAAATCTATTGACTACCATTCATCCAGCTGCTCTTTCCAGTTCTCTAAATTTCCAGTCTGAGGTGGTCTAATCTACTTCCACATTGGGTGGTGCATTGTGCTCCTCGGAAGCCTAGGTGAAGAGTGAGAGACATTATTTATGTCTATATTATGTAGTGAAAATGCATTTTCAATGATTTTGTGAATAGCTCTGGTAGTCTTTGGATTTTTCAATACCATCGAATTTTGAAAACCCGTCAACAAAAAATAAGCCTTTTATTTTGGTTGCTCTACCTGGTTATCATGATATCAAGTCATAATACAAAAATTACCAGACTTATGTTAGAATCCTATTTCATCCCGAAATATGATGGAAACCGATGTTTGTTCAATGAGACCCTTAAGGAAAATTTGTACACAGCTAATCATCTTCTTAATTCAATGATTATTGGAACTAGTAAATCGCGGAAAGTCTTTTTTAACCAACACTTTAATAGTAGAATCTATGATTTTGGAATCACTAACCGCTAAGGCTTAAGGCCTTATTTATAATTATTGGAGAAAATCATTTCAATGTATAATACAGAGATAATCGGCATTACCACATCCTGCGGCGTTAAACGTTTTAATCCGCTCCTGCAAATGACTGAATAAACAAACAGTTACAGACAACAAAAATGTGTGATCTAAAATAAAATTAAATAGAAGTAAGAGTACAAGAAGAAGTAGCAACAGCAGCTAGAGCAGCAGCAATCAAGATTTTTGATGGACAATAAAAGAAATCAAATAATATATGCAAGAAATTACATTCGAAACAGACAGCGAGGACACTCGCTTTATGGGTTGTATACTTGAGGTAACAGACAGCAGTGTAAGGTACGTTTGGGAGTGAGCTTGAATAACAGAATACCAAACAGACCTCGAGACTCAAGGCTCTACTACATACATACATACATATGTATGTATTTAAAAAGAAAAAAATACATACATTCAAGGGATTATATGAATCGAATGAAATAAAAATGAAAATGAAAAACGGAAGAAAGGATTCTAAATATATATTAATACATCGGAAGCAAACACAGCCAGTGTTAATAATGGAGCTTTCCTACATGTATTTTGTGCCTCACCATATACAGGGTGTCCCGAAACTCAACGTCAAGCGGGAACCGGGAGATAGGGTAGGTAATACCTGTACTGGAAAAAATAAGAAAAACCATCCATCTCTCTTGGTTTAGTAATAATAGCAATATTTAGAAAAGTAATGAACCAAATTTTTATGTTTTGTTCTGTATGTGGTCACAAATTTCCGAAATTAAAATTCTTTTTTATTTAAGTAATCCTAAATAACCATGCTATTGATCGCTATATCATAGATCTAAAAAAAAAATACTGTGAGTCTCGTAGGTAGGTGAAATTTTATTTGGCCGAGTCGTCTTTCAAAGGAATTTTGTAAGCTAATTTTGTAAGCTAACAGAGGCATTCAAGTAAAAAACTGTTAACCTTTAATTAGAGTGAGATATATCTATATGACATACGGTACGCTTCGATCTACTCCCGGTACGCTGCGTTCCTGCTTTTACTCGAAACTTTTCGTAATTGTGAGATTTTGTGTTACCATAATCGTTTACTTTTGTGTTACCCTGGACTCAATAGTGTTGTGGAAATTGCGTTTGTCATTCAACCCTATCACAGAATCCATCGTAACGAATCTCCAAATGGATATTGTTACGCTACGAACTCCGAACATTTTTTTTTCACAGACTCCGAATGTATTCGAAAAAAGCATTGTCGCTCTCACTCACAATTTCGAAATCAGATATCTTACGGCAAATTGTTGAAATGGAAAAGAAATAAAATGCACGACTGGATCGCACGTACTTGCTCTTATGTTCAAGTTGTGTGGGACTTAAGGACTTTAAAAAATATTCAAGTAATTATAGAAAAAGTATAAAAAGCATTTAAATCGTTCTTATAATTGTATAAACAGCCTGATAAATAACTTAGAGCTAAAAAAAAGTATGTCATTTGATTACTTGAAAAAATATGTATATATGCAAAAAAAATTTAAAATCGTTGGAGCCGTTTTCTTAAAAATTAATTTTTTATATATAAAATTTTTGTAACATTTTTCAAAAAAAAATTTGGTATGCCAATTTTGAGTATATATTAATATACATTTAAAACCGAAATTTCAAAACAATTCATTAACCCGTTTTTGAAATATTGAATTTTCAAAAAAAAAATTTGAATCTTTTTTTAAAAATCCAAAATTTATTTTTTCAAAAATTTTGGTATGCAGTATTATTTATATTCTAACAAAGCTTTTGTGCAAAAAATTTCATTGAAATCGGATGAGCGGGTAATGAGAAAATCAAAAAAACCGTTATATGGCAGGTACCGTTAGTAAATGTTTTTGGTGATGTTTTTTCTTACTAAAAGGTAGGTATATCATATCTAGAATAATACACTGATTTTTTTTTATCAAAATCGTTGGAGCCGTTCTTGAGATAAATAAGCTTTTCCTTAACGGTTGTATGGCAAGTACCGTTATTTTTTGAGCTAAAAAAAAAATTTCAATTTCCCCTCTGGAGAGTTACAAAAAAACCTTAAGTTCAAAATTTGAAGAAAATAGCTTCAGTGGTTTAAGCTGTAGGTTGAGGTACGGACAGACAGACAGACAGAATTTTGCCACCCACTTTTTTCGTGTTCTCTATCATCGAAATGTCATATTTGATTGTTATCTCGAAATTTTTTTTGCACGAATCCAAAACTTGCCCTATATGTAGTACCTATATCGCAAGTAAAAAAAGAAGCAAATAACTGTGGTTCACTAACAATTTGTTTTACTTAAAGTGGTTTAAAGCTAGCCGTAAACGACGAACATGCTCGCCGAACTTGTTCGTGCTCGCTATATTTTTCTCGTGTAGGGGCTGGTTCGTGAACCGTTCGCTGTTAACGAAAAATTTGATTTTTTGGGCTTTATTGGCTCCGATGTTTGCCATGCTCGTGAGCAAACCTCATTTTTGCTGTGAACTGTGCTGTGAAATTACCATAAATGCAACCACTTGCGCTTCTTTATCGCACATGTTTACACTTTGAAGACTCAACACAAATGAATGTTCGCCACTTGTGTTCGCCGTGTAGGGGATAACGAAAACGAACAAGTTCGGCAAGCATGTTTGTCATTTAAGGCTACCTTTATTGGTAGTTTTAGCATTTTTACAAACTAGATAATTGATTTGAGCTTACAAATATTTTATTGGCAAGCAATCCTTGTTTCTCAGAGCGCTAATGACTTACACGTTCAATCATTCATGTGTGCAAAAAAATGGCATAGAAATACACAGAAGTAACGAGCAGTGTAACCAGATTTTTTAAGGCGAGTGGAGCCCAATTTGAAAAATCTTGGACCCGAAAATAGCCCCACTCCAAAATGATGAGCAAAATGAGTAAATTAAAATAATTCGTTTAAAACTTATATTTTTCTATCAATTATTACAAAAGTTCTAAAAATTCCAAATTTGATTGTAAAATGGGTTTTCCCATATAAATTTTGTTTCGTCTTAAGGGCGGGGCTAATGGTAAGATAATGATGAAATTTAATATAATTTTTGTATTTATCTGAATCAAATAAGGGTGGTTTGTGTGTTAAAATAAAACAATGGCCTGTTTTAGGAGCATTTTCCAGTAAAGAGGTATGAACTCGAAACATTGCTTCAAGGGTCCCATCAGAGACTATCTATCTTTATCTTTATTGATAATCTCTGGTCCCATATTATCAATTTGTTTTCGTTTATACACAATAGATTTTTCAAAAGTTTAAAGTTCTCATCTAGGGAAATGGAAAACAAAGCAAATACTGATTAGTCTGTCTCAATTTTAAAGGAGCCTAAAATCGTCCAATTTCAAAACTAAATAGCCCGAATTGGGATTTATCGCAAATCACAATTTGAAGGAGCAAGTAAAAAGTTCGAGTAGCCCAATCGGCGATAAAGAGCCAGCTCTGGCAACCCTGGAAACAATTTTTTTTTTTTGAGGTATATAACTTTAGGTCGGCAACACTATTTTAACTGGAGGGCATTTTGTCAGCAGTGTTGCCCCCCCAACTGGTTGAAAATGTAGCGTGAGCGTGGCTGATTTAGTTTACTTGAAAACGTTAAAAATGCACTAACTGAATTATTTAAACCTATCGGATTTTAGAAACTTTAATTAAAATTACTTATCAAATAATTCAAAATTTTTACTTTTATAAACAATGTTACTATAAAATCACTTCAAAATTAGGATAGATATTCCAAATTTTTATCTTTTCTTTAGAATTAGTGGCGCAAAATTATAAACACCCTATTTTAAGGGCATAAACGTGACACTAATTAATAATTTTTAATTTTGATGCAGCTCTCTTACTTTTCCTTAACTATAAACACGAGCGTTAAAGCCATTTTTTAACAAGTTAAAGTTAAACTCGCCTAAATCAATGATAGTTCCTGAGAAAAAATGTGATAGATGTCATACGAGCTAGTGTTATACTCAAAAGTTTAAATCAGGATTTGACGATTTTAACTTTAATGAAAGTGTTTAAATAGAAGTGGGTTTGACATCGTTTATAATCTAAAAAAAAGCATTCTTTTTTAGTGTTTTTGCGGTGCGAAGGGGAATTCACTGTTTTTTGCGATTTTCAAATCAAATCATAATTTAACTTTTCCCCCCGATTTTCAATAATCCTAACGTAGATATTTTATTTCAAACAATCAGTCTTTTCGTTTACTTCCGCAAACTACGAATCTCTACGAATTTTAGTAAACATTTTTTTTACATATGAACTTTGACAGAACTTTGGGCTTGATTCGTAGAAGTTCGTAATTTTGGAAAGTATGCGAACAGAACTATAATCAATTTTTTTGTTAAGATTTTATATTTTCTGAAATTCTAAAATTGTAGTGTTTTGTGAATATTTTAAGATTGTACGTAGTGACTTTTTTGGAAAATAAAATGTACTAAAAATACTACAACTGTAGTAGGGGGGCAACGCTGTTTGTCAGCTGTCAAGTTATTAATTTGTAGTTTGGTTTGGCATTTCAACATGAATGTTACATTATTGGAATAGTGAACGGTTCTATAACATCTTCATCAGCTCTGCGTCGATTAAATTTCAGCTATAGTCAAGTAAGCATAAGAAGGCAACTACCTATATGTCCTATATTCAGCAGATCAAACTATGGTGTCAATAGTCCTCTTAATCAATTGATTTCAGTTTTCAATAAATACTACTTTTTGATTACATCTATTAATGACAATTTAAAATGTATCAAGTTTAAAGAAACCTTTTTTAACACAATATTGTAATATGTATAATATGTATAACCCTTATGTATAATGTATAATTTGTATGTGTTTAGCGTTAGTATTTAACGGATTAAATAAATAAATGAATAGACTGACACCTGAACAACAACGCTTCCAAATTGTGCAAATTTGTTTTGAAAATCATGGTTCTGTTCGAAATACGTATGGCGCGAATTTTGTTTAAGCTAGCCCTAAACGCCGAACTTGTTCGTGCTCGCTATATATTCGTCGTGTAGGGGCTGGTTCGCGAGCGGTTCGCTGTTGGCGAAAAATTTCGATTTTGTCGTGTTCGTTGGCTTCGATGTTCGCCATGTAGGGCCATGTTCGCGAGCAAATCTCATTTTTGCTGTGCAATTACTGCAAGCGCAACGGCTTGCGCTTCTTTCTCGCACATGTTTACGCTTTGAAGAATCCACACGAAATGAATGTTCGTCAAATATGTTCGTCGTTTAGGGGATAACGCAAACGAACAAGCTCGGCGAGCATGTTCGCCGTTTAGCGCTACCTTTAGCGATGAAGCTCACTTTACATTGAATGGATACGTCAATAAACAAAACTGCCGTATTTGGAGTGATGATTATCTTCAAGTGTATGTTGAGACACCGTTACATCCACAAAAACTTACTGTTTGGTGTGCTTTATGGGTTGGTGGAACGTGGAATAATTGGTCGTACTTCGTTAATAACGATGCTGGCCAGAACGTTACAATCAATGGTGACCGCTATAGTGCCATGATTACTGACTTTTTCGTTCATCAATTAAACAACAGTGATGTGCAGGAGCTGTGGTTTCAACAAGACGGCGCAACATTTACGCATCTCGTGCCACAATTGATTTACTGAAGGAAACGTTTGGTAACCGCATAATTTCACATTACGGACCCGTAAATTGGCCTCCAAGATCGTGCGATTTAACGCCACTTGACTATTTTCTGTGGGGATATGTGAAGTTGCTAGTCTACGCCGATAAGCCCAAAACGATGGACCACTTAGAGGGCAACATTCGCTGCGTTATTGCCGATATACGACAACAAATGTTTGAAAAAGTCATCGAAAATTTGACCTCCAGATTAGACTACGTCCATCCGAGCCAGCCGTGGTGGTCATATGCCAGAAATCATATTTAAATAATAATGCCAGAAGATTATCTTTCGAATAAAGTAAATTTCATGTCAATTTAAGGAAATCATCTTTGTTTTATTCCATTTCAAAGTTCTATACCTCCAAAAACAAACACCCTTTACATACCTAAAATCAAATGCTCATTTTTGTTTTTCACAATCAGTCTTGCTCAGCAGAATTGCCAGTAATTTTCGACGGAATAAATCCGGTTTTAAATATTTTTTGAAGGAGTTTCAAACATCAAGTCATCATTTCATGAAAATGTTATTAATTTAAATTCCAAACTCTCCAAGAAATACTTAAATTTGTATGCAATTAACCATTTTCCCTGTGGCTACGACAGAAATAACTTGTCGTGGAGAAAGATCATTCGTTTCATTCGGATTTAGTGATATCAAATTTCAAGAATTTCGAAATTCGTAGGAGATTTTCCATTACGAATGTAACGAGATTTGTAGCGCATTTCCGATTAAGATAGAATCTGTGATGGGGATGATTATCTAGTTACTTCAGGTACTAAAAACCTTTCGCGAAATGCCGTATTTGTACACAGCTCAAAAATATGTGATTATACAAACTATCTACTCGTAAAGTGACCCGTAGTGCCTCTGCAGCCCCCAGATTGTATCGCGAAAGGTACCCAAATGTGGCGCGTCACCTAGGCCAACGTGGGTTCATCTATGCACACCTATCATACTCGCGATTGCTAAGTGTTCGTATTCGTACTGCCGCACAAATTTCCGGTCACTGGGTGATTTTATTACTTTCAGATATGAACATTACATATTTTTTTTATGATATTTTGAAAATTGTCTCCTTTCTCTTAACCAAACAAAAATGTTGGTGTAAACATAACGGTTATCAAAAAATAATGGCTTATCTTCCCGCTATTTTTTAAACCGCATAAAATCTGAAAGTTACTGTATTTAGAGTATCGATGTTTATTACTTTTCTAAATATTGCTATTATTACTAAACCAAGAGAGATGGATGGTTTTTCTTATTTTTCCCAGTACAGGTATTACCTACCCTATCTTCTGGTTCCATCTTGACGTTGAGTTTCGGGACACCCTGTATACGACCAACGAGTGTATAATGAAGACAAAAAGAGAGGACAATTGGAATAAAATGACAATGATTTGTATGATGTCCATGAAGCACCGCTGGCACTCTGCGATTTCTGGTGCTTTTTCGCCAATTGTGAGGTTGAGAATGGATAATGTGACAGTCTCATATACATAAGTACAAAGTTACGTTTCATAAATATTTCAAGGATAATCCCGCTTGGTTTATGTATAACGATGCTTCTCACTCAATTTATGTATATTTTTTGTGCATCGAGGATGGAAGAATATATTCTTGGTTCTCGCATTTGACCACACTCTCTGTCACCATTGTATGTTATTTTGGGAACAAATTTATGAAATTTGTATACAGTAATTCAGGCAAAGTCTTTATATCTGATTATTTCACATCCGGCCAAAATCTCCGGAATGCAACATTTGGTAGGATGGAGAAAATGACAGTTATACCCCTATAAGGAACAAAAAGACTGGTGTTTTTAAAAATTTATAGTGGAACCGTGAATAATTATTGAGATGGGAAATCATATGAAACCAGAATTTATATCTCTTGATGTGATAGTCTAAGAGCCGGAAGCAAATTTTGGGAGTGGAGGTATAACCAAAATTAATTAACATGCATGTGTAGATATAAGCAATGCTATACCGAATCCAACCGTCTGGCAGGTTTTTTTTTCAGCCGGGGGTGGGGGTGGGCGTTTGAAAATGCTAATTTTTCCACTTTTTGTGTTGATGGTATAACCACTTCAATTTATATATAAACGACAGAGAATTGTGTCCTTATTCCGAATACATAGGTCCCAGACGATTCACTTTCAGCTTTCCCCTTGCCAGACGCCCCCCAAAGTGGGCGAAAAATCAACTTTTGGAGTTTAAGGTATAACCAATTGAATGATACATCAAAAAATCAGAAAAATTCTTCTGATTGCAAATATATAGGTCCCAGACGTTTTGGTTTCAGCCTTGGCCCTGCCAGACGGCTCTCAAGTATCCAAAAAATGCAAGAAAAATAACTTTTTCCATTTGAGGTATAACCAAATGATTGATACACCAAAAAATCATAAAAAATCTTCTGATTATGAAAATATAGGTCCCAGACGTTTTGTTTTCAGCCTTGAGCCTGCCAGACGTCATTTCAGTATCCTAAAAATGCATTTTTTTAATGAAAGCCTCAAAAACTTTTTTCTTTCCATATATAAACATAAGCTGGTCACATTAAAATATTCTGCCATTCTCCCTCATTATGAGCATATAAGTCCCAGACGTTTTATGTCCAGCCTTGAGCCTGCCAGACGACATTTGAATATTCTCAAATTGTAATTTTCTGTTGTAAACCTCCACAACTTTTTTCTTTCTATATATAACCATAAGCTGTTCACACTAAAATATTCTGCCATTCTCCCTCATTACGAGCATATAGGTCCCATACGTTTTCTTTTCAGCCTTGAGCCTGCCAGACGACATTTCAATATACTCAAATTGTAATTTTCTAATGTAAACGTCCACAACTTTTTTCTTTCTACATATAACCATAAGCTGGTCGCACTAAAATATTGTGCCATTCTCCCTCATTACGAGCATATATGTCCCAGACGTTTTCTTTTCAGCCTTGAGCCTGCCAGACGACATTTCAATATACTCAAATTGTAATTTTCTAATGTAAACGTCCACAACTTTTTTCTTTCTACATATAACCATAAGCTGGTCGCACTAAAATATTCTGCCATTCTCCCTCATTACGAGCATATAGGTCCCAGACGTTTTGTGTTCAGCCTTGAGCCTGCCAGACGACATTTCAATATACTCAAATTGTAATTTTCTAATGTAAAAGTCCACAACTTTTTTCTTTCTACATATAACCACAAGCTGGTCACACTAAAATATTCTGCCATTCTCCCTCATTACGAGCATATAGGTCCCAGACGTTTTGTGTTCAGCCTTGAGCCTGCCAGACGACATTTGAATATGCTCAAATTGTAATTTTCTAATGTAAACGTCCACAACTTTTTTCTTTCTATACATGACCATAAGCTGGCCATAAGCTTTCTACACATGACCATAAGGTGGTCACCTTTAATTAGTCTGCGTCTCTTCCTTACTATCAGCATATTAGTTACAACAGATACTAGATACTTTTTCATAATTAAGGAATTTATGCCTTGAGCAAATCACTTAAGTTTTACTTTCATTGTAGGTCCATTAAGTAGATATCCTGAAATCGGTTTTTGGCTTTAATTTAAAAAAATCTCTATTTTAAACATAAACTAAATGTTATGCAAGTTAAATGAAAAAATGCACCACTTCGAAATAGGGCTAATAAAATTTTTAATTTCTACTTTAAATTCCTACAGTTCTCAAAAAAAATTGCAAATCCCTTCGCTTTTTAATTCACGTCGACAGTTCATTGGAAGAAACTTTAATACGTCTGGGGCTAGGTTGGCTGTAACAAATTCGTCTGAGATTTAAAAATGCATTTTGATTATATTGAAATGTCGTCTGGCAGGCTCAAGGCTGAACACAAAACGTCTGGGACCTATATGCTCGTAATCAGGGAGAATGGCAGAATATTTTAGTGTGACCAGCTTATGGTTATATGTAGAAAGAAAAAAGTTGTGGACGTTTACATTAGAAAATTACAATTTGAGTATATTGAAATGTCGGCTGGCAGGCTCAAGGCTGAAAAGAAAACGTCTGGGACATATATGCTCGTAATGAGGGAGAATGGCACAATATTTTAGTGCGACCAGCTTATGGTTATATATAGAAAGAAAAAAGTTGTGGAGGTTTACAACAGAAAATTACAATTTGAGAATATTCAAATGTCGTCTGGCAGGCTCAAGGCTGGACATAAAACGTCTGGGACTTATATGCTCATAATGAGAGAGAATGGCAGAATATTTTAATGTGACCAGCTTATGTTTATATATGGAAAGAAAAAAGTTTTTGAGGCTTTCATTAAAAAAATGCATTTTTAGGATACTGAAATGACGTCTGGCAGGCTCAAGGCTGAAAACAAAACGTCTGGGACCTATATTTTCATAATCAGAAGATTTTTTATGATTTTTTGGTGTATCAATCATTTGGTTATACCTCAAATGGAAAAAGTTATTTTTCTTGCATTTTTTGGGTACTTGAGAGCCGTCTGGCAGGGCCAAGGCTGAAACCAAAACGTCTGGGACCTATATATTTGCAATCAGAAGAATTTTTCTGATTTTTTGATGTATCATTCAATTGGTTATACCTTAAACTCCAAAAGTTGATTTTTCGCCCACTTTGGGGGGCGTCTGGCAAGGGGAAAGCTGAAAGTGAATCGTCTGGGACCTATGTATTCGGAATAAGGACACAATTCTCTGTCGTTTATATATAAATTGAAGTGGTTATACCATCAACACAAAAAGTGGAAAAATTAGCATTTTCAAACGCCCACCCCCACCCCCGGCTGAAAAAAAAACCTGCCAGACGGTTGGATTCGGTATAGCATTGCTTATATCTACACATGCATGTTAATTAATTTTGGTTATACCTCCACTCCCAAAATTTGCTGCCGGCTCTCGGTCTATGACAATTAGTCAAGAGCTTTTAGTGTAATGGAAGCTAGATTTTATAGGTTGAATGCAGAAAATAATTTCGTCGTATAGTTTGTCGCATTCATAATTTTCGAGGTTTTATTTTTAAAGAGGTAATTGATATCAGATTGATGGTGATGGCTATTGCAATTCAACCGAATGAATCTGACCTTAAAATAGTGGCCATCAACAACAAAAAGAAATTGTTCAAATTCAGAAAAAGGGGCCTTGCCTATTAATTGTATTGAGTTTGCAGCCTCCAAGGTAACACGAAATCGGTATTCTATTTACTTTATTTGTTTATTTTTATTTGCAGATAACTGAAGGTTTAAGGACCTACTTCTTACACTTAAATTATTGTTGGTATTGGCGAAATAATTTTCTTGTGAGAAAATCAATTTAAGGTTAGCAGAAAGAGATAAATGTATGTTAGTATGAAACAACAGTGAAGACTTCCAAAGTTCATACATTTTAAAATCCGTATCAAATACGAGTATTTATACTGAATCATTTGTACAAAGTGCGCTCATTTAATTTATTACATTTTGAAATTTAAAACAAAAATTACTATACAGTTTTTATAATAACTGTACCTTTACGAAGGTAGATTTTCTCTCTGTCCGTGAGAAAGTATTGAAAACATGAAATATTCAGGTACATTTTTTATACGTATAAACTGTGGGTTTCGAATAAGATAACACGGAAATCCATATTTCAGTCTTTAGAACCATGCTTTATACAAAATTACAAGTGCGACAGGTGTAAAGTTAACAATTGCCAAATTCCAGTCCCAGAAATGATTTGAGAATTTTGCGCAGAAAATATGCGACAGTTGTTGGAAAATTTTCGGCTTATAAAAACTTGCCTGAAAATTAGTTGTGTCGAATTATTGACAATATTTATATGGATGATTCTTAAAACGATGCGATGGAGAAATTGATAGTAATTTCAGCATAACATTTTTAAAAGCTAAATTGAATAGTAAAACCTAACTATAGTTTTAAAAGCTGCCAGTAAAACAAGTAAAAAAGTCCATCCACTTTACATCAAGCTAGAAGCGAAAAAGGTTTACCGATTTTCTTCAAATTTGGAATAGCTATGAACATTGTTCTTTGTCAAATTGTGTTTCAAATTTGAAGGAAATCGGTGCACCCATTTAGGCTCTAGCTCGATGTAAAGTTGACGTGAAAACGCTAATTAAAAAATGAAGTTATCATGTTTCTCCCAAGCACCACATATGGGTATATAATCTTATTAATTTTGTTTGACCATGTAGGTATTAATCATGATTAACAGCTGTTAAACAAATCAGTTTGAATACTTGAATGATTTTCAAAATATCAACTACGTAAAAGTACGGAAATGATTTAAGGTTGTGGTAAAATCCAAGCCTAACAAACTGAGTTCGTCATGACGTCTGTCTGTCTATGAGTCCACTAAATATCGAGTTAGAGCCTTTACAGGTAAACCAATTTATATACATATATAAATATTATAAGGTAGGTATACAAATATTTGGGCTAAAATTTTAGCCACGAGAAACCAAGCTCTGTGACCCGATAAGCATTAAAGTGTGCCGTTTTGATAAAAAACATCAAAGGTGCTGAACTTTTGTTTTTAATTTGAAAGTTATATTTTTTTAAAGAAATTAGCCATGCGAGAAAATGTGACGATCCTTGCTGCAGGGGTTTCTTTCCAAAAACTCGTATATATAGCGTAAATTAAACGTTGTATTCTTTGGTATACAAACATACAAAATTTAGGACTCCATAAAATCAACATAATTCAACTTTACTGAATGAATTTTTTGAGTCGAATTGAATTGTTTTTGATTATCCCTGCAATTTTTTTTAAGTTCGAATTTATACGTTTGCCTTTAAACCAACTTGTGTGTTTACGGATAGATGGAAACTCAGTATCATTCATACTTACTTTCCGACCACCATATCAACCCCTTACATTAGCAATCATGATTCTGGTGAACGAAAGATACACACAAATCTTTGAAAATTTTCACATTTATGACCCATTCTTTTCTGTTATGGGAGAGCCAAATGGTTCACAATCCTTTTATTGCTAACTTGTTTGCAGAGCCGAGATAGACGACTGTCATTGTCATAACAACAGAAAACTTTACTTCATTTTATGGTCATAAACTACTATCCTTCATTATTATTTGTGAGTTTCATCGGTCGTTGCTGGTTGCTGGAACCTGGAATGGCAGCATAGTGTTGTCGTTTTGGTCTTTTCTAGTGCTACCACAGTCGTCAGTCTACAAACATATGGACGCCGTGTTTCACTGACATATTCAACATGATTTACGAGCATATTAACGCTATGAACAGGTTCAATTTTGCTCCTCCACATCAGCGTATTTTTAGATAGGAATAATTTTCACTTTTTTTTGTTGTTGGATGAAAAAACATCACTTTAAGTGTTTTAAGTGTTTGTACGCCTTTCATTAGGCATGTGAGCTGTCAGAAGCAGAATCAAACAAGCCAACAACCACATTTAACCCCCTCACTTAGTTTTACGGTGTGTTCATTAAACAAGGCGGGATAGCACTCTGCACTGTACACGGTTAAAAATTTTGGGGTTCTTTTTAATATTTTTTTCAGGGTTACATATTTGACAACACCAAAAATTAAATATTAAAATTTGGAAGTTAATTGAAAATATATTTAAACTTAATAATATCAGATATTACAAAGGAATACGAAATCTTTTTATATTTTAATCATACAAAGATATTATAATGTAATACTTTATTTCTTGAAATTTAATTTGTAGATAGATCTTTTTCATGAAAATTAATACAAAATATATTATAAAAAATAATAGTAGGTAATGAAAGACTTTTTTTTATCAGTATTAACCTTCTAAGTCAATCAATGGTGGCATTATTATATTTATTGTTTTTCACATATATGAGAACTAAAATCTTAATGCGATTGAAATTTCATCTACTAATTTGTATATTTCACCACGAAATATTTTAATGCGCCTTCAAAATAGTACATATTTAAATTGTTTATTCTATATTATTAAGCAGAAAAAGGGTTGCCATTTTTGTTTTGTTGCTGTTTTAATACAATCTGTACTAAATTTTAATAGTATGGTATTAAAAACATGTGCTTCATATTCATATTTAAATATGGCTGATGCTTACTTGTAATGGCTTCGTGTTTAATACAAATTGTATTAAATTTTAATACTCTTGTATTAAAAGTGTACCTACGCATCTAGCACAAATACAATTAGTTATTAAATTTTAATACTTTTTGTATTAAAAATACATACGTCCCGATTCTTTTAGTACGCTTTGTATTAAATTTTAATATTTTGTGTATTAAAAATGTACCTACGCGAATATTTAAGTTATTAATTTTGAATACCAACATATTATATTTTATTTCATTGCATTACTTTTTAATCTTTTTGGTAGTACAAATAACAATTTTAATACTTATCTATTAGAAAGTATTACAAAGTTATTAGAAAATTTCTTTAATATTTAGGGGAATATTAAAAAGTAATATTTTCTGTATTGAATACGGCTGTAATACAAAGGCTGTATTAAAAAATATCCCAGAATTTTTAACAGTGTACCTATTTATTTCTGTGAACATAAAAATAAAATTTTAAACAAAATTTTCAACCCGTTTTTGAGATATAGAATCTTCAAAAAAATAATTTGAAACTTTTTTAAAAATTCAAAAACTGAAAAATAGGTGTAAGCCGCTTTTCACTCTAACGACGATATGGCACCTACACCTACATATATTAAAGAACATACATATTTCCAAGAGCACAACTCTGATGAAGAAAACATTATTGTGTTCATAAACATTAAGAACTTATTTGTGTCAGCGTTACACTAAAACCTGCAATGAACATCGACAGCGAAAGTGCTATAAATCAATTTAAAGCATTTTCGATAAGGTCAAGGAGATGTTTTATGAGGGAGGTAGAATAAGGCACGATAAGATTATTAAAGAAGGGTATACCGTATACTATTTCACTGATGCTGTGTGAATCAATAATAATAAAATGTGTTATATTTTGACTTTGACTTTATTCGGATGTAAAGCTAAATAAAAGAGGAAGATTCAATATTGTTTTTCTTTTTTTTTTTTTGGAAGTGTCACAGCTTTTATGATACCAAAAGTATAAGGTTTTATCATCAAATAAGGTAGCAATTTGTGGTAGCGACCAGTTCAATGTTTTATTCGCATAAAAAGGTGAACTTTTATTACCATCAAATACGAGTTTCAATAATCTAGACAAAGAATAATGTCCTTAAGATTTAGGGAGGAACCAGGAGGTTTTTGTTATGAGACAGGTGTTTTATGGAGTGTCAATAAAAAAACTTTAAGCTTAGGGGAACGTATTATTTGCTCCAAGGAAACTACAAATAATATAATAGTAATTTTAACTTTATGCCTGTAAGTCCTTAGGTCTTTTAAATGCAACCTGAATTGCACGACACTAGTTAGAAAGAGTAGGAGGATAGGAAAGATTTGACACACTGGATTGAGATCAAGGTATTTATTATCTCATTAAATACCACGGGTGGCGTCCAGTTAAGCTGGGAGAATATAGAAAAGAATACTGCCTAAAGTGGGGCTCGAACCCACAGCTCTAAGTTAGCAGTCAAGCACTACATCCACTGCACCCGCAGGTGGCAATGCAATTCAATTCGAAGGTGAAATAGGACTTCTGTTGGTACGATTTGGTGCCAACAGACTAAGTTTATAATTCTTCGAATTAAACACAGTCGTTCGGTGTGAAGGAATTATAAAATCCTTTGAAAGAGATTTTTATTAATATAAATTTACAAATTCAATAACTAGTTTTAACTTACATTAGTCTCTTTATTTACTTTAGGATTTTCTAGTATTTTTAGTTACTTTTAGTTTACGATTTAGGCTTAAGGATATTTAGATTTTAATTATGTTGCACAACTGCGCGCTCAAATTGTAAAGAGTGTGAAACGTGAGATCAAAAAATGAATAAAGATGGATGCCAAAAGTGTAAGAATAATAATGGTGGAGACTTCCGGCATATTCGTTTAGCCACCAGGGAGGTAATACTTTTGACAGCAGCATAACAACCCGGCTATACTTGGCCTGTAGCAGGGTTGTTAACACTCCCCCTTGGTAGTTCCGACCGTAGGCTAACGTCCTTTTCAGTTCTGACGTCAAGAACCGCCAATTTCACGGCTGGTCTTTCATAAACTCCACTCTGTGTTTGCACAAAGGCGCTTCGAACTTGGCCATCTTTAGAAATCGTAGTTTGGATTACACGGCCTTTGGGCCAGCAGTTTCTTGGACTCTGTGGGTCGACGATCAGAACAATATCACCCTTTTCAATGGGCTTTGTTGTAGTAAACCACTTGGTTCGGCGGGTAATCGTTGGAAGATACTCCCTTACCCAGCGCTGCCAGAAGCGTTCCGCATATTGCTGCGATATAAGCCAATTTCTCTTAAGTACCTTAGTGCCGGTGTTGAATACTGCGGGTGGTTTGCTGCCATTTGAAGACCCCAGAAGGAAGTGATTGGGAGTCAACGCCTTTTCACTTTCATCGTCGATAGGAACACCGCGCCTTGCCATAAAATTTCTGAGAGCCAAAATGCAGGAATCTGCCGATAACGAGTGTGCGATCTCGAGATGAACGGCTCTGGTTGTCAGACACGTCAACAATACTCCCCATCGTTTCTCGCTTCTTCTGAGAACACTCACATTCATAGGCCCGAAATAGTCAACTCCCACGAATGAGAAGGGTCGACAAAATGGAGCGACCCGTGCCGGTGGGAGTTGAGCCATCATTGGAGGTTGCGGTTTGGCTCTGGTATTCTTGCAATCTTGGCAATTTTTTCTAACAAACCTTAAGGCAGACCTCATATGAGCGATGTGAAATTTTTGCCGGAGCTCATTTATTACTGTCTCGTGATTTCGATGGTTGAAACGGATGTGAAGATCCATGATGATGAGTTCGGTGATAGGATGATATCTCGGTAGAATTATGGGTCTCTTAACGTCTTCGCTGACATCAGCAGAGGAAGGTATCCTACTGCTCGCGCGAATAACTTTATCTGCGTCTAGGTATGGGCACAGATTGTAGAGTATACTGCTCTTTTCGACGGATTTGTTGGAGGATAAGTTCGCAATTTCATCCTGATACTCGCTAGCCTGGGCCTCACGGAATAACTCAGCTTCAGCACATCGAAGTTCTTCTTGTCTGAGATATCCCTTCCTCTGCTGATGAAGAATACCTGACTTCCTTGTGTGTCTCTTGATACTGGTGTTGTGGATGAAGCGGAAAAGGTATGCTGCAGTTCTTATTAGTCGTCTCCAACTTGAGGTATCGCTGATTCGAAAATTGTCTTCTCGGTTCAGAGTGTGCAGGTTAACAAAACATGCCTTTAGCTCCTCGACTGTAGCATTCTCAGATGGTATCTCATTTGGCCAGAGATTTGGATGAGACTTGAGAAAATTTGGACCCGTAAACCACCGACTGGACTCCTTGAACTCGGGAACCTTCTGCCACTTCGTTCCTTCATCAGCAACATTCAGCTTAGTGGAAATCCATCTCCAATCGGATATTTCCGTAAAGTCCAGTATCTCACTTACGCGAAAAGCCACGAATGGTTTGTATCTGCGATGATCAGATCGAATCCAGCTCAAAACGTTTTTTGAATCCGACCAGTAAAAACACTGAGAAATATTGATCGTGTGTGATTCCGTGATGACTTTCGCAAATCTCACGCCGAGTACTGCTGCCTGAAGTTCAAGCTTTGGGATCGATAGGCTTTTTAGTGGCGCTACTCTCGTTTTAGCACCGATTAGGATACAGTCTATCTTCTCGTCATTAGCAATTCTCAGGTATGCAACAGCGGCGAAACCATTTTCGCTTGCATCCACGAATACGTGCAGCTGCTTCTCGGAGCTTGGATCAGAATTGTTGACGATATAGCATCTTGGAATCCTCAGTTCTACTATTTCTGGCAGGTATCGAATCCATCTAAGCCATTTTTCATGTTCTGCATCTTTAACCTCTTCATCCCATCCGATATTGGACCGCCATATATCCTGCAGAAGAACTTTAACGTACATAAGGAAATGTGCAAGGAGGCCTAAGGGGTCGAAAATCGTCATCAAAATCCTTAAAACCTCTCGCTTCGTTGGACGTCGGTGACCGGAAAGAATATCGGTTTGAGTCGCACTGGCATTTATTTTATAGGTGAAGCAGTCAGACGCAGTGTGCCACCACATGCCTAGGACCTTTTCGGTTCCCATTTCCACATCAACAGCAAGATCCACTTGATCGGTAGGTTCGGATTTCATGGCTTTCACGACTTCAGGTGAATTAGAGATCCAGTTCCTGATGAAGAACCCGCCTTGCAGGTGTACGAAACGAATTTCTTTAGCCAGTTGTATGGCTTTCTCTTCTGAGCTAGTACTGTCCATCAGGTCATCGACATACTGGTTATTTTTGATTGATTGAACGGCTCTTGGAAATTTGGCAGAAAACTCATCAGCTTTGATCACATATTGTGCGCTGGCGGAGGCAGATGTCGCTCCCATAATCATTACTTGCATTGCTATCACCTCAGGTTCAACTTCCTCGCTGATACTCCATAGAAACCTTTGAAAGTTCTGATCTTCTTTGCGTATCTGGATTTGGTGATACATTTCCATGATATCTGCGAAGATTGCGACCAAGTCTTCTCTGAATTTGAACAAAACAGCTACCAGTGATACAAGTTGACCTGGACCTCTTAAAAGCATGGAGTTGAGCGATACACCTTGAACGGTTGCTGCTGCGTCCCATACGATCCTTAGCTTGCCGGGTTTGTTTGGATTCAAAACAGGGAATATAGGAAGATACCAACAGCGGTTACCTCCTTCGGCTACTTCTTGTTTTGTGAGCTTTCTAGCATACCCTTTTGTGATGAATTGTTTGATCTTCTCATCTAGGGATTTATCCAGCTGCGGCTCTCTTTTCATTCTTTTGTGAAGACAAGCTAATCGCCTTTTTGCCATGGGAAGACTATTTGGTATAGTGAAGTCGTCAAACTTCCAGAGCAATGATGTTTCGAAGCGGCCATTTTTTCGAATGGTATTGGCATCTAGCTGATCCAGCGCACGCTTGTCTTCTGTTGGCATCAAGATCTTATCTGTGTTTGATATTCCAAAATTATCCATATATATGAAGTCTTTCACCAGGCGCTGCAATCCAGCATCATTGCATTCACAGATGTGAAAATTGTGGTGTTGGTATCTGAGTTCTTCACCAGGCAACTGTTGAGAGCAACCACCATGCACCAGCCATCCCAAACGAGTTTTAGTTGCCACCGGTTCTTCGGATTTCCCTTCTCGGCATCTTAGAGGAAGTCCCAATTTTGTGTGCTTGAGGCCAATCAACAAGCGTGGAGATTGTTCTTCGTATGATTCGATGGGTAGTCCTTTGAGATGTTCATATTTGTTCTGTAGATCTTCGAAGTTTAGGGATTGATGCGGCAGCGACAGGTTCTTCACAGTGTGAACATCGGAAAATGAATAAATCTCAGAATTAGGAATCGTGCTTGAGATTCGTAGATTGAGTAGTCGTGATTGTCTCTCATATCTATGAGTGTTTCCAGTCCACTTCAGACATAAAGGCTGTAATTCACCTTTCATGTTCAGCTGACTCGCAAGCTTATCGTCCATCAAGGTCAAAGACGAACCATCATCCAAGAAAGCGAAGGTCTTGAGTTGAATTCCATTCCCATATAGGAGCACTGGCACTATTCGAAATAAGGTGGATTCGCAATCGTTACGATGTGTGTTGCAATGGCTTTTCATGTGGACCGAAATGTTTCCTTTTACTTCTTGAATTTCTTCTTTAATTGTTTTCTCGTTATTGTTCTTTCGCTCATTGTGTAATAGCGGATGATGTTTGAAAGTGCAGTTGTCTTTGCCGCAAACCGATGTTGAAGGGCAATTTCGTATATTGTGTTTCTTCAAGCATCTCCCGCAAAGCTGGTGTTCTCTGATCACTGCCCATTTCAAGGTTCGGCTGAGCTGCTGAAATTGTTTGCAAGCAGCCACTACTTCCTTTGCAAACACAGCACTTATTTTTCAATTCGTTATTATTTGAATCAACCTGTGAATGAGAATTAAGGAATCCGGCTTTTTGTTTGAGCTCTCGACCTCGAATAATACCTTTGTTCTCTACAGATGGCGTTTGAGTAAGTGGAACTAGCACCCCGTTGGCGGCTTCAGCAAGTTGGTAAATCCATGCACTAAAATGGGAGAGTGTGCAATCCGGCAACATCATCTTGTGGATACCCCAGTTAAGGAGGATAGTTGGCGGAAGCTTGTTTTCAAGTTGCGTCAGGAGCGTGGGGTTGTTCAGATGAGCGTGTAATCCTGTCGCTTCTATAGTGGCATACAAGTTTTGAACTTCCAACGCAAAATTCAAAATTGTTTCTAACTTCCCGTCCTTGGGTGGAGTTGTCGTATTTAGCTTCTGAAGTAACGTTTGGATGACAAGCTCCGGTCTTCCGAACAGCGTTTTAAGCCTTGCCATAACTTGATGAAAACAATTCGGTTGCAAGAGTAACCATCTGACAGCAGTTTTTGCTTTTCCTGTTAAGGCTTTGTTGAGTCTCATCACGTTCTCTTCATCTGTAAAACCACAAAGTTCGGTACTCCTTTCAAAGCTGGATATGAATAATGGCCATTGCTCAGGATTTCCATCGAAGCCTGGTAGGTCTTTGGACATCAAATGACGCGCAGCTATTTGGTTTTTACTTAAGCTTCGAATTTGTGATTCACTTGCTCCGGCATACGGTAGAAAAGATGGTACTGTAGCTTGAAGGGGTGTAAATGATGCTTGAGGTAGGAACGTTTGCGGTGGTGGTACGTATGAGGCTTGAGTTGGGAATCGTTGCGGTGGTTGAACGTTAAATGTAGAATTTTTGGTCATGGCTGGAGGGTGTTGCATATCCTTCGACATATCATTTGGCTTGCATAAGTTTCCGGGCCATGATCTATTAAGATCACCGTTATGACCACTGGGTTGCAGTTTGGGAGCGACTGGATGTCTTTGACTTTGGATTGCATCTTTATGATTCAACGTTGATTGCGGCAATGGCTTGCGTGAATCATTTCCTAACCACTTATTCACTTTGGTTACAGACAAAATTTCGTCATCAGTGACGGATGAACCATCTTCTATTGGAACCTTACTCAAAATTAGATACTTCTTCTCCAAGTACTCGGTGTCCCTTCTTTCCTTCAGCTCTCTTTCCTCACTTAACAGCTGCAACTCCATCTGAATATTTCTCTCAAAGACAGTTCTAGACCCTCTAGAACTGGTGGAAAAATTTGACGATAATCGCTGCTGACTCGAAAGGACAATGGGATTTTCATTCAATAAAATCTTAGTCGAATGTATGACAGGGCGACTTGCAGTATCAGCAGCATTTGTTACTCGTGGCGCAGCAACTGTATGGATATATGAGCCAGCGGAAGTAGTACCGTGTGCAACGTTTGTGTCATAGGTACCAGCACCAGCATACGAGGAAGGTTCTCTAAAACTTCCATACGAATTGACGATACTTGACGCAGAAGTAGCAGCAAGAGTAGCAGTAACAGTAGCAGTAGCAGTTCCATCTCTATTGAAGGCGACATATGTTATGGGTGATTTAGTAGATGCGAATGTTTCTGAACGACGATGTAAATCAACTGATGTTGTGGTATGTGATGCAGGATACTTCCCAAATAATTGTTTTGGAATCGCACCTCTACTAAACGCCCCGGCTGGATCGGCAAAAATGTTGGATAGGTGACTAAAGGTGGCAGCAGTTGACATGGAACGTGAAATTCCATCCGTGGTAGCGTGTGCAGAGGTTGGTTGCACATCCTTTGATGTGGTGTGACGTCTGGAACCCGAATACAAACTGGATTCAACGCGATCCGTTTCAAAAACATTTTCATGATGAAAGGCTATTCTAGATAATGTGTTATTTAAACAAGTTTTATTTGTATATTTATCTTTATTTAATTCAGTATATGAAATGGCAGGCAGAGCAGTACATGAGGCAATGGGGGGGGCAGTATGGGTGACGGAGGAAGCATCATATGATTCGGTACATGTTGCTGGTGTACTTACGGCGGTATTCGGGGCAATATTCTGCCCAGCATATGGTGGTACACCCAGGGTATTGTTAATACTGTTTGGTGCAATGCTCGGCGTAGCACAAAACGCTGTGGTCGGCATTGTATAGGACCAAGTACATTGGGTCTCACTAGCAGTATATGGCACAGAATTGACGAAACCCAAATCAAAACTGGATGTGGGGTTTAGCGCATTGTTGGCGGCCGTATTTGCATGATTTGGCACAGTATTTGGTGCATTATACGGCATAATCGCTTCTGCAGCATCTTGAGATGCGGAAACTACTTCTCTAACAACACTAGGTAAAAGGGAGCACTTACCCGCCATTGTTGCACACGAGGTACCACAAACCCAGCTTTCATTTTGAATGAAGCTATCAACTCCGGCGCAGCTGTAGTGGTGCCAGTTTTGGCAAACGTCGCACTGGACCATATCGTCAGCGGAGTCGGGTCTATCGCAGTCGACACAATTGTATTCCCCCACCGTCGGCGGTGACATTGTTGTAGGTCGCGAGCGGGCAGCCTTCGAGGTCTTCTTTGATGGCATCCTCACTCAGTGGAGGGCAGGTAATGGATACTCCAATCCAATTAAATCAAAATATAATGATTTTATAAATTGTTGGTACGATTTGGTGCCAACAGACTAAGTTTATAATTCTTCGAATTAAACACAGTCGTTCGGTGTGAAGGAATTATAAAATCCTTTGAAAGAGATTTTTATTAATATAAATTTACAAATTCAATAACTAGTTTTAACTTACATTAGTCTCTTTATTTACTTTAGGATTTTCTAGTATTTTTAGTTACTTTTAGTTTACGATTTAGGCTTAAGGATATTTAGATTTTAATTATGTTGCACAACTGCGCGCTCAAATTGTAAAGAGTGTGAAACGTGAGATCAAAAAATGAATAAAGATGGATGCCAAAAGTGTAAGAATAATAATGGTGGAGACTTCCGGCATATTCGTTTAGCCACCAGGGAGGTAATACTTTTGACAGCAGCATAACAACCCGGCTATACTTGGCCTGTAGCAGGGTTGTTAACAACTTCATTTTATCTTATTTTATTTTTTTGATAAAATAAAAATGCTAGAAGTTTTGGGCCAGATTAACATTATTGTGCCGATATCTCATTGATTTCCCCTATCATTGTTTCATGTGTTAATTTTAATGATAATAAGTTGCTCCGTTTGAATTTTGATACCTAATTGTCACAAAATTTCTTAGGATGTCCCCAAGACCCGACAGGTTTCATTTCACTATAATGGATCCCAAAAGTAATGGTGCAGATGTTTTTGGAAAGATCTCAGGATTCTAAATTTCCACACGGAAGGAATTGAAAAATCACCAATTGAAAAATTTGCAGTTGCAATTCACGAACCATGTTTAATTCGTAAATCAAGACATTTTAATCCCAAATTAATACAAAAACTGGTAATTTAACAGTCAAAACGTAGCAATTTACAAAATTTGTTTCTTCGTGATTTGCAATTAAAATCCATGATTCAAGTTTGTACTTTTCATCGCAAAATACAACAGTTTTGGCGTAATTTACTCTCCAAAAGCATAATTTCACAAACAGCATTTAAAAATATTAAGGGTATTCATGCAACGTCGTAAGTTTACAAATTGTGTAAAATGATAAGTTTACGCAAAAGTTTGCATGAACGACCTTTTTATTAATTTGGTTAAATGCTGTGTAATTGAATCAGCTGTTCGTTAAACGTCAAATATTTGGGCGCGTTCGGCTTAAGTCGAGGAGTTGGTTTTACAGATAATGCATTATGGTCTGTTTATTTGCATGTGTGTGTACAAATATATTAGTTTTAATAGACACGTGTAGTAAGTACTCCTGTTAATTCAATTATATTTGTTTTGCATTGAAATAAATACATGAATGCCATTCATTTTGCTGGAATCTCAATACCATTTCAGCTCAACTCAAGCGACAAAAACCTCGAGTTCCCGATCCTGCTTGTAAACGTAGTAATTTTTAAATAGAGAACCTCTCCCGAACCAACGTGAAGTCGGAAACTCGGAAGGATAAAACAAAATGTAAAGCTAGAACTATTAAGGCTTTCTCAAACCAATACGAAATATTTGGAACGACAACGAAACTTTTGCCTGTCAAAATCAATGGGTTAAAAACCCACGAAAAGTTGCTTTCCAAACAGTCAAAAGAAGATGATGGAATATTCCACTTAAGTAAAATGAATCATCCCTCTCTTTTTTTTCGTTCCAACTTCACCAAATGTCAGTTTCACTCCCGTGAGATGAGTATGGTTTTCCATGTATTCGCTCATTGTCAACCGACCACTTCAGTAAACTATCAACAATTATTATAGGTCTACCTTAATATACATGACAATAGTCGCGTTGTAAGGTAGAAACATATTAGTCACAAGCTCACGGCAGTGGTCGGATGAAAATCAGCGAATACAAACAAATCATATGTCACGCCCATAATGTACTTTTCTTCATTTTCGTTAACTTTTGCTTTCGGAAGTGAATAGAGCGCCCCGAGTTAACTTCACGGAAATGAAACTGAAATTTGTTGAGATAGGAACGAAAAAAAGAGAATTATGGCTTAGTTCTGATTTTGACAGTTCAGAAAGATACTTTGCATTGGCTAATGACATCTGTTTCTAACAGCTTCCAACTATTTAGAATCTTCCAAACCAGTGCGAATCATTCGTTGACCACAGCAAAAACATTAATAACATGTTGTTGTAAATGAAAACAACACGTTGGTCGTCGTTAACGAGAGATTCGCATTGGTTTGGGTGAGAGTTTTTAGTTCTCCCTTAATAATTTACGAAATTAGCTTTCCTGAAGGCTCTCCCAAACCAACACGAAATTAAAGTGAATGATCTCAATACTAAAAAACAACAAAAAAATGTCTTTGTGAGTGCTTCACTATAATTTCGCGTTGGTTGGGCAGAGCCTTTAATCGTTGAGTAAATGTAGACCTTCTAATTCTTTTTTTTTTTGCGTAAACTACGTTTTAATTCACAACTTTTATCACCAACTAATTGCAATGCAATAATAACAGAATACATTCAGAGCTTTTTTAGTTCTCCGAGATATCATTTATATCATGTTTCTAAACATGCCTTATTCTAAAAGTCACAAACACGCCTAATTCAATCTCTAAAAGTCACAATGACGTTTGGATAAGTTTAACCAAACATTTGGTTAATTTTCCGCAGCTAAATCCTTGGATAAAATTAACCAAATTGTGTAAACCATTTCCCATACAAAATTTGACAGTTCATTAACCAAAAGATAAAATTAACCAAATCGTAAACTTATCTAGTGTTTTACGCAGTTGCATGAATACCCCTATTGATTTGCGATAAATATTTAGTAATTAACACTGCACAATCATTGAATTACGTTTTTTTTGTCGTAATTTGCAACTCCATGAGAATAGTTGCAAATCACCAACAAAAAATTCCTAAATCCCGACTTTCTTGTCGCAATTTACTTCTCGAAGAAATAAAGCACCACAATATGGCAGGTATCTAATCATCAATGTGTGACACCAACGATCTGTAATGCAAATTGGCCTGGTGGTTGCATGCTCGCTCCGCAACTGGAGGGTTGCGAGTTCAAATCCAAGTAGAGTCAAGCGTAAGTATTTATAAATTAAATTAAATGTGTATACCTGCAAAATGAAGGGTAGAACAGATTGATATTTCCAAGTGGCAATATCACAAAATAAAAGTGGTGATCACAAATCTTTCTTGCGAATTTACAAATTGAGGAATATTTGGATCAAATTGCGATTTGTTGTTCGCAATTTTAGTTTTCTCTCGATAGCATAATTGATACTTAAAGAGGGTTGATTTACAATTTTTGAGTATCAATATCTTCATTTTGCTCAGTTTTGCAAATTGCAAACAAATACATAGTCGTAAATTACGAAATCCCGAGCCAAGGTATAAAGGCTCCCCCAAACCAACGCGAAATCATAGCGAATCATTCGCAAAGGCGTTTTTTTTGTTGTTGATTAGCATTGTGTATCTTTCAAATTTTGTATCATTGTGAATGATTTCGCGTCGTCGGCGAATGTTTCGCGTTGGTTTGGGAAAACCTTAAATCGGGATTAATTTTTCGTAATTTGCAGCTCATTTTTCGTGATATGATCCAAGAATTCTTTCCGTGCAAACCCTGAAATCGTACCTGATCTCTTTCTTATAGGCATACATGTATATTTGCATGTTTAATATACGCGTAGAGGCATTTTGTCTAAGAATGGGAAATTTATACACTATAATGTCCTAAATCTATTTAAGAAGCTATATTTCTGTGCTTGAATTTTATATTTAGCTCAAGTTTGTTGATAGTTTTTGAGAAATTTAATGTGAAATGTGCAAAATTTTGAGAACAATTTTTTTTTTAATTTTTAAAAATTATGCAATATTTCGACAGCAAAATTATTCAAGAGATCCGAGCGCTACCTATATGAAAAGCCACTGACTTATCAAACAGCCACTTTTGGGAAAAGGACATCGTTTGAGGCATCGATATTTGAATTCAGTATAGTTTTTAAGAATCTGAAATACTTTAAAATGTCAGTGGGATGCCATAAATACGCGACCATAATGTCCATGGACCTTACTTCCGTAGAAACGGACCAAGGTCCGTTGACATTATGACTTCCTCATTATGTCCATGGACTTTATTTCTGTTTAAAAAGAATATAATAAAAATCTGAACTTGTGTCGTGTCTATGGACTTTATGTCTGTTTCTAACAGTCAAAATGTCTATGGACAAGTCTTTTTGTCCATGGACACTATGCACATTTGGGACAGACAAAATTTTCATGGACATTATGTGAAGTCGTATTGTACTGACAAAATCATGAATTGACATTGTTTCCGTTGAAAACAACATGATGTCCATGAATTTATTCCGTTTCAACAAAAATAAGAAGATAATAGAGTAGACTAGAAGAAATTAGTTTTGTCTGTATGTAACAAAACTCCATCAACTTTTCACTGAAAAACTTGCTCCTGCATAACATTAGTACTATGGCCCAATGACACTACCCGCCAGCACAGAAACCGCACCAAATTGACTCTCATTCGGATGAAGAGGTTCTTTCATTATTACTTGGATTTTCAAGGCCTCCGATGCAACAATTCTTTTATTAACGTTCCCAAACAAATGTAAATGAGCCTCAGAATAATTTTGTGTAAAAAATCAAGATCTTGCTCATTATTTGTGTAGTGAATTTTCACTTGTGCAAGAGTATAAATCTATATCTTGGTTCTAAAAGGGCATATGGCCAAGTTGATGATACTTGGGAAATCAAAAGTTGTGCTTTTTAATTGCTAAAAGTCCTTATTATTTTTGAAAATGAATTTTTCTATAACCAAAACTAACAGTATCTTGTCAAGACAAAATTGGAGCACATTGACCTTATTACATTCGTAAAATATCTCATCCTCGGCTGATTCGAACAGTGTATTTAAGTCAATATTGTAAAAAATGGATATTGACCCTTTTGTATTAAAGGTACAGAAATATTGATCCATAGTTTATAACGCATGGATTTTACTGATCAAATGTGATCACAATAACAGTTTAATGTTAACAATTAAAAATGGCATTCGAAATTAAATGCCTTGTTGGAGGATCCTGTGCAAATAAAAGAAACTTGAAATAAAATTTGAAATAATAACAGCCCTATTATTGACACGATTCAAAACTAGTTTTAACGTAAAACTAGTTCTATATAGTCTGGGAGCCCACCGTAAGATTACCTATCTCTTCGCGGCCACGCAAAAATTGGATGCCAACCGATAGCTTTAGTCCAAACATTTACAAAACTGCTGGTCGGACAAGCTTTATGTGGTCGCAATGGTTAATAAATGCACTTTTCATTTGCATTTTCCGCTAAATGTACCTATAATATAAGCAACTTATATAAATGGGGTATCGAATGAAAGCTAGGACTGTCCTCGACACAATAGCGATGGTCGGACAGAGTTTTTTGGCTGTTGCCACGAGTCCGACCACTTTTCTTAAATTAGAGATTTTGTGCATCCTTGGATGAAAATGAAAAAAAAGTGGTTAAGGCCACTTTCCTAACCTTTTGAAATGATTTCACTCAGTTTTCGCTGATGTAAGACGCAGTGTTAAAAAAAGACCTTTTTTTTTTTTAATGGTCGGACTCTTCGTAACAGCCAAAAAAAGTCAGTCCGACCAATGGTAGTATCATGTAGAATTGTAGAGGACAGTCATAGCTTTCATTTGAATCCCCAATTTATATAAGTGGCTTATATTATAGGTACATTTAGCGGAAAATGCAAAAGAAAAGTGCATTTTCTAGCCATTGCGACCACATAAAGCTTGTCCGACCAGCAGTTTTGTAAATGTTTGGACTAAAGCTATCGATTGGCATCCAATTTTTGCGTGGCCGCGAAGATATAGGTATTCTTACGGTGGGCTCCCAGACTATATAGAACTAGTTTTACGTTAAAACTAGTTTTGAATCGTGTCAATAATAGGGCTGTAATTGTACAAATGATTTAGAAATACCTACGTAAAAGTCTCATAAGTGTATGTACATATGTGTAACGTTTAGGACATTTACAAACATTGCTGGGGAAAATTCATAGACATTGTTTAAGTTGTTGCTAGCCAAAACTGGAGTTTTTCTGATGAAGTTCCAATAAAATAATCTCCAGGTTTTCCTAACAACATCTACGAATATGTCCCATTGGGCCCTACCGATAGTAAAATTAAGAGACGACTTAAATATTTAAGTAAAATTAACCATAATTTATGGACTATAAATATTGAATCACATATGACATGTTTCATATTTAGGAGTCATACCATTTTATATTCTATATTTTATGTCACCTTAAGCCCATTTGCTGAAACGAAACTCTTAAATCAAAGCTTATGCGACAATTTAATCTAAGGTCCAGTAATTAAACCCAAAATGTATAAAAAGCCAAATTTCGCACTTATCATGGCAACAAAAGAAATACTGAAAAAAGTGACGCAACAAAGAGCTAAAACCAAAGCCCTATGAAGTAATCATCGCCCTTTATAATTTTTTTTTCAATTTTCACTGCACACTCTCAATATAGGACTTGTTAGTCACAATAGGTACCTAGTCCCATTGTGAAATGTTTGTAACCCAACAGTTAATCGTCCCATTCCACAAAATGTTGCATACCTACTCATAAAGTTAAACTGATTTCTTCACGTCCAATTCATACAACATAGCAATTGTGCATTGTGCTACAAATGCACAAGAAACCTTTTGCGATTCGAAATTCTCCTAATTAGTAAAAGTAATGCAATAGGAAACGCGGCATAACAGCACAGAGTAGCAGTTTAGTTGACAACTTGATAGGTCGCCATGTTTTGCCTTAAATATCTTTATTCCAACTCGTATACCAGCCGAGATCATGTAGGTACAAGGAGAAAACATAATGTCAAAGAAGAATTACATAATTGGAATAAAATAAGAAAAATACAAACTGGAAAAACGAGAGACTCACCGTATTCCCAAATAGATAAGGCCGCACTTAACGGATATATATATACAGCGGGAAATATAGCATGGCAATCCAGCTATCATCAGTATCATCATCATCACAACGATTACCGCTGGTTGTAGTCGTCGTCTTCATCAGCCGCGTCCCCATTGCTGATCTATTATTACAGTAGTTTGAGATTCGATTAGAAAATACCAAACTTAACCCGTCAGCAAGCGCCAAGCACCAATGTGTATTTTCTTTATTTTTTTCTGTTAATCCTGACCACACAGTAGTTGCTAAGCAACTTGCATCTCTCTAAACCTTCCTATCATAGCGGTTAAAAGTTCCCAGGTGGGAACAACTGAACGAACTACCATTGTTAATCTCTGGGTGGTATTTGGATTTACAAGAGCCTTAAGCTCTGTTTCTCGTGAAAACTAAAAACGGAAACCATTTGATAAAATAGAAGAAGAACGAAGGCAAGAGAGGGCTTTCATCCAACCTCCGATACCGAGAAGTCGAGAAATGCTACTTCGATTTTCAGAAATTAGGTATCTGTAGAAATTTGAAAGAATCTGAAATTTTCAAAGCGAGCTAAAATTATATTTGAATTTAATTTGAGTAGTTGAGAGGTTTCGAAAAGTTTCAAAGCAAGCTTTCACTCCATTTACAATAATGTTCTCACTTTTAATACGATTTTAAAAATTTGTATCTTATAATAATTTTGATTAATAACAGGTTAATTTGGTTTATCAAACATATCTCTAGGTTAACCACACGATTTTATATCGATTTTTGAACATTACTCAATCCAAAATTTTGCAAACAAGGTACAAATACAGGATTTGGAATATCACGTATAAGCTCTCCGGAAATGGCTTATAACTTCAGTATTTCTTTTCTGAGGTATCAATTGTATGATATTATAACAAGAATTATATTTTAAGAAAATTATTATGAATCAAGTAAACATGATAAATTACTATAAGAAGTGCAAATTCGTTTAGAGTGAAAATATCGCTATTTTCGTGCACATTTGCTTAGAAAACTAATAGAAAAAACTTGAATGTAGAAATAATGAATATTAATGTATGCTTTAAATATGCAAAAAAATAGCATTTTTACTTTACAATAACTTTACTCGATTCAAAGGAATGTTATGCACATTATTTGCGAGCATACTCCTGGATTCGGTAAGTTTTTGTTTGCAATTAAACAAATAAGGTATGTTATTCACCTGTATTTCTGTATTTTCTTAACATTTTTTTATTTCGGTACTGAATAAATAAATACATACAATAAACAAAATATTCCTTCATACCATGCAAATGGCATGGAAATCCTCGAAACTACTAAAAACTAAAATTCTTGCCATTATTAGAAGATCGAGATCGAAATAAGCAAGCGCACAAAAAGGGATAAAGCAAGCGCACAAAAAGGGATAAAGGAGAGCAAAAAATGGCAAACAAAAACAACCGCCTCCAAGTCTATCATAGCTTCAGAACAGTCATATATAAACGTGAAGACAGAGAAATCCTCCAAGGAAAAAATTTTTCCTTCTAACCTACCTTAACATATATTTTTTGTTAAAAAATCCTCAGAAGAAATTAAAAACGAAAATTCTTGCCAAGATCGACAAGATGATGAAATAAATAAAATATATCTAATTTGTACACAAACTCAAGCTAAATTTAAGTTATAGCAAACTATGAAGAGAAAAAAACCACCACCAATGCTTCACAACGTTTATTACAGATGAAAATACCAATTTTTAGAGTCAATTGAAAGGAAACCGCTCAAAATCTCAGATCAGGACAGATACCATGGTGTGATACTAGATAAGAAACTGAACTGGAGTCTCAACACTAAAGAAAGAGCAAAGAACGCTATGGTCGCATTATTCGGGCAACAGGATTTTTTAAAAATCCTGTGGACCCAACCCAAAAATTATCAGGAGGATGTACACGGCAGTTTTTAGACCGGTACTTACCTATGGTAATCTAGCGACAGAAAAAGCAACAAACTTGAAACCTTGACAAAAGTTCTAAGATTAGCAAGCGTAGGTATAACGAGGCAGTTGAAAACCACCTCCACAGCGCAGCGGGACTGGAAGCGATACTCAACTTGAGACCCCGAGATCTATTCGTGCAAGAATCAGCAGCAAAACACAACGGGCCATACTCCGATTCTGTAGAGATTTGTGGGAATTAGTGCTTGGGCAGACTACATAACACTCCATTTAAACTTCAACAGACCCTTCAATACCTCTGTTCCTAATAGAGAGGATTGGGAAAACAACCAACCTTTCAGTAATGAATCTACGATAACTGTCTCACTGATGGTTCTAAGATGGACACTGGAGTTGGTGAAGGAATTTTTTCGGAAACTTTGGGACTAGTTAACTCTTTCAGACTTCCGGACTTTTGCAGCATATATCAAGCTGAGGTCTTGGCAGTGACAAAAAAATATCAAACATGACGATACTACAAGCTGATATCACACTCTGTATATTGATAGCCAAGCACCAATGAGAGCAATTTTTGCCACCGAGATTCACTCGAAGCTTGTAACTTGCTGTCGCAAAGAGCTTAGAGTTCTTGGCATACGACATAACATTAGACTTTGCTGGGTTCCTGGTCACAGTGATGTATAGGGAAACGCTTGATTCAAGTCAAGCCGAACGACATATTCAAGTGCCAACCTGTAGCATCAAACAGAATATTGGTAGCAAAATATAAGAAAAAACCAATGAGAGATGGAACCTGCTCGAAACATGGGGCATAACTAAAAAAACAATAGCCTTTTCCAAAAAAACGGTTTTCGCAAAAATATCGGTTTTGGAGAAAAACCTATCAAAAAGACAAGTTTTCCCATAAATTTTTTTGTAACTTCAGGTTGCCGTAAAATACAAGTTTTATATAAAACCAGTCGAGAACTTGTTGGAGTTCAGAGATGAGCAAAACAAACATATCTTTAAAAAAGTTCAGTGCTCAATGAAATGTCAGAAAAGAAACTGATAGGATGCTTTCAAAAGAGATTGGAAACAGCTGACGAGATTCTGTCATATCAAATATAAAATTTGAGTCTCAAAACAACTTGATTGATAACATTTGTTTGTGGTAAGTCAAATCAATTACCGTTTTTACTTTCAGAAAATGGATGAAAACAAAAAAAGAAAATTGTGGGTGGTGTCAGAAAAAAAAACTGGAATGTCAAACGAAAACGTGTAGTGTAGTTCAGAAAACTGATTTTCGGGTTTGGTGTGAAAAGCCTACAAGGCCAAGTTTTAATAACCAGAGGACAGACAAAATTATAAAAATGAACAAGAAGCATCTTAACTCCCTTGTCAGCATGATCACCGGACACAGCCTATTGGGACACTTAAAAAAAATTAGGCTAAGCACTGACGACCTTTGCAGAGAGTGTAGCGATGAAGAAGCACATGAGGATACTTCACACTTCCTTTTTTATTGTACAGCACTGTGTCATTTAATAAAGAAACACATAGGGAATATGGTAGTACCTCGTGGCTTGATGGTTAGTGCGTAGGACTGTCATGCCGAAGGTGTGGGTTCGATTCCCAGCCGTGCCACCTAAAAACAGAAATGTTTTATTCGAGGTACTGCCTCTTGCGAGGAACTGACAAATCCTCCAAGAGTATACTTGTCATGAAAAAGTGCTTCTCATCTAGCCGTTCGGACTCGGCAAAAAACTGTAGGTCCCCTCCATTCCTGCCAACAAACACGCACACAGGAATGGTGGTGAGTTGTAAGTCACTAGGCCCTGGTTCTCCACGAGCTGTTGCGCCACCCAATTTTATTTATTTATTTTATAGGGAATATGGAAGATTTAAGGGAACTTTCAAGAACTTCGGCTAATAGCCTTCTGAGCTTCGTCAATGCCTCTAAATGACTTTACTGCAAATAGAACACATAGGTTTTAAAATTAAGGGTGAGGATACAACTTTATAAGGTATCAAAACGGTTCTACATTACATTGCTTTAAGTGTGATGGTAACAAGATCAACTGTCAGCCATTCTTCCTAATCTAACCTTTACTCGGTGGTGAGTTGGGTACATACATTAACTGTCAAATCACTCGCTTCTCAACTGGCTTCAAAAAGGGCAAGCCAGTTGACGTGCTAGTTGGGGAAATTTCTATGAAACCTTTCACCATATTTTATCGGAAAAAAATATTTGATGACGACAATACCGATTCATTAATTTAGTAGATCATGGGGTTGAAGAGATATTTGGCATTGGAAAATTAATGCAATTTCATCTTTGGATATCACCAAACGTCTCAAACCCTAAGGTTTAGAGCTTAACGGCCGTTAAGTGAAATGAAGTATACACAATAAACTCTTCAATGATGTATGGCTCATTGCTGTTGAGTAGATAAGGTAGTCCAGTGACCAATGCAAAATTGCATAGCTGTTCTATTCACCTTTTTGCATAACGCTTACCTCTCGAAACCATCTATCTACAACCTAATTAATTTTGGGAAAATGAAAAATAAAAACAAAAACAAAAAAAAAATACGGTTTTCGCCAATATCTCGGAAATTTTGAGGTTATGTTAAGAAATGATATGTATAAAAGTTGTAGATTTTTGCGTGATCTACAACATTTCTATTGAATACTTTTCATTTTGGGGTCAACTTTAGTAGTAAAAGGCAATAAAAAATATTCCCTTCTCTTTTTCACCCCCTGAATTCCCCCTCCAACTCCGCTTCTGGGAAATAGATTTGTTTTACATTCCTTATAACCCCCTTCACCATTTTCAATCGTTAAACTGCTGTTAACAATTTTTCTTTTTTTCGAGTAAAAATATGTTAATAAGCCTGCACTATAGTTTTGTTAAGGGCATTTAAGTAAATACATTTCGAGTATATTCTAGGAGGGCTATAAAATAATTCAATAGGCGGTTCGCGGTTGGTTGGCTGTGGAAATATCAAAAATACACCTCTTAAATACCTTCACATACAATTAGCCTGTTTATATTTCTGAGATCTCAGTGGGCTCAGAGGAAATATAAACACTATTCCTCCTAAAAATTCCTACTACTACTTTTCCCCTTAAAAACTGAGGACGAAATATTTTGGATTTGCTTTCTCAATTATTATTTGTCGCCATGAATTAAATAAGAAGAAAAGAGAAAGAGAGTTGTTTTGACTTCTATGTTAAGGAACGTGTTTATATTTTATTCTCTTGCTCTGTCGAAGAACGGAGGAAAATTACTGAGCGCTCAAGAAATTTAAACTGCCTAAATCTTTAAAGATAATCCAACCCTGGTCAATCCAATACAGTATCAAAAGCACAAGAAGCCAAACACAAGCTTAATAAAGTAAATGGAGGCAAAGAAACCATTATAGAGTGGCAGTAGATTAAAAATGCCAGAAAATTATATTTAATTTCTTAATATTTACTTCCTCGGGCTCTCGGACAGACACAGTTGAGCAGATTTTGGATTAACCTATTGTGGCAGCATCAGTAGTTGTTGTTTTGAGTCTAGCTATGCTGTTATGGCACATGGCTAGGTGAGTAATCAAACTGTATGTGCAAGAGCTGGAAAAAAGCTTTAACATCTGTGCCTCGAATTCATATACAAAATTGTTATGTTCAGGTAGATAGAGGTAGATAGGTTTAATGAATACTTACTCAGTGTAACATTGTAGGTTTTCTGCAGATCTACTTGCCCACGTAACGCCCGCAACCGACGCAATTTCGACTCCTGCGCCTCGACACGCTCACGTAATCGTCGCAAGCGTTCACCTTCCGCAGCAGCAGCCGCACCGCGTACCTCTTGTGCTTTAAGAAATCGTAAACGCTGTTCTTTGGTTGCAAGCAGCTGGTGCTGAGAATCAATTTGTTGTTGCTGCCGAAGTGCCATTGCCCTTAATTCGGCAGATGTCGGCCTTCCGGGCACCTGAAAAATACAAATAAAAAATATAAAAATTAATAAAACAATTCTGCTAGGTTTATTTAAATTCAAAATGTGTTCGGTCTGTCTAGCAATGTGAGGACATGATGGCTAGGGGTGAAAAAGGGTGTCGAAGAAATTGAGCTCCAGGATAATAGTGAACAAAAAAATAGCAAAATGTATCAAATTGGTGTGGTACACCAGGGCGTATGAGTGTTGTAAATATTTAATGCATCACTAAGTGTATGTTTTTATGCTTGTTGGTTGTGGCGGTACGCTGTGGTGTAGCTAACTGCGCGTTTATCCTGTCACTGTTTCTAATCAGAGAGTGTATGCCATTTGTTGCAATTAAATAGCGTGTATGAGTTGAGGAAACGAGGATGTGTCACGCGTATAACAAGGTGGCATTTTAAATAGGCGTGGGTGTTTAATTTTTTATCTCTCGTGTGGAATTGAATTAATTTATCCATGACATAGGTTTCTTTTTAATAAAACAAAGAGCTTGCAAAGCAGAATCGACAACGCTTGTGTTGACTGCTCGTGGAAGCTGTTTATTTTTAAAATAAAGATGCCTAAGGAGGCACAAAAGCCAAATCAAACCCCAACAGAAATGAGAGGCATTACAAAAAAACTTTGTATCTCTGCAATTTATTACACAGAAATCGCTTGAGAAATTAAAAAAGTTGGGGTGAATAAAAAATATCACCGGCAAAGCAATATCGCGAAGGGATTTGCTTATGTCGGTATTTCGTTTGAAAATGGTTTAACCTGAATTTGAACTGAATTGATAGACATACATAGGTACTCGTGCATATGTAGCAGTGTTGCAGTTTAAGTTTTATATTTTTTTTAATCCTTTGCAGATGTAGAAATTCTTTTATTTTTCATTGAAAGTTGATGAACTGAGATGTGAATTGGAAGTGAAGTATACCTACTTATTTACATCATACCAAGAAACAAGAAAAATTTATCAAAAGAACCTGTGGCAAAAATTTATCTTTGAAACAAGAAACTCTTAAAAGATATTTTTAAAGTTTTTATGAATACAATATTCTTTTTAGCATTCAAAAGCTACATAACTATGATAAAAACTGTGTAATACTTTTTAAACATCTTTTAAGCGATGGGCTCCTGCTCCTGTTAAAGTTATCAATGAAAGAATTTTAGACACAATATAATATGATTTTATTTGGTACGTATCAAGTTTCTCTTAAAATATTAAATGCCATAATGGATTGGCATATGTATGCATCGAAGGGAGTCGATCGAAGTGCTACGCTAGTGCTCAGTAAAAGCTGATCGGTGGACTCAGTTTATCGAAATTCACCGCTTTATCCGAAGCTATTCATAACATTGCCATATTGAAGGAGGCGAGTTTTCCGGATCAGGGAACAAAAAATGTAAATACAAATACTTACAAAGTGAAGGACGTTTTGAGATTATTTACAAGAGCTACATATTTTATGTAAACATTTTTGAAAAACTAAAGCATTAAGTTGAATAAGAGTTAAAATGAAAGCAATGTGTTTTCTTTGTTTCCAGTTGATGTATTTGATTCACCAGCATATTGAACCAAGACAAAAGAGAGTGTAAGCTATAAGGCTCCAAGATATTTTCAAAAATTTATTTCAGTTGCCAAATAAAATTATGCTTTTCCGGCGATCTTTGGTGTTCTGAATATAAATCTGAGCATAGAACCACTCAACTGGAAACTTTGAAATGAAGGAATTGCTTTTTGTATTTAAATTAATTTTATTTTCCAACATAGTCTTCTTAAGGACGGTACACTTTTTCTAAAGATGTGCCAACTTTTAATCATTCCAAAAAATAGGATTTCTCAAACTCTTCAAAATATGCATATTTTGCATCGATAAATTCGTCAATTTATAAATCTGTTTTTATCATATTCGGAATCAGGAAAATATCATAGGGGGCTTAATCTGGCGAATAAGCTAGGTGATTGATCAGTTCATAGCGCAGTTAAGCTAATTTTGCTGTTGCCACCGATTTCTTGTGACTCGATTCACTTTTTGATCATTTTTTTTAGCAAATGCGACATCCATCTCACTTCTCACCGATAAATTGATCGTGCATTTAAAATTACTGTAAGCTCTTGCTGCAAACGCCCAACACAATATCGTGGTTTTTTACCACTTATTCAGCTATGACGTCTGGACACTCAGCGTTATTTGTACTCATACGACCACTTGTGCACCATTCTAAAAGAAGGAGCAGAGTCTCATAGTATTTTTGGCTTTTTAGCGGTTTTACCGCGCACAAAATAGTGCTGTATCAAAACACAAAACACGTTTTGCCATTTTGAGAAAATAACATACCTAAACACAACTTCTTTCGAACACTGTAAAAAGCTTAATATATGACAGATCTATTTGAATTGTTTTGTTAAGGCCTAAAAAGGAAGAAAGATGTCGAGAAAAAGTACCCATAAGTGCTTCGAACACAGCTTTCGTAGACGTTATTTCAGACTCTGGCTCTTAAGAGTTTTCCGGAGAAAAATTTATTATTTTGTGAAGATTGAGCATTGAGCTAAGATAAAGCGAAACAATTTATGAACAAATTGTGCAGTTGTGAGGTCAGATTTGGAAGAAACCGGTGTTCTAGAAAGAAGCTACTCTAAAACGTTTTAAAAAACGCTAAACATGAATACAATTGGTTAAATCGTTATGTTATAGAATAATTTAATTTGAAAGTGTTTATTCCAACCAATGTCAAAGCACAGATTGATTCTACTTTGGGAGAGTCTGTTTCATGGCTTACAATAGTAATTTATTGGGTGGCAGAGAGATAATACGAGCTGCTAAGATCAACATCGCAGTGGTCGACTAAGTGAGGTGAGTACTTCAAAAATGGTTGGAAAAGTTCACAAAATGGAATTGCCTCTTCAGTGCCAAATGAAAGTGCGTGAGCTCAAAGACATGTCAGGCGTTTCATATAGTGCTGTACATCGCATATAATAGTTGAGTTCAACCCGAAAGAGCTGTGAGCAAGAAGGGTGCTACCATTACGAAGTTTCACCGAAATAAAGAGGAATTCTTGCTTCCCCTTGTTACCATGAGTGAAATATGGGCACATAACTTTACACTTGAGACAAAGCAGCAGTCAAAACAATGAACGGGAAGGTGAGAATCGACTACAAAGAAGCCAAAGACTTTTTAATCTGCAGGCAAATTCATGGCTTTAGTATTTTTGGGAGGCGCGTGGAATAATTTCAATCGATTTGTCCAAAAACGAAAAATACTATGCGGACTTGTTGCATTATGATGTTTAATGATGAAATAAAGAAAAAACGGCCGCATTTGGCAAAGAAAACAGTTTTGTTTCACCAAGAAAAACGCACTTGTTTAGACTTGCGTTATCGCGATGGCAAAAATCTATGAATTTAAATTTAAACTGCTTCATGAATGAATGAATTTTACTGGCCTCATTTAGGCTCCTCGGATTGTTTTCTTTCTCTAATATTAAAATAAATGCCTCGGTGGTAGGACATTGACAACCGATGAAGATATTGAGCCCACAGTTGATCGGTATTTTTAGGAGTTCGAGGCTCCTTAACATGAAGAGGATATCGAAGCGACTGGTGGAAAAATAAAAAGGGATTATGCAGATTGTAGAGAAACAAAGTTTAATTCTCTAAAAGTGTTAGTGTTTTCTTTGTAAGGTCGGTACTTCTGGGACCACCTTCGTAGTATCTGTTTTCACAGGTTTTAGTATTTATTTGGTATAATGTATTACATAATTTCTGTGTGCCACAGCAAACAGAAAACAAAAACTGTCCCGTAAAGTCTTAAGAAGGCACCCATACCCATTTTAAATGTTAAACAAGATCTTCAGTAATTTTAGTAAAAGCTAACCTAGTTCGTTTTGAAATTTTGTTTTTGTTGGAAATTAGATATTAATGATCTTCGACAGTCTCGATTTATACTAATTGTAAGAGAGTTTCTTGAATTTTTAACTAAAGATAGATGAAATGTTTTTCATTGTTTATGTATTTGGTTGTGTTTGATGGTGTGTTGCAAACAAAAATAAATTCAACAAAAAAAGCAACAACAAACTTTTATATTTACATAAGTAAATTGTGTTTTAAAACATTTGATTTACCTTCTTTTGTTTGACAATTGTTGCGGTTCCAATCCTTGGCTCCGATGTAACAACAACTGTTGTTGTACTGCGCTTTTGTGGCATCGATGATGGTGCCATTTTTGGCAAATTGCCAGAAACCGGTCGACAAACGCAGGTTAACATTTTTTGTTTTTCAATTTGTTATAATTAAAGTTATATTTAAAAATAAGCAGCACTTTATTTTAAAAACTACTAAACACGATTTTTTAGTTCTTAAGTATTTTATTTTGTTTTATATCCTTTAAAGGGATTTTATTGCCATAGAGTTTAAAAAAAACAACAGTCAAATCACAGATATCACTGTAAATGAAACAAAGTCAAAGAAGAGTTGAAAATAAAATAACAACAAAACAGAGATTATCATTCAAACAAAAGACAAATAAAATGTGAGTTTACTAAGTTGACAGACGGAGTGCTGAGTGCTGAGTCCGTGCTGCAAACATGAACATTAGAGGGAGAATGCTCTACTCCATAGCACTTGTATAAACACTACAACTATGCCTAGTTAACTTTTTCTAAGGTAAACATTCCTCCTTGGGGAAGGCGCAGAGTTTGAGGACGCCCTATTCCTTATGCCAACATTTGAAATGATCCGACGACGACGTGTAGTCACGAAACATACCCCTTCTAACTGTTGGCTGACATGACTGACGTATGTGAGCCATGATGAGTTATATGTGCACAGTGCCTATTTTTACTTTTAGCTATGAGTCTTAAAAATCTTTTTTTTGTTGTCAGTGATGTACAACGATATGTGTGGATATGGATATTTGCAAAGGCTATGTTAGGTTGAATTTTCGGGTTGATAAAACTCTAAAGAAGATTACTTTCTAGCCAATATGCGGTGGTTTTTTGATGGTTTACTAACTGCGGATAATCCAAAATCGTTGTTCTATTTAAGATGATAAGACTTGAGATTTGCTCTAATTGTGGATAGGGGTTGATGATGACAGGCCATGTATTGTGTCCTGATTAAAATGTATTAGTACTCAACACATACATAAATAAATTCAAAAACGGCTCTGAAAATATGTGTTAAGTTTATCTCAAATAAGAAAACGGTCTTGTTAGCTTAAAAGCCAACAGATGTGTCTGCAAAGTATTTAACTTTTTTTCAACCAGCAAAGTTATGGCAACAAAGCAAAAAACCTCTCAAATGCCCGCTGGAAAGGTTCTCGTTTACATAAATAACTTGGTTTCCATTGAAAAGGTGAAAAGGCGAAAATTATGTTTTTTTCCCTTTGTGGCTCATTTCAGAGGACCGCCCTTAGGTCAGAAGGGGAGATAGAAAGACGGAAACTTTTTGTGTGCATTTTTCTTTTATTGTGCAAAAACGACGTTAGACGTTCTCAAAATAATAATTTAAGTTGAAAATGATGCTCTTTGCGTTGGCCGCTTTCCGTGCTATGATAAGAATATTTAAAAACTTTCCAAATTGCTCTTAGAGAGAGAGATACAGCAGAACACTAGAAAAATCCTTTTTGTGGCCACATAATTAGTTGATTTTCTTGAGATGAAAATTCCCGTGTCACAATTGGTTATCATGCACAAAATTCTTGAGAGCATGGCCGGGGAAGAAGTTTCCAGAAGTGTTTTTTTTTTTTGGTATTATTGTGGTTCTTAGGAAAGGAACGTTTTCATACTGCAGTGGTCCTTTCAACCATGAGGAATAAATTGGATTCAAAACATAATGGGGATGAGCATTTTCATTTTATGATTTTTCTTTCTTTCAATATTATTTTGTTTTTTCTTAGAAAATTTCTGTAGTAAGCCAGCCACACAGGGCGGAATTTTAAAGAAACGAAAGTCTTTTTGTTTGCCAAATTTGATTACGAACTTTTAAATTGAGATTGTCTAAAGTAAGAAGTGTCTTTATAATTGCTGGTGTCATGATTTGCTTTCGCACACTTTTGTTAAAAGTGCGGTGATTGGGAGCATACATTTTTTTTATTTGGTAGAAAAGTTTGTTTGTAAAATTGTTTTCCTATCCGTTGTTTTGCGAAATTACAATGGAAACTTATTTAAACTCGAGTAACTTTTTGAAAATTTATAAGAAGATAAGAATTAATTATGTCTTAGTTGACGATTTATTAATCAATAATCTAAAAGCTGCGATTTAATAATAATAATAATAAGATTTGTTTTATGTTATTTCTATGGCATTAAGCAGATATTGTTTTTAATATTCCACTTATATGTATTCTTTTCGACTTAGTTCATGCCAATTTTTATTTTTTTCTGCGAATGAATCAAATTAGGATTATTCAGCCACATACGCTGAAATCACGCGCGCGATTTTATTGCTTGATTCACTTCTTGCACATCTACTTTTTGAGATTTTCTCTTGGGGATTCTGTTTTCAAAAGATTTTGTCTTGGGGATTTTGTTTTCAAAAGATTTTGTCCTGGGGATTTCGTCTTTACTAGGTTTCAACTTGGGGATTTTGTCTCTGGGAATTGTTTTTTGGGGATTACGACTTTTGGGCATGGACACACATCATTTTTTCGCGATATTTGAGGGTATGCTACATCACGAAATATTTTTTTTTTCTTTCAATAACTCCTTCCGGAATCTGTAATTACTATTTCCCCTTACCTATTTAAAATCCATTTGGAATTCTCAGAATCTTTTGACTTCTTACGCCAAAATCCCAAGTATAAATTTGTCAGTCTTTTAAAAGTTTGCACAGAACACTTTTATTTGATTTATAATTTTCGAATATGAAGAATTTAATTTTAATAGTTATGTAGGTAATGCAACTTTTGGAAGGTATTAGATGTGAAAATTCTACATACATTTAAAAATATGTATTAACAAAAACAAAATTGAGAAACTTAAAAACACAAAACTGTAACAGATATTGATCAATTTTGTGTAACATTTGTTAATTTGTTTTCATTTGTTTGTCTTTCTCTAATTCACAACAATTCATGGCTTGTTCTTATTCAATTAAATTAGTTTTTATTCAAAAACAATTCAACTTTTCTTGAATTTAATTTAATTTGCTTTAATTGTTGCTGATAACTTTAAATATTCTTATTTGTGAACAATTTTGGTGGATTTACTTGGCAAATTTTCCCTTAATTTCATAGTTATTTACAATTTAATGTATGAAAACTTGACCAATGAGCCTACCAAATTTCAGTCAGTACCTAAACATGACATACCAAACGTTGTCATAATTTGGAGGCGTTTGATATTACTCTACTTAAGATATTTGATATTTCAAACTTCATGAACCTTATACTTGCCATATAGTTAGGGAAATCTACGGAAAATATAGGGCTAACCCCGGACAAATTGCAAAAAAAAGAAATTCATTTGCAGTTAGGTTCAATGACATATACCAAAACATATATCCAAAATTAGCCACAGTCCACCACCGGGAAATGGCTTAAATTTGAATGCATTTATGCATGTGCAAGGCGTTATGCATACGATACCTACAGAGAGAGAATGTAGGCTGTACCGAAAAAAGAAAGAAGTCATATTAAAGTGGGGTCTTAATGCCCCCCGTTTGAGTGGAATGGGCAATTTACAAAAAATTCACTTAAATTAGAAAAAAAAATATTAAAAAACAATAGCAACACTTATAATATCATGCTATAGGTTTTTGTTAAACCAGAAATACATTCCTTAATTTTATTTTTAAATTAAGTTGTTTAAGAGCATAGTTCTTGAAAAATTAACCTTCAAACTCAAAATTTTGAAAACATAATAAAAAATAAATCTTTCTAACAGTTTTTTTTTTAATTTTATGTTATTAAGTACTATTTTTGACTTTAATATTCAATGCTTTTGTCAATTTGTAGTCAAACACAAAAAACCAAATGGTAGTAGGACGTTTATTTTTCAAGATATAAGCAAATAACTTGACCAACCTAGTACCTACTCATAAAAACAAGGGAAAACTTAATTGTTGAAATGACAAAAAAAAACTCGATTTAGAGATCTTAAGGCGATATTACATTATCAAATAAATATGGCAAACTTGCGATAGATTTATTTTTGTCAAAGAATATGTATTCAGTACCTCTATGGTGTCATATACACATGTTCTTTCTTATATACCACGCTTATATGTCACTTGTGGACCGTATTTATATGGCAAGTTTGCCATATATATTTGGTAGTGTAATACTGCCTTTACTCATAAGTAAAGATCTGAGAGATATAATTTCTAATTTATTTGAAGATTAATTTTGATAAAAACTGATATCAAGTTTGAATCAGATTGAAAAATCATTATAAATAGATGTATCACAAGTCTGCTTTATAACTGACTACATTTTGTCATATACGATATTGGAAACGACTATTTACCAATGTTCCCATGGGCTGATTTTGGCTAATTTTGGATGCGTCTTAAGTACCAGTAATAATAATAATACTAATTTTAACTATATGCCTGTAAGACCTAAGGTCTTTTCGCACAAAATATTCTTTTGTTACAATTTATCCGGGGTCAAACCATAGATTGATTAACTTGACTAATATATTTACAATCACATTACTTTTTGTGGCTGACATTTTACGCACAGGTTTTTTGTATTCGTAAGAGTTTGGCTCTATTTTTAACATTTATGTTTTGGTTGTGATATTATTTACTTAATTCATATGCATATCTTCTATTTCCTCTACCTTTGCCATTCCATAATAAAACCATAAATACATATGTACATATAACGTCCGCAGTCGTAGAGCTTTCGGCTCGACAGCTTTTCTTAAAAAAAAAAAATCAATAAATTTGTTTTAGTGAAGTATATTCCTTTGGATGAAAAACCATTTTTCAAAAATGGTTATTAATGGTAGTTACCTCAAAAAGAACCATTTTTTAATTTTTGATTTTCTTCAAAACTATACGACCGATTTCAATTATTTTTCTTATACAGAATCCAAAAAATATAAATAGTTTTGTGTACAAAATTTTTTGAATTTTTAAAAATGTTTCAAATTTTTTTTTGGAAAATCAAATATTTCGAAAACGACATGAAAGATTTTTTTGAAACTCGATATTTTTTAGTACCTACTCTCTAAAATATTTTTAGAAACAATTTTGCATTTATCAAAAAATAAAGGTACCTTCCATAAAAAAGTTAAAAAACCGCAAAGGAAAATATTTTTTTGCTTAAAAACGATTCCTACGATTTTGATTAAACTTTTTTCATATACTAAAATTATTACAATCTACTACCAAAAATTAAAAACAACTATTAATAGTACCTGTCATAGAACATATTTTGTGAGTTTGAATTTTCTCGTTATCGGCTTAACGGATTTAGATGAATTTTTTTATATAGGTACAACATTCAGATAAGATCAAATAATATTGCATACCAGAATTTTCAAAAAAAAGTTTTTGGATTTTTAAAAAAAGTTTCATAATTTTTTTTTTGAAAATTCGATATCTAAAAAACGGATTGACAATTTTTTTTTCAAGTTTTGTTTTTACACACACAAAAATATATACTTCAGATTTGCACACCAAAATATCTTCTTTTTATATTTAAAAAATTAATTTTTTTAAAAACCCCTCTAACGATTTAAATTTTTTTTTCATACAGTCATATTCAATCAAAAATTAAGATGGCATTCTTTTTTTCCACCTCAATTTGTCAAAAGAGCTGTTTTAACTAATTAAAATGTCGTATTTCATGCTTCTCTACATTTTTCTGTCATAATTTCCATGTTTTATATACAATTTTCTTAATCCAACAGTGTCATGAATATAAGAGCAAGTACGTGCGACCCAGTCGTGCATTTTATTTCTTATATATCCGATGATTGGAACAGAATAATAATAAATAATCTGAGTACCTATATCGAAAACATTTAATAATGATTTATAGTTAACAAAATCATAATTTGTTGTCATTCAGATTTCACTTTTAAAAATAAATCCAACTGTGGAAAATTTTCTAACGCTATTTTGCAAAAGCAAAATAAGGAAATATGTATTTTGAAATTTGCCTTCAAACCATTGTGTGCATATATAAAAGACATTTTACCAAACAAATTATTTATGCTTATCTATACTCTTTTTTAACAAGTTTTAAAAAAGGACAATAGGGCCTTGATAAAATTATGGCACGTGCAAATGCTACTCTTCAGTTTTTGTCAGAGACAAATAATGATTGTTCACGTCTACCACATTAAAGCGATTCAGTTATAGTTCATGCTGCATAATTTTAGGCCTAAATCAAAACATTTTCCTAACTTAAATGGTTTTTCTTTTATATCTGACTAGTAAAACGTACACAGAGAAAAGTGTACACAGAATACAGAACACGTCTTATGTGAACCATTCCACCCAACAAGAAATTGAATTCAATTTTTTTCACTTGGGCAGATATTAATCAAATAATTGTACGCATTAATACCAACACAACCGCACAAAAATACATTTAGGTAGGTACTTGCTAAATTTCATTGTAAACAATTCACGTAGTATTTCATGATATGGTCATCAGTTCACACAAAGGTCATCACCTCTCCTCAAAGCCATTCACCAAATCCCATCACGAAGACAAATGGGTCTCTTCCTCGGGATGCGGAGAAGCTTATAAACTCAAATCGTGTATGTTTTTTTTTTATTTTTACTGTTACACCTACTGTTTGTGGCAACACCAATAATAAACACACAATTCCCAAAACCCGACACTGACATCAAACAACAGTCTCTTCAGAAAAAAAAAATAGATTATTAAGTCCCTTAAAAAAAATAAGAGTTTTTGTAATAAAATGACCATCAACCATCATGTTTTTTTTTTGTTTCCGTTTTGGATTTGTTTGGTTTTGTGAAAAAAAAATTCACCGTCAAGGTTCGTCAGACGCACCTGGTGAAAAGATGAAATAAAATTAATGACTTTTCCCACCACCACAAATCAATTTTTGCTTTTGTGGTCTTATATTGAAAAGAAAATGGTTTTCCTGTACGCGGTTTGGAAAGGATTTACTTCCGTAAACATTTACCAATCATTGATATAGAACATTTTTTCTTGGGTTATTTTGGATAGATATTAATCCAACATGCCAATGCGATGAATACAAAAAAAAACGACCCAGCTGATTAGGCAGTCTAAGTGGGTAGGCTACTTTCAAAAAAAACTTTCTATTAGGTTTTTCAGACAGTCTATCACAGATGGCTTTTCTAAAATGTGTTATGTTACAGATTTATCAATTTGCAGTTATTTACCTGATTAAGGAAACAATATTTTTCACGCTCTAATGAAAAAAAAACAAGTTTATTAAAATATGGATTTGAGCAATTCAAATTTTAAATAGGAAATTCTTAAAACTGAAGAAAAGTCGTGTCGCATCGCAGTGGGAACAGGTAAAACAAATATATTTCAAATTGCTTCAGTAAGTATTGTTTTATGAATCCGGCTGTGATATTGATTTGGGGCGAGAAATTTGTTTTCAGCTGAAATATGAGCTGAGTCTTAAGAGCTAAACTAGAGGAAACTTTTTGTAATCTGTACAGAGACTATTATTTATAAATCTATTATTTTTCAAATATATATTTATATTTAAAATTGAGATTAGCTTTTATTCAGCGAGATCTCTATGTGCAAAGTACAGTTGATGGTTAATGGTAACATTTTAATCTATGCATCGAATGAAACCGAGAACACACTTTCTTCCCATATACATACACTGAGAAAACTGAACTATGAGTTATTTAAAAAGATGCATGTTTGATTGTATGTTTAACTTATGCAAATAGAATTCGGTTTAAACCTAATTCTAATCTGTTTAAATGGCAAAATACTATTATTTTAGAGTAAATTGTGTTTAAGTCAAACTGATTCATGTTTGAATATTTCATTAGAACATGGAAATATGTTTTTAATGTTATTCAAACTAGTTTGACTTTGATTTTTGAAAGGCCTGTTTAATTATTTTTCCCACTTGAAAGTATTTAACATAAAATGAATATGAGCGAGTTTGTTTCAAATATGAACAAACAGAAAATGATAACAAGAGAAAAAGATTGGACAAAATCTTAAATTTAAACTCAAATCAGTTTGAATTGAACTCAAACGAAGTAAAATTAGGATAATTTTACCTTGTGATGATGTCATTGTTGTAAAAACTTTCCTTTCGAGAAGATGAGATATCAAAACACTAAATAAAGAATGTTTGGAACACTTTCAAACTTTAAAGGAGGTTTTTGGTAAGTAATAACTTTTTTTTAGATATTAATATGAAAACTAAATCATATTTTTTTCTTTTTTTCTCCAGAAAAGAATTGCCCTTTCAAAAAATGTTATGGAACAGCTTGATATGATTTTCTTATAGATCAGTATTAGGGATAATCTTAAGTCAAGCCACATTATCTATTAGCACAAACCACCCTTCTGCAATTGTGAAATAATGTCCTTTAAGGATCACTTGGATGTTTGAAGTATTAAGCCAAACACTTACCAAAAGTAAGTAAGTAAGTAAGACCTAATCCTTCTTTAACTTTATGCAAAAAAGCTAATTATGTAATTTCACATACAGGTGCTCCACAGATTTTCATTCCAAATCAATTAAATGGAATACAAAAATACAATTAAGAAGCTTAATTCCACTAATTTAAATTGATTTATTTTTAACTTTAAACTTAATGTGATTTTGCTTGACATGTTTGATTAAAGATTTTGACATTTTCATAGACTCTTTACTGTTTTATTGTGTGTTCTGGTCAGATTTATGGAGTAAAACTAAAAACAAGTTTGGGTAAGTATATTTGCATCTCTATACATATTTTAAACAACAAATATAGTTGATTTAAACACTATAATGTTCAAAAACAAAATAACATGATTCTATTTGAAATAACATTAAATGAAGTAAATTAAAACATAGAGAAATATGTTCATATCAAATAGAAAGCATATTTAATTTAAACAAAAACATGTTTAATTGTAGTCAACGATGAATAAATACGTTTCTGTTAAATTCAAACAGGAATCGCTTCCATGCCAAATCATATGTGTTTGAGTTTGATTTAAACATGAATATATTCAATATGTACATTGTGTACATTATGGACTTGGTATACGCTTTGTGTGCCCGAACAAAGTGATTTTTGACGATATGTACTCAAGACATAGCCTTGGGCTATTAACATTGAAATATGTGTTTAAAACATACATTTTTAAAGCCAGCCATCAACATACATAGAAAACAGAACTGATAACAGAAAGTAATGTAATGAATATGTACAATTGTACAAGCAATTTGTATAAAATCAATCAAATATGTAATGAGGACTCGACTCGCTTGAATAAACTGTTTTGGTCACAGCCGGGCGTAAGAAAGCTTAAGTATCGTCTCATTCATTTCTTCCACGAAGTATTCTGTATTGCGAATTGGCTTAGTGGTTGTTTGCTCTATCAGTATCTGAAAAAATCCAATTTCAAATTTCACATCCGAATAAAAATGTGTAGGCTTATTATGTATTTATAGAAAAGAGGGGAAACCATAGACCAGAGATATATATTGAAAATTCCGCTCTCATAGGTTCATATAGCTCAGTTTTTCCTCGTAGTTCTGGTAGAAATAAAGATCATGAAAAAATGTCATCACAAGGTTACTGAGGGTTCAACAAATTTAGATACAATATAAAAGTAGCAAACATTTCCGATTGATATTTACTTTAGTAAAAAATTAACTTATCTCCACAAAACATGTAACCGGACTCAATTAAATACAAATTTTCTCCTTAAAAATATTTTTCATTCAAATATTTTCTTCTAAGCGCAATCGTTAGTTACATAATGTACCTAGTTGTTATTTTCATCCCCTATAGTCGCTGTAAAGGTAAATTAAATTTCCCCTTTTTTTTTAAATACTAGAAAATTCGCGTAAGATCTGCCAAAAAAATTCAGAGCATGTAAGTGGGAACTAGACACGTGTAATATCCTATAGGAGGGGGGTAATATCTCCCCCCGCTTGGACTGGAGGGGCAATTTAATAAAATATTTGCATAAAATAGAAAAAAATAATTAAAAAACAATGGCAATACTTACAGTAATGTTTTGTAGCTTTTTGGGAAGCCAGAGGTCCATTCTTACGGCTTGTTGTTAAATTAATTTTTTTGATGAACAGTTTTGGTAAAAAATTGTTTCAAACTCAACATTTTGAAGAAAAATTATTATTTTTTTTAATTATAGGTTTGAAAACATATTTTGCTGAAATTGTTTATTCAAAGAACTTTATCTAATATTCAACTATTAAAATGGACTTCTGGGTTTCCAAAAAGCTACAAAACATTACTGCAAGTGTTGCCGTTGTTTTTTAATTACTTTTTTTTTATTTTATGCAAATATTTTATTAAATTGCCCCTCCCTTCCAAGCGATGGGAGATATTACCCCCCATCCAGTAGGATTTTTATCTTGTCTTCTTCTCACCTACATGTTCTGAATTTTTCGGCAGATTTTACGCGAATTTCCAAAAAAAGGGGAAATTTAATTTACCCCTACAGCGACTATAGGGGATGAAAATAAAAATCTGAAAAATTTAGGGAACTTTTTTTTTTCTTCATTTAGAGCTGATTTAGGCCCATCCAAATAATAAAACTAAAAAAACCCATTATAACGACCACCCTAATGTACATATGTGCTATAATATTAAATATCTAGTTTTTTTAACATTTGAAGGCGTTGGGGTGGTGTTTAGAGCCCCTTATTCAACCCCCAAGATAATCACCATATTAGATCCTTAGTTTTTTGACAATGAATCATTCAGTTAAGCCCCAATCAATCCACATACATAAATTACTTACTTGTCAATACGTCAAGACAATAATGACGTAACCCTAATCGAAAATTTTGCTCTTTGTTACGAGGAGAATGCAATTTGCAGAGGTTTCAATATCAGCTAAAACAATAAATAATAAAAATATGAAGACACCAAATTCCCTGGATAAGCCTTAGCAAAAAGCAATAATTGATAAAAGAAAACCAGAGCCAGTTATTGATCCCAATTCCTATATGCTGACTACTGGGAACATTATTTTCCAGTTACAAAAGAAATCATGGCCTATATACACACATAAATATTTAAATAGCTTTTCAAAATTAAATAACAATTCACTGTCATAAAAAAAAATGAAACATCATCAAAAATTTACAACCTGTTGGTCCTTATTCAAATTAAACGGCTGCGTTTAATAAGCGATTACCAACCCATAAAAAATTATTTTATACTTTTTTATATCCCAACGAACAAAAACATAATATTCCTTAAGTCCCATTAAAAAATCTCCTCTAAGACTATGTTAGATCAACAAAAAAAAAACACACTAAACAATGCGTAAGAAAATCCGATTCTAATCCGCTTTTAAAACTCTGATTCCATCAAGTTGTAAAGACACAATTAAAAAGCTTGGTCTCACCTCACCCTCAAACCTCAACTAGGTACCTTTGCATATTTAATTCGTTTTTATTGTTTTCGACAACCAATGCCATTTCATGATGGTGATTGTGTTCCAGCATCAACCAACGTGGCGTGAGATATTATGGTGATAATAATCTTATGACGAAAAATTAAACAAAAGGAAACCATTCACAAAGACTGAATATACCTTTTGAAAATTCCCATAAAAATCATTCATAATTTGCATTCAGATTTGTTCGCATTTATCTCTGGGCTACTTCATCAACTTCAAACTATGGAGTACTTTTAGTGATGGCAAGGTGAAGGGTGCAGTCTGAACTACAATCAATAACCAATTGTTGTCAATACCAGAAAAAACCATGTGGATGTGAATTCAGAACAAGCGCTCACCGATTTATGAAGTTCACAAAACAAAAGAGTTCTTGTTACCCTCACCAGGTATTTTGTTTACCAAGAAGAGGATAGAATTGAAAAGCATGTGGTCCTCTATTAAGCAAATGTTAGGTCAGCCACGAATTAAAAACACAAAAAAAGTAAAATTGCGTAATCTCATCTCATCGCATCACCTCGGCACTCGGAATTTAATTTACCTTTCACCTTTCCCCCCGAAATATTCAACAAAGTTTTTGTGTGTGTAATCAACAAAGCAAATAGCTACAGCAAATATGTAATGACGGATATAAAAATTTTATTATTTTCATTATTTCAAAAATCAAGGCTTTTATCACACAGTTTGAATTGGCGAAACATTTTTGACCGACAAAAAATCTCATCAAGCCATCCAATCAGAAACTTTTTGCTGTATGTATTTAAATACGCACTCACACAGTAGTTATTACCTGTTTAAAAAAAAGTAAAGGCCTTGACTAAGTCGCATGTTATTGCACTCTTAAAATCGATTGAGGAACTATGAAGACCCTTTGTAGTGCATAGTGAGACTGAAGTAGACCAAGAATTATGGTATGGATAGGTGGGGTGACTTTATTGAGTGTGGAGCAGTTCGTCTGGATGCTAAATTTAATGTTTAAAAGATTGCTTTCCCAAAAGATAACAAAGTATCTTAGGAGTTTAAGGGCCAGTTTCAAATGTTCCGGTTAAAGTCTCGGATAGCCTATCCGGAACTTATCCACAAGATTAATTTCAACTTTTGGTTTAAAATGTCTCGGATAGTGATATCCGACAGATAAAGTTTCGGATAGCCTAACCGCCGGTTCATGTGGTTGTTAAAGCTTTTATCCAGAAGATAAGAAATATATCAATTTGAAGCATTTGAAAAAATATAGTTTCCGACCATTTCTTCGATGAAGAGCACAGAATGCGGTCAAAAGAAGTTTCCTGAATTAATGTAAATTTTTGAAGACGAATTTGTGTAAATATCCTACATAAAAAAGCAAGCCACTTAACCAAATAAGGCCACTACTCGTTGCGTCTAACCCGTAGTTTTTTTTTGAAATCAATGAATAAACGGACACATGAGATGTTTATATACCTTGTATACATACATATTTACTGAAGGATATTATAATTTATTACAGCTATTTATGTAAATACATATGTACATAAATACCAACCATATTCAAATATTTTAAACCGCAATGCATTGTTGAAAGGATGTTTGTCCATAGTGACACCTCTTGTGGTCTCTTCTTTTCTTCTTTATTTTCGAATAGAGATATATTTTTCTTCTTGCTTGTAGGCCAAAATCCTGGTTCCAACGTTGAGGATTGGTAACTGCTACGAGTATCCGTCGAAATATTGTGAGTATCGCTTTAAATCGATCCGTCGCGGTTTGAACTGAATTCTAATCTTTAAAATCATTGACAATTTAAATCAAAACGACAATTTTGTTTTGTTTTGACAGCAAAAAATTTAATTTTCAGTATGTTTTTGATGTTTTATGTTGTTCTCAAACTGTAAAAGTCTGGTAAATTTATCCACCGGTTGGTTTATCCGTGGCTTTGACGATGAAACAGAAAATCAATAACAGCAACTTTTATCTGCTGGATAGGGTTATGTGTCGGATATCTATGCGAAACTTTATACGCAACATTTGAAACTGGTCCTAAATTTGTTCAAATTATGACAAACTCATTCTCATGTTTGGATAGCTTCTCTTTAATAGAGTTTCGATTTGTCTACGAATCTATAACTTGGCTTTACATTATTAACCTAAATTTGGAAGTTTAAATTAAATATTATTCAAGATGAAGGTGCGGAATTAAATAAGATAAAACAAAAAATATTTTTGTCTAGCCTCTGGCAATGAAATGTTCCGCATTCATAGAAAAAGTCAACATAAAGATGCGCAGTTGGAAATTAATAAAATAACCTTCTAGAAGTTGATTGTATTCACCCTCAACACAGCTGTGTAAAGCTTTAACTGGTTCACAAGAATTGTGATTTTTGTGAAAAAAAAAGAAATTACTATGAGAACGAATTGTTGAACCCACTTCCGTTGGGTTTTTGACAGTTAAAACGACTTGATCAAGGCAAACAAAAAATATTTTCTAAGGTCACGCTCAATTACACTGTTGTAATCCAAAGTTTAGGACAATTCCATCAGCAATTAAACTGGACTTTGTGTTCTTGATTAAGCTTAAAATGATATAATTATAACCTGAAAAAAACTGCTTCTATAGCTTGCTATCAAATCTTCTCAGTTTTGTGTAAATTGAGATGATTGACCTTCAATCTGTCTGTTCCTTGACTTCGAAATTCGGTGACATCTGTAGATTTTTGTGGTTTCACTGGTTCGCAATTTAGTTTTTTTTTACCTTCAAATAATTTTTGAAAATATGACAGAATTGAATTTTCTAAATCTAAGGCAAAATGGGCATTTTTGGGCGTTGGCGGCCATTAATGAAAGGTATGTTACTCAGGAGAAACTTTCACTATGGACGTTTCATTGCATTTCATTTAGAAAAGGAGATATTTCAATGTTAATTTAATGCAATTGCATAGAACAATAACGCATAGTAATTATTGTATGCAGGTTACTGAAGAAAATAGAGCCATTTCTTGCCAAAAAAGATTATTAGTGTGTGTAATAAGCTTTTTCCTAACTTCAAAAGGTTTCATGACACTGTAGTAAAGTGTGTTTCCGGAGATTTTAGAAACTCCCAAGGTCCTGGTACGGTTTTAAACAGAGCCAGTAGGTACGATGTATGAATTTGAATGGCTAATTGACGCGAATGCATATTAGCAGAAACACATCTACATTTGTAGACTTTAATTATGACCAATTAAAACGACTCACTTGGTGAGCTATGATATTCGAAATAATATGAATAGGCAAAAGGCAACGTTCCAAAGTACCACTAGTATTGGCCCTTTTTTGACGAAAACCAAACGGAAGACATTCGATTACACGCAACGGATTCAAATGCTATTTATGTATGCACTTTGTTTATCTTACTAATATTATAAATGCGAAAGTTTGTTTGTTTGGATGTTTGTTAGACAATCACACTCAAATGGCTGAACAGATTTGATTGACATTTTGAGGGGATGGCTATTATGTATTGGAAGAAGCTATGGGATACTTTTTTTTAAATGATACGAAACAAAAAAGAAAAACATATTTGGTACCAAAACAACTTCATTTTACACAAGAACAAAAATAGATCAAGTAATTTTTAAACAAGGTTAGGTTAGGTTATATGCATACATTATTTTAAATTTATTTAAAGATTTTAATATTATGTATGTATATTAGGGTGTTTAATTTTTCCAAAGACGTTATTTTTGCAGTCTCAGTGACGAAAAAAATATGTATGCCAAATTTCAAGAAGATTGGCTAATATTTATAGAGGTTGAGCATTTTGATCACTTTTATCTAAAACTATAGAGTTTTCTAATATTGAAGTCCTTTGTATTCAAGGGTTTCTCATACACTTGTTTCATCTTGCGCATGTTGTGTGTGTCTACACGTACAATATAAACTACAATGTGTTAATTCGTGACATCCGTACCTACAACTCTTTTTAAAATAATTTCTCTTCGAACTGTACCTTCAAACTTCAAATATTATACACGGTTAACCAATTACGGAGGGCAGGTCAACTTTGAAATGGAATAAAACAAGCTGTGTGTGTGTGTGGTTTGAACGAAATTCTATTATTTTTTGAAGGGCCTACATGTTTGCTATAATGTGAGTATAATATGGAACATGACATTGTTCAAAATATCTGCCACGGCTTCGCACCGTGACATGGATTCGAGGCGTGAAGCCTTTGCTGCATAATTTGGGGTGAATTTAAACGATGGCCTAAATTATTTTGACCTTAAGGGCATTAGTTGATTGCGGCTGATTAGAATATAGATCTGCAACTTTAGAAAACTCCAAAAAAATTTAATGGGGTCAAATCGCACGAACTTGGTGGCCAATTCACGTCACCTCCTCGAGAGAAAACTGTATCTTACAACTATCGTTTATGTTGAATGTCTTTTGTTATATTAGCTGTGTGGTACGTAGTGCTGTCTTTTTTGAACAATATGTCGATCCCACCCATATCATCCAATTTTGGCCAAAAGATATTATTTAACCTCTATTGGCAGGGATCTCCTTTCATTTAATTGACAAAATTATGACTATATTGGATTCCATGTCCTCTTACACCTCCCCTCACTGACGCACCTATTTTTTTTTTGAACATCAACCCACCGTCAAGGGTGCTGGGAACTAGACTTTTGTGTTCTTAGCAAAAAACAAAACAAAAAAAAACATTTGCTCTAAAAACATCAAAAAATGTAAAAATCGTATTTCTTGCCAACTTTTAAAAAAGTCAGCGCAACCTCTAAATATTTTCCAATCTTCTTGTAATTTGGCAAAAATATGAATGAGCAGTCAGGTCAAATTCTACATTGTGCCTTACAAAACACCCTAATTATATGATACTAGAAGTCTCACCCCCACCCCAGTGGCGGATAGCTCCAGCGAAAACAACAAACACGAGCTCACTGATTATTCAAAAAATTAGAGAACAGAGAATAAATTTTTGGGTTATTCCATATTTGTTAGTAATCTACTATTTATATACGAAAAACATGACCTATTAATGGTTAGCTTCTATTTTCTTAACAAAGCCAATTGATCAAAAATCACTACTAGCCCTCGAGAATACACTTAATTTTCTTAGATATCCATGCGACTTAAAATTCTGCGGACTCTCTTAAATAATAAAGGTTCCCCACAGTCACCATCATCGCAAAAGATAAGACTCTGCCGTAGTTTGACAAAGATTAAACTATTTAAAGCAATCGGGACTCTTAATCATAAAATCCGTTATAACTCGAAAGCAAAGCGAAAATGAGAATAATACCTCTTAAGTTTTTCAGTAACCCATGGTTTTCATCTGCGGTGGTAACTGTGTGATACCTTTTTTCCTGTATAGTAGTTTTGATAACAAGTTATCATAGCATTATAAACATTATATTTACTTAGCTCTGTTTTATTTTCAATTGAAAAGAAAATAGTTTTGGGTGTCACAGACATTTTGTTGCGGATGCACCGATCAAAAAAGGTAGCATTCTTTTTTTGAAAATTTTATAGCAGAAGATCTTTGTAAGTTGCTTATTTTAAATTTTCTAAAAATATTACTTGGATGCCTTCGTTTCTGAATGTGCTTGAGCGTGAAGTAAGCACCGCTATTTTTGATTTTCGAGGATAAAATTGTGCTGTATTGCGCTGATTTTGTGCTGCCTTGTGCCGTAAATACTTTAAAAAAATCGCAAATTAGCAAATTTTGCGAATTCATTTTTTTGAAATTTCAATATTTCTTAAAAAAGATGGTTGTGTTATTTTGTGCTACGATTATGCTGCCAGGCCCCAAAGAGATAAAAATAAAATTCGCAAAATTACAACTTTAATGGACAAGAATAAAATGCGAAGGGCTGTAGCGTGAAGTTGCACCGCCATTTTCGGTATGCTGTATTGTGATCAAGTTGGGCCGTAAATTTAAAAAAAAATTGCAAACATGCAAATTTTATGAATAATTTTTTTTTCGAAATTTCGAAATTTCTTAAAAGTGAAAGATGGAAAGAAAGTGGGGTTGGCTACGAAATCTCGCGAATCAAAATCTCGCATTTGAAATCTCGCATAACGAAATCTCACAATTAAAAAATCTGGCTTTTCATAATCCCGCAATTACAAAATCCCGCTTTTCATAATCTCGCAATAACGTAATCCCGCAAACTAAAATCTTGCATTCCAAAATCTCGCAAAATTGAATTGCATTGCAACAAATACATTTTTTTAATCAAAATCTCGCAAATTAAAATCTCGCGCGAGAATGATATCACAAAATTTATTTAAGGCTATTTCTATACAGCGGGCCAATTCTGGTTCTGTGAAAAAGTGAATCGAATAAATCGTTTTCACATTTACTGCCAAGCTTTACTTTCACTTTTTCGATTCATTTGGCACAAATAGGCGATTCTGGTGCTATGAATGAAAACTTTACTATCGATGATCGAATCATCTACCATTTCTCTTGAAAACAGCCTGATTCTTCCAATTTTTTTGTATTTTTTAGAGAGAACAGAGAAAAGGCTGAGACAAAACACTTTTTCTTTATGGATTTGACAGAGAAAGAGATATTATTGAATTTGTCATTGTTTGTTCAAGTTCACGTTTTCATTTTGTATTCGCTCCCAATTGACGTCGGGAAAGAAAATTATTCATATGAAAGTTTTTTGATGTTTGGTTTCACATTTTTCACAGAACGGGAATCGTAATAAGTTTGAAAGCGTGAAAAGTTGAAAAGTTTTTGGATTCATTTTTCACACTGAGGGAAAAATGAATGCACTCAGCACATCATTTTATTTACTCATCCTATATTTTTCTGCACACATACTTTTCTGTACTCATTACCTAATGAAATATATACTGACAACATAAACCTATTAGCAGTGAAGGAGCTACTAAATAGTTCTGTAGACTCATTACACGAATATTGTACCACGCCAGCTTACGATTATGTAGTGAGAATAGATTCTATGCACTATTTTTTGGTATCATTGCGTAAATATAAACTTTCCATGGACTCAGTAAATAATTATGTGTAGGTTGTCGCATGATGATGTACTGAGTATAGCTCATATGCACTTATTAAATAAATGTAAATAAATCTATTTAGGCATTTTTTGAAAAAACTGTTAGTTTTCTGCGATTAGTACAGTGTCTATGCACTCAATAAATAAATATAAATATTTTATGTATGCATTTACTAAAAACAAACAGGTTATCTGTGATAAGCACAGATTCTTTGTAGTGGAGAACAGATCAATTTGTATGTAATGAGTACATATTTATGTAATGAGTCCATATGTTTATGTACTCCATGTGTGTATGTCCTCACTACATATGTTTGTATCGAGTCTATGTACTCAATTCATATTTATGTAATGAGTCCATATGTCTATGTACTCCACATATTTGTGAAATGAGTCCATATGTCACTACACATTTATGTTATGAGTCCATACATTTAAGAGAATCCTCTGTAACGTTTCACCTTATTCTGAAAGTTTATTTTCTAGATATTTATTTTATTTTAAAAATACTTTGTGATACTTACTCGGATTTGAACTGGGAACCTTTCACACACGAAGATAGCACGCATCCACCAGGCCACTTGGGGGCACAAAAAACTGGTGCCAAAACTGAATAAGTTGAAACTCATTGCTTGGATGGCTGAAGTGCTCAATATACACATAGAGTCAGTACAAGTTGCGTGGACTCAGCACTGTAGCTAGTCAATAGATACATGTGTAGGTATTGAGTATATACCGTCTGTATTGAATAAATGTCGAAATGGCACACGTCGTATTTACTCAACACATAACTTAATGTAACCTAAAACAGTTTCAGTTGCATGGGTTGCGCTTGATATGTGTTGAGTATATACCGTCTGTATTGAACAAATGTCACCATAGACTCTGTGCAGGTTGCATATACTCAGTACATAACTTTATGTAATAAATGTTTTCTATACTTTGATGGCTGGTGCTTGATATGAACTGAGTAAATACCATCTGCATTGAATAAATCTCGACAAAGACTCAGTATACGTCATATTTACTCAGTACATAACTTCATGTAATAAATGTTTTTTATTGGTGGATGGCTGGCGCTTGAGTATTAACTGTTTGCATTGAATAAATGTCACTATAGACTCAGTGCACGTTGCATATACTCAGTATATAACTTTATATGTATCAAATGTTTTTTATTGTTGGATGGCTGGCGCTTGATATGCGCTGATTATATACCGCCTGCATTCTATAAATGTAGACATAGACTCAGTACACGTCGTATTTACACAGCACATAACTTAATGCAGTTAATAATTTTTTATTTAGATGGCTGGCACTTGTTATGTGTTGGGTATTAAACGTCTCTATTGAATAGATATCGAGATAGACTTAGTACACATTGCTTATACTCAGCACATAAACTTAACTTTTAAATTTAAATTTTATTAAATCGAAACATATTTGACTTTAGCTGGTCCATAGTTTTGTAATGAGTATATTACGTCTTTATCCAATACACAAATCGGTACTCTAGATTGTTAGTTTTATTCGATACATAACTTGAATTATAACTAGTACACAATAACTTTACTTAGTGAATAGACCTTCGATGGCAATCCTTTGCTAACATCGGTACATACAATTTACATTTATGGTTCTGTACGGAGTGCATTCATTTTTCCCTCAGTGCACAGAACCAGAATCGACCCCCAGATTACGGTAAATGTACTTATTGATGATGTTATATGGCCATTTTTCTTTATAAAATATTCTTGAGGCCGTTAGATTTTCCATTTCACTCTCTTTTTCTATTTTTACATTGGTCAGAAGCCAGAATACTTAGTAAAACTTTATTAAAACAAAAAAAAACTTCTGCACGGTGATTGTAGGACTAAACCACATCCAAAAATAACAAAACCATTCTTGGCCGCTCACGACAATGTTTCATACAAATTGCCTCCTTTGGTTTCAGAAACATTTTATCACATATCGTATTTTTTTTAATTGATTTTTGAAAAAAAAATTATTGATTTACCAAATAGGGCCCTCTTACCTAGCCCTATATAACCAAAGTCGAATTGACGTAGTCAAATTTTTGAATTTAATGTAAATCGCAGACGAATGACGCTTTTGGGCTAGCGGTTCCTCTTAGTAAAAACAAAAAACTAAATTTTGTGTATATTATTCCATAGTACAAACAGTAGTATGATACCACTTGTATCAATTTATTATGATCCTTTATCCAGAATATGTGCTTTTAAAAATACACAGTAGAATCGAACTAGGTTATCTTTAACGCACTTTTAGCAAAGGTTATTTTTTTAGGGTTAAGAGTTTGCAGAGTTACACCTAGGTCCATATGTAGGACTACCATGCCAGTTACCGGAGTCTGGGTTCTAATCCAACTTATGTTCTCACCTTAAATGTTCTGTTTAAGGGGTGCTACCTCTTACGAGGCAGTGAGATATCATCCTCCAAGAGTATCTCTTCTAGTGCATAATTGACTATCCTTTCAGCCAATAGTGGGTCCACCTCATTTTTGTCCATAAAAACACTAAAATTGAGGTATTCAAAAATCATTAGATATCATCATCGTGTCCTGTAACCCCGGTTGGGGCATAGGGCTTCAGAAAACGTCTCATTCACGGTCTGCAGCTAAATATTTCAACTGTGCCCACGTCCTTCTCTGGGATTCTGCTTCTGCTAAGACAATTGATTTCTATGTTGTTCTTGGTCTTCCAACCCGCCGTGCACTCTGAGGATTCCATTCAAAGGGCTGCTTTGCAATTGGTTTCCTCATTGAAAGTGTTGGAGGGAATTGGCTGAATGAAGGCAAACGATCACAAAAAAAAACAATAGTAATTGAGACACAAAAATGTTCATACATAAAAACAATGGCGAGCTCTACATATACATGTTTCAAATTAGACAATATTCTACAACACTTTGAGATGCAACATTTCACTTATTATTTACAGCTTTTTCACAACATATTACATGAAATTTGTTCCTTTTGGTCTCGTATGAACCCCTACTGCAAAATAAAACTCCAACTCAACTCAGACACAATTTCTAACAGAATCATTTCAAAACCAACCAAAACTTAGCCAACCATCAAAACATCTAATAATTGAACTCATTAACCCTTGACTGCCTTATACTTGTCACTGGAGAGGCAAGTAGTTACTTAGTCGGTCGAGATGTGTTGCGTTGAGACCAATCAGAAAACAACATACCTACACAATACAGCTTAAAACCATTACCAAAGACCATATAACCACAAACCTTACTCCTATTTCGCTCTGTCATCGTCACAGGCTTCACAGTCACATCAAGGTAAATCACCGGCACCATTCCTACAATTTCACTTCACAAAATGATTAATTATTCATGTAGCCAGTCGAGGAGTGCCTCAACCTCCGTTGCCCTGAAAATATACATTAGCTCCGACCTTTTGGCAGCTCTAGTATGCCTTATCCTTATCCTCATCCAAATCTTGCGAGAGGCTCAAACAGTCGATGATAACCTACATGTAAGAGCATTTCCCGTTTCCGGGCAACGACAACGCAACGCAACGGTGGATTGCTATGCTGACAATCAAAATGATGCGATCACGTGAATACTGATTGCGTCCTCAGAATGCAATGAGCTGGAAATTCCAAAGGCATACATGTATCGTTTGTTTACATAAAAGGCAGTATCACACAAAACAATGTCAAAATATTTATATTAAGTTTGTTGACAGAGCATCACAACTAACTTGTATGGACCCCTAATCCCGCCCACGCCCACGCACGCAAGAGAAAAGTCACACTCACGACGAGTAGTTTCTAAATCATAACGCCCAATGCCGGCACTGTCCCGCTGCCGCTAGCTTCGACTCCGGTACTTTTGATTTATGACAGCTCAGTCCTTTAACCCAATGAAGCGGAAAATAAGGTTTACACTTCAAAGCGTGTGTGCTATTCGATCAAAAACAGTTCACCGCTCCGACTTCGACCCCTAGCTCCACCACCTCAATACAAATATTCCAAAATCTGTATGTATAGATTTTACTTATTATTCAATGACATCTAATCAACAAAAAATATTATCGACGAGTGGCCGGCTAAAGCTTGAATCTGGATCAAAACAAATCAGGGACTTCTTGCTGAGGGGATGAAAAATTCACACATCAATCGGTTGCTGGCGATGAGTGGAAATAACAACAACTGGTTACTGGTTTGTATGGGTGGGTTGGATTGAGTCGATTGGTGGCGATGGTGATGGTCGACGTTGTCGGTCGGGCGGTCTCTGTGAGTCGGTGCCTCGGTAGTGCTGATGCTTGATGACTTGCTCGTTTGAAAGAAACCAAAAGGAAATTTACCATCATCACTCTTCACCACAGAACTTATGTATCGGCTTTGGCTTTGCCTGCTTTGGCATTTAGTTCTACCTGTTTCAAGGAGGCTATGGAAAAACACAAACCTTCTGCATGATGATGGCGATCGAGGATGATTGTAAAGGCCTAGTTAGTATGCCGCAACTTGTATGTTCTACTAGTGGTTGCTACAAATCTTCTGTGTGGACCTGTGAACTGTGGAGGCATTAGAAAAAAGAAACAACTGACGATGGTTACAGAGGTCTCTTGAGAGAGTGAGGGCAATTTCTCTGTGCAAAAGGTGGGGGAGAAAAATGACCATCATGAATTCGTATACACATAGTGAGAAAAATTATTGTTGATTTAAGAAAAAACTCAGGATAGATACTCGAACTGATACAAATATGGTATTCGAATAATTCAATTTTAACAATGACTAAGTGACAATTCACAATAATTGTATTCATTATGGTAGAATTGGTGCTCTTAAACTAAATGTATAACAAAAACTTTTTGTAGATATTAAACACAAGTTAAAGTTTCGTTTCTAATTTTTCTTTTTACAAATATTATAAATGTGAAAATTAGTCAATCACGCTCAAACGGATGAAGAGATTTGATTAAAATTTTGAGTGGACGGCTATTATGCATTGTAATAAGCTGTAGGATACTTTTTCAATGATACGAATTAAGAAAAGAAAAAAATAAATCAAATAATTTTTAAAACAAATCATTCGAGTTTGAAATTTTCTTTCAAAAATTAAATAAAAAAAAAACAATATTAGGTACAGTCGACTCTCGATTATGTGGAATTTAACCGAGAATTCGATTGCACTGGACTGCTCAAATGGAGTTTTTTTGAAAAATAAGATTTTCTAAAATTACGAAAAACAATATACAGTCGGCTCCCTTTAAGTCGAACTCCCTCTAAGTCGAATTTCCCTCTAACTCGACCTTTTTCGCCCTAATTTTTATTCCCCTCAAATTTTAAACCATATAATATTTCTCTCTAACTCGAATTTTTGCAAAACTCTCTCTAACTCGAACTGATTTTGATATCCCGTGAAAATTCGACTTAGAGGGAGTCGACTGATATGTATATGGTAGGTATCGTCATTTTTGGTTCTGAGAACAATGAAAAAATGTGTGGGGGAATTACCGAAATTTGTACCAAGTTTGAAGAAAATCAATCCAACCGTTAAGGCTATAGTCGAACAGACAGACAGACATAATAGTGAAACACACTTTTTTCGTCTTCCCTTAATCGTAATAACAACCTTGAGTTCGAATGCAAAACTTACTATATTGTACCTATACATCGGAAGTAAACATTTATTCAAAACACATTCGGCCAAGTTTTCCGAAAGCATTGATAACAGGGGTTCAGGCGGAGGATGCAAAAAAGCAAAGACAACAGAGGTTCAGGTGGAGGATTAAAATTTGGAAGCTAAATTTTTCCGTTTGCCCTAAATATTGGTAAAAAAAAATGTGTGCCTTTTGAAAGATATTGTATAGTTTGTTATGTTGTGAAGACATTAACCCCGATTATAGAATCCAGCTAATAAGCTGCGGAGGGAATCAGACTCAATTTAGACATTTTTACAATGAGCCAAATGTCAAATTTGAGTCTGACTCCCTCTGGAGCTCAGCTGTCAGATTTTGGTATCGGGGTTCTGATTTCCACTTGGAATCAAATCCGCTTACGAAATTGAATTCCGTCAGGATTCAAAAATCATGTTCTGAATGTAGTACAAATTCACTTCCGCAATAGTCAATATGCAAACCTAATTTTTTTCGAAATCCGTAAAAAGAAAATTCGAAACGTAAAATATATTAAAAAATCTGCATAAATAAATTAAATTTAAAAATAACATCGAAAATGTTATTGTTATCGGGGTCCGTGGCTTTTTAGTGAAAATCTAGTGGTGTGCCTGCCCGTATTTGCAACAAAAAATAAGTTGAATTATTTAAATTGAAGAAAAGATTAAACTTCAAATTAATTCAAAATGTCAAGCTAGTTTTCAATTCACCTGAAAATCAAAACACACTCATTCCGCACGTATTGAAAGCGAAAAGAATTTCAAAATACCGAGAGATTGAAAACGAAAGGATTTTTTAAGTAATCGGAATTCAAAACAGGGGTGTATAATTTATTTAATTGTTAATTTCTTTTTAAGAATTTCCTTTCGTTTGTTTTTCTGTTATTATCTTTTTTTTTTTTTGATATCGTATAACTATATAAATATTATTGAAAAGTACATTCACATTTTAAAATTGTTCACTTTTTGTCCCGGGTTTTGCTCCCAGAAATATGGTCCCCGTAGGTATACTACATCAGAAAGTACGCATACAATATACAAATCTACAAGATGTCATAATTATTTTAGTTTTTTCAAAGGCAGAGGTTCATATCAAAGGGCACGGTAGTGCCCAGCCAAGTTCGCGGCACTACACCCTTTTTACAGGAACAAACTCAGGCGATTTTCAACCCCCCTCTAACTTCGGTACCAATAAAGTCAGAAACTTCAAATTCGGAGTATTTGCTGAACTGATCAAACACAGGTGGCTCACCAAATCTCAACTCTTTATCATTAGTAGTTCCCAAGATATAGGACTTCAAAAATTGCAAAAACCGTAACTGACTGACTCACTGACTCGCTGACTGACTGACTCACTGACAGATCATCAAAATTATGGAGCACTTCCCGACATCGTAGAAACTTGAAATTTCGCACAACGGTAGGCCTTGTGGTACATACAAAGGGAAAAATCGAAAATCTGCAATTTTCTATTCAGGGGGCGTGGTATCCACCCACTTTCTTAAATATTCTATAAATTGTATGGAGCCTTTCCGATTGTTGTAGAACAATCAAAATTGGTAAGTTGGTAGGGTTTGGGGTACTTAGAAAGAAAAAAATTGAAAAATTGGAATTTTCCATACAGGGGGCGTGGCATCCACCCACATTCTTAAAAATTCTTATATATTTTATGGAGCACTTCCGATTGTTGTAGAACGATGAAAATTGGTAGGTCGGTAGGCCTTAAAGTACTTAGAAGAAAAAAATCGAAAAATTTGAATTTTGCATTCAGGGGGCGTGGTATCCACCCACATTCTCAAAAATTCTTATAAATTATATGAAGCACTTCCGATTGTTGTAGAACGATGAAAATTGGTAGGTCGGTAGGCCTTGAAGTACTTAGAAGAAAAAAATTCGAAAAATTGGAATTTTGCATTCAGGGGGCGTGGTATCCACCCACATTCTTAAAAATTCTTATAAATTTTATGGAGCACTTCCGATTGTTGTAGAACGATGAAAATTGGTAGGTCGGTAGGCCTTGAAGTACTTACCTAGAAGAAAAAAAATCGAAAAATTGGAATTTTCCATTCAGGGGGCGTGGCATCCACCCACATTCTCAAAAATTCTTATAAATTATATGAAGCACTTCCGATTGTTGTAGAACGATGAAAATTGGTAGGTCGGTAGGGCTTAAGGTACTTAGAAAGAAAAAAATCGAAAAATTGGAATTTTGCATTTAGGGGGCGTGGCATCCAATCACATTCTTAAAAATTCTTATAAATTATATGGAGCACTTCCGATTGTTGTAGAACGATGCAAATTGGTAGGTCGGTAGGACTTGAAGTACTTAGAAAGGAAAAAAATACGAAAATTTGGTATTGTCCATTCAGGGGGCGGTGCCATCCACCCACTTTATCAGAATTGCTATTATTTGTATGGAGCACTTTCGGTTGTCGTAGAATAATGAAACTTTGTAGAGCGGTAGGGCTTGGATCCACCTGGCAAAATAAATCTTTGCAAAAAGGAGTGAAATCACAACAAAAACATAAATGTTAAAAAAGGAGCCAAGTTCTTATGTGTACAAGAAACCTGTGCGTAAAAAGTCAGCCAAAAAAAGTAATGAGATCTAAAATATATGCCAAGTCTTAAGTTCATGAAGTTTAATAACAAATATCTTATGAAGAGTAATATCGAAACAATTCCAAATCATGACAGAAATTTTGTAATTTATGATTGCTGACTAAAATTTGGTGGATTTACTTGGCAAGTTTTCTCTTAAATACTTACTTAATCACAAATTTAAAATTTATGAAAACTTGACCAGTGAACCCACCAAATTTTAATCAGTAATCATTAATTACCAAATTTCTGTCATGATTTGGAATTGTTTCGATATTACTCTTCATAAGATATTTGATATTAAACTTCATGAACTTAAGACTTGGCATATATTTTAGATCTCATTACTTTTTTTGGCTGACTTTTTACGCACAGGTTTCTTGTACACATAAGAACTTGGCTCCTTTTTTAACATTTATGTTTTTGTTGTGATAAATTGTACTAGCCGAATATCGCTTAAGTTTAAACGATGTCGCCTATAGCGAATTATGGCTAAGGCTTATCACGAACAGTTTTTAATGAAAAATTTTAAGATCCATCGTTTATACCGAGTATTAAAAAATAAAGTTGAAATTTCAAATTTCGTGCTTTCAAAATAATATGTGGATTTTCTTTTTGCTGCTTTTCTTTATACTCGAATTCCACATTCTGTTTTTGAGAGGAACTGGAATAGTTACATTGTAGGGACATATATCAAGAAAGGTTAAAAGTGTTAGTTTTTTTGTTTTGAAGTTAGTGCTAAATGTAGATATTTTACTATTGAAAAAAAGTCTACAATAAATTCCAGTCTCGATGCTGGTTTTACAAAAATTAAAAAAAATGTCTGTCTACCAACGTGTTAATAAAGATAAAAAAATGGAAAATCGGTTATAACGAAACATCGGATATAACGAACAAATTCTCTGGTCCCATCGAGTTCGCTATAACTGATTTTGAATTTACCTATTTGAATGGGTTATTTTAGTTACCAAATTCAATAGGTATGTAAACATGAAAAATCTATCGTTGTTACCACTATTAGAACCATAAGCATAGCTTAAGGAAGAGTTTATTATTATAAACCATTTTAATAAAATCTTATACTTTTTTTTAATTAATAAATTTAGTTTTAACTCGACAGTTAATTTATTATACGTTTACTCCTTATATTAAAGCATGTTTCTTACAATGTATCGCAATTCGAAATACACTGTAAAAACAAGCATTTAACCGTGGCCGTCAATTTCGTTCAAGATTTATACAAACGAGAGGCAAGTTATTCCCAAGAACAATCATGGCACATAACATATTTATGTAGTTATCTATGCTGATATATTTATCTTTAACTATAAACCATTCACATTGAGTTAAGAATACTTGAAGATATATACATTATATACAAAGTTATGTATGGGGAGAACAAAAATAACTGGAAGGAAAAGAGAAATCACTCAAGTCTACGGAATGAGACTTGAAATAGCAGAGCAAATCCAAAAGATTAAAGGCGAATAAAGTTGGAATAAAAGAAAAATGAAATAAATTAAATGTGCAACAAGGTTGTATCAACTTGATGATAGGAATGTGTGCCATTTCACCCACCAGGGTATACCATCTCCCTCACCTTATAGGGGGAGATGGTTTTTGTTAATACTTTTTAGCTTTTGAAATAAAAAATAAAAAAAATATTCATAGATCCTTGAATAATTAACACTATGTAAGTAATAAAGTATAGAACATACAAATGAAAAAAGAAACAAGTTTTTTATCATGGGAGATATTGAGAAAACAAAAAAGGTATGCCATCTCACCCGCTTTTACCCTATTGACGTTTCCAAGCCCCATCAATGTATCTCTTTATCAAAATTTAACATAATTAATTCAGCGGTCAGGCGTGAAAGCGTCATAAAGAAACAAACAAACTCACTTTCATATTTATAATAATAGTAGGATAGGATAGGATGAGGATTCAAATGAAAAAAAAATTATTATAGGAGGTATATTTTTCTGTGGAGAAAAACTATCACTTTTTTTGAGCATATTTGCCTAGGAAATCAGTACAAAATGAATCAAAGCGAACTGTATTATTTATCATTTTTAAAAATAAAACATTCCACATACGCCATGGGTGACTCTCACAACTCTTTTGGATTTAAATAAATCAAAAATGTTATTTAAATGTACGGTGGTGTAAAAATACTTTTTCGTTGATAGTAATAAGAACCTACCAAAAATTATATTATTTATATTATGAAAGTTAGGGCTGGTTAGGCCACGATACCAAAAAAGTCTCGGTATCGGAAAACCAAACAATACCACCCGAAACGATACCGAGATGATACCGAACCGAAACCGTACTTTTGAGACCGAAATATGCCGAAACTTTCGGTATTATTGTTTGGTATCGGCAGAAAAAATGGATTTTTTAATATTATTAATTATTATTACAAGTAAACAATCCTGGAAACCACTCTAACGATTTGGATGAAATTTTCAGAGTTTGTTTTTTTCTAAGCAAAGAAGTCTAGAAAATTTCAAGACTTTTACCTGGGTGAAGTAACTTTAGTAAAAGCCACCCACGAACCACGTTTGTGGGTTCCAACCAAGCAATTTTACCCAACCCAATTTTTAATAACCAGTACCACCAATATAGCGTTTTATTTCAATTTGTTCATTAATTGCTTAACTGATATAGATCAAACTTTTTAAACGGCTAACGCTTAGTGTAGTACCTCGTGGCTTGATGGTTAGTGCGTAGGACTGTCATGCCGAAGGTGTGGGTTCGATTCCCAGCCATGCCACCTAAAAACAGAAATGTTTTATTCGAGGTACTACCTCTTGCGAGGAACTGACAAATCCTCCAAGAGTATACTTGTCATGAAAAAATGCTTCTCATTTAGCCGTTCGGATTCGGCAAAAAACTGTAGGTCCCCTCCATTCCTGCCAACAAACACGCACACAGGAATGGTTGTGAGTTGTAAGTCACTAGGCCCTGGTTCCCCATGAGCTGTTGCGCCACCCAATTATTATTAATTAACGCTTAGTAAACAATGGGTCGTATGCTAAAAGATGAGCAAGATCTCTGAGTCCGAGTTAACGAGCTTGAACTCACATGTGAGATCGATCGAGCAGAGCCGAACTCGGACTCGATTTTATATGCAAAAAAATGAGTTCGCTCTGAACAGCTCTAACTCGATGAATATGAGATCGATCTCAAAGCTCTTCGTCTTAAATAGTTGTGACTGTTATTTCTGTGCAGTGCGTAGAAGAAGAAAAAACATACATTTCTCTGAACGCGGAAACGAAAAATTGGTGTTTAAAATTCAGTTGGATTATGTTCGTAAGCTTTTGCGAGTACTAGGGGTTTAAGCAATGAAATGAGATCCTACATGTATGTTTATAAAAACCGATTTGGTGTATACACAAACGGAAAAAAAAATATTGAAAAAGTGGTCAGTATGAAATTGCGATAATCAAAAAAATGAAGAAAACAAAATTTAAATACAAATTTTTAAGTGTATTTTGACAATTTTGACATGAAACAGAAAACAACCTACTGCTTAATTTTTCTATTTTTACTTTTGTTTGCAAATAATTTTTTTGGGCAAGGCAAATATTTTCTATTTTTTATTTTCTTAAAGGTTTGAATTTCTTTTGAATTTAAATTTTTGAGTCAATTGAATGTATAAGTCATGTAACATGTTTTTTCAGCTTCACTTAACTTTAGTCTTTGGTCACTAATATTTAAGCAAATAGTGACAAAATACAGAATTGAAGGGCGGTTCTAAAAACTGGAATATTCTAAAGGAATCTTAGAGGATTTTATGGATTTTCTTTCGCAGTTTAGAAAATCGCAAAAAAACAACTTTTGTGATTGTCTCTTGGTTATTTGTTAACCTCTTTGCAGATATGTATCGAATTATTACCTGATGGTGTTGCAGATTTTCATATTAATATACATTAAATATTCCTTTTAGTTTTTATGTTAATTTATTGAACGGGTTTTCAATTTATTTTTACTCTTATTTTCTAACGGTAAAATGTGAAAACATAATCCTATACAATTTCAAAAGGTTTTTTTTTAGAATAGCTACGTAGGAGGCACTCATTCGAGTTTAAATTTTGTATGTTGTCATTATTTGCTGAAATATTAGTGATCAAATATAAAAAAAAAAAACAAGGAATAGAAAATTTGAGCAATAACGGTAACTACATACTTTAAAAAAAATATTTGCCAACAATCCTCTGTACAGGAAACATGAAACCGCAAAATGATTTTTCTTTCATCGCAATACGGCCACCTACAATCAAAATACAGCTCTTCAAAAATCACTAAACAAAATTGAAAAATATCTTGTTCCCTTTTTTGACAAGAGTAGGTAGATGCATAACATTTGTAACAAAATCAAGCTGAAATTCTGGTATCTTGACGGTTGTATATGAGCTGAGTAAGAGAAAACCCATGCTCAATAATTTGTGAGATCGATCTCACGAAATCAACTGTTTTCTCACCTTTTTGCATAGCATACCGAGTTCTATCTCATAAGAGCTTTCAAAATGAGATCGAACTCATCACTGTCAGATTGAACTCACCACGTGAGATCTAACTCGGTCAGTAACTTTTTTTTTGCATACGAAGCTAAGAAAGTTCTCAAAAAATTGAGAAAACAGCTTGAACTCATCTTTTTGCATATGACCCAATGTCTGAGCTTAGTTCTGATTAGTTATCTAACATATTGTATACATGTTAAGGTAGTCAAGTCAAAAAAAAATACTTTTGCGATTTACAACCCATTCAAATGGGCCATAAAATAGTTTGTGAATTGTTTTCCTATTTACTTACTGCCCTACGTCAATATTTATTGTGTGGGATCATATACGGGACTCTACTGAGACATTGTGAAAGAACCCTTCAAAAATTATTGAGTCATAAAAAAATTAAGTTAAAAAATAAATGTTTTCCATTCATTATGCATATTTTCTTAAAGTGAATTTTCGTTTAAATCTTAAAAATACCAAGCGTTTCAAACAACTAGACCAAGGACATGTAATCAAGTCGTGCATTTTTTTTTCGATTGACACCAGACCGAAACCAGACGAGACCGATACCGAGACGAGACCTTGTTATACGAGATCGAGATCGAGACGATACTGACTTATACTAGACCGAGACCAATACCGAGACGATACTGAAATTTTTCGATTTTAACGATACCGAGACGATACTTATAAAAGTATCGTTTGGTTTGGTATCGTTGCCAACCCTAATGAAAGTTCCAAGACGTTAATTTTGGATGAAAATAATTCAAGAATGTAATTTGAATGTCCAGAGTTTATTGATATATTGAACATTGCTGTACGTTTACGTTGTTCATAAGATCGAATGAGTAAAAAAAGAATGTAGGTAATTTTCTAAGATCCATCCACAATAACGCCCACTTTTGTACTGCTATATCTTGGAAACGCCCTGTAACGATCTAGATGAAATTTTCAGAGTTAATTCATGTGAGCAAGAAAAAACTTTAGAAATACTATTCATTAAAGTCCGCCTACTGAAACGTCAATTTTGTATCTTAATTTCTCAAAACTGGCTCTCAATATTACTGTTGGTATCGACAATTGTTGCGTTTATGAGTAAATACGTAAATACACTACGTCTTCATATCCTCAACCTTGGAAAGTTGCTAAAATTATACCAATTGGTAAAAAATCTATCCCTCAAGAACCTTCAGATTTCAGACCTATAAGCCTGCTACCAGCTACTTCAAAAATCTTGGAGATTGTAATGAAATGGCAGATCAATGATTTTCTCACTAGTAAAAACTTATTATTTTGCAACCAATCTGGCTTTCGTAAAAATCATAGCACAACTACAACTCTAATTGATCTAACCGACACGATCAAGATGAACATGGATCGCAAGTATGTTTCTTTATTATTACTTTTGGATTTTAGTAAAGCTTTTGATAGCGTTAACCATGTTCGTCTCTGCTCCAAACTCAAAAGTTATTTTTCCTTCTCAAATAGTGCCTGTAATTTGATATTTTCATACTTATCGCAGCGCTTTCAATATGTCTGTATTGGTGACAATAAATCTGATTTTATTGAGATCATTTCGGGAGTGCCTCAAGGATCTATATTAGGGCCAATTTTGTTTTCTATATTTATTAACGACCTCCACAACGCGACATCTTTCTCACTCGTTCATCTTTTTGCTGACGATGTTCAGTTACTCTTTTCTTGTCCAATAAATGATGTTTCCTCCTTTATCTCTTCTGTTAATGATGACCTTCTTTCTGTTCATACATGGGCTTCACATAATAACTTAAAATTGAACCCAGACAAGTCGCAGGCAATAGCGTTCTACTTTCGACCAGTTAGTAATATTTTGGATCCGGTTGTGTTAGATAATGTTATTATTCCATACCAGAGTAAGGTTAAAAGTTTGGGTTTTATACTTGATGAAACTCTATCTTGGGAAGCTCATATAAACAGCCTAATAAGTCGAATCAATTTTATCTTGCGGAAACTCTATAATATAAATATTTATTTACCACTCCATATTAAAATTAAACTAGCCAAGGCTCTTCTGGTCCCCCACTTTTTGTATGGTGCTGAAATGTTTTCAGGTGCTACTTACATAGTGATGTCGAGATTAAGGGTATGTTTTAATGATGTCATCAGGTATGTTTATTCAATTAAGAGAAGAGAACACATTTCTGGTTTTACTAAATCTTTTCTGGGGATGTCGTTCCCAGCGCTCCTGGAGCTAAGAATTCTTACAACTTTCCATAAAATAATTTTTAAGTCAATTCCAGAGTACCTTTTCAGTAAAATTGTGTTTTTAAGGAACACAACTTCTTATAATAGGATTTCTATTCCCAGACACAGAAGTACTAGGGCTTCATCCTCGTTTCTAATTCGTGGAATTAAACTTTGGAATGGCCTTTCGAGACAAGTGCGATCTACACACAATATTTATAAGTTCAAACGAGTAGTATCTGCTACTTTTGCATAACATACTTCCGATTCTTGTGCCTCTGATTTAATTTGAAGTCATGTAAACTATCTTGTTGTGTCTTCATTCTATTAAAGTTAATTTAAATAATGTTAGTTCTTATATGTGCGATAATTGAATTTAACTTTTATTATATTCTTTAAAATTTAGTAAAAATTACTCAAATTTCTTTTAGTTTGTACATTCTCAATTTTCCTAAGTAGCTAAGCATATAAATAAGGGACAATGTCCTACAATATGTAGTTTCATATGATAAATAAATAAAATAAATAAATAAATAAATAAAAATCTGCTAAATTGATGCTCCTTTAGACAAACTTTTTGGCTCATATCCAACGGACCACGCCCACCAAATGGTATCAATTTTTCAAAATTATATTAGTTATTTTGACATACAATAAATAACCGTACGTTGCACACAAGCTTTACAATTTAATTTGAATAAAATAATCAACTACAAGTATTTTCCTATTTTGATAATTTTTTCCAACGTAAATGACAAAAAAATCGTCTTTAAAAATTTTTACTTTAAATTGAGAAACACTACTTCGATTTTCAAAACTAAGGTACTTATGGGAAGTGTAAGACACCAAAAATAGTAATATTGTAGACAAAATTAAATTTTCATCACTTCATTTGCCAATGGATTTTCAGCAATATTAATAAAAACTAGCATCCGCTCCCGAAAACACGTGTTAAGAGGCACACAATTTGATAACTTTGCTTATTAAAAAAAATACGATATCTTTCCAGCATTTATCACTCCACCAAATTCACCACTTCATCAGACTGTGGTTATTTTCTAATATCTACATGTATCACATGCATGCACTGCTTTACGAAGTGAATTCTGGCAGTAGTAAACGATCACACGAGTGCGTGTTAAGAAGTTATCCGTTCATTATACGCGGAATTTGGCGAGTTAAAGTTATCCGTACGTTAACACACGTCACTCACAGACATTGTAATTTGTTAATAAGAATTACAAGTTAACAAATGTATAAATGCTAGCACGTTGTTATCCATCGTTTTTTGATAAGGGGGTTTATATACAAAGATTTGAGGCGAGAAGTGCGCCATCTATCAAAAGTTTTCCGATAGATGGTGCTGAGCTTAAAAAAAATAATACATATGGAAATCATTAACATTCAATATTTTTTAACGATCCAATACTTGCCATTAAAACAAGTATAAAACAAATAATAAAAAAATTTAAATAATCAAAGCAAAGCAAGAGAATTACTGTCAATATATGCAGAAGTATTCATGGCAGACACATGGTGTTTTATAGAAGAGCATCACTTTGGTGTAGGTCTGGCCTTCAGGCAGAAACCAGAGCGCAAGCAAGACGCGATGACGATGACAGCAGAACAACCACGACGGCGCTGACGATGACAAAGATGTTGGGAACACTTCCATAAAGCATCATCTCTTGCTTGGTAGTCACCTTCACCTTCGTCTGCATCCTCACCGCCACGCCATCATCTTTTTTGTTTGCTTATTAAAAGCATTCCACTGGGCCGGTAAGCTAGATCCTTTCAGATGCTTGGTAATATTCGTAGCAGATTTCTGTTATTTTTATTTTCGTTTTAGTTCATCGTAAATGCCTTTAAGGTAACTTGACTAGTTTAGTTGTCCTCTCCATATTATAATGATGAGATTCTCCAGAAGAGTTTTTAAAACTGGAAGTTGATATAGGAAGGGATATCTCCGTTAAAATCATAGTTTCCTCCAATGATGATGTGATACTCTGCTCTGGTACTTCTTTATGGAATTAAAACGGTCAGTTTGCATAGTTATTGTTGTTGTTTTTGTTGTTTAACCTCGTCATCTTCATCTCTGCTCTATATCAACAACAACGTCATCTTGTTCCTTATGGTTTGGGTTGGAGATGACGTTGAGGGTTCAAAAAAACACTACTAACACAAACACAAACTGATGTTGAATTTAATTTAAAATGAAGCTTAGCACACTGGGGAGCTGCAGTCATTTTAGTTTGGATCAATTTTGTTTTTGAGCAAATAAAGAAGTTAAATATGAACACTGTTAATGGCTACATTTTACGTTCTATGCAGCTCAAAAGAGCAAATAAAATATTGTTAATGAGGACTTTTTTCTAATTAGATGGGGAATCAGAAAAATGTTATTGTTGTACTGTTGAGGTAAGTCGATTATAACTATATAATTCTCATAGGCATGTTTACACCTTTATACTGAACTACTGAACATTAACTTAAAATATACCTATGCAATGCAAGGTAATGCAACCAAGTAATAAAAGTCTATAGTTTGAGTGATATTGCTTATCACTCAAACCACTTCGTCAACCAGAAAAGAGTTCACAAAATTAAGTGATAAAGGGTACTCTATTGCAGGATTTTGGGGCTTTGTTTTTGAACTACAGTATTGGCTTCTTCGAAAGTGGTGTTAGCGATCTTAAAGTATATGATCTTTTAAGACTTGAAAGATGATTGTTTAGCTTGTAAGTCTAGAAAACACTTAGACATCTTTTCACCAAAATGAAAACAAAAGGCAACAGGGAGAATGACTGAAAAGGACAAAACTGGTGAATCTTGCCCCTAATAAAAAATCCAACATAATATCAAAAATCCAGTCAAAATTTAACTTGTGGGTCATGCAGTCGAGGGTGATTTTAATGGTGTTAAGGTTCTTCGAACTGAGAAGCATGAACTTCAAAGCGATCAAACGAGAACAGTAGCGTAGCTAGAAATTCAAAGAATTATTAAATTTCCTTCAATTCACATACATTTGAAAATATTACATACAGAAATCAGATTCTTTCAAAACATTTGCAGAGAAATCCAGTTGAATTTGCCCACTCAGTTTGCTGATTCCAACTCTGTTTAGCTCGGTTTGGGAATCAATTTAATTTTAGTATTGATGAAAATATTTATTCTAATAACAAAAAATTACATTTATTTTACTAAAATTACAACAAAAATGTAAATAGGTAACTAATTTTACCTTCTAAATAAATTCGAAAATTAATTTTATGTTATCCCTTTCTTCTGTAATTTTGCAGAATTTAGTACGAAATTTGGTGAAGTTCAACTATTTTTATGTAAAAATCCAATTTTTAGGGAAAATCACTTACATTTTCAAAAAGGGCCAATTGGTTGGTTTTTACGGGTCCCGAACGCAAAAAAGTGGCCATTTGGCAACCAATGGGGCCAAACGGCAACGCTGATCCCGAATACCCAAAATCCCGAATGCCAAGATCCCGAATGGACAAAATCCCAAATGACAAAAAATCTCAAACATATTTTTGGCATTGCGTATATGGTACTTCCTTATGCAAATCCAATCCAGATCAAATCTGGGGGAATAGTAGTAGTTTTGCATATAATTGTGATAATATTTTTATATTTTGTTTTGTAAGTAATAAAGTTCCACTCCTCACTATCGCAACCCCTGTCAAAACGTCGGTAATATACATGTAGTAAATTTTGTTTCATTGCTAAATTTATTTGGACCAAAACAACCGATGGAAAATATAGATTTTCACTTAACACTACAAGCAATTTAACTACTTTCTAAATCTATCACAAATAAACGATGGGACATTAAATGTCGTCACCTTAACATAAGGTATCTCCAGTATGCTGTCAACAAATATTCGTTACCACCCTCGTCACAAAAAGGATGACAGTTTTTTTGTGTAGAAGACTTTTGAACCTACTTGAACCTACTTAAGCCTATTGTAATCGAAAAAAGTTTAGAGACTTGCGAAAAATGTTCTTTTTTACTTTTGTTAAGATCGAATTGTTCTGCCAACTTCCTGAATATAGACTACTAATATTTTCAACCGAGAATGCGTCACAGTCTCTCTTTTTCTTGTATTTTTGGACATAAAAATAATAATTTACTCGCCGACTCTATTCAGCATTTAATCCAGCAATCTGAAAGGTAGCCTAACTCAGACAATTGCGTATCCCGACGATCTAATTGCGTACAGAACAGCTCCAAAAGCCGAGGTAATCAGAATTCTTTTGCAGTGTGACTTTGATGAGATTCAACGATATTGTGATGACTGGAAGTCAAGACGTCCTCGCACAAGATGGAGCTGAGCACGTTCGGTTCAGTAGGACTCTGTGTGATCAGGACGAAAAGAGAGAGTAAAGCAGGAAATCCAGTCCTGGTGGTTAAAACATGAGAGTGAAGTTTTTTCAGATATCTAAAAGTTGACTCTGTATTTGTCTATGTTATGGCCGACATAGGTGTAGGTAGTTAGCAGTAAGGTGGCACACAAAAAAATATAAATGCTTGCTTTGGCTATTCTAGTTTGTAGGTAACTTTTAAGTAGTTGTAAATTAAAATAAGTAGTTTAATACTGTCCATAATCTTAAAGGCCCTATCTACACAAATTTCGATTTTGAGTTTTTTTTTTTGCAAATTTGGAGTTAAGGCATTGTCTCTGATTTACTCGTACTTATTTCTTGATTCTAGATCTTTAAATTAGTCAGAAAATGGCAATTTCTAAAAGCCCTAACTACAAATCATATGCACCAAAATGTTAAAAGGCCCTAACTAACCACATAGGGCCTTTTGTAAGCTGCTGCATGCAGAAAACATACATTCTATATTTTTTTAAAGGCCCTATGTGGCAGTTAGGGCTTTTACAAATTTTCCAGAGTTAATTATCTTTTGTAAATAAATATTTTTAAAGAAAATGGTATTAAATACATCAATTTAAGTTTATGTTCTTTTTCATTTACAATTTATTTAAAATAAAGAATTTTAATAAAAATAGTTTGGAAATTGGTACATAGGGCCTTTTCAATATTTTTTTTTGAACACACAAAAAAACCCTATGTACGCTATTTTATAAATTGTACTTAAAAAAAAAAATCAATTATTTAAACTAATCCAAAAAATAGACAACATAGTACCTTTCAAACTTTTTGAGGACCCCACCCTCTTGGTAGTAAGAACATACTGGGGAGCCCTACATTCATTATAATAATGTGTCTGTTCACGTCCAGGAATTTCAATTTTTTGGAAATAAAAAAACAGACATAATATGCCGAGATCTATTTTTTTTTTTTATAATATACGCGCACTAAAGGGGTTGTGACTTCCCTTAAAATGATTGAACATAGTGCGAGCGTTAGGAAAATAGGGAAGGATTTGAAAGGAGATACCGATGCACATTAGTTTTGAAGTTCTGAATATCAAAATGGAGGGGAAAAATAGAGCCGGGTAAAGCATTCCACATTCGTGTTGTTCGGCTGAAAAAAGAATCTCTGTACTTTACAGTACGTCCGAAATTGGGCTCAAGAGTAAACTGATGCGCATTCCTGGAAGTGCGAGTATTACGGTGGAATTGTTTTAGGGGAGGAATGCAACTGGCTATTTCACTAGAACACTGTTTATAAAAATAGCGATAGAATAAGGAGAGACATGAAACATTACGACGGTGTTCAAGAGATGCGAATGTTTCCGTTATATTACAGTCACCTATCATTTTAAGAGCTCTTTTTTGGATTCTAAAAGGCTTAAATGAGTTATTGGAGCACCTGCCCAAATATGAAAATTATATTCAAGCTTTGGACGAATGAAAGCTTTGTAGATTACAGCCAGATCAGAAGGGGAGAAAAATTTCTTGCATCTTCGAAGAAAACCTAAACACTTAGCAGCGTTTTTGGCGACATTGAATATGTGTTCATTTCACAGAAGGTGATCTGAGATGCACATACCCAGAACTGAAAGCTGTTCAGTTTCATCGATGCAAGTACCACCCATGGATAGTGGCATAGGGGGTGGGTTCTGCTTTAGAGACAGCAAACAGCATTGTGTTTTTGAAGCATTAAATTCTACACGGTTTCTTATTCCCCACTGAACAATGCTGTCAAGATCAGAATTTAATGAGCTTATCATACGCTGCCGTTCAAGTTCCACATCCGAAGGACAAGGATGTGAATCAAGAAACGAATATGAAAAGCTGAGGGTGCTGTCATCAGCAAAACAGTTTAATGGATTAGAAGTTTCAGACAGCCGATCATTTATGAAAATGAGAAAGAGAGTCGGAGACAAAACGGAGCCCTGGGGCACACCAGCATTTATTTTATGAATATCAGACTTGAAACCATCCAGCACAACTTGTATTGAACGGTCCGAAAGGTAATTTCTAATCCAACGAAGAAGAGATTCATCAAAACCAAATGCACGCATTTTCGATAAGAGAGCTTGGTGCCAAACTCTATCAAACGCTTTTGAAATATCAAGTGCAACAATCTTACTTTCTCCAAAACGATGTAAAGATTTGTTCCACTGCTCGGTGAGATATACCATCAGATCACCAGTGGACATTTTGCTTAGTGAACGTTTTGCTTAGTGTTTTATATCGCCCTAGCGCTGCCAGGCATATAATTTAGGCAAATACTAAGTGTGAGTGAACAAAACTTGGGGTGCTATAAGACATGTGTATTTTGTTGATACATTTTGAAAGTGCATTATTCTGGGCTTAGGGCAGTCGGCCCCAGCGGGAAAAAATTAAAAAATTCATTGAGGAAAAACCTGCTTTTCCCTTGAGGAATGGAAGCTGTACCTGCCACTTTTCAGCTTATTCCTTTGATGAATATAACATGGGCGTGTCATTGGCGGGAAGCACATGCCACTTTCTCGATGAAAATTCACTAAAGTATTCACTACTTCAATGGAAGTTGTTTATTCACCGACTCAGGTGATGAAAAACATGGTGATTGCATAATCTGTGAATTCACTACATACGGGATTTAGCTTATTCATCCAGTTCAATAATTTCGATGAAAAATCTAATGAAAATTCAGTTATGAAATCACCAGGTTAGTGGTAGTTTCTTTTTCATCAATTAAATCCTCCCATTTGTATTGTTTACTAAATCCCATCGGTATTGCACCCTTTTTTTTTAAATGAAAACAAACCAAAAAGCTGTTTCCATTTCAAATCAAAAGTTTTTGGCGTTTTGGCAAACGCAATTTCTATTGAGTTCAGTTCGTCTTACATGGACTTTTTTACAGAAAGTCACTGTGAACTGTATCCAACAAAATGAGAATTTATAGTTGCCAAAAAATTATAAACAACTTTGTGCATTACTATTCATCGTTGGAATCATCGATTACAATTCACCATGAGTTTCACTCACATTTTTTTTTTTTTTTTTTATTTCTCGCCATGAACACTTAACAAAGCAGATGAGTGCATTCAAACAATGAACTGATGATCTTGTACATTACTTTTCCACAAATTTTTCATCACATACTTTTCCTTTTTAAAATCACCGAAATAAAGGGTCGTTTCATAAACACAAAGCAGAAAGTAGAATCAAAGCTACGAACTGAGGAAACTTTGCATTACTCTTCACCTACTAAATCATTGCATGTCGTTTCATTTGGCAAGTGAATTCATTGATTATTTCAGCAATAAATTTCATTGAGGACGATATTTCCCGCTGGGGCTGCGCATTGTTTGTATGTGTAAGTAAACAAAACTTAAACGATTTTTTTTTTGCATTTAGAAAGTGAATTTTGGTGGTCGAAGGGCCACGGTATCGCTGTCGCATATAGTTTGTTGATTTTTCTAATTCATTCTCAATTTATTCTTTCTCAAACTTATACTTTGGCCTATTCTTAACACATTTTATGACTTTTAATCAACTATAGGACCTATAGGCATTTTTCTGTGGTCAAATCTTAGGTTCTTCTTCGGCCTAGTACAATACCTATACTGAAAACTAAATTGGGTGGCGCAACAGCTCGTGGAGAACCAGGCTTAGTGACTTACAACTCACAACCATTCCTGTGTGTGTGTTTGTTGGCAGGAATGGAGGGGACTTTCAGTTTTTTGCCGTGTCCGAACGGCTAAATGAGAAGCACTTTTTCATGACAAGTAAACTCTTGGAAGATTTGATTTATTTTCGGGGTCTCCTGGGAACACGGGGCCCGGAAAACTCGCCTTATTCATATGTACATCGCTCTTAAAATACCACCGAGCACTTGCCATTTTGATCCCGCAACTATTCAATCGTAAGACGGTGTCTACATTGTCTTTTTACTCATAGGCATATTTACGATTTTAAATGCGTTTAAAAGAGAAGGGTAGACTCCAAATCTCTTTTTTATGCATGTAATATCGTAAATATGCCTTTCAGTAAAAAGACAATGAAGACACCGTCTAAGAAATGAAGGCCAATGTTACCAAAAAATCATATTTATTTGTTTTTTTTTTTGCTCATGCGATAGTTTCAAGTTAAAATATATCAAATGCACTGCGCTTACACGATTATGCTCACACTTGCTATTTGAAACCCTGCGACTCAAAAATCGGAATCGCACCAAGAAATTGGAATCCTAGTACTTGTGATTGATCATATAATTACTTCGCCTGAAGAATAATATAATAACAGATAACCGCAATGGATTGCATGACAGTAATATTTTGCCATCGCACCGACTGAAAATCGCAAATGGTTTCATAGCTTTACATGAGATGTAGCGTAAAAAATGTAAGATTCACATACAAATACACATATGATATAAGGACTGTTTAGAGCGTAAAATATTCAAAGTAATACAGCAACTTTCAAATCGACTTATTGGTTTTTGAGATATACCTACACATCAGAACGCAACACTATGTTTTTGTCCAAACATTTTGCACGAAATACTGAAAATTTCGACTCATGACACCTAAATGTCAATACAAAAAGTTTAAACTTCAGGAGGATTAATATTTTGTTAATCTCTACCGGGATTTTGACTTCAATCATGAAAAATAAACATTTTGATTTTTGTTAAGTTGGCACAGCTTAAAAGTAGGTACAGATACCTATTTATCCACTATATGTTCAAACGCAATAACTTATTCCTTCACAGAAATTGCACAAGCATACTCAAATGAGAGCTCAATTTTAAGTACCTAACTTTTTAGTCGGGGTATCAAGTCAGCAACATACATAGAGAGGACAGAGAAGACAAACTTAAAATTTTTTCTCCGCAAATTTATACAGAAAAAATGTCATGAAATAACTTTTAAGTTTCAAGGTTTCTATAAAATACTAGAAAATTTAAATACTGAAGAATGGGAACATTATTCAGAACAAAACCAAAAACAGATGTATTAATGTCACCTCTCGTTTTTTTATAGTCTTTCAAGTCCTTTAGATGACTTAGTAAAATTTGAATTGAAGAACTTTTACTTTTGTTTGGGTCTTCAGGTGACTAGTAAGCATTGGCATAGGAAGGAATTTTTCTTAAGGTGGGCTGTGGGCAACCAGCCAGTGCTTGAGGCAAACAAAAAATAATTTAAAAAATCACAGAATGCGTACACTTAAAAAGTTTTATTTTGGCTCTAGCATTTATTTAATTCCCATTTTCGTTCAAAAGAAAACTAATGAATGAAATGACAATGAATGCAACAGTGAAGAAGATTAAACAATCGTTAGAAGTGCTCAAAACTCAATTCTGCAGGGATGTCAAAATTGATTCATCTATGCATCTAAATTGAAAATGAAAATTCAATATTTTCTTAACAAAAATGTTTAAACATAATTATGTGCCTATTATAGTTACTTATTCATTAAATAAGGCATCACAATTAAGAATCTAAAAAAAAAATTCACAATTAAAAATATTAAAATGAAGCATCACAAAAAGAATGAAGTTATTTTTTTTATAATTCAAACACTTAATATTGTTTTGACTTTCGATTTTATTGGCTGAACCAGTTCAGGACAGCTTATGAAGTTATAGTTTTTTCAGCCATGTTATAAAGATTGTGCTGTAGGTACTGTAACAGAAAACGGGTTTTTTGATTCAAATGTCACCCAGGTAAAAGTTCTTCAAAAATTTGATTTTGTAGACGTTTTTTAATCCATCAACATCGGAGCCACCCTTCAATGGAATTTGACAGTTGATGGTTTGACAAATGGAGGACAAACTATATTTTGACGAAAAAAAATGTATTTTGACTCAAATGTCAACCAATTGACCAAAAATCACATTTTTAATTATTAGAATCGAAATCCTTATATATTTTTCTAATCTTACTTAATCTTAACATTCTTTTTTTTTGTTTCTTTTTGTTAAATGGAAACTTCGAAGTAAAGGATATTTTTTTAGAGGTCTAGAACTTTAAGTTGGCAACACTATTTTGTCAGCTGTCAAGTGATTAATTTTTAGTTAGGTTTGGCATTTCAACATGAAAAGACTGACGCCTGAACAACGCTTCCAAATTTTGCAAATTTATTTTGAAAATCATTGCCGTTGAACCCAATTTTCATAAACGAATTTTGTTAAGCGATGAAGCTCACTTTTGGTTAAATGGATACGTCAATAAACAAAACTGCCGTATTTGTAGTGATCATAATCCTCAAGTGAATGTTGAGACACCGTTACATCCACAAAAACTGGCTGTTTGGTGTGCTTTATGGGTTGGTGGAGTAATTGGTCCGTACTTCTTTAAAAACGATGCTGACCAGAACGTTACAATCAATGGTGACCGCTATAGAGCCATGATTACTGACTTTTTCGTTTGAGCTGTGGTTTCAACAAGACGGCGCAACATGTCACACAGCTAACCGCATAGTTTCACGTTACGGACCCGTGCTTTGGCCTCCAAGATCGTGTGATTTAACGCCGCTTGACTATTTTTTATGGGAATATGTGAAGTCGCTAGTCTGCGCCGATAAGCCCGAAACGATAGACCACTTGGAGGACAACATTCGCCGCGTTATTGCCGATATACGACCACAAATGTTGTTGAAAAAAAGTCATCGAAATTAGACTACGTCTGACCCAGCCGTGGTGGTTATATGCCAGAAATCATATTTAAATTAAAATATCAGAAGATTATCTTTCAAATAAAGTAAATTTCATGTCAATTTAAAAAAATCATCTTGGTTTTATTCCATTTCAAAGTTTCTTACCTCTAAAAAATACCCTTTACTAAATCTGAACGCACAAGAAAACTTAAAATCGATTTCTTTGTCATTCCTAAATTAATTTTATTTATATTTTGGCGATTTATATTTTACGTTTGGTTATTCCGCACTCGAAACCTGACAACCTTGCCCTGTGCTTATGTACTCGGTTTGAGATAAAGGAGATGGCCAAAAATGTATGGACAAAAAACCCAGAATCGACAAGAACGAAATGTTAGCCAATGGGTACCTTATAATAAGCAATTGACATCACCAAAAGGGCAACCCCGAAATCCATCTAGTATAGGAGCTATGAGCCACCAAATACGACTAGGTATATGAAAATCCCCTTAATGTTTTATTTTTAGTATAAAAGATAGCTGATAAAATGGTATAAAAGAAGCTGTGTGTGAGATATCAACGATTTTTCTGATTCAGACAATGGTCGTTTTTAGCCATTTAAACAAATAAAAGAAAATGATAGTTTAAAAAAAAAAATGGTAGTTAAGATGCAAAAATCAGAGGTCAAGTAAAAAAAATCCAAAAACTCACAAAGCTTTTAGATTACAATAAAAATAAACAAAAACGAAAAATTCAATAAATAACACTAAAATCAATAAAAAAAAATAACCTACTAAGTCTAAAATTATTTCTTCCTACTTCACATACAAGTATCTAGATATAGCTTGAAATCGTAGATTTTTGCTATAGTTATAATAGTTTTTGCTTGCTCCATTTCATTGTTTTGTTTTTTGTTTATATTCAACAATAAATACCAAACTTTCTTAACCATTATCTCCCACAAATTATTCATAAAATACTATTTTGAACAGATTTTGCATCAATGTAAATTCGAACTTTTAATCTCTTAATATTAATTATCCCTGATGGTTTTTCGATCTAACGATTACATATTTTTGATGTACTTATTCAGCCTTCAAAAACTGCATATGAATTTTTTCTGTCGACTCTGGGTTTTTTTTTGGCCATCTCCTTTAAACCGGTCCACCTCGGTTTGTGCTTGACTCGGCTTAATAAACCGAATTAACACACCACTTTTATCAGAAGTTCCGGACAGCGCCAGCCAGCGGTGCAACGTGTTAATACAATTAAAATTAAGGTGGACAAAAATTGCTTTTATGTGACAACCACCTTTAACTGTAGATAATATATAAAATTTGTGTCTGCTTTGTAACTTCCTTCACAATTGTTCAATCTTGCTTCTTCGGTGGGTTATAGAACCAGAAAAATTTTAGTCGATTTTTCTAAGGTGGGCAGCTCATTTTCTAAGGTGGGCAGCGCCCACCTCCGCCCTTTCCTACACCTATGCTAATTAAATTTAAATTGAGGATTTTCTGTCCACAAACACAAATAATTATAAATAATTTTTTGCAGCATAGGTAGTATGCGCAATGAATTAAACTTAAATCTACAAAAGAAGAATATAATCTATAATAAAGAATATAAACAAGTGTAAAAACATATGTATATATGTGGTTTTAATAATTTCCAAAATTATATACGTCTTGAACGAAAGAATGAACCCTGAGCAGGAGCACATTGCCTCAACCTAGTCCATTGGATGATTGGGATAATTTTTTGAGAAAGTTTTTGTTGACTTCAAAACCAGCAAATTCTACAGGCTTTATGAACTAGGTACAATAGAACAATAATTCTCAACTGATGGCATCATTGACATTGTTTTTGTCTCTCAATTTTGAATATACACTGAAATCAAAATAAATGTGTGTCATTAGCTAAAAGCCTTTATGGGAGTTAAAATGACCGTCTCATACAGGCATATGTACGTGATAAATAATTAAATAAAGATTAACATTTCTCATCGCACCCCATACCATAGAATCACAATAGAAGCCATCACGGAGAGCCCAGTGCTGACAGTGAAATGTTTCCTTAGCAAATATTATTTTGGGCATTTCTATTAAACAAAAGAAAAACAACAACACAATGGTCTAAGCAAAATTTATATCATTTATGCATTATCCAACAGAGAGAAACACACAAGCTGGATTGCACGAACACAAATACTCGTTAAGGCCCAAAGTACCCTTATTTTTCTCACTTAAAAGCAAATCTTCAACAATTAAACCGGTAAACGGCACGAATTAGGAAGAAGATGATTCTTTAGCCATTCATAAAGATACTCGTCGCTTCGGCTGGAAAGCTAACAATTTGTCGCCGCTACTCATGCATAGTAACCACACAACTATTATAACTAAACTTTTAGAAGCCACTACAGCTACCACAAAGCCAAGTACATAATTTCACTTGCAAACTACGGTAAATTATTTCCTTACGTAATTATCTCGTCGCATCTGGGCGCATCTGGGAACAAAATAATGGAATATCGTATTGAATCTGGATCCCAACACAGATTCGCATACTATAGCACATTCTTCCACTTGCAACTGCAACTAATTCTATTACATTCATATCTAGTTCCTCATTGGCAGCGAGTTTAACAGAGCTGTGAAAAAAATGCTAGTGGCCATTTCGATTGGTAAACCCACCGGATATTTCGATACTTGTGAACGCTTCTGCTGGTTGAAATTCTGAAATCACATCCAGAAACATTTTTTTTTTTTTCGAAAATAACACTAGGCCTGTACTGTAAAGAGCTAAAGGACTAACGAATTTCAAGTCGCAACTCACGATCACGATGACAATTCTCCACAATGTTGGTTTTGACACTTAAATGAACTAGAGAGTGATATATTAATATTTGTTAAAGAGCTCTACAACAGTTAGTTCAACTACTGGGATATGCGGTTTATATCGACATCATCAGCTGTTAACAACGTGCCCTTATAGAGTCGTTCACGATGGTTGCAGAACATGCAAAACTGGTTGGCCTTGAATTAAACGAGGAAAAGACCAAGTACCTGCAATCAATATCAACATACATCTGTCTACTGTCTAGCATCTGTCTACTGTCTAGGATCGGAGAGTTCTTCTATTTTGGAGTAAATAACGGGTGATTTTTTAGCTGGTTTGGTTTTGGCAACACTGGTTTTGACAGCTGACGTGTGTTTAGTACCTTGTGTCACTGTCAAACAGCTTCAGTTTGGTTTGCAATTTAACCATGGATCGTCTTACAAATGAACAACGCTTGCAAATTATTGAATTTTACTATCAAAATTCGTGCTCGGTTCGAAATGTTCATCGCGCGCTGCGATGAGGCTCATTTTTGGTTGAATGGGTACGTAAATAAGCATAACTGCCGCATTTGGAGTGAAGATCAGCCAGAAGCATTGCAACAGCTACCAATGCATCCCGAAAAAGCCACTGTTTGGTGCGGTTTATGGGCCGGCGGCATTATTGGGCCATATTTCTTCAAAGATGATGCGAATCGCAGCGTTACTGTCAATGGTGAACGCTACTGAGCGATGATAACAAACTTTTTTTTGCCCGAAATGGAAGTTCTTGACTTGCATGATATGTGGTTTCAACAAGACGGTGCCACATGCCACACAGCACGCGAAACAATGGCGCAATTGCGAGGCGAGTTTGGTGAACAGTTAATTTCACGTTTCGGGCCGGTCAATTGGCCGCCTAGATCGTGCGATTTGACACCATTAGATTATTTTTTGTGGGGGTATGTCAAGGCTAATGTCTATAGGGACAAGCCCGCTTCGATTGACGCACTGGAAGCCAACATCCATGCATTCATTCGTGAGATACCGGCCGATATGTGTGAAAGAGTATGCCAAAATTGGACTCAGCGGATGGGCTACCTGAGACGCAGCCGCGGTCAACATTTGCATGAAATTATCTTTAAACATTAAATTGCAAGGTTCAAACTATCGATTCAAATAAATATTTCATTCATTTTTTCGAATTTTTTGTGTTTTTTTTTTTTTAAAGTTCTAAACCTCTTAAAAAATCACCCGTTATTTTTCTTTTTTAAACATTTCTGAAATATTTTGTTTCGTCTGGACACACTTTTGTAGGCATTTGTGTTAAAGTTAAAATTTGCCTAGGCAGTTGGAAATATGCTCGATCCAATAAAATAAATTTTCAATTTACTCGACGCACGTTTAGACAACAGATTCTGCCATCTATGTTAGAGAACAACTCTTATTGGACAGCAAGAAGAAAATCGTGTGACCATAACATAACGCAACCTTTATATCACGGCTTAATTAATATCTTAAAGTCACGTTTAATTAAGTTTTACCAAGCGTTTAAGAAAAAAAAATTAATAACCAGCACTTTACACGTCCCTTTATAGCGTTGTCCTTCAATTCTCAGGTTCCAAGGTCTTCATAATGTTTATCGTATTTTCATTCCAAAGGCATTCGCACTTTATGTATACCCAACCCATACCTATACCTACCTACATTATCTGTGAGTTTCTCGTTAAACTGGCAAAGATAAGTGAAGGTGCAGCTGGGGAAAATTGCTTTCTCCTCCCATCCATTTCGTGTGCAATAGTATTAGGTATGTGTTTGTTAATTACATTAAAATATTGTAACATGCACTCTTTGGGATAATTAAACTAAAGGCAAACTCACACATAAATCCACATCCACCAACCATGATGTATCTGCTAGATCCATGGCTTTTACGTGCTGAGTTAAAATTGTTTGGTTTTAATAATCCTTGCTTGCATGGCAGTGCGATGCGGGTGGATCTGATGGATACAAAGAAAGGACATTTTCAAGCTCATATCCCCATTGTGACTTCCTGCCGAGGTCCTTTTTTACAGGAAATTAAATTCAACTTGATGCCACCTTATTCGACGAAAATCTACAAAATTATAACCATTTTACCATAAGGAGCCGTTTACATGTAATGGGGTTTGGAAAGTAATAGATGAGTTCTCTGAGCTAGATAGAGCAAGGACAATCAAGAAGACGGAAAGAATCTACTTTACCGTTATGTACGATAAGTGGATGATGCTTTCAAATGCGCGCTTTGAGGAAATTGAAAATATCTGTATACAAACTTTATTGTTGAAAAAAGATCTCTTCTAGATAAGATTATGTGAACTAGAGTATGCTTTTAAAATGTCATATGAATAATAGAAGAACGATGATGGAGGTGGTAGGTGGAGCTTGGAGGGAGAGTTGTTGTCAGCAAATGTGTGATTGATTGAAGCGTTTGTGTTTACCGAGCTTATGTTCTATAATTGAAAGGAAAAATATTGGAAAATCATATTGGATTGAAAAGTTATGTTTAAAGTGCAACGTGCCATTTAATTTCGAATGTCCTTGGAAGGAATAACATTAAATTTCATGCATCGTTGGTGACTTCTTAATGTCAAATAATTTTAAAAATAACTTTTTGCTGTTGGTTATTCAGAAGGTTTACATTACATACATGTCTATTTACACACCGCCCATTTGTCGCAAGACTCTAAAATTGTAGTTTCGAGATGAACCCGATTGAAAATTTAATTTTCGTGAAAAACATATAAAAACTGAACTTTTCAAAGATTTCAATAACATTCACTATCGAAATCGAGATGGTTTCACAACGGAAATGGTTTTCAGTTTCGTCCCTGAGTAAGCTCAGAGTTAACTTAGGATATAAATTGACTGAAAAACACGTTTCTGAAATAAATTTTATAAATAACGTTCAGGAGTTACATAACTCAGGTTTAACCCCGAGACCAGTGGCCTATTTTATGTTTAATATTTTTTTTTTTTTTTCAAATACAAATTTATACTTTTTCACAAATTTGTAGTTAAAACTGGTTTTCGTTGCACAAATAAAACTTTGTATTTGTAAATTACAAGCAAAAAATTCTGAAAATCTTTCAATACACACAAGGCGAAATAAAAATTCAACTACGAGATTTGAGGATCAAAACTTAATCTCGCACTGAAAAGCTGATTGATTTGACCAATGAAAAGTTTTTGAAATTTCGTAAAAATCACAATACCATACCAGAGAAAAATTGCCTACGATCAGGCTTATTTTAATTTTTCATTTTTTTTTTCCAAATCTATTTGATTGATCTTAAAACGACATCCAATAGACTAAATTCAGTAAGGAAAATCTAAAAACAAGATTAAAATTCTTGAATTAAGAAAACTAAAACTTCATATGAAGTTAGAAATATGTATAAGGCGTGTTCTTTTTTTGGGGATTTATGTACAGTACAGTGAGATATTTCCAAAAAAAACGGATCCGCAGCAACCTATATTTTTGTATTTGCAACCATACCCTGAACAGCTGTCACAACATAAAAGTGAATTTTATGAAAGTTTAAAGCAGAAATAAACCAAAATTATTAACAAAAACTAATTTATGTTCAAGTAAAATGGATAATATTTATGTTGTTTATAATTTACGATTTAATTAAAATGTTTGGTTCCTTTTTTCTTTATAGGTACAAAAGTGCCGCAAAATTTGATTAGTTCAGCATTTTTGTGACTCATCGATTTCGACGGATCTACTATGAGGTTCAAAGATGGTTCAAGGTAAAAGTACGATGTAATAACAATTACAAGCTTAAACCATCGTTGACCTCAATTAAACCGTTGAAGTCGGTGAGTTCAAATTATATAGGTAACCACGGATCAAAACTTGAACCACACTTGTTCAACTAGCCTTAAGTCTGCCAAATGCAGTGAGTTAAAATTGCTGTTTGTATTTACAAACAAGTTCTTATGGCTCAAGATTAAGGATGTGAGGTTTACTTATTATCACTTACGTAAAGTGCTTTTCACATGAGTAATTTGTTTGGTTACCCATAGATGCGAATTGCCATTCAATATAAGCCCAGTAAGGGTGCTATCAATGTTCAACATCGTATCTTCGCAATTAGCCTACTGGAATCGTATTCGGCGTTTCCGAGGTACGGTACGCTATTGAATAGACCATTTAAAAAAGAACAATTACGTGCAAGGGTCTTCATTATTAAATATGTTTGTTTGAGTCAAAATTGAAAACATTAATAATTTCACCCATGCGTTTCTGGGAGAATGTTCAATGTTCATACTGGCCACTTTTCAATATTATTGGTATAGCTCGGAAATTAAGCTGAATGTGACAACTTAACACTCAAAACTTGTTGCCAAATTTTAAACAAAAATTCAAGCAGGAAAATTTAACAAAAACTTACACACAAAAATTGGAAAATCATAGATTTTTAAAATTTTTTCGAAATTGGACATAACTTTTTTTGGAGCAGAAATAGACTCAAGGCATACTTTCACAAAAAAATTTGAGGCTGGAATTTTTTTCATTTAAAATTGTGAGATATAGCCATTCAAAATTTAACTTTTCTTATCACTTCTTGAAGTTTTTGCCCGAAACCGTTTTTTTGGTACCACACGACAAATTAGACAATCCTTTGGACCAAGTACCAAGTCTTATATAAATCAGTCCAGCCGTTCAGTTTTTAGGCCTGGAAGCATTTCAAAACAGCCGAAAAACGAAATTATGGGCTTGTTAATATTCTCAATAATCGTTATGTCATATTTCATCAAAATCTTGAGTTCTGATATTTTTACAAATACGAAAATGGCCATGTAGTACCGAAAAAGACGCTTTCGGACCAAAACTGCGAAAAATTATAATAAATGGTTAAGTTTCAATGGGCATACATCTGTCAATTTTCAACAAAAATGACTTTTTTAACATGCCATATTAAGGCCTTAAGCCTCTACTTTATTTTGTCTGAGCAGTTTTTACCCCTCTTTGAGGTGGTTCTATGCTAACATGATGTCAACTAAGCAAAGGACCCAAAAAACGTAGAAATTTTTTACTTTCAGGTGTACCCCAAGGTAGTCATCTCGGACCGTTACTATTAATTATTTTCATCAATGATTTACCAAACCTTCTTTCGTTCTAGATGTGTCCGATCTTAAAGTTTTTAGCTGCATAAAATCTTATTCACATACGTATAACGTCCAAAGTGATCTGAATAAAATTACTCAATGGTGTACGGTAAATGGACTCTATTTCAACACTAAAATGTAAGATTTCTTGTGTTTTGAATACAAATTAAATAACGATTCTTTTCAAAGAATTGACAACCAGAAAGATCTCGGGGTGATCTTTGTTTCTAAAATTAATTTTTACTTTATATCGATCATATTGCTCTCTAAAAGTACTGGAGCTAGGACGCCATCCGTTTTGACTATACCTGTCTATTCACATCAACATCCCTCTTGTTTGGCTTGGAATAAATAGAGAGTACGTTTTTATACTCAAATTGCTTACTCTCATCTTCGTTCTTTAACCTAGTACCTTTGATGGCTTAAGCATAGTTTACAGTTCCGGTGCGAAAAAAAATCAACATTTTCAAAACGATTTTCCACCTATTATGTGCACCGAGTTGAATAATATTCAAGGCAAAACACGTTTGCCTTGGCCTAGGCCACCCATTGAGTCAATAATTTACCCTAAAGCCTAGTTTACAGTTCCCGTGCGCAAAAAAAAATCTATGCAAATATTGTCGCATGTCAAAAATAATTGAGGTGAAATGTAAAATTAATTGTTTGCATGATTGGTTTACAGTTTCATGCAAAAAAAAAAAACCATTGCTGTCATGGAATGTCATGCAAAAGAATGGACCGGCAATTGATTTGCATGCAAAAAAAAGTGTGGTGAATAAAGTATTTTTTTTTTTTGATGGTCGGTTTATACTTCCGTAAAAAAAATATATTCACCTCAAGGCATTATTTGCATGCAAATGGTTTTCGCATCCAAAAATAATTATTTTCCATTTTTAGGCCTATAGCTTGTCAATTAAAGGTAAATTAATGACTCAATGGGTGGTTTAGGCCAAAGCAAACGTTTTTCGCCTTGAATATTATTCAACTTGGTGCGCAGAATAGGTAGAAAATCGTTTTGAAAATTTTGATTTTTTTTCGCATCGGAACTGTAAACTATGCTTTAATTAATAAACTCTAGGCCTAAAAATGGAAAATAATTATTTTTGCATGAGAAAACTTTTTGCATGCAAATAATGCCTTGGGGTGAATATATTTTTGTTTGAGCTGTAACCCGACCATCCAAAAAAAAAAATATTTTATTCACCACACTTTTTTTCGCATGCAAAACAAGATCGCCGGTCCATTGTTTCGTATGACATTCCATAACAGCAATGGTTTTTTTTACAAGGAACTGTAAACCAATCGTGCAAACAATTAATTTTGCATTTCACCTCAATTATTTTTACATGCGAAAATATTTGCATAGATTTTTTTTGCGCACGGGAACTGTAAACTAGGCTTTAGAAAAAAAAAATACTTTCATGCAAATTTGTCAGCCCCAACTTTGTTTTAATAAATACTACAACAAAACACAAATTTTATAGTATCTATGATTTTAGGGATCATTCTTTGTTTCATCAAGTGTTTTTAAAAATTCTAGGTTTGAAAACGAAAACAAAATGGAAATATCGTAGTGTACTGTATTTTGTTATTAAATTAATTTTAGGAATCGATTTTGGGGGGCTTCAGCCTTTATAGCCCCCCCTCTGAATACGCCGCCTGCACACGTACAAAAACTAATGTCAAAATAAGATAAATAACCTCACTCGACTTCTATTCATTTTCAACCATAAATAAATAACTCATTAGTGCTACAATGTTTTCTCAATTTCAATTCCGAAACCAGAAATATCCAACAATAATGCAAGAAAAAAAGAATCAAATCAAGCTGACGAATTGCAACAAATTTATGTACGGCGAATATAAGTTATTTGTGTGTGTTATACGTCTTACGTACCTAACTTACAATAATCAACTTCAGATTGAAATGTGGCTGCAGATTTGAGGATATGACAATAACAACGAATACAGTGGGGCATTTGACCATGAAATTCGGTATAAATTCTAAAAACCGAATGAAGAATAAGAAGATACAGAAATTCCATCCTGAACACCACAAAGTCAATGTTTTTAGCTTTTTTTGTATTTCTTTTAGAGAGTTGCATGGTTTGAGCTTTAATTCTTGTTATATGCACAACATATATCACTATAGTTTCGTATTGCAGTTTCAATTGGAAATACGGAGAACTCTTGGTATGCTCATGAATGCTTCTGGCTTAATCAATTGATTTTCTTTTTATCCAAGGTAATTAATTCGGTGTGAAAAAAATAGTGTAGACTTTCAAAACTATCCGCTCATATTATAAATTTCACTCGTCGAACAGCGTACTGCAGAAAAAAAGTAGAACCAAGTTTTTCGATTATAATTTCGTTAAGAGTAAGTGCCAGTTGTACAAACGTGGCTCAAAATTTGATCCGTGGTGCAGCATTTTTAGCTAATCAATTTCGGCGGATGTACTGAGTTATAAGATGATGGTTGAAGCTTGAACCATCGTTGCACCTCAACTCATCACCATTATTTTCCTTGCGTTCAATATAAATGGAAAACAAATAAAAAACGCAAATTCTTAAATCTAACTAGCCCACTATGTGACGTAGAGAACGTAACGACTTGACGCAAGGCAACAGCGCACCGCCAGCGGACAGAAGTAAAATGTTATTGGGAAAACTGAATTTTCTCATTAAATTTATGTAGGTAATGCTCAATGTCGCATCTGTTACAAAAGTCGTTTTGTTTTTTGTTGTTGGTTATGCTGCCGGTGCCGGTATTAAACATCCACCTTCAAGAAGAAAAAAAACTGTGGTCTAACTACACACGAGAAACAAGATTTCTGCTATAGTGAGGAGGAAGATGCAGACGAAGTAGAGTATGACTATGACGACTTCGTATTCGACGACGACGGATGACGATTGACTTGATTGGATTGAAAACGGTTAAAACGAGATCATAATTCACTCGATTACCGTTCACAGAAACGGTGACTGATACTGTTAGCTTCTGTTGTATTCATCTTACCGTTAAACCTCTTTAATTTATAGAAATTCAAAAGCTACATATATCTCTCTGTGACGAAGAAAATCAACGTCCATATATAGCCGTCCCTATTATTATCAATTGATTGGATTCTTGGGAGAGAGGGTGAAATGGGCAGCAACGAAATTACTCCCTAAAACACGATGTCAAGAGGAAAAAGTGGTGGTGCGGTGGACGTTTGGTAATTTATGGACCAGAAAAAAATATGCTGAACTTTCAAATTATTTTAAAGTATTTTTAGAGAGTATTTTTACTCCCCTTTCACCAAGCATGACGATGATGGTGGTGACGATGCCGGTTGCTTTCATTTATCCTTCCCCGCCCCCTCCCCCATCACGACCCGTCCTCTATGATATGAGGAATTTCATTCTTGAAGAAATTTGTCTTGTTATAGGTATGCGATGATGTGGATGATGGTTTAAGTGCGGAAATTCTGGGCAAAAAGGTAATGAAGCTGTAATGATGATGGTGGATGGTGTTAGAAGGGGTGGTTTGTTTTTACAAGTCCCATTATCGAAAATATGTACAAAAACGTGTAGGCAGACTGCGAACATTAAATCGTGTGCTGATCATCTCTTTATCACCAGTTTGGTGGTTAAGTAAGGTGTTAAAGATATGTGATATGTGTATTATGGATACCGGTTTATCTGAAGATAGCATTATTATCCCTGGAGTTAAACAATATAACGGATTTTATGCGAAAATAGCTTTTGGTGTTAGAGTAAAATGGGAACTTCATGTACCAACAACACATATGCTCTTAACTCACATAATGTTTGTCTCATTAACTATCTACACTTATAGCATTACATATAATTATTGAAAGGTATAAATATAGTAAAATATTTGAGAATCAGATAAAATTATTTATCTCTATACATTTAACCAGATATTTTAACTTTAAATATTATGAAGTGTGAATGATGAATTTAAACTATATTTCATTATTAAATGGCAAAACATATGTAGGTATACGGGGGAAAAATGTTACAAATCTGAAATTTTAAATGTCACTAATCGTTGAGCTTAAAACAAATTTGTGTGGCATATTTCAATAGGAAATTAAGTACCTACCTACTCTTCAAAAACAAAAAAAAACACTTAAAATTAGAAGATATACATATCCTTATATGTGTATTTGCATATTACATATTATGCATATACATTATACATATCGTCCCTGATTGCAAGAACTAGGAAACTCAATTTCATAAATTTTGGAGATATGTAGCAACGTAGCAACTACAAGAGAACGAAGGAAAGTTTAATTTGTATGTTTCTTACAGTTCACAAATATTCTATAATTGTCTAGAATACAAAACATTGGACGAAAAATTTTGAAAAATTTACTAAATAATACCGTTTTTGACGAGATATTTTAAAAATTGAAAATTGAGTTACCTAGTTCTTGCAATCAGGGGACGATATGTACATTAGGGTGGTCGTTAAAAAAGGTCAAATTAAGAAAAAAAAATCCCAAATTTTGTTCAGATTTTTATGTAAGGGTTAATCAAATTGCCTTTTTGTTTGCATACTAAAGGCGATTCGCGTAAGATCAGCCAACAAATTCAGAGCACGTCAGTTGGAAGTAGTCAAGAAAAAAATGCACAATTTTATAAAAAAAAAATACATTATATAGAAAAAAATAATTAAAAAACAACGACAACTACTATAGAATTGTTTTTAAGCTTTTTGGAAAGCCAAAAGTCGATTCTTATGCTTTATTTTCAAATAAAGTTCTTCTATTCAGCAAAACTTGTTTTAAAACTTAAAATTTTTAATACCTAACAAAAATTGAATTTGAGACAATTCTTTGCGAAAACTATTCCTAAAACTAATCATAAGAACCTAATTTGAAATAAAGCATAAGAACAGGTTTCTGGCTTTCCTAAAAGTTACAAAACAATACTTTAATTGAGTAGATGAGAACCAAAACTCCACTTTTATCAAAAATTCAGATTTTGATGCAGATTTGTTAAGCTGGGCATATTGAAAAGTTTTTAAAGAAAATTTTACAGCCTTTACCCCTCTAAGCCTTTTTAATATCGATGTCAAACATCGTAATTGTTTCAAAACTCTCCATGTCCACAATGCAATTTGCATCAAAACTTGTATGCAGTATAGGTTTGGTTTCAAAACTCTTCTTATTCACTATAGGCTATTGATTATGTTATATTTATAGGAAGGAACTAAAACGTTCACGGTTTTTATTTTAAACAATTTTAAATGGATCATTAAAGATTGGAAAGTATTGGAGTGTTTTTATTATAGAGGGTGCAATTGTAAGAGGGGGGAATAGTGGGGAAACTTGCCATATCCAATAATTACTTCCAATATCTTTTTGCTCTTAATCATAAAATTCAAATTTAAAAATCTTTTATTATACAAAATAAAATCTTTTCTACCATCTATCATTTAGCCTTAATAAGTTTTTTTCCATTTGCACAAAATGAAAAATTTTGATATGACGAGTTTTGGTTCTCAACTAGGTACTCAATTGTTGTCGTTGTTTTTTTCAATTTTGTTTTCTATTTAATGTAATTTCCTTATAAAATTGCCCCTCCTGTGCAAGTGGGGTGAACTAGTACCTCTCTCCCGAGGGATTTTTTTCTTGGCTATTTTCAACCTACATGCTCTGAATTTTTGGCAGATTTTACGCGAATCACCTAGTAGGTATGAAGCAATTTAATTAACCTCATGCAGCGACTAATAGGCGATGAAAATAAAAATCTGAAAAACTTAAAGAATTTTTTGTTATTAGGAACTGATTTAAGGCCATACAAAAAAATAAAAACTCAAAAAACCCATATAACCACCACCCTTATATACATATAAATACATAATTAAGCACCGAACAAACCAATCTGATCATTTTTCTTAGCTTAAAGTCTTCCTTTAAAATAAAATATCTCAGAGATCCAACTTGACAGACCGAATTCCAAACCTTCAGAAATAATTGACTATCTTTATACACGACTAAAATATTAAATTTTGTCACATATTGAGGCATATTATAGAAATTTGGCAATTCAAAAATTATTTCGAAGTGATTTACTATTTACAATAATTTAGCTGTAATAATCAAGTAAATTAGTATGTTATTCAAAGAAATATTGGTTTTCTTCAAAAAAAAAGGTTTGGTATAATTTTTTAATAAGAGCAAAAACAGTTACCATAGTATTTTACATACATTAAAATGTTAATTTTATATTAATTAATTGTATGCTAATTTTATACGATTGGAATATGTTCAGACGTGTATTTTAGGGCGTTCAACTGAAAAAATTATGAGATTGGTTTGGACACTCGTTATAATTAAGTAATAAAACTCCAAATACGAAAAGGTGTTTTTCTCATTAAAATCATATGTAAAACAGAATTGATAACAATTAAAATACTTGCGTTTTTTCCAAATGCTGTTAGTAGATGCTTTAAAATAGCTTTTAACAGGGATCTGAAAAGGTGCTGGAGCAAATTCAATGGAAAAAGCAAAAATAAAAATAAAATATTTTTTCTGTTAATGCCATTTTCGCATTCTCAAAGGATATAACCCTTCAAATCATTAAGAGAGTACCCATGTGTGTGATAAATTCTTGCAGCGCAAAATTATATGGATTGCGGTCAGGGTTGTCAGATGTGGCGATTTGTCGCCAAACAGGCGATATGAAATTTGATTTGGCGACACGAAAATCGGCTTGGCGATGTACCTTAAAAAAGGCGATATTTTTAGGTTTTGCCGATTTTAATTTTTTTAATCAATGTCGTAATATCTTCGGTCAAAAGGTAAAACTCACGGAGTACAGAAAATATATTAAAGTAAATGAGAATGCAATTAATTTTTTAATCCAAGAGGTCTCATTTTGCAAGGTATTTACTAACACATTGAAATATATGCCCAGGAACTTTATTTCAAAATTTGCGGAACGTGACTTCAGCTTCAAAAAATTCTTTTCAACCTAATTTCAAAAGTATATTTAAATAAATTGTGAGTAGTTTTACCTTTTAAACGAAGACGACATTGTTTCTTTTTTTCTGATCTTCACTTAACGCTGTGGCTCCATTGGCTATTTTTGAGACAGTTGCAATTGGAATAGGAATGGCAATTATTTGCTTGGGTGGGCATTTTCATTGCCAGGCAATTTCAATTGAAAAATGTGTGTATAGAAATATTTGACTGCAAATGCAGTCAAATACTGTTTAAATCCCCTGTTTTTAATAAAATTTAATTTTAATTCACTATATTTTGTCATGTGCGTTGTCATATTCTACGATTTAATTAATTAAATATTACCAATGGAGCCGCTGGGTAAAGCTCGCATCTTTTTTATTGGTCTGCTAAAATTTAGGCATCAAAATACTAAATCTCATCGCACTCAAAACTGAACATCGATTCTTTCCCATCACTCAAATAATTGTATAACATTTTTGTGATTTTTGAATTTGGTCATTTATAAAGTGGAAAATTTTAAACTTGGCGATTATTTGGCGATTTATATTTTACCTTTGGCGATTCCGCTTTTTTAAACCTGACAACCCTGATTGCGGTGCAAATGCACAATATTTTACATTTTGTCATTACCTATGTCAATCGATATTATATAATATTTTAAAAATCAACACACAGTATCCAAACCAGCGAGATTTTTCCATAAAAAGGTTCTATGAGAAAGTATTTGAATATGTATTTGATAAAATGTATACCTACAAAGCTTGCGGAACGTAAGAGTTGGTAGGTAAGTAAATGACAAAATAATACACAAAGTGAAACTCAATTAACTACGCATACTATTTTTCCACTAAGAGTCAACTATAGTTAGCTGTTGAACAGACGGATAATGAGGGGTATAAAGAAACAGTTACGTGCAAGGATTTATATTATTAAATATGTTTGTTTGGCCCATAAGCCATAAGCATGCTTAAGACCGAAAATGCTACGAAATTCACCCATGCCTTTCTGAGAGAATGGTCACACTGGCCACTTTTCAAAATGTTTGGTATAACTCGGAAACTAAGCCGAATTTGTACATTTAACTCTTAAATTTTTTTATTCAAAATGGTGCAAAAAATGTTATAGTAACTTTTAGCAGGGAAAATTAACAAACGTCAACCGAAAATAATCGAGAAACTTAAGATTTCTAATTTTTTTATTAACTGCGCATAACTTTTTTTGCAGCAAGAATAGGCTCAAAACATGCTCAAGCTAAATAAAGACAGGCCCGAAGGTCTTAATATGGCATGTTGAAAAAGTAATTTTGATTCAAAATTGACAGATACATATATTATACCTACTCAAACTCTACCATTTCCTTAAATTTTTCCCAGTTTTGGCTCGAAAGCGTCTTCTTCGGTACTACCTGATGGCAAACTTTCACATTCGTAAAATTATTCGAGCTCAAGCTTTCGATACTATAACAAAGGTATTATATACAATTTTTGAGATTATTTAAAAAGTTGGTGAGCCCACAATTTTCTTTTCCAGCTGTTTGCCAATTTCTAGAAGAATTGACACTTGAGGTGGAGCAAAAAAACGTTTCGAGTTCACAAAGTATATTGAAGCCGCTTGATTGTTATATATGTTATCGATTGCCATGGATACAATCCAGCTTAAATTATTATGGTCTCATTTTATAGCTTGAACTTTCGTCTTTAAATTGAGGCTAAAAAAAAACGAAAAATATAACTAATAATTTTCTCGAAATCCAATTCAATTCTGATGGGCCTTATACCAGGCAATATTAATACAAGCGTGCCTTAAATCTCTACTTAAATCTAAACTTAATTGCTCAATATCACATATTGCGCGGTAATATTGACCGTGTAAGGGCAGCATTACGCAATTATTAGGCTTTGCACAATATATTGGACACTATAAAATTTATTTAATATTTATTGAAACTTCTACAATATTTTTCTTTCAGCTATGTAGGTATAGGTACGTCCAAAAAGTTAGCTCGCAAACATAGGCATAAATAAATACAAATTTTATTAGAATTGTATGCTCTTTTTGTGCTATTTTCGTGTTGTTTTCACGATTTTTGTGCTGTAATATATTTTTTGTATGCAATGTTGTGCTACCTTAAATTTAAGCTAGCACAACTTTGTCAATTACTAACCGATTTAAATAAGAGCAAAGTCATAATTTTGTGCTCTTTGTATGTTATTTATCTGCATTAAAAAAAAATTGATTCTAAGGTTTTTTTGTTTTTGTATGCAATTCTGTGGCACCTTAAACAAAAGGTAGCACAACTTAGTCAGTTACTAATCGATTTCAATGAAACCGGTTTCATAATTTTGTGCTTTTTGTGTGTTTTATATCTGCATTCAAAAAAAATATGTAACCGTAGCTTATGCGGGAGGATCTGTTATGACTTAGACAGGCATTTCAATTGCTGCTGGTTGTCGTGGAGGAGGTGATATTTCGGATCGATACATCTACGATATTCTGATGGGTCACATCGTTCCTTACACTGGCTTATTGGCGAAGAATTCGTTCTAATGCACACTAACGCTAGATGAAACACTGTGTGGAGAACTGTAAAATTCCTTCGGAAAGTCGGTATTGCCACAATGCATTGGTCAGCGCTAAGCCCAGACTTAAACCATATAGAGCATTATTGTGGAACGAGCTTAAGCGAAGGGCTAGGCCCAGGGATCCAGCTTCTAAAACAGTAAATGAACTTAAAGCAGCGCTGGAAGACGAATGGGATGGAATCTCCCAGGATGCAGTCAATAATAAGCTCATCAGGTCAATGAAGAATTAGGGCTACGAGAGGCAATATAAAATACTAAGTCAGTAAATTGCACTTGATTTTGTCTTAAATGTTTAATTTTCCAGCTACTCTCTGTCAAAATTATACTCAGTTTTTCCATACCATTTTCAACTTTTACGATTACCTTAAGCACTCCTAGTTTTATCTAAATTGCTTAACTGATATGGGAAACCCTTCAACTGAGAATGTAGCATACATTAAATTGCATTGAACACAACGCGCGCCGCCGCGCCGCTGTCGTATTAATAACTTAATTGCAAACATCTAGCATTCCTTCACTTGCGGCTTAAGTGAAACGTGTCAAACATTTTCAAATGTCACCACTTCAAAGAAACCAAAAAGCAATCAACTTCTGGCATGTGAGATGAGAATGAATGACCTCATAAATTGAAGGCATATCCACGTTCCTACATAAATCACACACAAAACCAAACCAGAAGCTACAGTTCAGTCCAATTAACTTAATCAAATTATTTTAAATGTGAGGTTGGAAAACTGTATATGTATGTTCAATTATTTATCAGCCAATAATTATAGCTTAAAATACTTTTTATTATAATTTAATTTCAGATGGCAGTCTATTTTTTTTTAAGGCCAGCTGCTTGAATCTGAAATTCCGTCACCACTTTAACTGATGAACCATATGTAGTGGTTTCTATATGATAGCAATTAATTATTAATAATGATTTATTTGAAAAAAAAGCAATTAAATACATTTAGATAATTAAATGATAAATTAAAAATCACTTTCTAACTCAGGTATAGGTATCATGGATCTGGTCCAATTGCACACTTTTCTTTCATTATGTAGGTATAGTCATCTAAAGACACCCATGTTGTGTGCATCGGCAGCTGGAGCCAAGCACGATTTCTGATTTAGAAAAAAAAAACAACGTGCCTCAATCACCGGGATTCTGGCTTCCATAATTGGAGAACGGGCGCGAGCGCTCAGGCCTGCCGCCAGACAATGTCGAAGTAGTTGGACGCCTACTTAGATTTGTTTTCGAAATATATTAAGCTGTGTACGAATCTACAATATGCTCTCTAACTGTAGGCACAGATGGAGCTCTGTTGAATAAAGTCAAATTAAACCTTCCCCGCAAACTGGCATCCAGTGAAGGCGGAATAAAAAGAAAACTATAGGGTACAGGCGCACCTACGGATATAATATTTTTTTTTTATACTAAATTTTCTCATGTTGTTTTGTAGAAGTTGGGGGGTGGTAAGATTTTCCCACACAGGAAATTTGTTGGATTTTCAATTATTGCCAGATGTTTATTTGTTGTAATCCTATTTCAGAATAAGACTGAATAAAAAGGATTCACACAACACCAAATAACGACAGATCGTTTGGAACAGAGTAATTGGATAAATCGATGCGATTACTTCAACCATTTGTTTCATAAAAATGTAGGTAGGCAGTTAATTCCAAAAAAAACCGGGTATGGATAAAATTGTCATCACCGAAATAGGAATAATCACTCAATCGAAATGGGCTTCTTTTTATGATTAGGAATAGAATATCACAGTAAATCCATAATAACACTAATAAACCTATCAATGGGGTCACTTTGAATAGCTCAGGGTCTGTATAATAGACACTCAAAATCACTTGATCATATATAGAGCAAATGCCCATTCTATTATTTTATAACTGTAAAATATTTATTTGTCACAATAATTAATTTCATATAGCCAAATGTTTTTCTTGAGAGTTAAAAAAAAAGCTAGGGAGGGTTTGGCAGTTTCTCGCACGATATAGTACTACTGAAAAAAAAATATTTTGCGTGCAATAAGGTCCACAGTTATAAAGAAATTTGTTGGCGCAATAGCTTGTGGAAAACCACAACTCTCAACTATTCCTATGTGCGTTTACAATTTCTGCCGGGTCCTAACGGCTAGATGAGAAGAAATTATTCGTGACAAGTATACTTTTGGAGGATTTTTCAGTTGCTCGCAAGAGCCAGTATACCTCGGGAAAAAACATTTCTGTTTTTTGGTGGCAGCGGCTGGTAATCGAACCCAGACCTTCGGCATGACAGTCCAACGGACTTACTGTTACTTAGATGTTTATCACAGCAAAAACATAATTGCTAATTAAGGAGCAAGTTCTAATATGCACAAGAAACCTGTGCGTAAAAAGTCAGCCAAAATAAGTAATGAGATCTAAAATACATGTCAAGTTTTAAGTTTATGAAGTTTAATATCAAATATCTTAAGTGGAGTAATATCAAAACAAATCCAAATTATGACAGAAATTTGGTATTTAATGATATTGATCAAAATTTGGTGGGCTCACTGGTCAAGTTTTCATGCATTTAAGTATGTGATTAAGTAAGTAATAAAGAAAAAACTTGCCCAGTAAATCTACAAAATTTTAATCAGTTAGTTGAGCTGAAAATTATAAATTTCCAATCTTATCTTTGTATGCACATCAAACCCTACCGCTCTACCAATTTTCATCGCTCTACAACAATCAGAACTGCTCCATTTAGTTTATGAGAATTTTTGAGAAAGTGGGTGGATGCCCCGCCCCCTGAACGGAAAATATCAAATTTTCTATTTTTTGTTGTACCTGGGCGAAACGCATTTGGACTAAAGGTCGCAAAAACTTTTTATTTGAATTTTTTCTTTCTAAATACTTCAAGCCCTACCAACTTACCAATTTTCTTCGTTCTACAAAATTGGAAGTGCTCCGTATAATTTATATGAATTTTAAAGAAAGGGGTGGACGCCAAGCCCTGAATAGAAAATAGCAGAATTTCGATTTTTTCCATTGTATGCACAACAAGAACTACCGTTGTGCGAAATTTTAAGTTTCTACGGTGTCGGGAAGTGCTCCTGAATTTTGATGATCTGTCAGGGAGTGTCAGTTACGGTTTTTGCGATTTTTGAAGTTCTATAACTTTAGAACTACTAATGCTAAGGAATTGAAATTTGGTGAGCCACCTGTGTTTAATCACCTCAGCAAATGCTACAATTTTGAAGTTTCTGACTATATTGGTACTGAAGTTAGAGGGGGGGTTAAAAAGCACCTGAGTTTGTTCCTGTAAAAAGGTTGTAGTACCGCGAACTTGGTAAAGTAAAGTGCGTGGTTACTTTGAGCTCTTGCCTTCATTATTATTTCTAGCAAAAAAAATGTTATTTTGAGTGATCATTGATATATTCAAAGCCATTTTATGTGAAAGGCTGGACGAAAATTAACTTTTTTTTCTAGATATGGGCGAAATATGGACATCAAGCCAAGAGCTTTTCTTTTGGTAACAAATAATAACTGATTTTACTTTAGCCGTCGTATTCTTTCAACGCTACCCTCCTTGGCCATTAATTTGTTGGAAAAATTTATTTCAGTTTTTATTGGTCGGTACTCTATTAGGTTGATTTATTTCAATAATGTTGATTTCATTCAGCTCATTTCAGGGTTTAATTGAGATTGAGAATGTGAAACAAGCCATCAGCAACTGAAGCAAAATGACTATCCACTTCGCTTCATCTATTATTTATTATAAACTAGTGCATTGTTTGTTTTCAAGATATTCGAGCCAAAACACTTTTTTCAACAATTTTCAGCATTTTTTTTTAATTAAAAAAAAAACTGTAAGTTAATCGGTGTTTATATTTTTACCTATTCTAACAAATTAACCCGAAGTCGATAGCATCATTTTTCTCGAGATATTCAAGAGTAATGCTACTCCGGCAACACTGGCCCGAAGTCTATAATTTTATTAGTTCTTGAGCTATGGCGAACGAAAAAAAGTGAAGGAAAGTACGAACGTACGTACAAACAGAGACATCTCTCTAAAAATGATGGATTACGATTCTAGGGAGCTCGAAACGTGAAGTATAAAAATTTTCGATTCGAAAAATCGAGCCAATTGCAATGACTTGCATAGGGTTACCGCTGAGAATTTTTGAAATGTCGCAAAAAAGTCGCACTCAAGGTCGCAAAACAAAATAGGTATGTAAATGAATAAAAGTCGCATTTTGAAAATCTAAAGTCGCATAGCGGTAACGCTATTCAATGGAAAGTTAAAAAATAGTGTTTTTTTTATAGCTTTCTTGAAAAGAAACAAGTAGATGGTTCATCCTTTTACTTATATGTATTCTTATAATAGTAAGTCATCCCACGAATATTTCTTGAGTATTTAGCACAGTCATCATCTTCATCATGACGCTTTCGATGTTAAGTATAGGAATGTCTAAATTCAATTTAATTTGTATAAACTCAACCGACTGACGAGGGGTGTATCACGGTATACTAGATACACTACACTTGGTGCTTCATCTGACAGCATTCAATCTGTAAACAGAAACAGACTACCTATTCTACTTAGTTCCAGCATCATAATCGTAGATATAGATACATAAGCAAATTGAATCAGCATAAGCACAAATACAATACACAGCCCCCTCATCAAGATTTCATTTTACAATATGGATTTGATGATGCGTTGTTTTTTATTCCTTGTCAGCATTATGCAGAAAAAAAAACAAAATGTAGTACTACACGTGTCATTATTTTTTTGTCCTCTTAAAGAATCACAAAAAATGTGTTTTCAATCTATTTTTTTTTTTTTCATGATGAACAAGCAATGACGGCCCAGCTCGACACATCTCATCACATCACAATATTCCCGCACTGTGAATGAATGCAATTCGAGGGTAAAGCGTAAATCAGTTGGCAATGGAAGTTTGGTATGAGAAGAAAAAGAAAAAAACACTACTTGTGGTTCACTGATGAGGAAGACAACATATACACAAAAATATATGTTAATTTTGCTGATTGGGTATATTATTTTGTGTAATGTGATTGATGAGCAACACATTGTGTTGACTGAGTTGTTCAAAATGAGCAGAAAATTTAAGTGTTGGTTGGTTGGTTGGTTGAAGTGGCTGTCAGTCATGAAAACTGACACACTTAGACCATAAGTTGGCCCATTGTGATACCACAAGAATCTGGGAAGCCTTTTTCCCTACTCGATGAACCATTTGGAGCTTCTTATGAAGCGTAACAGACTTCCTATGTCAACATTTACTAAATCACTAGGATCATTGAAGTAGAAATCTCCAAGATGAAGTCTTCGCCTATGAGATAGAGCAGGACAAGTGCATAGAAGATGAGGAATCGATTCTACCTCTTCCTCGTCCATACAGCTTCTGCAAAAATCGTTAGAGAATACGCCAAGACGCGTTGCGTGCTTGCCTATAAGACAGTGTCCGGTTATGACACCTATCATGGAGCTAATGTGCAATCTGCTTAGAGATATCAAACATTTAGACCGCTTAAAATCCATTACTGGCCAGATTTGTTTTGTTGCCCAGCAAGTGGTGATATTGTTCCACCTAACGTTTGTTTTCTCTAAAGCATCTTGCTTCAGCATAAGTTTACATGTAGCGATGGGAATACCAATATCTGCCTTACGAGTTCGTCGGCCTTACAATTACCTGGAATGTCTCTATGCCCCGGCACCCAACACAGGTGAATGTTAAACTGCTGCGCCATCTCCAGCAGAGATGAACGACAATTTAGGGCTGTTAAAGAGTTAGTAGAGACCGATTCCAGAGAAAATTTAAGTGTTGAACTCATACGTATTGGGACGTTTGACTTCATCATCTTTCTTGGTTTTGGTTTCAAGTATTTCTTACATGACGCGGAAAATAAAGCGCAAATATTGACAAAAACAAGTTAAAGTTATTTAATGCTTCATGCTAAGAGGTGATGCGAAATTTTTGAAAATTAAAAGCTTTCCTTGTTCAGAATTCAAATTTATGCAAAGCCCCATTAAAGTCGGATTGTTTTTTTTCTTTCGATAATTTATTATTGATTGGACAAGCTCACTGTAGCTTGTTTTATGAATCTATAATACCTACAATTTTTAGAATTAAAAAAAATATTAGGTAGGTATTTGATAATATAATTTCGGTTTTTTATTGTAATGAATACATCGGCCATCCAAAATAACTGCGGGGACATATGGACGGTTGCATAGTCAGGTTTATCACGTTAAAGAAGTAATATTTCTTCATGAAACTTTTTGATTTTGATAATTTTAGCACACAGTTTACGTCGTAGAAGTTTCACTAAAAACTAATGAAATTCAGCTATTTTATACAAAGACAACGATGGTAATGGTAAAACGGAGAGGACGTGTAAGATCAAGGGCGTCATTATGAATAGCGAATCGAACTTAAAATCTTGCGAATTCGATAATTTCGTATAATGAATAGCGACTCGTGCAAATTAAATTCGCTTCAAATGTCAAAACTTTAGCGGATTTGGTTATCACCGGACTATAAATAGCGAACGTTCGCTTAAATTACCGCTCAAAGCGTCGAATCCTATCGAATCACAATAATAAGTGATAACGCCATCGAATTGGTAATAATGAGTGATAAAAGAGAAAGGTTTTTGCAAATATGTAGTGATTTATCGAAAACAATATTTAATATTTCAAGTACGAGTAAATCAGTTTCCGAATAAGTGGAATTGATAGAAAAGTGTCCAAACATCATAACAGAGTTTTTATAATCAGAAAAAAAAAAAATATATTGAGTGAAGTTTGTAGGAGAACTGAACTCTCTTGGTCTTCCATCATATGGGAAAAAATTGGAACAAAGTACACAATATCACACCACTTTCAAATATAGTAATGTTCAAGCTTATTTTTTAAAAGTTGGAATAATTCAGGTTGATTTGAGTATCACTTATTTCATTAAAAATACATCCGCGTGTTCAGTCAATAGTACAAAATATATATAAAAATAATAAGGAATATCATTCTAGCTGTAAAAATAAATAAAATATTTTTACAAATGTTTTGGTAGTTTTTAAGCATAAGAGCTATATCTCGGATGTTTCTCTCTTAACCGACCATCTTATTTGTTTCATGTTTCTTCATAACTAATTTCTTCAAATAATAAACAACGTTGCTAAGCATTTTAATTGTTATTTAATATAAAAACACAATCTGAAAGAATAAAATTTCGCAATGCTAAGAACGATTATTTGCCATTGTTTAACGTTTAACATTTGTTATTTTCATGCAATTATTTTCAGTAGTATTGATTTTTGAAGCGAACATGGAAGCTCTCTATCCATAATACCGTGATAAGGGAGTTCGATAAATCATTCGCTTTTAAGTGACCGTTCGATTCGTTATTCATAACGAAGGCCTAAGTGATTTCAGATTCTTAATTCCAAGTTTTGAATTCTACACATGAATTTTCTTTTTTGCAAAGGATCATCACTTTGATGCCACTAATCACTTTATTATAAGAAAAACATTGTGTATAGGTACCTTACCTACCTGTTATATGCTTGTGAAACCTGGAAAGTCATGACTGCCATCTCGAAAAAATTGCAGGCTGTTGTGAACCGTTGTCTACGCCATATTCTAAAAATCCGCTGGCCACAAATTATATCAAACGAGGAATTGTGGCGCAGGAGAAGTCAAAAGCGGCTGGACGTTGACATAAGAAAGCGTAAATGGCAATGGATTGGTCACACACTGAGGAACCAAACGATGAAATTTCAAAGCAGTCCTTTCAATGGAATCCTCAGGGTGCACGGCGGGTTGGAAGACTAAGAACAACATGGAAATCAATAGTTCTAGCAGAAGCATACTCCCAGAGAAAGACGTGGTCACAGTTAAAATATCTATCTGCAGATCGTGAAGGATGGAAACGATTTGTTGGCGCCTTATGCTATGCCCCAATCGGGGTTACAGGACTTGATGATGATGATGATGATGATGACCTTACCTACTGGGAGTCACTGGTAATCTGTAAGAATGTGTAAACATGAGGGAAGTGAATAAATCCTTGGCGGTCGCGAAGAACCTGGTAAGTCCAGATACCTGAAGTAGATTATTATTTTATTAATAATTCCTAAATTAATAATATTTAACGAAATTTAATATTTGTATAAAACTTTCTTTATGCATCTGAAAATACACGATGAGCACTTTTTCACACTAGTTAGGTTTTGTTAATGATTTTTGATGGTCTTAGGAAAAAAGGTGACATTTTCGTTTTTGGTATTATTTTTTTTTTTTTTTTTTTGAAAAGAGGCCTTAATCCTAAATTATATGGAATGCCAGAAGATTTTATTTAAGTATTTTATGTTAAATAAAAATACTAAATAATTAAAAATCTCCTTGGCAATCCACGAAAAAAAAAAAATACCAAAAATAGAAATGTCACGTTTTTTTCCTAAGCTCTCATTTAACATAAACCCCGAACTTCTGAATGTTTTTAGTGTTTGACTTTTCAGATTCTTTACGACCGCAATGGAAATACGCTAGTCAAAAAAAACGGTACAAGATTTTTTTGTCAATTTTTGTTCGTGTTTTTTGAAGAGCTGTATCTTCGTGATGAGCAGTCGTATTGAAATGAAACGAAAAACTTTCTATAGATTTATGTTTTTTGTTTCGAGATTTGCTTACAAATAATTTTTCTTGCAGTACCGTTATTGCGTTATTGCAAGAAATGACACGAGACAAAATTTAATTTATTTTGTATATTATTGGAGGTCGTCATTTTTATAGCTTTTTTTGAGTCAATCAAATGCACCCGGAAAGTGAGGACACTTAATACACCAGGTGCTACTCAAAAACTTGAATCTGCCCTCTCGCGGAACAAGACAGATACTACCGCGATCCAGGAGATAAAATGGATAGGATCAGGGATAACGAAAAGAAACGATTGCGACATTTATTACAGCTGTCATCAAAGACTGCACATGTTAGGATGCGGATTCGTCGTGGGAAATCGACTCAGATCGAAAGTCATCGATTTTAAGCCGACTAGCGATCGCCTGGCTGTGATCCGCATCAAAGCTACCTTCCAAAACATCAGTCTAATATGTGCACACGCCCCTACCGATGAAGCTGAGGAGTCTAACAAGGAGGAGTTTTACGACCTCCTGGACGGAGCCTACGGAGCCTGTCCGGAGTACGATGTCAAAGTCGAGCTCGGAGACTTCAATGCTAAAGTCGGAAAGGAAAACATCTTTGGCGGATTAGTTGGAAAGCACAGCCTCCACAAAACGACAACAGTTAACGGTTTCCAACTAATCGACCTTGCTGCAGCTCGTAATACGGTGATAAGTAGCACTAGGTTCCCCAGGCGAAGGTTCAACTGCCAACCAAATCGACCACGTGCTAATTGGCGCAAGGTGCGCATCGAACATCTTGGACGTGCGAACTTTCCAAGGTGCAAACGTGGACTCTGACCACTTTCTTGTTGTGACAAAGTTCAGAGCCCGACTGTCCAACGAAAAGAAAACGAAGACCGCCCAAATAAACACCCAGCACCCAGCCACAAGCGTCAACAACCAGTGGAACCAGTATCGCCACATTATTTTGGAGACAGCCGAGACCACCATAGGCTTTCAACCACCCAGAAAAAAGAACCCGTGGTATGATGATGAATGCGTGGTATTGAAGCAGGAGACGGAAAATGCACGAATGCAAATGCGGCAACGGAAAACAAGAGCAGCAAGAGAGGAGTACCGTGAAAAGAGAAGGAAAGAGAAAAAAACCCTGCGTAGAAAGAAAAGAGCATCCGCAGCCTCTCAGCTCAAGTATCTCGAAGAGTCCAACACTGCCACCAACACCCACCGGTTCTACAAAACAGCCAAGTAACTGACATCTGGTTATAGGACTGGCACGCAAGCTCTTCGAAACAGCGAAGGGAACCTAGTCACCGAAGCACAGGGAATTGTAGATGTGTTTAAGCAGCATTTCCAGCAGCTGCTTAATGGGCATTATGTAGAGGAGCCAACAGGAAAACAAAGAAGCATTAGACCAGTCAATGAAGATCCAGTCCCAGCACCCAGTGCTGAAGAGGTTAAGAAAGCCATCCACAAGCTAAAGAACAACAAATCCGCCGGCTCGGATGGCCTACCAGCGGAACTCTTCAAGTATGGAGGAGATGTTCTGGTAGGGTGCATGCACCAGCTCATCAACCAAGTTTGGGAGGAGGAAAGTATGCCTAACGACTGGTCAAATAGCTCCATATGCCCAATCTACAAAAAAGGCGATCCTATGTCCTGCAAGAACTACAAAGGCATATCCCTGCTTAATGTTGCTTACAAGATCCTATCCAACGTACTATGTGAGCGTCTAAAATCTTTCTGCAACACTATGATTGGCACGTACCAGTGTGGCTTCAGGCCAGGCAGATCAACGATAGACCAAATCTTCACATTGAGGCAAGTCCTGGAAAAGACCAAAGAATTTCAAGTCGAGACCCACCACCTATTCATCGACTTCAAAGCCGCATACGATAGCATAAGTCGCCAAGAGCTTCTATTGGCGATGTCGGAACTCGGAATCCCGAAAATACTGATGCAGCTATGTCGCATGACGTTACAAAATACGCGGTGCAACGTGCAAATGGGTAACAGCTCATCCGAGTTATTTCAGACGTGTACAGGGTTCAGACAAGGAGATGCGCTATCATGTGATTTCTTCAACCTATTCCTGGAGCAGATAGTGCTCAAGAGTGGTGTTAACATGGAAGGCACTATCTTCAGCAGGTCTTCTCAACTGTTTAGCTATGCGGAAGACATCGACATCATCGGCCGCTCCAAGAGAGCTGTACTTGAAGCATTCACAGCTATTGATGAACAGGCGAAACGCGTTGGTCTTGAAGTGAATGAGGACAAAACAAAGTATATGCTATCAACAAACAAAGCCTCATCTGTTCATCACCTAGGACAAAACGTCACTGTTGGTAGCAGTAATTTCGAGGTAGTCAAGGAGTTCACCTACCTCGGAACAAACATCAATCCCACGAACGACACCTTAGTGGAAATCCGACGAAGAATTACCCTAGCGAACCGCTGCTACTTCGGTTTGGCTAAACAAATGGGTTCAAAACTCCGTTACATTTGATTGACTCAAAAAATATCCACGAAAATGACGACCTTCAATAAAAAAAAAAATTGTGTCTCTTGTCATTTCTTTCAATAACGCGTACTGCAAGAAAATATTTTCAAACAAATCTCGAAACAAGAAACATAAAGCTGCAGAATGCTTTTCAACTCATATTGACCACTCATTATAAAAATACTGCTCTTCAAAAAACACTAACAAAAAAATCTTGTTAAGCGTTTTTGCAGCCTTGAAATGTGATTCCGTGCATTATATTTTCCATTGCGCCTTTGACTTAATAATTTGTTTTGTGTTGTAATTACCTACCTGTTAGTAAAATTTGTAGGGAATATCAAAATACACATGGGTAAATAGCTATCAATTTGATGTCAGAAAAAATATTTAAAAAATATTTAAAAATAACGGTAATAGCTCCAAGCTATAGAAGATTCTTCTATCACCTTGTTTTTAAATCAAGAAATTTCTATGAAACGTTTGTGAAAATGATGATAGCCAACGATCTGTCAAACAAGTTGATTTTTTGAGTGCTTTTTGAAATAATTAGTTTTCATTGGGAAAAATAAGAGTTGAAATCTGCAAATTATCTAATGTTGTTTATGAAATCTCTATACATAAATTCTTTATATCAAAACAACGTAAGTGCTAGTCATATAAGATCAAGGTTTTCATATCATCGCATACGCATGAAAACTATAACCTCGATACACCGCCAACAAACAAACGAAATTTGTGCGAAATAATGACCGATTCCGAAACCTTGCTAGGAAATAGGATCTCGAACCCGTAATCTCCGAACTAATTCAACTGCAAGCTAGCAATGCAAATCTATAAACGCAGGTTAGGACCTTGGAACTCAGTTGCGATCAGCTCGATCATGCACTAGCATCATAGATTCCTCAAAGACAAGAGCATTCGAGCATTTCCAGGAGCTTAACACTAAGTATACAACACGCAAAACCTATCGCCACAAAGTTGAAAGTGGGCAGCTGATATCCTAAGTCAAGGAGAAAGCTTGCAAACACCGTCATATCCATGCATAAAGACTACCCAGTCGGAATGCGAAGAAGAAGGAATACTTTGCTGAAGATAAGACGGCGGATAAAGTTGCGAAATTCTTATCGCAAGCTTAACTTGATTGACGATAAATTGCACATTAAAGGTCATTATTTCACCTGCAACGATGAAATTGGATAGATTTAGTGTTCCTTCGTCAAAATATAAAATAAATTTGCAGCGAGAATTTTATATAAAACAAAAAAATAATCTACCATTGTCATCGGTTAACGTCACACAAATGTCATCGGAGAAAGGTCTACCGCCACCTACATTTTTAGCACTGTATATCTGCATTTCACTCACTTCTGTACAAGAAGAGCAAGCTGCTTTTAAGAGACAATCGTAGAAGATTGTTAGCTAAGATCTTCAAAAAGCTGTATAATTGAACGTAATGTTGTGTTAATATTCTTTTTATTTAATAAATGCTTTTTTTAAGGATTTTATTTAACCTTTTTAATTCTTTTTTGAGGTCAACAGAATCCTTTTTCCGATCACAATAGATCGCTTCATTTCAATTTCATTGAATTCAACAATAACGAGTGTACAAATATACGTTTTGGATTTATTCGAATACTTTTTCTCAAATATTTTGTTTGCAAGAAATCAAATAAGCATATGTATTTATTAATGTAGCTTAATTTATTTTCCCCTTTCATTCCATAACTGGCAGCTTAAAAATTACTTTATAATAAATATCTTAAAATATTTCCATCACAGTTAATATCGATTAAAGTTTGCAAAGTAGGTACCAACCACTCCATCTTGTGTATCAAACTATATACAAAAAATAACTGAATTTTATGAAGATTAAAAACTGAACTCAAAGGAAAGATGAAGTTACTCTATATACTTGCCACCCCCCGTCATACTGTTAGGATAGAAGAGAGATGATTATGTTCATGAGAGCAAAAATGATTTATAAGGGTTTCTCCATTCTTTTGTTCTCTTAAAGTTCTTATCCTTTTTTTCTATTGAAATGATACAATACCATAAGCTTAAATGGAATGTCATTTTGATAGCCTAGAACCTAGATATACTATGATATTAAAGAGAAAACGTTTTCTTAATTTGAAAGTCTGTACATATGTATGTATTCCCAAATAATAGTTGAAGGTTGTGTCAATAGAAGTCACATACATCTTAATTCAGTTAAATTAGCTGAGATTAAGTAAATTTTTAATAAACAACACTGTCGAAACTTTGGTTGGTGCACGTGCACGATGATATGCAAATAAAATGTCTGTGAAAAGAAAAATATACAAATCACTTTCATCTACATACATAGGTACATGTAGGTTGCAGATCATACTCACAGCTACACATAAACAAGAGGATGGCACTTATTTTCTAACAGCAGTAACACACGTGTTAACTAGAGCACACGGATAGACAACTTGTCCGTTTGATAACTTTACTTATTAAAAAAATATGACTTTCCATATTTGAACTATAACGACTCCGAAAAGCAAACAAACGGGCACAATAAAGCTTACGATCGCAATGCAAACATACCCTTAACTATAATTATAGTGACTCTCAAACGAAGAAGCGTAATCTTCCGGATTATAGCAGGAAACCAACTGTCAAATAAAAGCTTTAGAAAAGGGAATTATGGGAAATTTCCCCTACGGAAAGTTCTAGAAGCAGATACCAGAACCTTCTACTAATTTCCAGATTTTGTCAAACAAGTTTAAAGGGCACATGTTTGACCGGCAGCGACACAGTTTGTTTTTAATCGTGAATGAATAAAGTTCAATTCAATTCAATTCAATTAGGCTTTATTCTCACTTAAATTGGTTGTAATAAAAGTGAAAAGTAAAGTTGGTGAATTAATTTCAGTAGTGAATAATAAATTATTTTTATGGTGATTTTCTAACACATGTGTCACATGCGTGCAGTTTAACGAAGTCTAAACTGGTAGTAGAAAACGGTCCTATCACACGTGTGCGAGTATATGTTAAGGAGTTATTCGTTCCTTATACACGGAATTTGGGCGAGTTAAAGTTATCCGTACGTTAACACACGTCACAGACTATTATATATACATTTAATAAGAACTTCAAGTTAACAAATGTATTTAGATTGATCAATAAGCAAAATTTATGTGACCCCATATTAAATAATGGCAGATAAAAACGTGCTATCATTTATATATTTGTTAACTTGTAGTTCGTATTAACAGTAAGGTTATAATCTGTGACGTGCGCCAAATTCCGAGTATAATGAACGGATTCCTTCTTAACACATACACGCACACATGCGATAGGACCGTTTACACTTTGTAAAGCAGTGCATGCATGTGACACTTGTATTAGAAAATCACCACAATTTGATGAAGTGGTGAATTTGGTGAAGTGATAAATACTGGAAAGATATCAGCTTTGTTCTCTGGATTCTTCGCACTTAGCCAGTTTATATTTCTCAGATCTCAGAGAGCTCAGAGGACTCTGAAATATAAACACGATTCCTCACAAAAATTCCTCACTTTTCCCCTATAACACCGAGACTGAATTTTTTTGGATTCGCTTGTTCAATTATTTTTTGTCGCAGTAAATTACATAAGATGAAAATAAAAAGAGAGTTATTTTGACTTCTATGTGAGGAGTCCTGTTTATATGATATTCAAATGCTCTGTCAAAGAACGGAGGAAAATTACTGAACGCTCAAGAAATATAAACTGGCTAACTATTTCGGACTTGATGTCAAAACTTTGACAAGTTAGTGAGGATGAAATTTTCTCAGAGAGAAAAACTGTCAAAACTTGTTTATAACGGCTTGGGCACTATGTTCCACAAATTCGGACTAAACGTCAAACGACATACTCGGCTAGATTTGCCGAACATTACTCATAAATCTCAATCAACAATTTCAAGAATAACAACTCAAGAAAATTAAAGTTAATAAAAACTAAATGTACATATGTACATGTACATAATGTCAAGTTTATTTAAATTAAAACAAAAATATTCTTAAATTACCCTAGTTTGAATGAAAGATTTGTGATTTTTACTTGCGATATACATACATATGTACATACATAGAGGTATCTATCTACTATAAAGCAAGTTTTGGATTCGTGCAAAAAAAAGTTTTTGAGATAACAATCAAACATGAAATTACGATGATAGAGAACACCAAAAAAGTGGGTGGAACAATTCTGTCTGTTAGTCTACACTACATCCTCAACGGTTCGATCGATTCTCTTCAAACTTGGTACATAGTGGTTTTGGTGATTATGCAAACACTTTTTTTTCTTTTTTTTTAGAACCAAAAATAAAGGTACCTACCATACAAATTTTTTTTACAATTTTACATAATCGTATTTTTTTCAAAAACGGCTCGAAAACATTTCTTTAAAAAAATCAATGAATTACTTTAAGTAAAGGCTTCCTTTGGGTAGAAAACCGTTTTTCAAAAATGATTATTAATGGTACCATATTTTTAATTTTCGATTTTCTTCAAAACGAAATGACTGATTTCGATGACAGTTTTTATACAGAGGCTTCCAAAAACTATAAATATTTTTGTGTACTTAAATTTAAAAAAAAAATATTTTTTGGATTTTTAAAAAATGTTTTATTTTTTTTTTTTGAAAATCAAATATTTCCAAAACGATATGATCGATTTTTTTGAAACTCTTAGATATTTTCAGAAAAAATTTACATATATGAAGAAGTAACGGTACCTTCCATACAAAAATTTAAAACTGGAAAGGAAAATATTTTGTTCTCAAAAACGACTCCAACGATTTTAATTAAACTTTTTCCTTATATGTATGTAATAAAATTACTTCGATCTACTACTACTACAAAAATCGCGCGCCCGATTTTTAATACCAAAAAAAGTACAAAGCCATTCGGGATTTTGGCATTCGGGGTTATGGCATTCGGGATTTCGTACCCAACCCTGCTGATCAGCGTTGCCATTAAGTGCCCGATCGGGCCATATGGCCCTCTACCCTGAGCGTTGGACCTTAGGTCCGGGCCAACCAGAAATGACTCGCAAACCTTAGTTTCCTGTTTTCAAACTAAAATATTTTCTATAAGAGAAATATCAAAATTATATGGCTTAAAAGCTTAAAAGTATGGCTAAACTAGATAGTAAATAGTTCTTGTTTTCAAGTTTTCTCGAAAGTGGTTAACAATTTTTACGTTTCGTTTTGTGAATCACCTTTCAGGTTAAATGTAGAGGGTATTCCTTCGTAGGCCAGCAAGAATGTGCAATGGCCGATTACTGCCTAGTAAGAGGATATTGGATTACTATAAATGGTCATCATAAGTGTCCCATATTCCAAACACTAGCCAATAGTGTTCGACTTAGAATATACATGATAACGGAAAATTCGAGAGAATATGTACGCCGAGGTTATAAACACGTGATATACCTCAAACAGAAGACACTATCGTAGCAACGTTTTCTGATGATACTGCATTTGCAATACTAGCGGTAGGAAAAACGATTGACGAAGCTACAATTAAATTAGAAAATGCTCTTAATAATGTTAATGAGTGGTTAAAAATAAAATGCTAGATAAGTTTCAACTCGGTTGCAATCTTACAATCGGGAAGTGGAAGTGGTTTAATTGCAGTAAGAGTCTCACACATAGAGTCTTTTGAAGGTTTTGCACCTACCCAAGGAAAACGTTAGTTAAAAAAAAAAAACTGTAAAAACTTCAAGGAATTCTGAATGGCAGTAAACTTATTAAAAGGAACAAAACTACAAACAAGTTCAAAATTAAAAATTGATGTTTTACACGATCGCTTTTAATTACTTTTGAGTCTGGTGAGGCTGAGAGCAAAAAGCTCGAGTACCAAATATGCAGGATTAACTTACTCGGTTTACTTAGTTTCTGTTAAATTTTTGACGTCACAAATAAAAAACAATCTTATACTTTCAATATTAAGATCCCTTATCTAGGGGTTAAGGCATTTAGGGTTTAGGGTTAAGGGTTAAGGATTAAGGTCTTTTTTTAAGGGTTAAGGGCTAAGGGTTAAAGGTTAAGGGTTTAAGGATAAGGGTTAAGTGTTAAGGGTTAAGGGTTAAGGGTTTGAGGTTCGGGACTAAGGGTTTAGTGTTTATGGTTTAGGAAATCTTTTTCACTCCCTTATAACCTGCGTTGTTAAATCTAAACGAAACTTAACTCTCTTTCTCAATCTTTTCAGGACTTGTCAAATCTTAATGGCCGAGCTCATTACAGGGACCTATAACTGAAAGGACCCCCAAAAAAAAGGCCGCAAACAGCAGAGTTTTTCTGAATGGGTAGAGCTCATTCGGGGCTAAGGTCTCGGAGATATTGAACATGAGTCCCGATACTTTTTCCAACTTGGTAATAGGCTATTGAATATACCTTTTAAAAACAAACAATAGCTTGCAAGGGTTTTTATTATTGAATATGTTTGTAAGCATTGTGAAAACAAAAAATGCTACTAAATTTATCCATGCGTTTCTGAGAGAATGGTCACACTTGCTACTTTTCAATATTTTTTTGGTATAACTCGGCAACTAAGCCGAATTTGACAATTTAAAGTCTACAACTTTTTTTTCAAAACTACATTCTATCGAAATGGATGGTTAAACAAAAAAAAATTTATAAAAATCGAAAGATCAAAGAATTTTATATTGTTTCTAAGCAGTCCATAATTTTTTCGGAGCAAAGATTGGCTCAAGGTATACTTTAACAAAAAAAGTAGAAGCTGAAATCTTTAACATGACATGTTTAAAAAATAGTTTTTATTTGAAACTGACAGAGATACAGCCATTCCAACTTTACTATTTCTTATCATTTTTTGCAGTTTTAGTAGCTTTTGCCAGAAACCCTGTTTTTTTGGGCCTACAGGACAAATTTAACAATTTGCGCCTTTTCCTTTAATCGTCTCATTTTCCAGTCTCTTAAATTGAAGATGCTCAGGGAAACCAGGGTAATCAAATGTGTGAACAGTTTCTTAAGGATTGCCTTTGGTCGTTCAATGGGACGCTAAGAAAAAGTATAGCATATAACAATAACTAAGGCAGTTTTAAACATTCCATTCTTGACTTAAACTGCAGTAGGTTTTTCAGTTAGAAAAATCTATCTAAAACTATTGCCACCCTAAAAGTCTATGAAAGTTTTTATTTATTAAAGCCTAGTATGCAGATCGAGACAAAATGTATCTCCCATATAAATTTTTTCTTAGGACAAATACATTAATATCGGATTTTTTCCAAGCAGTACAGCAGTACATTGCTCCAGCGCAAAATTTAACAGTTGTAACCGCGCGCTGTACGTGAAAGGGTAAAAGAAAGTCTCCACTTTATTTTGCGCGGAAAAAGAATGTTCGAAGCATTATTTTTCCGGACAAATTCTGACGTTTTATGTATATTTCACTTTTTATAGACTAAAATCATCACCCTGTTTCATTCTTTCCATTATTAACACGTTTTGAGGCCGCAGGACTCACATACAGAAACAGAAAATATTGTCTTCAATAAAAAATTTAAATTGATTTCCAAACCTACCTAAACCGAGTTGGAATCAGCAAACTAAATTGGCAAATTCAATTGGTTTTCTGGAGCAGTAAAAAACTGTTAACATTTCTGACTTTGGCAGGTTTTTTTTTTAATCCATCGACATCACATCCATCATTCAATATGGAATTATATAGTGGATAGCTTGACAGATAGAGAAAGAACTATATTTTGACGGAAAAAGTTTGCTTTGATCCAAATGTCAACCATAATATTGTCCTTAAATCTTTTTTTTTCCGGAAAAGTAAAAAAAAATTGAAAATTTCCGAATTTTTAGTGCTTTTTAATCCATCGACATCGTAGCCACCTTTCAATACAGTTTGACAGATGAGGGGCAAATTATATTTTGAAGAAAAAAGTGTATTTCGATCCAAATGTTACCAAATTGTTATAAAATCGCCTTTTTCCAGCGAAGTAAAAAAAACTGAAAATTTAAGAATTTTTAGAGGTATTTTCATCCATCCACATTAAATTGTTCCCCATCAAACGCAGGCGATCAATTCTTCTTGCTCTGCAAATGCTTTGAAAGAATCTGATTTCTGTATGTAAAATTTTAATATTTATGTATGTGAATTGATCTTATAATATTTTAAATTTCTAGCTACGCTACTGTTCGAATTTGACTTCTGTTTCTTAGAATTTTCAGAATTTGTATTGAGAAAAAAATGCAGAGATATCAGTACTAAAGTTGTTTAAGTAGTTGCTGTGCGAGCAATAGCTCAATTATATCCACACAACGATTTACATATTGCGATGATAAACTGATTTGGTGTCCAAATTGTATATGAATTTCTTCGATTTCTGTAGCATATTATGACCTACATGTATGTAGATGAACATCAGAAAAAATTTGTACTGGTGAAAAACAAAACCTACTACAGTAATAAATGCTTTCCCTTTTTCCAAAACCACTCACGAAGAAGAAAAGACTGTTTTGTAGAATGGAGAGCCTCAAATGACAATCAGAAAACTGAGTAGGCAGCACTCGAAATCTCTTAAGCCAACATATTCATTTACATAAAACAATCTTTTTTATGTCGTTCAACAATTTTCATTCATTCGTTAGTCTCATTCATCGTAGCCTACTTTATCTATTTTTTTTTTTGTCTTTTATGTATTATAAGACTCTTGGACCGAAGGAAAAAGTGTATCAAGGTACCTAGGTGTCTTTAAAGTGAATTGAAAAGCTTATGTTGAATACGCATGTAGGCTGCATTTGAAGAACACCAGCGTAGGAGGGCTTAGCCTTAAACAATACGATCGAAATATTATATGAAATCAGTTTGAACGTCTAAAGCACTTAAGGAATTTTAAATAAAAATAAAATAAAAATAAATTACCTCTTTCAATAATGTATGGCGTGAAATTTTATCAATTAACATAAGGACAGGGTGAAAACAAGTTTTAACTTAAAATTTAATACAAATAGCACTTGTTGGGAATAGATGATTCCGACTTTTCACTTCATCTTTTTTGTTTACTTAAAAATCACAAATAAATTATTTTCAGTGTAGTTGACGCTTGATTCACCTGAAATTGAAAAAGAAAAGAAAAGTTAATAGTATCCTTTTTTATTATCTAAGAAATGGAGAAGTGAAATCCTCTCCTCATATATGGGGTTAATATGCAGTACAGGCCGGGTCACAGCAGCACCAGCAGCAGTTGGTTGGATACGAGATATTTTGTATTCCCCCATGAAAACTTTACATGCGAGCTTAGTCCTAGTATTTTAAAAGAAACTTATTCTCAGAATTCATTTAGAACAGAGTTGGATTGTCAAAAAAGCATTTGCCATCAGGCCCTACGATTCTATGGAACCCGTTGAGCAAACAATGTTGAAAAATATTCAGCTTTACTGCAAAATGCTACAAAATGTTGGAAGCCTTAGGTCCAAAAATGTATCCACAATGTGAACGACCAGATGTATGCATGTAAATAGGTACCGACATAAATACATATACAAAATAATCAAATGCTGAACATTTAACAGTTTTACTTTTAGCTATAGTGACCAGACGTCCCGTACCTATTCTGCGGGCAAAAATTTGATTTTTTTTTCGAACGGAAGGTAAACCTCTACGATTTTAGATTAATTTTTCTTTTTCATTGTATATTGGTGTTTAATTTGGGTCTTGAAAGCTGAAGCGATCAAAGCTTGTCAAAATGATGTCTGTCAATTGTTTTGGGGTATAATGGTGTTAATAAAAGGAGTGGTAAATCTACCGAAAAATCAAGATCAGCTAAAGTGATTATTACTGACCTAAGGAGTCATGATAACGGTTGCCGCTGTGCGACTTTAGTCGCATTTTGACCCCCTTTTTTTGCATCATGCGACCATGAAACGACTTTTTTACCCTTTCTTAAAATCTTGCGAGTTGTTTGACCCCATCTCTAGAAAATTGTATGGACAAGATTAAGTTCTTATTTTTATTTGTTGAGAAAAAACTTTTTTACATTTATATAAGGTAAATACAGATCGAGTTGAAATTAAATTGGTTCATCTCCATCCCAGAGGCTCAGTGGAATCGAGTGAAAATTTTGCTACCTTTAGAATCTAATTCAATTTTTCGATTCTGCATATAAACGTATTAATTGTCTCGTAAGTTTTGCATTCGAGCTCAAGATTTTGATCAGACTTGTCATTACGATTATAGGGAAGATGAAAAAGGTGGGTTTCACAATTCTGTCTGTTCGACTACAGCCCAAACGATTGGATCGATTTTCTTTAAACTTGGTTCATAGTAACAAAGTGGATTTTGGTCATTCCCCCAACACATTTTTCATTGTCTTCAGTAATTTAAGAAAAGCTTATTTCCCTTAAAACCGCTTCACAACTTTCCTTAAAAAAAACTCAATAAATTACTGTATGCAGAAGCTCCTTAAAGGTTTTGATAGTACCTACTGTGTACAAAACTTTCGTAAGAAAGTATTTTATTGTTTTTTTTTTCAAATATTTGTTGTTGAAAATAATACATATGCATTTCAAAAATAGCTCACTGGATTTTTTTTTAACTTGGTGGGTACTTAATGGCTTTTCAACACTTTTAAGAATATTTTGACAAAACTAACATAGTTTCCTAAAACAAGTACGGTCTACTTTAAAATATAAACAAAATTTACAGGTACTTATACCATAGAAAACGCTACTTCGTGTAACACACGAGCCATATACTTCCTGCTAGTAAAATTAAAAACTTTGAGTTCGTAAAAGAAAAAGAAGAAGATAAAAGGTGTAGCATAACCTTTAAAAGGTCCTGGTTTTCTTGTACTATATTCCCAAAAGCAAAACCAATGATATCTAAAGATTTATGCGAACGAATGTAGCACCGGATACAAAACGATGGAACTACCATTATTGGCTGATCGGATTTAAATAATATTTTTTAAACAAAAACTTCCAAAAAGTGTTAATAACATTGCATATCAGATTTATAAAAACAAATATTTTCTGAATTTTTAATAAAAATTTCAAAACATTTTGTTTTTGAAAACTGTTATTTCAAAATCGGGCTAACAATTTTTTTTATTTATTTTTTAACTACATATGTATTAATAAATAAACTTACGCATACCAAAATAATTCCTTAAAAATGTTTTGAAAATTTCATTTATAAAAAAAAAAATATTTTTTAAAAATTTTTTAATACAATACAAAATATGTTAAAAATTTGAAGAAAATCAGTAAACGGTTTAAGGCTCTAGCCTCTTTCCCTATGAAGGTGAACCGTAAACGTGAAGAAGCAAATTAATTTTTCGACAGACTGATGAGATATTTTTTGTGTTTTTTTGGTTTACTATTATTTATTGTTTTTTTGTTTTTTAACAAAAATGATCTCATTTCATAAACATGGTAATGATTGAATTTGTGGAAAAGATAAGAAAATATATTTTTTTAATCTTTTAATTACCAAAATTACCATACTTATGAAATGTATTGGCATTGGCATTGGCTTCAAAAAAATCAAGTCACATTGCATATCAAAATTATACTTTTAGTAAACTGTATGGAAATTAACATACATATAGCATGAGCTTCAACTCATTTGGCCTTAAAACTAAGTATCTATATTGAATTCAACATAGATCAAAAATTCCAAGAGTTATGATTGAAGTTTGGCAGCTTTTAACTATTAGTTCATAAAAATTTTGGTAGCAAACAAAATCGCAAAATGATTGGCAGTTTAACATTTTAGAGTTTAAAGGCTCTTTCTCCACCAAGTGCGGTCCATAGGTAGCCCTACCCAACACACATATAGAAAAAGCAAGCTGATACAGCACGACGATGCTGCTCTCTATTTTGTGGATTTCAAAAAGTACTGCATTTGAAATCTCTGATGTCCAGTGAGGTTGAAATAATGTAAAACTTTTAAAGCACTGTGAGATTGAAGAGCTGAAAGCAAAGCCACCCAGGATCCTTTTGTGATGCCCCCGACAGATATTTTTTTTTTTTAATTTTTGCATTCTTTTTTTAGAGAATAGAATGAAAAACTTTCGTAAGTACTTGTTATAAGAAAAATAACCTCTGCTGCGTGTGTATATGCAAGTGGGAGTTTTGTGAAAAAGTTTTATTTTTTAAGTTGTACCACTCGTAGTAGAGTATACATTCACATAGTTTGTCTTTATTCTTTTTGTTTTTTTTTTCAACATGGTATGGTAAAATTAAACAAAAAACTGTCAACGCATAATTTAGCTAAAAAGATAGTTAAAATGGAAGAAGGCATCATGGAAAGTTTTTTTCTCATAAGAAAGGAACGTTATTTGACAAAGTCGAAGAATCTCAACTCTCTTGTTTTCTTCATAAAAATAATTAAGAATTCACTCAAACAACAACAGCTGTGTTCATAAATAAAAAAATATAAACAAAAGGTTTTTTGCTGTCAGTAATTTATAAAGTAAACCTTCATTAATAATTATAAAGTGTGAAGTCGAAGTGAAAAACCACAAATGTTTTACCCGAAATCAACCACAATTTCCCACATCTAACTGCAAATGGTTGAACGGTACACAGGGTGGTATGAACTCAAAGTATTATTAATTATTATGGGTTCAATTCATAAAAATGCATATATGGGGTTGGGCTCACCTGCAAGGAAAATTTATACCTTGACGATACAAATATTTCTTTAAGCTGAGACTATAAACAAAGTGAAAATCGACTTTTACTCAACGAAAATTCCGACAAGACCGAATTTTGATTGAGAGCTTTATTAATATGTACTTATCATTTATAAGTTTTGACTAATGGCGTCAAATTGAGCTTTTCGATTTTTTTATCACAGTACCTAACATTTTTTTCAGAATATATATTGTGTATACAGTAGACCAGTGATTCCCAAAGTGGTCCAGGTGCACCCCCAGGGGTCCACGGGAGACTCGTCGGGGGTCTACTTTGGCATGAAGTGGTTGTAAATGGGGGTCCACGAAAATGTATCTGTTTTTGATGTACATTCTACAGAAATGTAGATTTAGGTTTATCAGTCAATGTAGGCAAAAAATACCTACATCTACATCAATCAAACAAATTAAGGGAACAAATAAAATTCCAAATTTTTCGGTGATTTTGACAGGCTGTATTTGGTAAATATTGGTCGTATTGCTACTTTATAAAAAAGCATTTAGAAGCTTTAAAAATTAAAATTCTAATTTTCCCATTTTTGGCTGAATTTTTTTAGGAGCTTCTAATGAAATCCTATAAAAAACATAGTGCACAAAAATAATTTTAAATTTTTTTAACTTTTTTTTGGTCCACGGGCTTAAAACAAAATGTTCAGTTAGGCTGGCATAAGCCTCATTATTAAGTATTCCCTTTTTTAAAACTTCCCTTAATTTTTTTGAGTAGTCTATTTTAAGAGGATCAACGATTGTTTTTTGTAAGAACTTGCATATTCAGTATTTAGTGCAACACGTGTCGAGACTTGCAAAGTTCCGCCCACCCGCACAGTGATGAAATACGACTTGTGCTGTACCTTCAATCTTGCATGAACTTTTTTGATTCCTCACGAATATAAATACGAATGTTGCCAAGGACAAACGCTTCCCATTTATTTCCGGAATTTTGAAAACAGAAGTGTGAGTGAATCGATGTCAGTGTTTGCCATTGCCGATGTCAGTAGCTGCAGGCAGAAATACTCGAAAAATATCCTGGACTGTGGGAAATTGTGAGAAAGCTTTCATACCTTGTCGAAAAAGTTTTAGTGTCACTACAACGTATTAACAAAAAAAAGGAGCAGAATGAACATCACCAGAAGGGGGAGATTTGCGGTTATTTCTCACAAAACTGAAGCCAAATATTGAAAATTTGCTGTCAATCCATCAAGTAACATCCATTAAAATTATGACTTTTTTTTTATAGTTGATTTGAATTGTTGAAATTACGATACATTATTGATGTATAATTTTAGTTCTATGAAGTCTGTTATCGTACTATTTTTATAAGTAGACCATAAGAAAACATACTAAGAGTATTCATATTCAGACAAGAGCGTACAGCCGTCGTAAATGTTGTAAAGTTTTAAACTTCGTAATTCTGTCACAATTTGTATGGAAAATTTGAAAGATTAAAGCAGTTTACAACTTTACTACGTTTTCGACGACCTTATGCTTTTGCATGAATACCCTTAGGGCCAGTTTTTCAGTTCAGGTTTTACTCTGAGTTAAATCAGAGTTAGCTAGTCCTGAAAATCAACTAACCCTGATTTAACTCAGTAACAGTTTTTCAGTTGAGGATTAACTTCAGCTGTCAAAATTCTGAGGCCAACAATGTGCGACACTATGGATATCAGCCTTCTACGCCTTTTACGCATAGGAATAGAGATGGTGCCACAACGAATTGCACTGGCAATAACTTTCAATATTGAAATCGAGATAGCACCACAACTAAAAAGACCCTCAATTTGGTGCCTGAGCTAACTCACCAAACTAGACGAGTTCACTCAGAGTTAACTTTCTATTTCAATTGACTGAAAAACACGTTTTTGGAGTTAACTCCGGTTTAACCCCGAGACTAGGATGATCTCGCACTGAAAAACTGGCCCTTACTATTTTTCTTTTTATTTTTACCACTCCGATTTTAGGGTTGGAACTCAGCTGCGACGCAAAATTCTAACGTTAGATATAATTTTCACATTTTTTGACGGGTTTTGGGAGTATGTATGTATTATAAAAATGTTGCAGCAGGGGGTCTAACGAAATCCGTTTAATTGTGAAAGTGGTCTACGAGAAAAAAAAGTTTGGTAACCTCTGCAGTAGACGCTCGATTAAGTGAATCTCGAAATAGTGAACTATCCACAACAGTGAACACACAAAATTGTATATAAAAATGTCTCAAAAGCAGTTAACATTCCTAAAGAACTCAGAGAAATTGTTTCCGTTTTTTTAATAAACCTTTGTTTAACGGTTAAATAAATGTAAAAACATTCACATCGATCAAAACCTGCATTTTATCTTCAAAAACTCCAGCTCGAAAAAGTGAACAGGCCTGGTTTTTATTACTTCGCTTTATCGAGCGTCTACTCTATGTATTAATCAATAGAGTAGGTACACATTTCTCGGAAAACAACGACAGGCAACACGCTTAATCCACTCAAAATTGCAAATACCAAATATGATTTAATTTTATTTTCATACAGAAATATTACACTGATAAACCTTAGCTAAAGCCAGGTGTACTTATATCAAAGAACATACAACTATATGTAAAAAGTCCTGTTCATCTGATACATTTGTCACATAAGACGCTAAACAAAAAAAAATGCAATCTCCTTACAGGCATTCGATACCAGAATAAATCAGTTTTCAATATTCATTTGACTCTTCCATTATTCGCTACACACAACTAAGGCTCTGTAAATCTATACACCGGGTGTGACATTAAATTTCACATGCACTTCAACATACTTCCAAACGTGCATTTTGTAATTAAACAACAACAACAAAATAAATCAATCGATAATACAAATAATAATTTTAATAAACCATCAAGAACTCTCATCGGTGAATTAGGTTACAAAAAAATTTAAATAGCTAAAAAAAGAGAAATTGAAATTCGATACCCCTCAAAGGGAAATATAATCTCATTAATAATTCTCACATCAAGAGAGTACCTAAACTTTTGTAAAAAAAAAAAAAAAAATAATAATAAATATAAAGGTCACAAATGGGTTGTGTTAAGTTGCTCTTTTGGATAAAAATTTGTTATTGAAAACATGAATATCTGACGGTCACTAAAGATATTGTAAACGAATGACATTTATTTTTAGAGGAGCGTAATCGGTTCTTTTTATAGTAGACATTTTTGTTTTTATGACAAATATATTGCACGACTGAATTAAAAATCGACTTTTTATATATATTACATATACATACGTAGTATTGCGTTAGTAGTAGGTACTACTTCTCTTGGAGCTTCTATATAAATATTTAAATTCCTTAAATCGTAAGCGATGAAATCGAAAATATTAACAGCCCTATTATTGACACGATTCAAAACTAGTTTTAACGTAAAACTAGTTCTATATAGTCTGGGAGCCCACCGTAAGATTACCTATCTCATCGCGGCCACGCAAAAATTGGATGCCAACCGATAGCTTTAGTCAAAACATTTAAAAAACTGCTTGTCGGACAAGCTTTATCTGGTCGCAATGGTTAGAAAATGCACTTTTCAGGTTGCATTTTCCGCTAAATGTACTTAGAATACAAGCAACTTATATAAATGGGGTATCAAATGAAAGCTAGGACTGTCCTCTACACGATAGCAATGGTCGGACAGAGGTTTTTGGCTGTTGCCACGAGTCTGACCACTTTTCTAAAATTAGAGATTTTGTGCATCCTTGGATGAAAATTAAAAAAAAAGTGGTTAAGGCCACTTTCCTAACCATTTGAAATGATTTTACTCAGTTTTCCTTGATGTAAGACGCAGTGTTAAAAAAAGACCACTTTCTTAAAAAATAGTCGGACTCGTCGTAACAGCCAAAGGTGTGTAGAGTGTAGAGGACAGTCATAGCTTTCATTTGATACCCCATTTATATAAGTTGCTTGTATTCTAGGTACATTTAGCGGAAAATGCAACCTGAAAAGTGCATTTTCTAACCATTGCGACCAGATAAAATCTTGTCCGACAAGCAGTTTTTTAAAATCGGCTGGCATCCAATTTTTGCGTGGCCGCGATGAGATAGGTAATCTTACGGTGGGCTCCCAGACTATATAAAACTAGTTTTATGTTAAAACTAGTTTTGAATCGTGTCAATAATAGGGCTGTAAGATTTTCACGTTTTCATTTTTTTCAGAGATTGAGAAAACGAAATTTAGTTTTACATAATTGTATAAAAAAAAAGTCACCTTTTGTCCCGAAAGTACTTTTCAAGTGATATTTTCATTGATGCATGTTATTTTACCTGTCTAAATCTCTTTCGAAATCGATGGAATTCAAGTTTCTGGACCCGATAAAAAGTCACCTTTTGTTCCTAAGCTCCTCGCTAAGAAGGTACCTATATTAGTTGCGTAACCTTGGCGATTAGCTCTTAAAAAGCTTTTGAACATTTAAAATAATCTCTTCACGTCAACCGACTAAAGCTTGTCACAAAAAATATGGATTTTTGAATATTATTAATTTATTACAAACAAACAAATCTTTAATTGGTTTCTCGGAAACGCCTTAAACGATTTGGATGATATTTCACAGATTTTTCTATTTAGCAGGAAGAAGGTTTAAGGAATAATTTAAATAAGAACCGCCCACTGCCCGAATTTGACAGTTTTGCACTTACATTTTTTTGTTCAAAATAAAATTTGCAATCGAAATGGATATTTTAGAAAATTTTTATAAAAAAAATTTAAGCAAGAAAAATTAACCAAAACCAGCATTAAAAACTTGAAAAATAAATTTTTTTAAATTTTTCCTTTTTTTTGGAGCAAAGGTATACTTCCACAAAAAAAAAGTAGAGGCTAAAATTTTTACTTTGGCATGCTCAAAATGTAGTTTTACTTAAAATTGACAAAGCTTTCAAAACTGTACCATTTCTAATAATTTCTTGAAGTTTTTGCCCGAAATCCCGTTTTTTGGTACTACATGGCAAATTAAACTATCCTTGTACCAAGTACCAAGTTTTATAATAATCGGTCCAGCCGTTCAGCTTGTAGATCTAAAAGCATTCAAAAACAGCCGGAAAACAAAAATATGGGCTTACCTACTTTTTAAATATGTAAGTATGTATTCTCCATAATCGTTATATCATATTTCATCAAAATTTTGAGTTCGAATATTTTTGCGAGTGAAAGAGATTTTCGAGTCAAAACTGCAAAAAATTATAACAAATGTCAAAGTTTGAATGGGTACATATATATCAGTCAATTTTAAATAACAATAACTTTTTTAACATCCCATATTAAAGCCCTGAGCCTCTACTTTATTTTGATTGAATATGTTTTGGGCCTATTCTTGCTCCGAAAAAAAGTTAAGCCCAATTTGTCCAAAAATTTAGAAATCTTAAATTTTTGGAATTTTTTTTGGCTGATTTTTGTTAATTCTTCCTGCAAAAAAATTTATGTAATTTTTTAAGTCATTCATTCCGATAGGAAATTGAATTTTGAACAATAAGTTTTGAGAGTTAAATGGTCAAATTCGACCTAGCTTCCGAGTTATACCTATCATATTGAAAAGTGGCCAGTGTGACCATATTGTCAGAAATCCATGCGTGAATTCAGTGGAATTTTCGGTGTTAAGCATGCTAACGGGCCAAACAAACATATTAAATCATAAAAACCCTTGCACGTAATTGTTCCTCTATACCCCTCATTTTCCGGTCTATTCAATAGACTATTAACTAACATGGATCAAACTTCTTTACAGTTTATGTATACAGGGTGTCCTGTAAATAATGGATAACCTTGCAACTGGTTGTAGCAGGCCTTATGACCTTTCCAGAAAAAAATATAAAAAAAATATTTTCCCTGTGGTTACTATGTTATAATGTTTTTTCCAAAAGTTGTTAACAAGTACTACTTTCCTCGAATACGTGAACGCTACGACCATGAATGAACAATTTTTACTATTTTTATATTTTTGTATTATTCTAGAATAACTGTTGTAATAGATGGGTGGTAAAATTTAACAGTAGTTATTGCATTTCTTTAATTATAATTTTTTTAAATATTTTTTTCAGTACAAAAATTTATTTTCGAAAAAGTTTGACCACCTTTAATAAATTAAAATTGTATAAGAACATGAGTGGCCAATTGCTTAAAAAATTTGTCTATTTAATGCACTTTTCAAAATGGTATAACACATGCTTGTGTTTTAACGAAATAACCAAGAAAATTTGTCAATCATCTAATAAAGCTGCTTTTAACATTTTGGCAAAATGTCTATCAAAATGTTACAATAACCTCCAAATTTGGGTTGGACAAAAATTTTCTCTTTTGATGTGTAAAGGGGTTCAGTGCAAGTATAAAACTCTATTTTAGGTGTTGAAAGACCCACCATTCGGCCACCATATTGAAAAACGAGTTCTGCAAAGTTTTCCATGGCAACTTAAATTTTATTAGTCTTAGAAAAAAAACTTTGGTACAATTTTGTAGCAAATTCAATTCATATGTTTTTGATTATAACTTTTTATTTATAACTTTAGGGTAAAAAGTATGTTAACATAAATTGAAGAGAATTGAATTTGCTACAAAAAAGTTTTTTTTTCTTAGATTAATAAAATTTAAGTTGCCATGGAAAACATTTTAGAGCTCGTTTTCCAACATGGTGGCCAAATGGTTTGGCTTTCAACACCTAAAATCGAGTTTTATACTTGCACTTAACCCCCTTACACATCAAAAGAGAAAATCTTTGTCCAACCCAAATTTGGAGGTTATTGTAACATTTTGATAGACATTTTGCCAAAATGTTAAAAGCAGCTTTATTAGATGATTGACAAATTTTCTTGGTTATTTCGTTAATACACAAGCATGTGTTATACCATTTTGAAAAGTGCATTAAATAGACAACTTTTTTAAGCAATTGGCCACTCATGTTCTCATCCAATTTTAATTTATTAGAGGTGGTCAAACTTTTTCGAAAATACATTTTTGTACTGAAAAAAAATTATAATAAAAAAAATGCAATAACTACTGTTAAATTTTACCACCCATCTATTACAACAGTTATTCTAGAATATTACAAAAATTTAAAAATAGTAAAAATTGTTCATCCATGGTCGTAGCGTTCACGTATTCGAGGAAAGTAGTACTTGTTAACAACTTTTGGAAAAAACATCATAACATAGTAACCACATGGAAAATATTTTTTTTATATTTTTTTCTGGAAAGGTCATAAGGCCTGCTACAACCAGTTGCAAGGTTATCTATTATTTACAGGACACCCTGTATATATTACAATATTTGACTAAGATTCTGATTGCTAATATATAACTCATAAAGTTTGAGACAGAGTTATACATAGTTCACAAATCACAAGTCAAAAAAATAATTTTTGGATTAACAACCTATTCAATGGGCCCATAAAATAGTTGTGCATTGTTTTCCCGTGAATTTATGACCCTGCGTCAAAACGTATGTACCGGATACCTTATCGGCACTTTACTTACAATAATTGAACATTGTGAAACAAGGAACAAGCCCTTAAAAATTGCTAGGCCCACAAAATACCACTTTAGTAAGAAAGATTTTCTCTCAATCATTATGAATTATCGAAACATTAAAAATAGCAAGCGAGTTCAAATACAATATCAGGAACGTGTAACCAAGTCGTTCATTTTGTGACTAAGATCACACCGAAATTAGAGCGCTACCGATAATGTTACCGATACCGAGACTGAGTTACAGGAGTTCGAAACCGATACCGAGACGATACTAAAATTTTTCGCTTTTGACGATACCGGGGCTATACTTACAAAAGTAGATATCGTTGGGTTTGGTATCGTGGCCAATAGCAGCATTTTTCAATCTCATTTATGGAACATGGAATGTCCTATAACTGTTCTTCATTCTCATTCAAAGTTAACATGGTGGAGATATTTTTTTATTTTTCAAATATCCTTCGTTTTGTTTTAAAGTATATTTTCAATTTTCTTGCATTTAGCTCTCTATTACATTAATTTTTGCTACTGCATTGCATTGTCTATTAGATCCATTTGCTTTTTAAATGAGTTCCACGTTCCACTCCTCTAGTTTTGTTCCTGCGTTCGTTTACATTTTGGTGAAACCAATTTTTTAAAATTTATTTTTCTTAAAAAGCAAGAAAAATATGAGTCTATTGTTAAAATATTATAAATCAGATTAAATATTCATTCATAGCTAAATATGCAAAAATGTGCGCTAGCGTTTGAGTGAAATTTTAAAGCAAATTTCTCAAATCGGAAAACGACCTAATTCATTTGCTTCTATGGTTGTCCAAAAAATGTGTATTTACGTCGATATCGGGGCCTACTTATCATATATCACTTTTGATTGCAATCTTTTAAAATAATTCATTGCATTCAATAAAGGGATTGCGTTCATTTGACTTAACTTTGAGACATCGACTAGATATTCTGCAATCACCATTCATTTGACGTTAAAAAGATTGCAAGCATTTCAATGTCGACCTGTATGGTATACTTCTTACTTCTTATAATTCATTAAAAAAAAAATATTTCAATAAATATAGGTTCAGCAAAAAAAAATTTTAAACTTAAAATTCTGACAAACAAAAATAATTTTTCTTCAATTGTGGAGTTTGAAACAATTTTTCGCTGAAAATGTGCATCAAAAAAACACAATTTGAAAATAAACCATAAGAATGGACAGGATTGGGGTCAAAATTCTGCGTGCGGAAAAATTCGGTTTCCAAAATTCTGCTTTCAAAATTCTGTTTTTCATAATTCTGATTTAGAAAACTCTGCAAATAATGAAAAAAGTCGTTTGGAAAATATTAAAAAGGGCGCGCTTCAGAGTTTCAACAGACAGAAATGAAAAAAAGATTAATTTTGAAAACCAAATTTTTGGAGAAAAATAAACACAGTTATTAAAATCAGAATTTTGACCCGCTCCCATGGAAAAATAAATAAAATGCACAACTGAATTGCACCTACTTGCTTTTACGATCAAGTTGCTTGGAACTAAAGCATTTAAAATTTAAATCGTTATTTTAACTGTATAAAACACTGGTAAAATGACTTAAAGCCCAAAAACAAGTACATATGTCAATTGATTACTTGAGGAAATGCAAATGTACAAAAAAATATTTAAATCGTTGGAGCGGTTTTCTTAAAAATAATTTTCTTATAAAGGGTCCGCCAAATAACTTCTTTTTTTTTTTAAAAGGCTACTACCACATGGAGTGTAGCTTCGCGCCGTCCTGTTGAAACCAAATGTAGTCAATATCCTCCTCTACAATTTTTGTGAACAAAAATTCGTTCAACATGGCCCGATAACGATCGCCATTGACTGTAACGGCCACTCGAAGAAAAATGGCCCAATTATGCCTCTGGACCAAAATCCGCACCAAACAGTGACTCGTTTTGGGTGTATCGGCTTTTCAAAATCGTGCGAGTTTTCTGTGCCCCAAATGCGACAATTTTGCTTGTTTACATACCCGCCAAGATCAAAATGAGCTTCATCTGAAAAGATGATTTTTTTGGCAAAATCGGCATCTCCTCTAAGTCGATCGCAGGCCCACTTAGCGAAGCAGCCATTTGAATGAAATTATTTTCAATTATTAACCGGAAGGATTGTACTTTCAAATAAAAAAGAAATTTGAGAAAATATTCAGCAGTTTTTTTTTATAGCATTTTCAAAAAAAAAAAAAGTTATTTGGCGGACCCTTTACATATAAAATGTTTGTAACATTTTTCAAAAAAAAAATTGTGGTACCTATGCCAATTTTGTGTACATATTAATATACATTTAAAACTGAAGTTACAAAATATTTCATCAACCCATTTTTGAAATATTGAATTTTCGAAAAAAAATTTAATCTTTTCTTAAAATCTTAAATAAATTTTTGTTTAAATTTTGATATATGCATTATTAAAATTCTAAGAAGCCTCTACAGCAACTATACCTATAAGGGATGAAAATAAAAATCTGAAAAAAGTAGGGATTTTTTTTTATTTATAGCCGATTTAGACCAATCCAAGATGATCCTTTTTTTAGCGAACACCCTAATGTTCATATTTATAATTAATTTGCAGTTAAGGCTGCAGAATTCTAGCAATACAGAAAATAAGGCTGGTCTATGAACATGTACATATGTACATGTGTAAGTAGTGTATATAGAATTTAAGGTATAGGGTAGGTATACAACGACTGACAGCACAATTACAAAATATGTTTTTTTTTGTTCTTTTATCGTTAACGGTAATGTTATTTATGTTCGTGTTATAGTACGAATACGTAATGTGCCCTTATACTACCTTTGTATGTCCCAACTAATAAATTTTAAAAAAATAATAAAAATATAGGTATAAAAACAAAGTTAAAATTCGTGTAAAGGTTCTTTCGCTCGTTTTGCCACAGTTGACTCTGATGACTCTTCAGCGCGCACAAATGACAAGACGAGAAAGAAACACACACATTTATGTATGTAGTACAAACATTGCAAGACTGACAACCTGGTCTAAGCTCATTTCGTGAACCGTATATAAATCCAATCAGTAGCTTCTTAGAATTTTTACAGTTACACAACCCTACCGGCTCCGGCTCCATCTCCGGTTATGCGACAAAAACAAACGACGTAATGTTTAAGTTAAAGTGCAACATGCTTGCTTAAGAACCTATAGAACACTCGCCTATATAATATGTTCTTAGTAGACGATGATAGTGTGTTGAAGGTGGTGGTGGTGGAGGGAAAGCATTCAAAGCATATCAAGTGCAAGACATTGTTAAGAAGACGTTCAGCAGAATGAATAGAAATAGAAACCTTACCAAGACAGAGCGCCTCCGTTGAGGGAACATGGTTCACATTAAAAATTCGTCACTTAAACATTTACGGCAATGGCCACGAACGCTTTTGCAGCACAACACACTTTAAGCAATCAACTTTTCAAATGGAAATTAACAAAAAAAGTCCGAACTGAGTAAAAGGACTAGAGAGAGTGAAAACCTTTTGTTTTCGTTAGCCGGGTTTCCAAGGACGACGGCGACACATAGTGACGGCAACGATGACGAGGACGATGACTGCGAATATATATTATTGCGTTTGTATGGATATGGACTAAATGAAGGTTCTTTGAAGTGTTCCCAATTTAGAAGAAAACAAAAATAAAATAAAAATATGCACGGAATAGAATGGAGTTAAAAAATCAAAATACAATAAAACAAAATAAAATAAAATAAAATAAAATAAAATAAAATAAAATAAAATAAAATAAAATAAAATAAAATAAAATAAAATAAAATAAAATGAAATAAAATAAAATAAAAAATAAAATAAAAGAAATCACCCTTTCTTTTCCTGTCACTCCTCGATTTCAATAGATTTTTGACATATGCATCAATCAATATTTTTTTAAGTTAGTCTAGAATCTAGAGAATATTTTGGAGAATATCAAAATATTTTTCAGGAGTCAACTTGGAATAATGCCCGATACTAGGGTAATCCTGCATGTAAAAACTGCGACTAAATAAAAATAAGTTCAATATAATTTTGTACAAAATTATCAATTTAAAAATTTTTAACTTATACGGAAAAAATTGAAAAATCGCCAATTGCCAAATTTGCAGTTGCAATTTGCAAATCATATTTTATTCGTAAATCATGGCATTTTTACCCCAAATCCACACAAAAACTGGTAGTTTGGCATTCAAAACGTGAAAATTTTCAAAATTTGTCTCTCCGTGACTTGTAATTACAGTTTAAGATTCAAGCTCGAATTGTTCATAGCAAAATACAACTTTTTTGGCGTAATTTACTCTCCAAAAGAATGATTTCACTAGTAATTGAAATATATTGATTTGCGATAAATATTTAGTAATTTACATTGCACAGTCACTGATGTACGTTTTCCTTGTCGCAATTTGCAACTCCATGAGAATTATAGTTGCAAGTCACCAACAAAAAAATCCAAAATCACGACTTTCCTGTTGCAATTATTTACTTCTCGAAGAGAAAAGGCACCACAACATGGCATGTAATTAATAAATAAATAAAAAAAAAATAAAAACACTCTAGGCGGCTCACCTTTAATCGCAATAGACTTGTGGCCAATTTCACGGAAGGCTTTTAATTAAAAAGCCATTTAGCCTTTAAATGACGTTTTTGGGTTTCACCAAATGCCTTTAAATTTAAGAAGAATTTAAATGCTAACAGCTCGTTTTTGTCTCAATAAATTTTAAAACTCTTTTTTGTTAAGCCATTCCAGTCAACAACAGCTGATATTTAGCTGTCAGAATAATAAATTGTCCCCTCATCCGTAATGCTTATTCACTTTTTCTCATACACTTCGTATGTGCGAGGGAAATAACTTCTTTTTTTGGATCCAGGGATGTGAGGCAAACTCAGTTAAATTAAAATATCCCTAAAATTTCCCTTTTCTACATTTGTGAAACTGAAATATTTTAAATGTCTGATAAAACTTTGACGGAGTTTAGATAAAAGCAATTTCAGTGTTTGTTTATTAAATTACAAGGGCATTTAAGATCTTCCTAAATATATAAGCATTTGGTGAAACTAAAAAACATCATTTAAAGGCAAAAGGCTTTTTAAATGATTAAAAGCCTTTCGTGAAATCGGCCATAAGTATAATATGTAACATAGCTTTATTTGGATTGCGATTTCTTGATAGCAATTTTTGATTCTTAAAAGGGTTGATTCATGATTTTTGAATATGAATATCTTCATTTTGTTTAGCTTTAAAATTGCGATTGATGTAAGTTTTCCTAATCATGTAATCCGTTCATATTCGTCAAGAAATTGTTAATCTCATCTATTCCTGCCGACTAACAACACCCGCACAGGAATAGTTGATAACTCATAAGGCCCAAGAGCTGTCGCCCCACAAAATTAATGGGAGCGTTACGATACCCTGCAAACCAAAATCTCAAATTACCAAATCTCGCATTTTTTTAAACGTCGCTAGTTAAAAGTCCTGCTTTTCATAATCTAGAAATTACAAAATCCCACTTTAATCAATCTCTCACCAAAAAGTCTCGCAAATATTAAACAAAATCTCATAATTTAAAATCTCTCAAACTTAAATTTCGCACATACAAATCTAACAGCACATCGCTCTCAGTTTCGCATTGAAAAATAAAAATACTGCGAAGCGAATAAAACCAAAATTTGTATTGCTTTCCAAGCCGTATACCAATTAAAAAAGTAAAAATTTAACGGACATTAAAACTGCAACAGTTCTTATGCTCTTTTACCTATTTTTAAAAACAATTGAGATATAAAGATAAAGAATAAAAACTACGAATAACAATATGGTCTTAAGAGCAGGTAGGCAAAGCACTGCATTTATTTTGCAGAAGTTAGGAACCCTCGCCAATTTTAAATTAATTTGCGCGTTTCTAGTTTGCGGGATTTTGTAATTGCGAAATTGTTAAAAGCAAGATTTTGTTATTGCGAGATTATGAACAGCGAGATTTTTTATTTGCCAGATTTTGTATTGTATTGTATAATTAAGTCTTAAGATTTAATCCTCCATCAAAATAGTAAATGATTTTGTTTTTTAAACACCTCAAAATGGAAGAACAAAATTTTCAATGATGAGTTTCAATGATACCTATAACTGGGGCCTAATGGCCAATTTCACGAAGGCCGTTAAATGATGTTTTAATGCTTTTAAATTTAACAGGATTTTAAATGCCCTTGTAAACTAAAAGTTCTTTTTTGTCTCGTTAAATTTTAAAAGTTTCGTTTGGTTTTTTATTTGTTTTAGATTTGTTTATAAGTATAACAGATTCGGTTTGTGCAGTGAATGACAGCGAGAACAGGACCACGTTTTATTTTTAAGTGAATTCAAAATCAAAGAAAAACAATGGTTATTATAACGTAATGACATTTTGACTCTCTCAAGATAAATCCAGCACATTTCAAGAAAAATAGAAATATTATGTTGCGTACATCTCCTTAAAGTTTTTTAAATTCATATAGATTTCCAGTTATTACTAACCTAACATGAAACAATTTCATGGCACATTCTTCAAGCCAAGGGACGCTAATCACCTTACCTTTGAACGCAATTTTTATTGGAGAGACTCACTAACAGTGGAATCACTTGTTTGCCTTTAATGTTACCCCAGCAACCCATTAAACATTCGTTGAAAAAAAAAATTTTCAATATCAACAAAATATCGATTAGCTGCGCCTTGCCACTTGCCATTAAGAACAAAGATGTTGTGCCCTCTATAGCGTGTCTTGCTGCACTTGATCCTCAAAGCAAAATAAAAAATTCAAATCGAATTGATTGTTCCTACTCATATTTTAAGGGAGTTATAAGGAAACACACATTCAGTCCTTTTCGTTTAATCATAAAATATTCCAAGAAGAAGGTATAGTTATATTGTTACTTTTGTTTGTTTAATGATTGAAGGTTGCACGTACACGTACAGTTAGGTATACAGACAAAATATCTCTACATAAAGTTATCACAGCATAGTATAGGTACCCTTAGTCAACAAAGAACTGCATAAAATTCCATCTCATTGATTTTAAATAGAATATCTACTGCAAGACTAACTTCTCTAGTGTCCTTTTTCCAGCAACCAGAGCCAAGTGAGTACAAAATTCAAAACAACTAAGGTCCGGACCGGAGATGAAGGGAATATATATGTTTGTGAAGAGATTCTTTTCACATGCGTATACTCCTTTTGTGAATATACATATGTACAATCTATTACGGACCACCGACTGACGACAACGACGACGGATGATTTAAAGGAGAAGGTAAATACACATACAAAAATTAATCACAGCTCAAGTGTCAAAAGGATCACGAGTTTAGGTTTAGTCACACCACTATTTTTTTGTTGCATGGAAATGTGTGTCAACATCACTTTAAATGATGATACATCAACTCAGCAAGGGTGCTTCTTTTTTAACATCTCATGTTTTGTTACAAAAAGTGCATCACATCATAACATCACGCTAGGTGTGTAGGTACTAATGAGGATGTGGCATTTTTTGTGTGCCCTTTTTTTTTTGAACATACGAGTATACTTGAAATAATTTATTTTCTATATTCTAGGTACATATTGTGCATAGCTCGGATCTCGAGAGGAGAAGACTGATATGTATAATGTTTAATATAATAATTTCTGCAGTTTTATTTTGATATCATTAGAATTGGGGCAGTATGAAAAAAAACTATTAAGTGATGAATTCATTTTGTTTACTTATATAAATCCCACATAAGTGAAGCTACGAGTAGCTAACTATATAGTAGCATAAACTTCATGCATACTTTCAAACAGAAAAATACAAACAAATATTTTGAATGCTTCCTTTGAAAAAGGCTGAAATAGTTTCTGGAATAGAAGATTACATATTTTCAAAGTTGAGAAGTCAATAAAAAAAAAATTAACTCATAGATTTGTATTTATTGTTCAATCTACGATTTGATACATCAACAGATTTTTCATATAAAATTAAGGATAAATAAATAAATAAATATAATTTTCATAATATACATAAAAAGGTAAATTTTTACACAAAATATATATTAATTTTAAAACTTATTGCTTAACAAAAGAGTATTTTTGAATATTTCTCTGGAGATACAAGTGTCAACATCTTCATTAAAAACATTAAATAAACTGACACAACGGGAGATAGGCTCACGCTGCCCGTACGCGTACAAAGTTGTGTGTCGAGACTCATACAAAAACTGTCTTGGTCTTAAGGACCTTGAGGGCCATACTAATAAATTTGAGAGGGAAGACTTTCACTTTTAATCGAAAAACATAAAATAGATATCAAGAATAAACACACTATAAACTTTTCTTCGCTTTTCAAGAGTATCGATTCGCAAAAATAAACATCTGCTATCATAGCTTAATATCACATTTCCTGTCAATGAAAAATTTCTTAGAGCAAATCTCAAAAAACTCTTTTGAACCCTCTCAATTCTGTTAATAGTTTGTACAGTGTTTGAGTATCAAACAATACAGCAGTACTCAAGAATAGGTCGCACCAATGAGCAGAATACTGACTTCACCGTGTATGGATCTTTAAAATCTAAGGTATTTCTTTTAACAAATCCTAAAAGGGAGTTTGCTTTTGACACAACAGAATTAATGTGTAGTTTGAAGGAAAGTTTTGTATCGAATACTATTCCTAGATCTTTTATTTGGTCGACTCTTGATAGCTTATATCCATCAAGAATATAATCAATCAAAATTGGATGCAAAGTTCGATTATAAGTCATCGACGCACATTTCTTGTAGTTAAGTTGAAGGTCATTAGATCTGCACTAATCCTGAAGTAGATTCAGTTCATTTTGAAAAGAAACACAGTCATTTACATTTTTATTCTTGGAGAACAACTTGATATCATCGGCAAAAATCAAAAGACGGAATTCTTTAATAACTGTGACTAGATCAGTTATATACAATGAGAACATGGAAGGTCCCAAATGGCTACCTTCAGGAACTTCCGAGAGTGCAAAAATCTCTTTTGAACGATAATTACCAATTGTCATAACTTGCTTTCTTCCTACCAAATAAGATTCAAACCATGTCAAAATTACACCGTCAAACCCGTATGCTTTTAGTTTGTCTAATAAAATACTCAGATTAGTTCTACTAAACGCTTTAACGAAGTCTGTGTAGCAAACATCAACCTGTGCACCTTCTTCCATGGCCAATGAGCAAAAATTTGTTAACTCTACCAAATTAGTGCAAGTTGACCTACCCCTGTAAAACCCATGTTGAAGATTAGAAACACCGTTCTGAATAATTTTAAAGAACTTTTGCTGAACCAGCTTATCAAGTAGTTTGGGTACTGTAAGCATTTGACTTATAGGTTTATAGTTCACAATTTGATCCTTATTCCCTGACTTGAAAACAGGAGTTACAAAGTCTTGCATGCATCCAAAAAAATCCCAGAGGGCAAAGACCTGTTTAAAATAATCTGTAGTGGTAAACTCAATGAATTAACACATGATTTCAAGGCATTGGAAATTTTCAATGAAGATCAGGAGAAACTGTGGATTTTAACTCCCTTATTGCTGTAGCAACCTCAAAAGTTTCAAAAAATAAGCTACAATAGCCTGTTATTCGACTAATATTATCATAAGTGCAGCCTGTTTGAAAATTTGAAGGACTGTAAATAGTCTGAAAATGATTAGCAAACATTTCAACTATTTCGAAGGATTGAGTTGATGAATGCCCATCATACTTCATAAGTACTGGGAACCCGACACTTTTTCGTTTTGTATTAATAAAGTTCCAAAATCTTTTGGGGTTTTGCTTTAAGTTTTGTTCAATTGACTGAGTATAAGAGGTACACAAAAATTCAGATAAGAAAACGAATTCTTTTCTAAGTCGACAAGTTCATAGTCATCAAACGAATAAGATTTTTAAAGTTTTTAGTAAACATTACTTTTCGCATTTTTAAGTTTTTTTAATCTAATATTATACCACGGTTGATGATTATCTACCCTCCTTTTAACTTTTGGAACGAACTGATTTAAGCCCTCAGAAAACAGTTCAAGAAAGATGTTGAAACTATCATTTCAAACTTAAAATTCCAATCAATGGGCTCAAAATAGTTATTTAATAACATCAATTTATTAGAATTAAACCTAAGTACAAAATGATTAATATCGTTAAATTTCAAAATCAAGTAGTATTATATATGTAAATACATGTGAATGGTCGCTAAAAAAAAAGTAAACTTGGATATCTCTAAATGAAGAAAAAAAAATTCTTTTTGGTTCAGATTTATATTTGTATCCCTTAGTCGATAATTTCACTGCGGTTTAGAAAATAAAATGCACGACTGTATCGCATGTACTTGCTCTTATGTTCAAGTTGTGTGGGTCTTAAGAACTTTAAGAAATAGTCAAGTAAGTATAGAAAAAGTATAAAAAGCATTTAAATCATTCTTTTAACTGTATAAACAGTGTGATAAATAACTTAGAGCTCAAAAAAAAGTATGCCATTTGATTACTTGAAAAAATATGAATATATGCAAAAAAAAAATTTTAAATCGTTGTAGCCGTTTTCTTAAAAATTATTTTTTTATATATAAAATTTTTGCAACATTTTACAAAAAAAAATTGGGTATGCCAATTTTTAGTATATATTAATATACATTTAAAACTGAAATTTCAAAACAATTCATCAACCCGTTTTTGAAATATTGAATTTTCAAAAAAAAAATTTGAATCTTTTTTTAAAAATCCAAAATTTATTTTTTTCAAAAATTTTGGTATGCAGTACTACTTATATTCTAACAAAGCTTCTGTGCAAGAAATTTTATTGAAATCGGATGAGCGGTTAATGAGAAAACCAAAAATAAAAAAAACCGTTATATGGCAGGTACCGTTAATAAATGTTTTTGGTGATTTTGTTTCTTACCAAAAGGTTCATAATATCTACAATAATACACTGATTTTTTTTATCAAAATCGTTGGAGCCGTTTTTGAGATAAGTACGCTTTTCCTTAACGGTTGTATGGCAAGTACCGTTATTTTTTGAGCTAAAAAAAAAAATTCAATTTCCCCTCTGGAGAGTTACAAAAAAACCTTAAGTTCAAAATTTGAATAAAATCGCTTCAGTGGTTTAGGCTGTAGGTTCAGGTATGGACAGACAGACAGACAGAATTGTGCCACCCACTTTTTTCATGTTCTCTATCATCGTAGGTAATGTCATGTTTGATTGTTATCTCGAATTTTTTTTTTGCACGAATCCAAAACTTGCCCTATAGTACCTATGTATATCGCAAGTAAAAAATGTTGAGTGCAATACTGTATTATTGCATAAAATCGTATAATTTTCTAATATAAATTCTCCTTTATCGCTTACAATCGGCACAAATGCTATATCAATTTTGTTTTTTTTACTGAACGTTATCAAATCCAACAAAAATTGGTTTGTTTTGTAAACAAATTGGCTCACTTGTGCGCTTTGACAGATTAACACTTGGTAGTCAACTTTTGTTAACAATAAAGGCAGTTAACTATTGTTATAAAAAGAACGCAACACTGATTTAGGCATTAAACTAATATAGTCTATAATTCGTGCTCAGTTGTAGTTACGAAGCAATAGTTTGACCTGCCTCAGCTTGCCTGCTCTAGTTCTTTCAATTTGTTACTTATAACATTTTCTTCTAGGAACGAAAGATCGCCTCAAAAAACATCCGATTATTGAACCATTTGGTAGAATACGAGTAGTTCAGTTAATGAAATGTTCTCAACTTCAAACTTAATAAGCTAGCATCGGACAGTATGATCCCCTCCTCAGAAATTGATGGATCCGCATCTGAAATTCTGAATAAACTTTCCCATCTTCATCCTCCCATTCTCATGGCTTATCTATGAAGATAATCAAAAAAATGTACACGCACGTATGCTTTTGTTAGGTAGTCTTGTTCGCACACTGCTGCGGTTTGTACTTTTTCTGATTTTCACAGAAAGAGTTTTTTTTTCTAACACTGCTTTCACCGCACTTGAAGTTTCCCGTTCAGCAATCAGCATCAACGATGAGCTTTTCAAAAGTGCAAATTTTGTGAGGCAGTTAAAATAGTGCAGAACGAACAGGAAGTCACTTGCACGTTGTTAAGTGTTTTCCCTAAATGAAAACAAAAACCACAAACAAAATCTTAAAAAATCATCCTACAAACAAACAATACGAGTGCAGGATTGTGCTAGATTTTGTATAAAGTACCTACCCTACTACAAGGATGAGTATATTGTTTGAACATGGTATGCATTTCACATCCTTTTGGTAGTATGTATAATGGAGTAAGTAGTAGGAACATGCCCTAGATTTGGCCATTGTATTCGCATATGCGACTCTATGTGTAGAGGAATGATGACATTGTGTAAAATATTATTCTCTTCCTATATCGTCCTAGTAGATAGATATTATATCAAGGGCACTGATATTGATATATATTTTTTAGGGGAATTACGTTCTGTATAGAGAAGTATACTTGATATGATTTGGTTTGAAGGACTTGTTTGGGATAGTGCAACATATTTTGCGACGAAGCAATTACAAGTGAGGATTTTAAATATTTGATGCTTGATGGAATAGAAAATTGAAGAATTCAAAAAAAGGCGCACGTCAAAGAAAAGAAAAAACCTTCGAAGCGAAATATCAAGGATTTTTTTCTATATTTTCCAATACAGCTATTGATAACAATAACTCTATCGCTATATTTTCTTAAATCAACTCGGGAAAACTATCTAAGTAGATCTACATAAAAGCAGGAAAGTATTGTCTTTTAGACAAGTTTTCAAGTCGTGCATAGATAAAAATTAAAATAATAGTATCAAAATTTTTAACTGATGCTAGGGTATGTGAATCTTTGAATAAATAAATCACTACATGCAAGAAATTACATCAGTGACTCTTGACTTCTGGTGTTTCCCAGTGTATTCGTTAAGATAAAGAAAATTTGCTCTTCATACGTTGCCTTGTGTGCCATCGAAAAATATATTACAGTAATAATGTTTTAAAATCTGTGCAGAGTGTAGTGCAAACAAAAATTGATCAAGCGAATGCATGATATTTTTCACTAGGATGGATTTTGTGATCGATTTCAATAAAATTCGTGATACGCCAGAAAGCTTATTTCAAAAACTTGATGAGCGTATTTTCAATAACCGGGCTAAAGCAAAATGATTTGAATACCTAAAGTTTTTCGGATGTTGTTATTTTAACAAATAATAAAACAAGAAACAATCAGACCGTTTTTTAAAGGCTTTTAAATAGCATAAATGTTCCTATAAACATTATCATAACTCTTAATTAACGACAACGTAGGTATCATAAGCTTCCTAATTAATGGAAGTATTTTATGACTCTTTGTTCAAAAGTGTGCCTTAATTTACACATATCACACAACCATTTAATGGTTGTAATTACCATACAAACCATGAACTTTGCCATCATAACTAAGGACTGAAAAACATTCCCTAGAGATGTATTGCCTGTTACACCGGCAATAAATAACTTTATTTCCCTTGATTAAATTAAATTAAAAAAAAAAATGTCTTCGTCTTGGAAAAAAATCAAAAAGCTTCTGCTTTTCGTACCTACGTATATGTACATAGGTAGGTATCTATTTATAAAATTTGCGTTTTTGAATTCCAAAGAATGCGTTGTTTCCCATTCTCTGTCTATTTGAAATGGCTGTAAATTCACTGTAATAAAAGCATCCTTCTTCCATATCTGTATATACATAGGTAGGTACCTATGCTGAACATACCTCTCCAGGCCCCACCTGTGTATACATGTTCTTTTAAAACTACACACAGGTACTGGAAGTATAAACCTTTATGTACCTTTAATTTAAGTATTTTTGCATCTTGGCTCTGCTTGCGTCAAGGAGCGCAAATTAATTATTCAAAATACCAAAGAGAGATTCACTAGAACAGCAGAAACAGAAGGGAAGTCGAAGAACAAAATTCCAGAAACCAGAATGCAGCAGCAGGTAGCAACAAAAATCAAATAAATTTACAAATCCCTAAGTACCTACATACATACATATAGTCCTTCTCTATTTTACTTGTCCTTTTTGTATATGTAAATATAGGTATACCTAGGTACCTGTTCTCGAAAGGTATTATTTGATGTTTGTTCAAATAGAATGGAACACCTAATCAACATGCCAAGTTTAAATAGCCATTCACCTTAATCGGACTCAAATCAAAATGTTTTGCCTCCAATATGCAAGCTGCTCTAAATCCAACAAGTGCATAGGTACCAGTAAAAGCACAAATATTTCTTGAATTTCAGGTAGTTGACAATAAACAATTCAATTTATAAACAATTGTATTGAAAATACTAAGAAGTGTTTAATATTTAATAAACATACAGTCGACTCTCGATTTTCACGGTATTCGATCAATCGGGTTACCGCGATACCGATAAAAATATGGTCAATAACACAGTTTTACACGATTTTGGAAAGTGCGGGTAAGACTCGTAATTTTTCTCGCAGAATCCGTCATTCGTTTTCCGCCAACAGCCTTGGTTTTTTGAGATTATCCCGTTATAAGATTTAAAAAAACGTTTTTTTTTCGTTATATTTGAAATTACATATGTAGGTATCCAACGAGCTGTACACTTTGTCAACAACATTTACAATGAACCCTAAAAGTACTAATCTTATTCTTAAAAATTTAGTTTTAATCTTTCGAGAAAACAAAATTATGCTTATGATAGCAAAAATGCTATCGTTACAAATTTTCTTGAACAAAATTATTAAGGATGGTTGTACTTGATAACCTCAAAAATTGTGAACAAAACGCTGACGACTAACAACTATCCAATGAAGAAGAGTAACAAGAATATTTAAACGATTTTAGCCAAATTTTGAAGACAAAAATTAGTGTTTTAAGTAATCATGATTAGCTTTATTGAAAAAAAAAAATACTTTTTATTTTTGCAAAGCCTCTGAGGCTATAAAAAACTATTGTTTTTAAATTTTTTACGGGATTATCTCAAAACCCGAGCTGACAGCGGAACATGGATAACGGATTTGAGCTCAGCACCCAAGAGTATGCCAAAAAACATTCTTCACTTGTCGACTCAAAAAGTTAACTGAAGTTAGTAGTGATGAAGTCATTTATGTAATCTAAATCTCGCAATACGCAAAACAGGAATCGGTGCACAAAAGTCTTCACATTTTTCAATGGAGGGAGAATGCTTTTCTCTGCCAAAGTGCTCCCTCGTTGAAACTTTTTTGAGTAAATAAACATGAATTTTGAAGGAGTTTTCAATTAACCAAACAAATTTATTAAATCACTGTACCTACACTACAAAAATCGTTTTATATTTCAGAAAAAAAAACCTCCTCACTTCATGTATTTTAACGTAGAAATAGAAACTGAAAAACTTCGAGCCTCCAACTGGCCGAAAAAAAAAACAAAAATTTGAAGTGGTTGGAAACCCCTAAGTTATCGATTTTTCATGTATCCACTGGATGAAAACATAAGGATAACTATGACGGCAGCAGCCAGCGGTTCTACTTAACTTGGTACTAACGTTTTTCTCGCCCTCCACCCGTTTTCTCATGGTCATTTAACATGTTGTAAATAAGCTTCTGACCATCATAGAACAGCCGTGATGGTGGTTAACTAATCAATAGATGTCTATAAGGACCTGTTGAAGGACTAACATGGTAGTTTGTTATCCGGGTTATGGGCGATTTATCCGATGCCGGCCGCTGGAAAATTGGTATATTTGCCCAATCATTCTTTCTTTATTTTCTCGGATTTTATATACCGTTTTGTAGTTCTTCATCAACTGTTTATAAATATATGCATACGTACATGTATACGTATGTATGTATATGTATGTGTGTTCGTTGTGAATAACGAAGGATGAAATAATCCTTTCTGGCAAGCAAAATAGGAGTGATTTTGCTATAGGTATATTTGTTATTGAATTGATTTTAGTTTGCATGTGAAAACAGCCGCACTAGGGTGTAATAATAAATATTAATTGACGTGTGCTAATTAGAGGAGTACTCATTTTTTGTATTTGGGTTGCAGTCAATTAATTAAGTGGGCGGAAGTGCAAATACATTTCGTCGCATATTGTAACAAAACAAGAGAAAAGGACCAGGATTTATTTTTTGATTTTGCTAAAGGTCAGCGTAATGTGTTTATAGTTCTAAATAATAAGTGCATAGTTATTTAAAATTAAATATTTGTTTATTTTCCAAGCCTTAATTGGTCACCAGCGCAGCGCGGTGTATATTTGATTTGATTACATTTACGATATTGGTATCTGGAATAAAGTTACATATTACGGATTTAGATTAAAAGTTTTGTTCATTGAACTCGAAAAACCATTTAGGTTATAATATCTCGTTGCGTTAATATTAAGCTGTGCTATTTTGACTCAGACAATTAATAGATCAGCAATTCTGTTTAATTTAAATTAAATTTATTTTAAAGCAAAATAAAAAAAAGATAGATATGTATTTGCAAATTGTTCATGTGTAGGTAGTTATAGACTGAAATTAATTTTTTCTATAGATGAAGGTAGAAGCAGTCCTAGGTAGATATCGTCGTCGTTAAATGAAAACTCCCTAACTCCATTTTTTTAGACACGGAGAAACCTCTCGTAGAAACGTCTCTTAATCTTATTTATAAGGGAAAAACCTTTTTGAGCCAAACATTTTCAAATTCCTGGTCAGTAAAAATCCATAAAAAGTGCACAACATGTCTCAAAATAAAATGAAATGGAGTTAGGAAGTTTTCATTGAACGACAGCGATATAGGTTTTTTTTTTTAATAAAGACACAACATTTTTGATTGAAATAAAACAAAGAGTACCAATTGAGATATCGTGGTACCTACCTAAGTAGTTTCCAGAGATGTAAATGAGCGTGTTTGAATCAGTTCGAACAAAAGCTAATTTTAATTTATAATCGTTCATACTCGATGGTTGTGCCTCTACACTAGTGTGTTAAGTTATTTTATCCACGTGTAAAAAAATTCATGATAGTCAAACAAATTGGTCGAACTCAAGAGTCTGTTTCCTTCTAACGGGTGATTTTTTAGCTGGTTTGGTTTTGGCAACACTGGTTTTGACAGCTGACGTGTGTTTAGTACCTTGTGTCACTGTCAAACAGCTTCAGTTTGGTTTGCAATTTAACCATGGATCGTCTTACAAATGAACAACGCTTGCAAATTATTGAATTTTACTATCAAAATTCGTGCTCGGAAAGCTGGTCGAGGATCCGCTTTTTTATCGAAAAATTGTGTTCAGCGATGAGGCTCATTTTTGGTTGAATGGGTACGTAAATAAGCATAATTGCCGCATTTGGAGTGAAGATCAGCCAGAAGCATTGCAACAGCTACCAATGCATCCCGAAAAAGCCACTGTTTGGTGCGGTTTATGGGCCGGCGGCATTATTGGGCCATATTTCTTCAAAGATGATGCGAATCGCAGCGTTACTGTCAATGGTGAACGCTACCGAGCGATGATAACAAACTTTTTTTTGCCCGAAATGGAAGTTCTTGACTTGCATGATATGTGGTTTCAACAAGACGGTGCCACATGCCACACAGCACGCGAAACAATGGCGCAATTGCGAGGCGAGTTTGGTGAACAGTTAATTTCACGTTTCGGGCCGGTCAATTGGCCGCCTAGATCGTGCGATTTGACACCATTAGATTATTTTTTGTGGGGGTATGTCAAGGCTAATGTCTATAGGGACAAGCCCGCTTCGATTGACGCACTGGAAGCCAACATCCATGCATTCATTCGTGAGATACCGGCCGATATGTGTGAAAGAGTATGCCAAAATTGGACTCAGCGGATGGGCTACCTGAGACGCAGCCGCGGTCAACATTTGCATGAAATTATCTTTAAACATTAAATTGCAAGGTTCAAACTATCGATTCAAATAAATATTTCATTCATTTTTTCGAATTTTTTGTGTTTTTTTTTTTTAAAGTTCTAAACCTCTTAAAAAATCACCCGTTATTACAGAACACATATTAAAGGTAATAGACTGCACATGTTTTCAAAGACTGGTTGTCAGAGAATGAGCAAAAAAAATTAATTCTCAGAAGATCTTGTCAAATTGACAATGGATACATTCAATGCTGTCTCAGTTTCAGTACTGAATATTCAGAACACATGTGTAAATACAATGAACTGACAGAGGTCCCTGAGATTTTGACACATGCGCGAACTTGAAAGAAAATGAAAACTCGGAAGATATTACCTCTAATATGTTTACTGTGGCCTTATCCCCACAATCAACAATCAGAATTACTCATGAACAGTAGCACCAATTTTCGGGTACCTTCTCAAAAGTCAAAACGAAGCGAGTATACTCGAAAGAAAATGGGTATTCGAAAATATCATGAATATCTAGGATCACTGAAGTAGAAATCTCCAAGATGGAGTCTTCGCCTATGAGATAGAGCAAGACAAGTGCAAAGAAGATGAGGAATCGATTCGACCCCTTCCTCGTCCATACGCAGTTTTTGCAAAAATCGTTAGAGAAAACGCCAAGACGCGTTGCGTGCTTGCCTATAAGACAGTGTCCCGTTATGATACCTATGATGGAGGTGGAGCTAATTTGCTTAGAGATATCAATCACTTCGATCGCATTAAATCCATTACTGGCCAGATTTGTAAACAAATATAGGATAGAAAGTAAAAAATGAGACATCTTCCGAGGTAATTAAAGTTTGTTAAGAACATATTTTTTCACACTATCTGATCTTTGCCGAAAAGAGCTTAGTATAAGCGACATCTTACGACCAAAGAATTGCCAAACACAAATTAAGTGCTCATCAGGCTCATTACTTAGTGCATTCCATAATTGGTACGGTGTTGTGATATAGGTATGCATTAGTTCTAGACTTAAAGTGTTGTGACCTACATACCTCAGGGTAGTTAAGGTTAGTATACAAGATAATAAAGTTGATGAATAAGTACAATATCATTATTGATTCTCCTTTGTGCCAAAGTTAGAATCTGAAGAAGCTTAATCCGGTGTTCGTAAGGACGAATATTATAAGGATCGGACCACGGTAATCCTTTCAAGGCGAAACGTATAAAATTACGCTCTACTGATGCTTCTAGTCTATTTTTATGGACATCGTAAAAAGATGAGGGCAACACAGAGATCCTGAAATTCCTTAGACAATCGTTTAACAAACCCTAACATAAAGTTTGCCTTGTTGACGATTAAATTGATATGCTTCGTAAAATAAACTCCTAGGTCTTTGAAAATATCAAAACGAAACGCAACAAGCTCGAAAATAGTCTAAATTCATAGTTTTCACAAAGTATGTGTAATATGGCCACCGACTTATAGTTTGTGAAAAACATAAGGTACATTGCTGTTCTATTTCACAGTTATTCGAATGTGTGATGTAGGTTTTCAACTCAATCTTTCCTGTGCGACTGGTATATGTGCACAAAATTGTTGAAGTGAAGTTCGAAATTTGATTCGATGCATGGAATGAAATACATCGATGTATAGTTAAAAATAGAAAGGATTCCATACTTCGGTTGATGTAAAATGTGCATCCCTAGTACCCCTACCTACGTAGGTATATCTACCTAGTGATGTCTATCTAGTGTTTTTTTAAGGATGGGTTGGATTCCCTTTTTTTGCAAGTATACATATGCACAGATATTGAAAAGATTTATGAATGGGTCGATATATAGAAGATGCAATTATATTGCACATAATCGTCCAGATCGCGACAGATACCTTTTTGTAAGTAGGGTATATATATAATACCTACACTCTACACATATAATAAACCTACGTTATGCTGGGAAAAGAAATCGAAATGACATGACAAGAACCAGCCACCATCCACCAATCCACACAAAATTGTTTAGCCTAGTCATCATCAACCACCGACCTCGAATACATATTCCGCCACGATTCAAGTACATTTGATCCAGTGTTGCCGAATTACATGATTTATCATGGTTCTCACAATTTGTAGCATTCAACACATGAAATCATGAATCAATTTAATTTGTCATGATTTTTTTTAACTAATTTCCTTACCGAGAGATCAAAAGTTTTTTGAAGCTCACCCATTTTTTTTTACTGTTCGTCCATATCTTGAATTGTATATTTATTCAAATCTTTTTAAAGGTTTTCACCATAAATAGTTTAACTTACTAAATTACTATTTATATTAATTTTGAGTTTGCAAAGGAATTTTTCAAAATTTTTTAACTTAATTTACTATGTAATAAAAGAATTCGTTTTAAGCTTTTAAAAAAGGTATAGCAGAGTATGCTAAGAATTTCCGTTGTTTGATATATGGGGAAATACACCCCCTCCTATATAATTTTATTCTTAGGATACATTTATCCTAAAATTAATTAATTAAAGTATTAGCCAATAACTTGGAAACATCTTGTGCACTTCTTACCTTTGAAGAATCAGTGTTTCTTATATGAAAATAGTATCAAAAAATTACATAAGGACATTTTAAACACAACCACCTTTCTCGCACTTGTTCTCATGACATCACTAGAATGACTATGAATTAATATGTACTTCTTTTTTCCGTTATTCCTGGGTAAATTGATCAAAAAACATTGATTATGTAAGACAGTAACATTGTTTTTCAAATGTTTGACAATTTTAACACTTTTACCGAATTATATGAGTGTAAGAGTTTTTTAGTGGATGTTATGGTTAAAATTCTACACTTGCTCCTACCCTTCAAAAAAACATCCTATCACCACAGAAACTTTTAAGGACTCTTTTGATTATTGGTTCTATTGACTAATGAAACATTTATTATAAGTTGCATTGGCATACCATTATTTTCAAAAGATTTTCGGTAATATTTTACCAGTTGAAATTTAAAAAAAAATTCCATCATTACATACATAACTCACTAACTAACATACTCTTATTTCTTTGTTGGTAGGTATAGTCGAAGGTTTTAGCAAAACAAATATTTCAGTTTGATAGACTTCCAACTTGTTCCCCTCTCCATCTCTTTAAATGCATAGACACAAAAAGCCAATGCGGGGATATTGGGGGCCTTAATTCTGATTTGACTGCACTTAATATTATGTTTGATTTGTATCTTAATTATTTTTTCTGCACGAATCCAAAACTTGCCATATCTAACCTACCTATGTATATCGCCACCAAAAAATCGCATTAGAGAGCTGGCCATTCAACCGGATTGTTTTTCGAGATTACACAAATGGTTTGACCTGCCGGCCGGTTGGCATGTGGCTCCATGTTGTTGGAATTGGAACCACATATTACTGATGTCAACTTTAGCTTATTATGGCCAGAAATAGTTTCAATACTTCACGACCGTAACATGGCGATAATTTTCATCGACGAAATAGTAAGGTCCAATCACATCTCTGGCGTGAAATCTACATAACTCAGCAACTTTGCTGTTGGAGGCGCAAGTGGATCCGTTGTCCAATAATTCATATTTTTACATAGGGACAGTTTTTCGTTACTGACCTAACTTTGATTTAAATCAGAGTAAGCTAATATTGAAAATGAATTAACCCTGAATTAACTCAGAGCTGTTTTTCAGTTGAGGATCTATTGAAATCAATGGCAACACTATCATCCATTTACGCTTTTCACTATCGAAAGCGGGATGGCGCAACACCGGTAAATGCCCTACGGTTAGTCATTAAGTTAACTCACCAGTAGGGTTGCCAGTTTGGGGGTTTTCCCCCCAGATTTAGGGTTTTTTCACCGTTAGGGGGAAAACTGGGGTGATAAAATGGGGGGAAATCTGGGGGTATTATTTTTAAAGTTAAAAAATTAAAAATTGTGCGACTGCTTTATTTTCTTCATTCTCAAAATTACCTCGTTTGGGAATTGAAACAGCTGATAGTAATTAAGGCAGTGCAAAAGTAGTGTTACCCATATATTGGGAAAATTGTCTTGTAGTTTATGCATGAAAAGTCATAAAAGCAAAAATCTAATTTCTTAAATATCTTAGCTTTCCAACGATGTAACTTATTCTCCTTGAATATCAAATTAAATAGTAATTAACATCGATTAAAAATGACAACTATGCACAAAAATTGTGTTACACCACTTTTGTACGCACGGGCTCATTTGTGAGGGAGATATTCCTTACATTCTGGTTCGCAGAATTTTACGCCGTTAGAGAAAACGTTGAAAAATGTCGCTTTTACAAAAATGAAGATGAGGATCGTATTATTCTTGATTTTTTTAAATAAGGTATTTTAGTACTTAAAACTTTATCTGAAACATGTAATGAACTTATGAGTACCTATTGAAAGTAAAAAAAAATCTAAGCATTTTTTTTTTTGTCAAAATGTGGTAATCTAGGGGGTTTCTAAATTGTTCTGGTGGGAGAATTTTTTGTTCCTCTGGCAACACTGCTCACCAGTTATGAGAGCTCCGAGTCAACTGAAAAACACGTTTCTGGAGTTGACTCAGGTGAACCTGCCAAACTTGAGTCAGTAATCATAACATAACAAATCTCTGAGATTACAAATTTCAGCGAGAAGTAGTCAATATGGACTCCGATCTCTAGCTTTTGCAATATTCGTTTAATAAGTGCAGAAAACCCCCGATATTTTGTACTGATAAACCATCAAAACTGAAAACGTACTGCCGATCATTTCATATGAGGTTGACATCTTTTTACTGTAACGTAGAAGGCATTATTGTGTCCGACATTGCTGGGAAAGTAGGTACAAGGCATATTTCCCGCGATTTAACTAATTTACTTACGGTATTTAAAACACTTAATAACAATGTCAGCTTAATGGTTTGAATATTTTTCTTCCAAAAAAGTAATATTACGAACTAATTTAAACTTAGGATGAACATTATGTCATCAATGCCTCGCCATAACTCTAGTGACATCAGACAATGAAGTCAAGCCCTGACAATAGAATTAATCACCTCATACACACACGACAATCAAATAGATGTACATACATATATGACCTTGCTTAATTCATTAAGTACAGAAAAATATCACGCCTTGTTAATTTTTTCCGAACACCGCGATTGTTATAGAAAAGGAAGAATTTAAATGAATAATTTTGTTTTTTTAAATTGCATTTATTCGTCGCGCGCACATCAATGATAAATGACATCTTCCTGTCAAGGTTAACACAAAAGTCTCTGACTGTCGTCTGTTTGTGCGTGTCTAAAGTTCACATTACAAATGATCACTTGACAAATGATGATGATTGTCGTTCGAAGTATGTATATCTGAGCCTGGGCCTTCGTGTTGTGTTGAACACTCTTGTCTCCTTCTGATTGTAGATACTTTTTGTTGTTGCTTGTTATGTGTCATTGAAGAAATACAATAAAAAAGATACACCCAAACACTTTCAGAAAGGATGACATAAAATCACACTAATGATGCCTCCAGGAGGTGACTAATCAAACCTTTTTCTGTTTTTTTTTTTTTTTGTGATATCCTTTCCCTATATAAAAATCTGGTTTTCTGGTTTAAGTTTTAATTTAAACGATTTTTTTAAATTAAAAAGTAACCTGTAGGTTGTTGTACACTACAAATCACTGAATTGATGTTGGTTTTTCTTTGGAAATTTGGAAAAATGTTGCAATGATACGATTTTTGTTTATGAACGAACACAGTTTGAATTATCCCAACAGATTCATTGTAGTAAAACTTAATGCGAGTAGGGAGAAATTCAAAGCACTTTTGGGCCAATTCTTTTCTATTTTTATGTCTATACGACACATTTGCTTAACTTCATTTACTCCATAGCTACAACTAGCCCCTATTGATTTCAAAAATATTTCAACTACTATGATTTTTTTTTAAACAAAGGTTGAATGAAATCTTTATTTTTTTTAGTTTTACTTTTGGATTTATTTTATTTTCAATAGGTATAAGGCAACATTAAGAACTACCGAAACTTAAATATTTAATTTCAACATAACTTATACTTGAAGTTTGCGATCGGAAGAAATCGGAACATAAGCATTCAAGTTGAACCTAAATATTTAAGCTTCATTTCAGAAAACGGCTGTTAGAAATTTGAATAACAATTAAATAATTTAGCTTTAAATGTGATTGAATAATTGAATAACAAATTAAAAAATTGACAAATGAAAAATAATAGAAAGAGGATATAAAAATATTCACAAGGAAGCTCCACTTCTCATTGGCGACACTATTTTTAATACTGTATTTATGACAGAGCATTATTATAAAATTTTATGCCACATACCGGTTGGATGATTTGCATAGCTTGTTTTCTCATACAGCAAACATTTCGTTCAGTCAACGAAGAAAAAATAAATGCAATAAATCATGAGCTCTGGGTTATTATTTTATGTGGTAGGGGCGACCCCCAATTCTGCGTACTTTAAACAAGAGCGGGGTAGTTTTTTGTGAAAATTTTGAAAACTAAGCGTATAAGTGAAAAGTGTGGACTACAAAATGATACTACAACAAAAGTTTTGTTCATATTTTCGGTTGGAGCAAGGTTAAACAAAATACGAGGAGTAAAACTTACAAACGTTTGAAAACAACGTTATTGTTTTACATAATTAATGTCTTGATAAATTTACCCAAAAGTTACATACTAAATAAATATGTAATATGGAAATTCTCCGCAAACTGATAATTCTGTGAGTGCAAAATTTACGAAAATCAAAGTAAAGTTTCTTAACATTTTTGATGCTATACTGATTATAACTTAAGTTAATGCTGAAAGTGGTGGCATTACAAGTGTTCATTACTTTAAGACTAGATTTTATGTTGAAACGATGAAATGCTCCGTGACACGTTTTCGCTTGCCACGGTAGCGACATTTTCACACTTAAATCCACTTTGCAAAAAAAACTTTTACAGTCAAAATATTTTGCGAACATATTAAAAATAAGTTTAGCAACCACTATTCAAAAATGGTTCGATTCATGAATAAAAGTATATGGTGTTCGAAGTGACGTATGCTGATCAGAATCGATGCATGTGTATTACAATTCACCTTATAGCACAGCTGTACGAACTTGAAAATAAAAACAAATTATTTGATTTTATTTTTTCAAAACTCGGGTACAGATTTTGAACTGAAGCTGGAAAATTAGTTATAACTTACAACAATGTGGAATATTAGCTCTAGCTATATTTTTCACGTCATTATAACTCAAATCAATGTTTGTTTTTAAAAAATTTAAAATCTTGCAAATCAAAATCTCGCATTGTAAATCTCGCACAGCGAAATCTTGCAATTACAAAATCTCGCTTTTCATAATCACGCAATTACAAAATTCCGCTTTTCACAATCTCGCAATAACGAAATCCCGCAAACAAAAATTTCGCAAAACTAAATTGCATTACAGATACAGATACCTACATGTTTTTAGTTAAAACTTCGCAAATTAAAATTTCACGTGAGATTTTGATTAAAAAATAGAATTTGTTGCAATGCAATTTAATATTGCGAGATATAAGTACTACCTTCTGCAAAATATGTAAATTTAGTGCCGAAGTATTTTGAGACCACACTGTTATTTGTTAATTGTAACTGTTGATTTTTCAAAATTATTGTTGTCAAAAGAACAAGAGAGAAAGAACATAGAGATGGAACATACATCCAGTTGTAAAATGTCATGTGCAAATTGCATTAATCGTATTTGGCCTTGAACTAGAAAAATACTTTTAGTTCCATTATAAACGCGTACCTAAAAAAAAAACAAAAATGATTTAACAGGTTGTTAACAGTAAAAAAGAATGTACAAAAATTTTTATTGACTGATATAGTTATGACTTGGAAAGAAAAAATTTATGCAAAATACTCTTGGGTATATTCTCAAAAAAAAAAATTTCTGTAAGACCGTGTGCGATTCGTTGCTGTGAGATTTGAATTTGCGAGATTTTGGTAGAGCTGTGTCAATCGTGATTGATTCGGTCTTTGTGACCCGTTCTTCAAAAAGAATGATTGATTGCAATCACAGCAGACCGAATTAATCGATCCCAATATCAATCATTTAAGTTTCCTAAGAGCGAGATATGTTTCGTTCATTCCACTCATTCTCAATCAATCCATTTCCACACCAGAATACTGTACGAAACAAAAAACACATACAATCTCAATCTCTATTTACGTGAATGAAAAAACACACCACAGGAACATAAATTGATATACATATCCACATCTACTATTAGCTTAGCTACACTTCATTTCCATTTTATTTCGGGTTTTCTCTTTCTCGTATGTATTTGTGCTCAGTTTGTTTCCATTCTATGTGAATTTTGTCTATGTCTCTATCGACTATGCGCAATACATGTTTGGTTTTGGAGAATTATTTGATTGAGATAGAGATTGAGATTGAGTTGAACGATATCGTTCATTTCGTTCATATCGTTCATACGTTCATTTGAGATTGATTGGAATTGAGATCCATTGTGGACCAAGACCAAATCAATCTCATTGGCATTGTGAACGAATAGATCTTTGTTAATAATAAAGATATAATTGAATACAAAAATGCATTTCTTTCTTAATTAATAGTATTTTCAATTCATTTGCAAAAAAAATAGTAAATAATTATTTTAAGTAGGTAAGCACTTTTTAGCTTTGAAAAAAAAAAGAATTTAGGTGAAAGTTTTTGTTTTGGATTAAGGCCTATTTAAAAAAAAAATAATGCCCACATGAAAATTTTAAACTATTTTTTCTAAGATATAAATTCTTCCTTAAATCAGGATTGAAAACATACTGTAACTATGCAGATACTATTGATTTTTTTTTTAATATGCCATAATCAAAGGAATGATTGATAAAATGATTGATTGAAAAGATCGAATCTTTGGTCAAATCAATCATTGATTGATTCGGTCTTTCAAAATGAACGATTGGCACAGCTCTAGATTTTGGTTGAAATTTGCGAAATTTTTGGGTTCGAGATTTTTTAATTGCGAGTTTATGAAAAACAAGATTTTTAATTTTCGAGAAATCGTTATTGGAGATTTTGGTTTGCGTGATATTGTACCGCTCTTGTTTTTTATTAAAGTCCAGTTATAAGGAAAAAGTTGGTAACTCAGGGTGGTGACATGCTACGGTAGCGGCATTTGGAATACAAAATAGATTTTTCTAAATGAATACACTATTCATCTTTTCGAAATTCAACTTACAAATGAAAAGTCATGATCTACTAGCTAATTCAGTTGTAAAAAGTGGAGAAACTGTTTAGTTAATACCTTATATCGCCGAGTGACAAAGTAGATACCTATAAAATGATTATGTATATTAAAAATATTTTATTTTTCACTGATGTGAGACATTTTTTATAATTTTTTCAACTGCTCTATCCTGATGACATGTTTTAAAAAAAGTCTTATTCAACTTTTTGAACCTCATGGACTCATATGGTTAATGGCTCGTTGTCATTGCAGTATTCAGCTACATGAAATTTCATTATTTTCTCGGATAAAGATTCCCTGTGGTTATCGCGAAAAATATGAGAATTCCAAACATTACTACCCTACATCAAGTGACGTGGTGTGTCCTAGGATAGCTTTTTTAATATTTAATTTGTAGGGATAAATGGCAGCAAAAGGGTATAGTACCAACATTTTGTTTTATGATCAGGTCGCCTGACGTATCCTTTTTTCTAATTAAAATTTACACACAAACACTGCAGTGAATTCTGTCATCAAGTGATTTAAACACATAAAATAGAAAAATGTTATGAACCAAAAAAAAATGCTTAAATAATAATAATTTTTCCCAGTGGAATGACCCCAAAAATTAATTGAAATAAAAAAAAAGAAACAAAGCAACATTAACCCGTTCTCATGTTGTGTTTTTTCCTTAGTTTTTGTTTTGTTTTTGTCTTTTTTATTTTGTTTTTAACCATCAGACGGCGACAAAGACTTCGCGTTAACGCAGTCGTCCTATGCTATTTGTTATCGCGGATTACGTGCTTAAAGTAATTTATTTAAATTTTGCTCTCAATCTAATTTGGACTTGTTTGTAAATTTTGGCTTCTATAATATAAAGATATATTATACATTTAAATATGTATGTTATGTATGGTATATGCTAATGAGATAGATGTTGATTTAATTTTATGAATATTGATTGCATTCTGATACTACAGCTCCGATATCATTCGATATGTGTGCTCTGTGGAATGAGAGTGCTGTTTTAATTACATAATGTTATTCATGAAAATAATTTTTTTTTATTGGTTTGTCTAAATTAGGTGATATTTATATGCGTTTTATTGAAACGAAGATACTACGAGTGTTACTGTTATAATCTTGAAATAGAACAATGTACCATGTATGATGAATGTATTCAGAGAGAAGTTTAGAATGGCAAAAAAAAAATACCACAGCTCATCACAGCACGTGACTACCGTATTTAGAGAAATGGAATTTATTTTAATTTTATCTATTTATTTATAAATAGTTTAAGACATTTTTGAGTTGTATCAGGAAGACATGCTGATAAATTGGAAATACAGCCGACATCACTTATAACGAGTGAGATGTGGCTTTAGAGCAGTGGTTCCTTCTTCAAATTGTCTTGAGGACCCCAGAGGAATTCGAAATGGCCGCGGACCTCCAAATTTATCCTAGAAAAAAAGTTTTATTTTGATAGTGATATTTGAACACCATTGATCTTACAAAAATAACAGTAAATGACGTTGTAATTGTGCATCTGTTGTTATTTTTAACGGGAATATTGTTTCAGAAAATTGAAAATAATTGTTTGTAGATATAGGTATTTTTTATGGTACTTAATTTAATGTACCAAGTTTAAAAATTTTCAATACACTTTCACACTTTTACCGAAATTTTGAGTAGAAGACTGAGTAGTCCAGTAACTATATACATTAGACCTTGCGTCAGGTCCGGTAGTTCTGATTTTTGCTGAGTTGTTTATGATGTTGGCCTAGTATTAAATCTGATTTTTCGACCTCGAGCGCCGAACGCAACATTGGTAAAAATCAAAAAAACCGCGAATTTTTCGCGGTTTTTTCACTTATTGGCTTTTTTAACCATTACGCCTTAACTTTCGAATAAAACATTGCTCTACGATTTCAACCTTACTAAATTTGCTTCAATTTGAGTCCAAAGCCGGTTCTGTAGACATAACGGTTTCCAAGGGACAGCATTTCAAAATATAGCAATAAAAAATTTAAAACAACAAGTAGTATATAAAACAGTATAATAACAAAAACATGGTCTTTGACATATGCTGCATCAAAGCAATAGAGCGTGTAGATTGGGCCAAAAGAAGAAAACAATAGTACCGGATGGGGGGTATACATCCCCCCGTTTAGGCGGGAGGGGCATTTTTAAGAAAAGTTGACTTCAAATAGAAAAATAACCATAAAAATACAATGGTAATATCTGGACGAAAATCCATTCCTCATCTCAAAGCCAGAAATCCATTCTTTAATTTTTGTTTAAATAAAGTTTTTTTAGCTGATAGTTTTTGAAAAATTTACTTTCAAACTCAAAATTTTGAAAAAAAGACGATTTTTTTTTGTTAATCTATTTTTTTTTTTTATTTTATGGTATTAAGTACTATTTTTGATTTTGATTTTCAATGCCCTTATTAATTCTTAGTTAAAAACTGAAAACCAAATGCTAAAATGACGTCTAGTTTTTGAGAAAACTGAAATTAACATGATCAACTTCACTGTTTTCAGTCTAGTATGCTTTTTCTTCGGGGTGGGAGGGCTCTGCCTCAGATGCGGTAGTTCTGATTTTTAGATGAGTTGTTTATGATGTTGGCCTTAGCAATAATCCAAGTTTTCGACCTCGAGCGCCGAACGCAACTTTGTGAAATACGCAAAAAACCGAGAAATTTTCGCGGTTTTTTCAGTTATTGGCTATTTTAACCTTTAAGGCCTGGTTTCCGATTATAACTTTGCTCTACCATTTCAAAATAATTAAATGGGCTTCAATTTGAGCTGAAAATCAATTCAAATTATGAAATTTTTCATCAACTTTTGAATTAAGAATGCTGCAAATCGAATTGAAGGGGGCTTATTCACCCCTTGTGTGAAATCGTTTTCCCCTTTTCAATGATTTTTTCATACTGTGTAGCGTGTCATGTTAGCTTTATTTTAAGATCTTAATCTTGAAGATCGGATGAGTAGAAACGGAGTTATGATTTTTTAAAGTCAACCATATAAAACTCGAACTAAAACATTCGCTTCAGATAACTCACTGGTGGGTACTGAACTGAGTACTGTTTTAGTTCGAGTTTTATATGGTTGACTTTAAAAAATCATAACTCCGTTTCTACTCATCCGATCTTCATGATTAAGATCTTAAAATAAAGCCAACATGACACGCTACACAGTATACAAAAATTATTGAAAAGGGGCAAACGATTTCACACAAGGGGTGAATAAGCCCCCTTCAATTGGATTTGCAGCATTCTTAATTCAAAAGTTGATGAAAAATTTCATAATTTGAATTGATTTTCAGCTCAAATTGAAGCCCATTTAATTATTTTGAAATGGTAGAGCAAAGTTATAATCGAAAACCAGGCCTTAAAGGTTAAAATAGCCAATAACTGAAAAACCCGCGAAAATTTCTCGGTTTTTTGCGTATTTCACAAAGTTGCGTTCGGCGCTCGAGGTCGAAAACTTGGATTATTGCTAAGGCCAACATCATAAACAACTCATCTAAAAATCAGAACTACCGCATCTGAGGCAGAGCCCTCCCACCCCGAAGAAAAAGCATACTAGACTGAAAACAGTGAAGTTGATCATGTTAATTTCAGTTTTCTCAAAAACTAGACGTCATTTTAGCATTTGGTTTTCAGTTTTTAACTAAGAATTAATAAGGGCATTGAAAATCAAAATCAAAAATAGTACTTAATACCATAAAATAAAAAAAAAAAATAGATTAACAAAAAAAAATCGTCTTTTTTTCAAAATTTTGAGTTTGAAAGTAAATTTTTCAAAAACTATCAGCTAAAAAAACTTTATTTAAACAAAAATTAAAGAATGGATTTCTGGCTTTGAGATGAGGAATGGATTTTCGTCCAGATATTACCATTGTATTTTTATGGTTATTTTTCTATTTGAAGTCAACTTTTCTTAAAAATGCCCCTCCCGCCTAAACGGGGGGATGTATACCCCCCATCCGGTACTATTGTTTTCTTCTTTTGGCCCAATCTACACGCTCTATTGCTTTGATGCAGCATATGTCAAAGACCATGTTTTTGTTATTATACTGTTTTATATACTACTTGTTGTTTTAAATTTTTTATTGCTATATTTTGAAATGCTGTCCCTTGGAAACCGTTATGTCTACAGAACCGGCTTTGGACTCAAATTGAAGCAAATTTAGTAAGGTTGAAATCGTAGAGCAATGTTTTATTCGAAAGTTAAGGCGTAATGGTTAAAAAAGCCAATAAGTGAAAAAACCGCGAAAAATTCGCGGTTTTTTGGATTTTTACCAATGTTGCGTTCGGCGCTCGAGGTCGAAAAATCAGATTTAATACTAGGCCAACATCATAAATAACTCAGCAAAAAATCAGAACTAACGGACCTGACTCAAGGTCTCAGTACTATGAAACTACAAGGTTACTGGACTATGAGATATCTCAATGTATTTTGTGTGGGAAATTTCAAGCGCTTGCCGGCAAGTGCTAACGTTGACCGATTTCAATAAAGTGGAAGCTGTGAGGGCTGCTTTCCAGCAAGTGCACAAGGTAAATGCGTGCATTCGCCCGAACCATGACCTGGAAAGCAGAGCCTTATTCAACCACTTTTACCTTCGGAATAACATCACACTATGGTGATCAGAGAATCTCGGTTTCACCGGGTTCAATGAAGATCATTTGGCACAGCACGATGTAAACTGCTATTTCTTTAAGGTCCTGTGGAATTAAACAAAAAAGAACAAGGTAGACGAAATACTAAAAGGTTTAATGAAACTACAGATGCTTGAGCGTTTCAAAAACTGTTTTGGATAGTTAAGAGCATTTCCACAAAACTTGTATAGATTGGTCCACCCTGCAGATCCCTTCAAAAATTCTATCAGTTGAAGTCTAAAGAGAACACTTTGATGGAAATAAAGCCTTTGAAATTCCTATTAGATCAGACAAATTGCTATAAAATGGTTAACATCATCACTACTTTTGCTCTAAAAATATTGAATATAGCGTTCACAGGCATTTTGATTTTGAAGTTAGCAGATTCAACGTGGTAATTTCGATCTCTGTGTATATATATTTTAGCGTTAAAACTAATCGCTATATTATCCTTAGTACAGTTTCAAACAGTTTTTTTTTCGTTTCACTCAAAATTTTCAAAAGTGGATAAAAAGAGTTCTGAAATGATGCCCCTCAAATGGATACATATTCCTTTCTTTGTGAATTTATGTTTTCTACCTATGTTCCTTCAACGACGAAATATTTTATTCCTTAATTTTATAAGAACACAGTTTTTCTTTAATTCCTTTGATAATAAGTTCGGCCTGATTTGGTTGGCGGTCGTTACCATTTTTAGAGTTGCAGTGTGTTAGAACTGATCACTCATATGGAAAGAAAGTTTTGTAACATGCTTCTAGAGAATTAAATATAACCTATGCAGTAAAATGTATTTATTTTCAGACAACTTCTCTATTCAAGAGCAAAAATCGTTGTTTTTGACCAATTTTTGAAATAATAATATCTTTAAAAAAACGATCGCTATTAGGTTGAAGAACATGTTAACGATTTCTTTTAAAGTTGCACATAATCTACGAATTGTATAAAGGTATACAAATGTTTCACGGAATCTACTGTTTAAGAGTTGTATGTGAAAAACCTATATTTTATACGCTACAGCTTTTTGAAGTAGCTACATATATCTCTTAGCTAATCGCTACTTAGCTTTGGAAAATAGTGTCATAGTATTTTTGTAAACAAAATAACATATCAAGTTAGCATACCTACATTTTGTTTTCAAATCATTAAAAAAATACCCGAGTTTATCTCATAAATTGTAGAATATCTACATAAGCAAAAGTAATTAATTTCAAAGAAGTTCAAGTTGTTTTTCCTTCATTCAAAATTGAAAAAAATAATTCAATCAAGTTCAACGTCAATATTACTTAATTTTTCTTTGAAGTTGAAACAATTAAAAATATATTTAAAAAGTTATATAACGTTTTTATTCTTATTTTGGTATAAATTACAATGTGCGGACAATCACAGTGGGAAACTTTTTTTCTCTGACATCAAAATTTATTTCCGGGAAAAAAGAAGTTCCATGAAATTGATAATAGGAAGGACCATTTCCAACATTAAACACCACGTATTGCTTTCTATCCTGAAGCGTTAACATGAAAAGAACAATACTATCCCACAACCCAACGACCAACAGCTCTTCACAATATTCACAATCAACAAAAATCTATTTAAAACTGCATAATGAACAATACTTGTATATGTAGGTACATTGAAATTTTCTAGTGTAACTCTTCAGAATTTCATAAACGTCGAAATGGAAACCCATATAGCTATAGCAATTTAAAGCACACTCAAAAAAAAAAAAAAAACTTTAAGTCAAATTTTCGTTTTAGCGCTACTTTAGCTCCAAAAACGGACCCTCTCAGTGCTTAAGCTTTTGTAGTGCGGTTCTTTTTAGCTTTGTTTATAATTAAGTGGTTGGCGTTTGGCATTTCAACGTTCCCAAAATGGAATTTTCATCGAGGTTTTCGTTTTTGGGATGCAATGAAAATAGCTTGTGTACTCTTGATATAAAATACCCTTATTGGGTTTTTGAAGAACGCGCAATGTCGGCCATGGATAAGCCATGCAAATAATCATAAAAGATTAATTACCGAGAGTACTTACACTCCCTTGCTTCTCCTACACCCATAACCAAATTGGACAATTTAAAAAAGGATGACATAACACAACACATGAATAATTCACATGAAAAATAATCTGTCGCCCATGTGAGCGAATTCAAAGTTGGTGGCGCACAGTGACTCTTTTTGATCTTTTTGTGGCACAAAATAAAACTTTTCATAATTAAAAGTTAAAGAATAAAAAATATAAGCAGGACAGGATCGCACAAACATAGATTGCGGTTTTTTAATGTTATAAGAAAACTATATGCATTGCATATAAAAAGTAGGTATTATATTTTCAAAACAATTACATTTTTAAAGGAAAAATGGGAAAAATTACTTTTTTAAAACCAAAAACAGGACAGGACCTTCCCCACCCTAGAACGCAAAAAAAGCGTGTAGTTAACCGCCGACGAAAATCTGTTCTGAATTTGAAGCAAAATTGGCTCAAACATGATGAACACAGACGTAGGTACAGACGCACAAACGCTCAGGTGCACAGATGTATTATACACACCGGCACGGAAAGTATGACGAAGCCCAGTAATATCTACGCCAATGTTAGTTTGCTAAAAGCTAACTTATAGATATAATCTTCGGGTGCTTTTTTTTTCAAATATAGGTATTCATTTGGGTTAAATTTATTTGGAATTGGGTAAAATTATTGGTAGTATTCTTAATATTTATTTGGAATTGGGTAAAATTATTGGGAGCATTCTTAATATTTATTTTTAAACTGTGCTAAGCACACAATTATTGAAGTTTTATTTAATTTTCTGAGATTGCATTGCATTCCTATAGTTTATCATGCCAATGCTTGAATCTTTTTGTAAAGTAGACAATTTCACCAAGCTGCTGAGTATTACTTAAGCAAATTTGATATAAAAAGGAGCTACATATGTACAAAAATACCTGACCTAATCGACTTATTTATGGTAAAAGGAATACCCTCTAACTATGTTGAAATTACAGATAGTTTTGATCTCTTCCCGGATCATTCTGCCGTCATACTCAATACGAGCGAAAGTCTTATAAAAATTGAAAAGCCACCCAGGCTAACAAACGGTAAAACCAACTGGGATGGATTTAAGAAAGATATCGAGGACAGCGTTGAATTAAGGATATCATTACAAACGTCTCTCGAACTTGAAGACGCTGTAGATACTTTTGTTGATATGATACAAAAGGCCGCATGGAATAACACACCTTATCAAAGGGAAATGCCGCGCTGCAAATTTATAAAATATCCGCAAGATATAAAAGATTTACTGAAAGAGAAAAGAAAAGCTCGAAAGAACACAAAGCTATAGTTTAAATCGATTGTGTAATTTGCTTAAAACGAGAATATCAGATTTCAAAAACGGTGAGTTTGAAAATTACCTCGAAAATCTGACAGTAGGAAAAGATTCTAACTACTCACTTTGGAAAGCTATAAAAGTAACAAAAAGACCAAAGCCTCCAGCGCCTCCTATTAAGAAATGCCAAAATGAATGGGCTAAAAGTGACAAAGAAAAAGCTATGGTATTCGCCGATTACCTGGAGGAAACATTTAAGCCTTTCGATGGACAAGCAATCAACGAAAATTTTAATATGAATTTTACATCAAATGACAGCTACACAATAAGAAATGCTACACTTGCCGAGTTAAAAAGAGAAATAAAGAAGCTTAAGTCCAATAAAGCTCCAGGTTATGACTTAATCACGGCAGAAATTCTAAAAATGCTTCCTCGTAAAGGTTTGATCAACCTTCTTTATATAATAAATGCCACCCTTAGGTTAGAATATGTTCCGAGCCAATGGAAAGTTGCGGAAGTAATAATGGTTTTGAAACCTAGCAAACCATCTCATGAAAAGAAGTCTTACGGAACGATTTCGCTTCTACCTATAATATCAAAAGGTTTTGAAAGAATACTACTCCTTCGCCTGCAGCCGATTTAAAAAAAAAAATTAATACCTGAACATCAGTTCGGATTTAGAAGAAAGCATTCGACCATTGATCAAGTGTATAGGATAACTGACGTAATTGAGAGAGCTCTTGAAGAAAAGAAAAAAATCTGTTCGACGGTCTTTTTGGATGTGTCGCAAGCGTTTGACAAGGTGTGGCACGAAGGCCTCAAATTCAAATTACGACAAGTTCTGCCTGAAGGACTTTATAAAATTCTTAACGAATATCTAGAAAACAGACTTTTTCGTGTAAGACACGGAAATGAATATTCAAATAGTGGCTGGGGTACCACAAGGTAGTGTTTTAGGTCAAGTTCTGTACCTTCTATTTACACGTGATATACCTCAAACAGAAGACACTATCGTAGCAACGTTTGCTGATGATACTGCAATACTAGCAGTAGGCAAAACGATTAACGAAGCTACGATTAAATTACAAAATGTTAATAATGTTAATGAGTGGACAAAAACATGGCGAATAGCGCTCAATGAACAAAAGTTAGTCCACGTGGACTTGTCTTTCTTAGTACCGGTCGTGTACCATTTGCGAATGAGGCAAAATATCTGAGAATGACTCTAGACGCGAAATTAAAATGGAAGCCGCACGTAAAAAAGAAATGCGAAAACTTTCACCGGAAAGTTACCTGCAACACGTTACTTAGCTTCGTTAAAAATAAACTGCTAGATAAGTTTCAACTTTGTTGCAATCGGGAAGTGGAGGTGGTTTTAGTGTAGTAAGAATCTCACACTTCTATGAGCACGCGTTTTCCGGTCCTCATAGAGCCTGATGCAGGTTTTGCACCTACCCACGGACAAAAAAAAAAAATATATATAAATTGAGCATTAAAGGGTTCTGAGTCTGACTGCCCATAAAATGATTGAACACAGTACGACCATTGAATAATAGTGAAGGATTTAAAAGGAAATGCCGATGCATATTAGTTTTGAAATTCTGAATATTAAAAGAAGAGGGAAAAATAGAGCGTAGTAAATCATTCCACATTGGTGTGGTTCAGCTAAAAGACTATTTCGAATTTTAAGTAACTAGTGCTCGTAATATTTTTTTCATTTTCTTGTGATGTTTTGAGTTTAAAAATATTCTTTAGCTAATTTTCCATATATAGTTGTCAAAAGAAGCCACTTTACGTTGGGCGCCAATTCTCAAAACAACTTCACAATAATTGAAGGTATGTATACGTATAGCCATATAAATATTATTCTCATTTTGTGTGACAGTTTGAGTGAAGTGGATTTCCAACTAAAAAAAAATTCAAAAATTAAAAGGAAGACGAACATTGCACCACGACTGTATACAATTCTGAAGTTCAGTTCTGCTTTTATGATAAACTTCCGGTTAACTGGATCAAATAAACATGCATTGGTGTAGGTTGATGCTTTGCGCACATTTTGGAATGTGGTAGGCAATTCCCCAGAGTATATCTCTATATAGGACGTAAAATTATATACATACATATATATACATACAGAAGATCACATCATATGAAACTTGATGTGGAGTACCAGTTCAACTTGAAAATTGAATATTAATAACTTTTTGAGGGAAGCTACCTTGCACTTTCGAACTCAATAGCCATTTCATAACCATGGCAAAGGTAGAATCCTATGGATAAATAAAATAGAATTCCCATTCGAGTGTGAAAGCCAAAAACTAAACCTGGTAATCAAATCGTAGTCCTTCATAGCACACATGTCCATTGTACGGTCTATGATGTGCATAATTAGATTCAGGGAATTACTTAGACGTCTGGTTTTATATAGATGGTCATGTGATGTCTAAAGAACATTAGATTTAGAATTTAAGTTATGTGATTTAGAAAATTTTACGCAGACAGTTTGAAGATTTTTTTAAAGTTTCACTCGAAATCCATACAATTCAAAATATGAATTATGTTTCACAATTTAATTGGAAGCATTGCATATTCAAATCCTGGCAGCAAAATTTAATTGAAAAATTAAAATATGGTGCATTTGAAAATCGCATTTGACGTGAGAATAAAACAGCGATGGAGCTGTGCTAGTTTTCAAACAACAATACAAGCCAATTTTCTTTTCAACCAGGAAATACCTAATTAGGTATGTTGGAATTGAAAAAAAGACCCTGTCCCTATATCAAGTAGGAACGCTAATATTAATCATTATGGAAAGAACTTATTCATAATTCGGAAGCTAAATTTCCGATTAACATTCAAATTTAACTAATTCTCCATTGATCAATACCAAAAATAGAGAAAATCGAATGGCGCCCAACGCTGAATTTTTATTTAATAAAATATGTGGGCAACCAAAAGAATGTTTATATCGTAAACATAACTGACTTCTTCTTTAGAAATTAAAAGTGAAACTCACAAATCAAACAACAACAAAAAAAGCTATAAAACTTAAGACATACCGCGCGCCACGACCAAATTTGTGTAGATGTTCGACCATATCCGGCGCAGCGCGGTGCGGCATTCTGTCCAGTATACAAAGTCAAAATGCTGTAATACCAGTCTCGTTTTCGATTACAAATGTTTTGTGATCTTATGCGGTGATAGCCACCATCACAATTTGTGTGAGCGTCGCCGCCGCGCCGTCCGGCAATTGGACAGTCCACCAAAAAAGAGGCTTCTTTTATGTTTTTTTTGTATAGTGACATCTGTAGTAACGAATGAGATAAAAAAATTGAATATTTGTGCATACAAATGATAAATGGCAAGTGCCGAGGGATAGGTAGACAGCAAACGTCGTAGGTACGTAGGTTCCACCAAAATGCACAAAACCCAGTTGGTCGAAAAAAAACAGTTGGGTGATGGGAAGTCGGCTGCAACAGACACATTCGAAACTTGGGAACACCACAAAACTGCTTATAGATACAAAATTTCCCGCGCGCAAAAGGTGCAATTGCATACTGGGGTAATTTTTTTTTTGTTGCTGTTGCAAACTTTTTTTGGCATTACAACTTGAAGCGTTGATACCACGCCTATTTTAAATCAAGATTGACGGAATGATTTAGTACTCTTTGATAAGAGAATAATTGCATTTGCAATTACTTTAATCTTCCACTGTCAGGACTTAAAAATGGTAAATTGATACTTGTATTTTTTGTTGTTGTGTATGTAGCTTTAACAACAACTTAATTAGACATGATCTTGCCTATTATATCAGTGTCTTTAACAGCTCAACGAATTTAATCGCTTAAAATGGATTGAGAATACTTAATTTTTGCGGGGCATTGTTGCAGGCATCAGATCAATTGGCTTCTTTGTTTAGATAGAGGGATGTGTCTCGGAAGAAAAACAAAAACTCGGAAAAACACAGTAGTACTAACAGTGACCACATAGGAATTGGAACACACATTTGAACTTGAAATTATCATTTGAGAGCGTAGTTCACTGCTCTTCACTTCAGCATACTTCTTAAGACGCTTAAGTGGCAAGAGGTCAACAGGTCGTTTTTCGAACGAGTCTCTAATAACCTCCTTACAAGTCTTACACAGCCACTATCAAATACTGGGAACAAGTGGAAACACTGTCAAAAGGTTACCAGAGATGCAACCTTTGACGTTTTGGGCCTTACACGAACTCCACAACAAAATCCATGATATAACCATGGTTGCCTACAGCACAAGCAGCTTAAGAGGCATACAATGAGGAACTGTCACTAATTCCATCCAGCCAATCTCCACGAATGAAGAAAGTTACATTTGTACTTGATTCCAATAAATCTGATGAAGCTAATGGCTTTGCTGCCAAGCTGTTTAAAGCGGGAAGTATGCACCAGTTCATCTGGAAAATTCAGTCGGGCGAAAGACCCATGAACTGAATGTTTGATCAGGGATCAAGAACAGATACTCCGGACTGCACCAACTACAGAGGCATCAATACCGAGCAAATATTCGCATTACGACGGATCTTGGAAAAATACCCAGAGATTTCAAATCAAAACCCGTCAGATTTTCATCGGTTTCAAGGGCGTGTTTGACATGATCTGTAGAAATGAGCTATGTTTGTGGAGTAAAGTCTGATTTTGACATTCCGGCCAAACTCGTCTATGAGTACAGGGTGACTATGGAGAACGCACGCTACTTCCTCAAGGTCGGCACAGACTTCACCAATACATGCGATGTCAAAAGGTTTTAGACAAGGCGATGAAGAATAGTGCAAGATTCTCAAGCCAACACTAGAGGCACAATCTTGTTAAGCTCTATTCAATTACTCGCACACGTCACACCGACAATATTGACAACAATGAAAGGACAAAGCGGGATGTCAGTGGAGCTTTTGTGAATATTGAGTAGGAACCCAAGAAGATGGTTTTAATTGTCAATGAAAGCTTAATCAAATATATACCATCATCAAGATAGGAAACAAAATACCGACATCTTGAACAGAGGCTTTCCGGGTAATTTTCACTCCTGTCTGCAATGACGGAAAATTGAGAAGAATGTATTGTATAAAACTGAATTGTATGGCTATTAGAGCGGTACTGACATTGCCAAAAAAGTGAAAAGCTAATGACTGAGGTGACTTGGTGATTTGGAGCGATATCATATTCCGGAAGATCTTATAATCCATCCCCGTAGGCTGGGAGCTGACTGCTAATCAAATGGTGCAGACATGTAGAAGAGGACCTCAACGAAAAAAAATAAAAACTGTGAGTTCAAAAATTATTCAATTAGTAAATTTCTGAAAAGTTTGATGACGGACGCTTCTGCTGAAAACCAGGGTTTGAAACTCAGCCAAGCACCTAAAAAGACACCAGACTCAAAACCCACTTGTAAAAATCTCAAGATGGAGAATGAAATGACTTCAATAGCCTTCAAAATGCTTTCAACAGCATTCAATTAACTGCATGTCGTAAATTTGAATCTGTCCAACATCATAATCAAATTGTAGAAGCCATTGTTTGATTGAAACAAGGACAGCCACCAACAAGTGAAGTAACATCTTACAGTACAGACCAACATCGCTTATACCATCATGGCAAAAGTTTTCAAAAAACTGCTGTTGATAGGTAAGTCTTAGGCAAAGGTAACACATGTAAGTTTTACTTTTATAAGCAACTTTTGAAAAAATTACAAGCGTAAACAGCTCTGTAAGTGACTTACAGTAAATTTGTCAACTTACGTAAGCTGTAAGTTGAAAGAGAAACTTTTAAGTAGAAATGCGTCTTTTCCAACTTGCGGAATTCTCACAGCTTACTGTATTCTAGTATTTTTTACTGTTAGTTCATCTGTAATGAAAAGCCTCTTGTAAGTTGCTTCTGTAGGACTTGCATAAGTGGTAAGAAAAACTAACATGTGTAATCTTGGCCCTAGCAACATAGTAAAAGAAAGAAGACTAATCCCGAACCATCACTTTGGATTTATAAAAACAAAATTCCACAAATATGTTCGGCTCTATTCTTAAATGTTGCTCAAGCCTTTGATTAAGTTTGGCTCTTAGGCCATGAGTGCAAACTGCATAGGGACCTTCACAGGCAGCACTAAGAAATACTGAAATCCTACGAACCTATATACTCTTTAGAGTATGGGACCTCCAAAATTACAGGGAAGTGTGTTAGAATCAACTGCGTATTAGTTTGTATTAGTTCCAGTCTACATCAAAGCTATTACGATGGCCACCTTGGTTGATAATACTGCAACATTGGTGTCTGAAAAATCCGTTACGAAGGCTACAGAAAAACTGCAAAATGCAGTCAATAAAGCTAGTGATTCGGCGTAAAAATAATGGCGTTTGAACGAAAGAAAATCGACACACGTAAATAAACTTAATAAACAAAAACCTAAGCAGTGTTCCACTTCATATCAACAGTAAAGCTGTATGTACTTTGGACTTGCCAAATACCGTGAAATGACATTGGATGCAAAGCTAAAATGAAATAAGCACATCAAAAAGAAAAGAGAAGAACTAAACTTGAAGTAAATATAAAAGTAGGTACCAGTAGGTCAGAGTAAAGAACTCTGACCTACCTGGTCCTTAGTACCTTCCGGGGTCTTTTTGTTTAATCTCAATGGGTTGGTGGGTGATCGTGATTTCATGATTAAAATCTTTCCCTAAAACTTTATCCCGATGTAAAGTGCTTTCGAGTGGCTTTCAATACAGTAGTATCAATTTTGAGCTGTTAGGAAATTAATGAATTCATTTATTTAATAAAACCAATATTACATGCTTATGGAACTTTTATTTTCAACTGAAACATATTCCTTCCCTTGAAGCCATTTCCTTAGTTAATGTATTCTACTTGAATAGCTTTATTCAAAATAATAAGTACTGAAACCATAATCAACATTGTTTTGTATCACAATTGTTGTGAAACAAAAACTTTCGACAGCTAAATCAAAAACAATTATTTTCTGTTGCCCCAATTCACAATCACACGAGTATTCCCTTACAGATGTGAAAGTTTATAAATTTCTTAAGTTTATTTTCGGGAGAGTAAGGCAATCTGAGATAAAATTACAAAATTTAATTACTAAGTATTGGATTACGGTATTTTCTTCAACAAGTTCTTCAAATAAATTGCAAATATTTCTTTTGAAATGCTTTTGAAATTTTTTGAAGACTTTGTTTGGACACACCATGTATACAAACAAATAAAACAAGGGCAGGAAAAAACGCTACTAATACAAGTACTTTGCACGGTTTATGTATGTATAATTTCAAGCTCAAATTAAATTAATGTGCAAACAAATTCTTATCTTATTTACTGTCTGTAGTTTCCTTCTTATCTTGCTATTCTGCAATGCTACCATACGCGTTATTGTATGTAACGGTAAAGGGGCTATCTGACTGACCGACAGTCACAACAAAGGTAATGTTGGTGTTATAATACCAACCCACTAGCAAGGCAATTCGTCTCTAATGACACATTCTAAAAACCCTTTGAGTGCCTAGAATTAATTTAATAAAAACACCCCATAATAATATGTTAAAATCTGAATAAATCAAATACCCACCTGAGATCTCGAATAACAACAATAAAAAAGAACTCAAATTACTGTAATACATTATCAGAGTGGTGTGAGCCTTGACTCGTTTCCTATAAGCCCCTCAAAGGAAAATTCATAAAAAAAACTTCTTAACGAATTAAATTGGAGTTTATAACTACAACACCTAATGGAAATAGTCAGAAATATCTGTTGGAATGGGTATATTTAAACATGACAGACTTTGCTGAAGTTGAATTGAAAATCAAGGAGAGCCATGGCCACCCTATTTACCGGACTCAAACATCATCCAAAACTTTTGGGCCTGGCTATATAAATCATTTTAAAGAGGCCCTTGGATAGTTTGAAGATAAAGACGCCTTAATCGAGAGAGATGCCTGGAGCAAGATTTCGCTTGATTAAAAAAAAATGCATGACTCAATTCCGAACCGTCTTAAAAGAGTGTTTCGGAGTGAAATGGTGATTTTATAAATAAGATCGTGGAGCGTGTACTTGTTCGATCAAAACGATTAAGGTGTCTTTGGACAAAAAAACTTGAATTGAGACTCAAATATATCAAAAACGTGACGTGTTAGAGCAATATTAAGCCCAGATTTGAGCTCAGCGCATCAAAGACCACTAGAAAAGTATATCATGGTTCATTTTAAAGAAAAAAATTCAAGTTTTGTCGCGCAATGTAGGTAGGTAGTGTTTAGTGTTTTCTGGTGGATTTTCGGATACGGTACAAACACGTCAATATTCAGCTAGCGCTTGATGCCAAATGGGTTGTCGCGAAAAAAACCTAAGAAAGAAATTTGTTGGAAATTGTTTAAACTTTCAATTGTACTCTGATATAGGTCACGAATAATTGATAGTTTTCGAGCCATAAGCATTGTATATCCACTCTATAGTATTCTCATGAAACACGATTTTGTAGGTTGACATTTGGTCGATAGGTTCGCTGTGATCGCCTTACCGAGATCCCTTAACGAGATCCCTTAACAAAAATTAGGATTACATTTGGACGCATAGATGGCCACGAGCTTTTTTTCTTCATGAGAATACTATAGAATTTATATACAATGCCAGTAAAAAACTCCCAAAAATATATTTTTGCATTTTGTTTCCTTGTTGCGTCACGAAATTATAATCGCAAAACTCAGACTCGGATTCAGCAACTCCAAAAACATAAAGCAGGGAACAAAAAATGCAATATGACTGGACTAATAGATAGGTATATCGAAATTTTTGTATTTATTGTTATTTTTTGTTCTTAAGTTTTTGTTTTTAAGATGATTAAAAAAAAACAACAAGCCCGGATCCAGAGGAGGGTTGCGGTAGTGGTGTAGAAATTGTTGTCTCTTTTGAACGCAGAATGATATAGACAATAAATGGAATGAATGCACCAGGCAAATCTTTACCGATTGTAGGATAGACAAATGAAATGACAAGACAAATTTGTAAAATGTTTTCATGGGTAAACAGTGGCTTATTTCTGTTCCTAGCAGTACCACCTAGAAACAAAAATGTTTTATCCGAGGTACTGCCTCTTGCCAGAAACTGACAAATCCTCCAAGAGTATACTTGTCATGAAAAAGTGTTTCTCATTTAGCCGTTCGGACTCGGCCAAAAACTGTAGGTCCTCTCCATTCCTGCCAACAACGCGCACACAGGAATGGTTGGGAGCTGTAAGTCACTAGGCTCTGGTTCTCCACGAGCTGTTGCGCCACCCAATTTTTAATATTTTATTTCAACAGTGGATTATAAACTTCATTCACTACAAATGCAACTCTAGAATTCAATTTTTTCTGCGTAAGTTTTCACAAATTCTACAAGAATGTAGGTCCCAAGTTTTTGAGCCTAGTGTGACCATTCTCTCAGAAACGAAAGGGTACCTGCAATTAGTAGTATTTTTGGTTTTAAGCATGCCTATACCTAGGGACCCCAGGCAAACATATTCAAAAAATAAAAACCCTTGAGGTAACTACCAGGAGAAATTAATGTCATATGAATATGATTCTAGAAGACTTCATCACTTCTCCTTAAACCAGTTGAAGCTACTTATGAAGCGTGCAAGACTTCTAATATCTAAATTTCTCAGATCACTCTAATAGAGGTCTTCCAGATTGAGCAACCGGAAAAAAAACTTTTCGTATAACGAAACTATCCTCATTGTACAAATCTTTTATTTGTTCATTGCTTTAAATGTTATTCTTAAACTTTGAGCTTAATCAACAATAGATCGATTTGGAAATATATTCTGAACATTAAATATCCTTTCATTCCTCAAATGCTTGCTCTCAAAGTCGTTAGAAAATGTCACTAGAAGTAATCAAATAACATCGCTCAGTGAGGTACCTAGATAAAACGACAAGGCCGTCAAAACGCCAACACTGGTAACGGCAAATCACCAGACATATAATATCGGAAAATATACCAACTAATGCCAAAAATTAGCTTAGATGGAAAAGATATTAGGGGTTTTTCTTTTTTAATTCAGAGCAGAGTCTGAACTTTCAAACAAAAAGTTGTGTTTCTTTTTTAGCTCTGAGTGTTCAGAGCTATACTGTGTGAACGCATAAAACTTTATTATTTATAAATATACAAACTGTAGTGTTGTACAGACCTTGGGCACTGGTTTTATCACTTGAAAGTCGATAGAAGACAAGTACATACATTTGCTATCATCACCATTTTCTCTAATTGGTGCAAAACTATCTTTCTTAGGTAAAAATATTCGAATCTACTAAATCAGAACTGTGTAATAGTGTAATTCTTTAGCAAGATCCTATCAGGTAAAAAGTTGGCAATCATTTCATTGTACTTTCATACAATGTACCATTTGAAATCGACTAGGTTAGGCTAGGCAGAAGGGCTGACAGGCGATCTTGTAACCGTCACACTTAGATTTATGTAGATCCATTGTTATACCTTAGGAAGTTGTATTCCACTTAATGCAAAAGCTTATGTGTTCTTTTAGCAGTCAAGCCATTAAGAGGCGTTGATGAAGTTCTATTCTATTAGCCGAAGTTCTAGAAAGTTCCTCTAAGTCGTCATAGAAATGATTCCCATAGTGGCATAGTGACCCTGGGCTCCACATCACTTCGAAAAATGACATCAGCAGAGGTAAAAAACATGAATAACTCTTACTAACCGCTGTTTCTTTGAGTAAATAAAGCACTTAAGTACACGGAAAGAATTCTTGGATCATATCACGAAAAATGAGCTGCAAATTACGAAAAATTAATCCCGATTTATACCTTGGCTCGGGACTTCGTAATTTACGACTATTTGTTTGCAATTTGCAAAACTGAGCAAAATGAAGATATTGATACTCAAAAATCGTAGATCAACCCTCTTTAAGTATCAATTATGCTATTAGACCAGGAAAAATAGCACAAATCTAATGGGGAACCTTGAACAAATTAATTAATGAAATATTAAAATTGAAATCGACGTAGAATTGCAACCTCTATAACATATTCAAAGTCCCCCAAAATCCCCGCATTGGCTTTTTGTGTAGAAGCATTTGAATAGGTGCAGACGGGGAGAACTTGGAGGTCTATCAAACTAAAATATTTGTTTCGGTACAACCTTACCATATGATACATGCTTTAAGGGTAGTTTTTAACGCTGAATCTAATGAAAGCAAATTCAAAATGATACAACCACCAAAACAAAAGTTATAGTCCTTTTTATGTAATGATGACTTTTTTTCAGGTACAACAGGTAAAATATTATCGAAAACCCTTTGAAAATAAAGGTATGTTAATGAAATTTGGAGTGAATGTTCCATTTGTCATACGAACTAAGAATCAAGACAGTCCCCAAAAATATCCATGGTGAAAGGGTGTTTTTTTAAGCGGTATGGGCAAGTGTAGAATGTTTACCATAACACCCACGGAAAAACTCTTACACCCATGAAACTCGCCAAAAATATTGAATTTGTTATGGCAACCAAGAATCCAAATAGTCCATACAAATATCTTTTGTCTAATAGTGTTTTTGTGGCGGTTACATTTTGACCTGTTCTACGCGAAAATACGTTTTCAAAAACTGATTTTTGTTTGAAAAGGACCATAACTTTGTTAAGGATGCTTGTATCATTTTGGTTTTGCTTTTATTAGATTCAGCGTTAAAAAATACCCTTAAATCATATACCTACCATACTTAGTGTATATATACCTCAATTACACCAAATCGGAATTTTGGCTCAAATCTTTCAACTTCTTCCCAGATTTTCCCTCTCTTTAATAAAAAATCCCCCAGAACAAATATATTTATGTGGACTATATTGAGTCTTGGTTGCCATGACAAATTTAATATATTTGGCGAGTTTCATGAGTGTAAGAGTTTTTTCGTGGGAGTTATGGTAAACATTCTTCACTTGCCCATCCCCCTTAAAAAAACACCCTTTCACCATGGATATTTTTGGGGACTGTCTTGATTCTTAGTTCGTATGACAAATGGAACATTCACTCCAAATTTCATTCACATACCTTTATTTTCAAAGGGTTTTCGATAATATTTTACCTGTTGTCAGTAGCGTAGCTAGATGGGCGAGGGCCCTGGGGCAGAAAATAAAATGGGGCCCCTTAACAGAAATTGGTTTGGTTTTTGATTAACAAAAAAAATGAGAAATTTTAGAAGAGGTATGTAATGTTATAGGAATTTTTAACAAAAACTGTCAGCCTAAGATATTTCTTAGGGATATAATTTTTAAAGCTTAGCATGCAGTTTGGTTACAATAGCAAAAAATTGGTGGTAAGAACAGAAAAGTCAGTGGAATGTTTCAAAAATCGTTACTGAGCCAATATATGTATTTGAGTGATCTTGATTTAAAAGTTCAGTTTGGCCGTAAAAATATTTTGATAAAAGATCGACAAAAAATTTTATTTTTGAGTCATTCCATATGAAAACGTCTATCAAAAAAGCATCAAGCACATCTCAGATTTTGCTCAAACTTTGTGAGATGCCCCTACCCCCTTTGAAACATTTGAAATTCCTTTTTTGTTTCTATTTTGAGATGGTATTTTAAACTGAAGTATAGTAGTTTTTGAGAAAAAAAAATAAATTCAGACAAAATAATAACAGGACCTGGTCAGAAGCAACGCTGGCAGATTTTTGCTGTTCAATTTTTCGTCAGACAATGGAAAATATGAAAAGAAAAAAGCTTCAAAATAATGGAAAAAAAAGTTATAGTAAATTGTTTATTATATTTTTGAATTTATTTTATTTTCTAAAACTACTTTTTTAAGGTGTCATTTGGTAGAATCGGTGTGTTTTTTATATTGTAAAATATTTTACCAGTTTTTTATACAGAACACTCAGTGAAATATACTAATGAGAAAAAAGTATTTGGGATTTTAAAACGCTTAGTGGTTTCTTTTTTTAAAGTCTTTTATTAAAATTTATTTAATATACTTACCTATATAGGGAAATTCTATTATTTCCCAAAAAAATATGTTTTTTACAGCGTAAATCATAAAAACTACGAAATTTCAAATTTCTGTTGTTTTTTTTTTAAATAACGGTTGATGGATGATGACAAATCTGGTTTTATGTGAAAGCTTATATTATGTGGAGTAAGTCCTCCAAATTTGAGCAGAATACGCCCAATAGTTTTTTTTTACCAGGTCAACCAAGTCTTAGAGGGCTCTTTTTTACAAATCAATCATATTTTTCAAAAATCATTTAAAAAAAAACTGACGTGATAGAATTTTTCTGAAACCAGATTTAGATTTTAAAAAGTCAAATCTATCTTAAAAAATTACTTGAAGGCGAAAAAAAACGTTGATTTTTGTAGACCAGTGTTATTATTATACCTTAATTCCTATATACAAATCACAGAAAGAAACGACAAAAACAAACCCAAATAAAACTACAAAGCCATTTTCTTCACATATGTATGTACATAATTAATAATTATCACCCCCTACAACGGAATCCGATGAATGAGCTGCGGAGGGAATCAGACTCAATTCTGACATTTTTACAATAATCTGCTAGAATAACTAATCTCGGCCGTATTACAGAGTACCAAAAGCAAAGTCAAAAATGAAATCATAGCAGTTAGCCATCATCTAGATAAAAGCTTTAACAGCTCCTTGGACCGGCAGATAGGCTATCTAAGATTTTATCAGTTTCTGTTGGATATTATTGTCAGAGATATTTGAGCCAAAAGTAGAAATTTATCTGGCAAAAAAGGTCCGGATATGCTATCCAAGACTTTATCCACAAGTCTTGTAACTGACCCATAATATTCAAAACAAACTGAGCCAAAACATTCTTAAAGATAAGAAGAACTTTTATTTTCGCTTTGAAAAATTGTTTCGTCAGGCTGTCTCTGGGCCCCCAAACCTTCGGGGCCCTGGGGCGCCGCCCCAGTTTGCCCCTGGGTAGCTACGCCGCTGCCTGTTGTACCTGAAAAAAAGTCATCATTACATAAAAAGGACTATAACTTTTGTTTTGGTGGTTGTATCATTTTGAATTTGCTTTCATTAGATTCAGCGTTAAAAACTACCCTTAAAGCATGTATCATATGGTAAGGTTGTACCAAAATAAATATTTTAGTTTGATAGACCTCCAAGTTCTCCCGTCTGCACCTATTCAAATGCTTCTACACAATGCCAATGCGGGGATTTTGGGGGACTTTGGATATGTTATAGAGGTTGCAATTCTACGTTGATTCCAATTTTTATATTTCGTGAATTAATTTTTTCAACCTCGGAACCCATTTTTCCTGGCTATATCGAGACAAAACAAAAATTGCGGACAACAAATCGCAATTTGATGCTAATATTCCTCAGTTGCACAATTTGTAAATTTGCGAAAAAGATTTGTGATCACCACTTTTATTTCGTGATATTGCCACTTGGAAAGATCAATCCTGCTCTACCCTTCATTTTGCACGTATATACATTTAATTTAATTTATTTGAAATAAATGAAGGGTCCAGGGGAAAAAACGGCTTAAGTCCACTTGAATGATTCCGAGAAAAACGAAGTTGTAAATGTATTACTAAAATAATGGCAATTTAAAGAAAAATAAATAAAACTAACAATTTTTTTTGTTGAACACGAAGTACTCAAGTAAGCAAACATATATTAATTTTAACATCTTGAATTTTTTGCATGATAAGCTGACATGAGTCAAAAGGAACTTTGACGTTTTAAACCAAAATTTTGAATATTTTATTTGAAATTTTCTTCTGAAGAACCGGAAATGATAATTGGAAACGGTTTTTTGCTTTTTATTCAGACACCTCTAGATTTTCAATATAGAGTTTGAAAATCAAATAATTTTCAAAAGCGTGACATTGGACCGTTTTGCAATTCAATTTGTTAAACAGGACCTAGACCGGATATAGTTAAAAGTTCTAATTTTTTTTTGTTTTAATTATTTACCTACCTGACGTTTCGCTCATTCAGAAGTTTTTCTTTTTTAAATATCGCTTTGTTTAATTTTTGGAGCAAAAAAGATACTTTTGGAAAGAGCTTTTTTAAAAAGTGTACTATTTTGCGAGATTTCAAAATCCTATGTGAAGAGAGCTATATTACATCAGATAGTACTCATACAAATCTATACGATGTCATCATTAGTTTAATTTTTTCAAAAAGTGGACTTGAGACGTTTTTCCCCTGGACCTTCAAATACTTTATGCTTGACTCTTCTTGGATTTGAACTCGCTACCCCCCAGTTGCGGAGCGAGTATGCAACCACCAGGCCAATTTGCATTACAGATCTTTGGTTGTCACACATTGATGACTAGATACCTGCCATGGTGTGGTGCTTTATTTCTTCGAGAAGTAAATTGCGACAAGAAAGTCGTGATATAGGAATTTTTTGTTGGTGATTTGCAACTATTCTCATGGAGTTGCGAATTACGACAAAACAAAACGTAATTCAGTGATTGTGCAATGTTATTAACTAAATATTTATCGCAAATCAATATTTTTAAATGCTGTTTGTGAAATTATGCTTTTGAGAGTAAATTACGCCAAAACAGTTGTATTTTGCTATGAAAAGTACAAGCTTGAATCATGGATTTTAATTGCAAATCACGAAGCAACAAATTTTATAAATTGCTACATTTTGGACTGTTTAATTACCAGTTTTTGTATTAATTGGGATTCAAATTTCTTTATTACGAATTAAACATGATTCGTAAATTGCAACTGCAAATTTTTCAATTTGTTATTTTTCAATTCTTTCCTTGTAGTAGTTGTAGTAGTAGTCAACTCTAAACCATCTGTATATCCCATTTGGTAATTCTAATTACTGGCGCAGATTACTGATTGTGTCAAAATGCCTGAAGTCTGATCATGACCCCTCCCATCAAGCTCATATTTTGAATTCACGCCTGAGCAATGATAACCACCTAACTCCAATTTGATAAGATAGCCCAAAAGGAAATAAGAAAAAGTATGTTCGGTCAATTGTATTTCGAATACGCTGGCGGCAGAGGTTCAATAACAACTCAAATAAACAAACCAAAGCAACTTCCCGTCAGAGAAAGATACGACCGAATCGTTAGGACTGACCAACCAACGTACGCGGTGACGACTGGCAATATTTTTGTGGTCGATTCTATTTAGTAGACAAACGTAATGCGGAAGTAATTTATAAGCCAGTGAAAATGAAAATAAGAACTTATTTTGTCGGCTTTGAGAGGAAATCTTTAGTAAAATTCAATATTAGCATTCTATAATCGGCTTAGTTTAAGAGGAAGAATTTAAGGTTTCGTAAAATGATTTTAAGTTTTTTTTTATAGGTGTAGATTCGATTTAATTCTGAGAAATGATTGTTTTTTTTTACTTTGAAATTTTATGACTGGTCTTTTATTGACAAAATCTTTATGAATTTTGAGTATCGAAGTATTAATTTGCTTGAGATTTTAAGGGAATAATTGTACGTGTTTCGGTATTTCTTAAAGAGAAATAATTATGGAAGTCAGAAGTTTACATCGATACTTTACAATATTTATATTCGTTTGCGTTATGTGGAAATGTAGCATAACCAAAATAAATATATGAGTATGAGGGTTTGTAAGTGCATGGCATCTTGTATCGAATACAAGTCTGGTAGGATTTTTTTGGCGCCTGAAGGGGGGAAGAGAAATTGAAAATAGCGGGTTTTACATTTGTTGTGTCATGGGTACAACCAATTCGATTGAATTCAATTTAAGATATGCCCTGTTGAAGCGAACCTTATCGGCCTTATTTTGGAGACTTTTTTTTTGTTGATTTTAATTTTTTTTCAAATCTCCAAATATCTCTGATATGGTGCAAGTAAAATGGTAATATTTTGACTATTATAATTCGGATCGTTACAAATAAAGTCTCTGGGCTTGGGAAAATGGCAGATCATCATTTGCCATTTTTTTTAAATGAATGGAAGTGCTGGTATCCATGCAAAGAAGAAGAAGTAAAGGAACTGGTATATCGTGGAAAAAGTGAAGCATTTTTCAAAATAGTGTGAGTTGCACAAACACAATTACATTTGCACAGGGTCGGCGTCAGTGATGTTGTTTATCTACGTGTCGACTTTAACTGTCTACTTTTCAACGTCGACAATTGCGTAAACTACGTCGACAATGACGACAGTGTCAACAATGTCGACAATGACGTCGACATGTCAACAATAGCTTTTAGATTATCAAACTGCAAATAAATTCATTCGAGGTATCACAGGTAGGTATACATTGTTTTTGACACGAGCAGCTAAGACTCGTTCTCAAGGTAATTTGTGGGGCTGAATCGAATTCCGTCATCCGTTTACCGCCATCAGGTCTGCTTTTGAGACAAACTGCTGCTTTTTCAGTGCGAAAGCCTGCTGATCTGCTATCCCCAGAATATATACCTTTATGTACATGGTAGTAGTTTATTAATTGATTATATGTTGACAATCAGATCACTCAAAAACCAAAACCACATAGTAAAAGATTAGCCCGTGATACAAACTGAACATAATATAACAGAAAACCAGAAAACTAAATACCATGAATACTAGAATACCAGAATACCAAAATACCAGAATATGAGAATACCAGAATATCAGAATACCAGAAAATACGAATACCAGAATTCCAAGATAGCAGATTACTACACAGGTTTACAAGGTTTTCGACACGACTAAGAAAGAGTTGATCTAAGGGTATTTTTTCGTGTTGAACTCAAATCAGTTATCCGTTTTCGCTATCAGCTCTGGTTTTCGAGATATTACCGTTAGAAAGTGCAAAAAAAACCCTCTTTTCGCCATTTTTGGGGTTATGTAACTATTAACATTTTTTTCAATTTTTCTCTATTTCTTGCTCAAAAGTTCTTTTTTTTAAAGCATTGGGAGGAAAATGTTCTCTTTTTGTTAAGGTCCCAGGTGGATACTCTGCATTGTTTTCTAGAACTATGTAACTTAAATATTTTTAATAATAAAAAAATTATCGAACTACTGTTCACTTTTAACGTTCCAAGGTTTTTTCCATTAAAGTTTAGAATATCCTAGCAGGCCAGCCCTAGCATGACCCAACATGCGAAACCGTAGCTGGAAAGCAAAAAGCACATCATAAGCAAAGTTGTTGTTGTTTCATTCAAACCTTCAACATTCACAAAAGTGCCAGTGTTATCATTCAAAAATTTTCTTTCAATATAATTTCAATTTTTTTTTCTTATTTCACAATCAACCTTTTCCTAAGATATAGTCTGATGCCGCTAGGCTCAGGAAAGTCTTATCAAAGGTCTACACTCCCCCGGGATTCCTTCAAAGACCCGATAAAACATGGACAGACTCCTGCTCCGAGACATTAGAATCACTTATTACCACTCACTTCCCAGGATGTATTATCGATACATCTCCTGTGGACAGAGCCCCGAACACAAGTGTAATCTCTGACATTAGCAATCAAATCGTAGACAGTAGGAAGGTGGCTTGGGCCATTGACTCCTTCTCAGCATACAAATCTGCAGGGCCGGATGGAATAATTCCGATTATGCTCCAATGCTTTAAGGATTTAATTGTTCCAATTCTAGTGGACATCTTTAGGGGATGTCTTAACATCACTTACATTCCTACTAGTTGGAGAGAAGTCAATGTCATCTTCATCCCAAAGGCTGGCAAGCCCACGCACACTGAACCGAAAGATTTCAGGCCAATAAGCCTGTCCTCCTTTCTCCTCAAGACTCTAGAAAGACTAATTGAAACCCATATTCGCCTAAAACTGAATGATGGTGTGCTCTCGCAGGCCCAACATGCATACATGAAGGGCAAATCTGTTGAGACAGCACTTCATGAAGTGGTCGGCACAATTGAAAACTCAATACAGTTCAAGGAATTTACCCTAGCAGCATTCCTGGACATAGAAGGGGCCTTCAATAATGTTAATAACGATTCAATTCGACAAGCCCTTAACTCTATCAACATCGATCCGATGGTGACAAACTGGATAGAATGTATGCTTCAATCAAGACTTATAAATGCAGAATTAGGTGACAGCAAACTAAAAGCCAGGACGTGTAGAGGTACTCCACAAGGTGGAGTCTTATCTCCTCTGCTCTGGCTTCTCGTAGTTAACCAGATCTTAGTTAAGCTAAGTCCAAGTGGTGTCAAGGTCGTTGCATATGCCGGTGACATCGTATTAATGGCCTCGGGAAAATTTGCTCCTACGCTGAGCGAACTCCTACAAACAGCCCTTGACAAGCTCAGTAACTGGGCCAGTAGCTGTGGACTTAACGTTAACCCACTTAAGACAGAACTGGTATTGTTTACGAGGAAGCATAACGTTCCCAACATAAACCTGCCAACCATTAACGGAATTCCGCTAAAGGTTTCGGGAACTGCCAAGTACCTTGGTATTGTGCTTGACCGTAAACTACACTGGAAAGAAAACATTAAAGAAAGAGGGAAAAAAGCCTCAATTGCATTCTACACTTGCAGTAGAATCTTTGGTAAAAGATGGGGTCCCAGCCCCAGAACCATTCATTGGATGTACACAGCCATAATAAGGCCAATTCTTACGTACGCATGCATGGTCTGGTGGCCAGCCTTAGATAAGGAAACCAATCTTAAGACCATGACAAAAATCCAAAGAATAGCGTGTATCGGCACAACCAGTGCTATGAGAACTACACCAACGGCAGCCCTAGAAACATTCCTTTCACTAGCCCCACTCGATTTGTTTACAAAAGAGTTGGCGGCCAAAAGTGCTTTAAGACTTAAACAGTGCAATAACTGGAAGAGGGGCCACTACGGTCATAGAACTATTATGAAATTTACAGACATAGACATTCAAACCGACTACATCACACCGCACATAGATTTTAACCCAGTGGCCATAACAGATATCCCGACAAGGGAATCCTGGAATGAAAACCGGGTCATTAACGCTAATCATGTCTCGGTGTTTACGGACGGTTCCAAGACATGTGAGGGGGTGGGGTCTGGTATCTATTCAGTTAACCCTCCTATTAACAGATCAATAAAGCTTCCCAATTACTCTAGTGTATTCCAAGCGGAAGTACTTGCAGTATGCGAAGCCGCAAAATATCTTGCCTCACGTGAAGTAGTTAATAGAAATATCGATATCTTTATAGATAGTCAGGCGGCAATAAAAGCCATTTCCTCAATTACTACAAAGTCCAAACTGGTAGATAGTTGCCGTAATGAACTGAGGATTCTCAGTGCATCGAACACAGTCACCCTAAGATGGGTCCCAGGACACCGTGATATATACGGGAATGAAATGGCAGATGAACTGGCCAAAAACGGGTCATCTCTTGATCCGAGCCAAACCGATCACTCTGTACTTGTTCCAATGGAGCAAGAAAAAAGTAGAATTCACCAAAGATTCCTCGAGGTTGCAGACGTCAGGTGGTCAACCATCGACTATTGCAGGGTTTCGAGGAATCTATGGCCGAATATCTCTAGAAAAAAGACAGAATATTTACTTAAGATAAGTAGGCCTCAACTTTCCACTCTAGTTGGAGTCCTAACGGGTCACAACTCAATGGGAACCCACATGCACAGAATGGGCATTAGCTCGTCGGACTTGTGTAGAGGGTGTCAGGATGTAGAGGTGGAGGAGGGCTCATATCACTTTCTTTGTGAATGCCCCAGCCTAGCCAGAACCAGAAAAGCAGCCCTCGGAGAATATTTTTTCGATGAATTGGGCGACATCTCTAACTTGCCACTAAGAAACATCCTGAAATTCATTCAGAATTCAGGGTGGTTTAGGGAGGCATCCCATACCTAAACTCCACCAATCCATCTTATCCTTTTCCCCAAACCTTCCTTACCAAAATCCTATGGGGAGCGCAATGGATCCATGAGATCCGAGTGAGATGCGACGGCCTGCCGTAACATCACCCCTTCAAACCTAACCTAACCTAAGATATAGTCTTTTTTTTTTTATTCAATTTTTATTTTTCCAATTTCTTAAAACTATCTTAAGGCTAGACAAAAATTCATAAAAACTAGCCTACTTTTTTCTATTGTGCAACATGTTCTTGCTATTCTGTGTGAATACTCCTCTATGTTTTAGCAGAATTATGACTTCTTCTCAAGTAAGTTAACTTCATCAATTTATAACAAAGACTGCCCGAAATAAACTTTTCTCACGGACGTTCATAATTAATTCCTCTTCCTGACAATCATACTAAACCAAATTCATACATTATTTGTTCTCCTTTTCTCTCTCATCTCAAACTATTTCGCAATTTGCAAATCGACAAATTCTATCGTTTCAATATACATACATATCTGCATGTATTCCTTTTAAATATTATGTATAGATGTAGTTCTACTATAATGTGCCATGTGAAAAACAACTAAAGTTAACTTCAGAACCATGTATATCACTCTTACATAACCCAATGTCACGACACTTTTGCCTTAGGGTCATTTGTTTTTATTTGTAACTCCATATTCTCTACTATCTTCTAGATATCCTAAATTGACAAGGAAACTTAATAATCCCTTGGGAACATTTTCTCCATTTATCTTTAGCACATTTACTGTCCTTGGAGCTCAGTCCAAATAAAAAAAATTGATACACAACAATCCTTTTTCCAATAACTTAAAGTTTTCTCCATATAATAATGTCAGTTTTCATTTAACTTGAATAGCCTTTGAAATCAGATATTCAAAAACAATAAGCTTCAAAGCCCAACTACGAACGAGTATTTAGATTTGTATTTCTTCTGCGAACAGTTTAGCATTCATGTGTGGAATGTTTTGAAGATGCCATCATAAGCTCTTAATGTTTTATACAGCGTGTCCCTTATTTCGTCAATAATATTTTAAGGCATCCTGGGCTCTAAGAATCAAATTGTTTGGGGAAAAGTTGTGTCTTCTCCCCCTGAGGCAGGGGGGACAATGTCTGAAATATTGACTTTAAATACAAATAAAAATATTAAAAACCAACGAAAGTCCATCATGCAATAATGTGCTTTAGCTTTTTTGAAAACTAATGCTTCAGTTTTGTATTTATTTGTTAAATCAAGTTTTTAAAGCAAAATGTTTTTGAGAAATGAAGTTTCAGATTCAAAGTTGTTGAAACAAATTGTGAGTTTTTTTTTCAAGTTGATATTTTTCAAAATGTTGCTGTACATAATAACATTTTATGAGAATACTTAGTCCCAAATCGATTTTTATTTAAAAAATATAACAAAATCTTTAAAATACGTCGATTCAATTGGCTTCGCAAAAAATTCTGCCTTTGCTTCAAATGTTTTAAGTTAAAATAATAACCTACATTTTTTTTAAATTATTGAGAAATACCTATATAATCTTTAGAAAACACCAACAAATTTCATACTTAAAGTAAAGAGTGATTGAGTCTATTTTATGCTAAGTATTTAAATGTACGTCCGACAAAAATTGTCAGTTTCAGGAAGGTTAGGCTAGGTAGAAGGGCTGACAGTTGATCTCGTTACCGTCACACTAAGGTACATAGATCCGTTGTGATACTCTAAGAAATTGTATTCCACTTAATGAAAAAAAAAATCTGTGGTCTGTTAGCAGTCAAGCCATTTAGAGGCGTTGATGAGATAAAGAAGGCTGTTAGCCGAAGTGTTGAAAGTGTTTCTTTCTTAAATGACAGAGTGCTGGGCAGTGGCAAAGGAAGTGTAAGTATACTCATGTGCTTCGTCGCTGCACCCTCTGCAAAGGTCGTCAGTACTGAGCCTCATTTTCTTTTTATGGTATCTCAGTAGCTTGTGTCCGGTGATTATGCTGACAAGGGAACGGAGATGTTTCTTGTTCATTTACATAATTTTGTGTGTTCTCTGCTTATTGAAATTTGGCCATAACTTTCTAGTTGTGGCGCATGTTTCAAGCAGATTCCATCTTTCATTCGTTTTTTTCTAATATTTTGTTACCAATATCCTGTTTGATGCTACAGGTTGGTACTTTGATATGTTGTTCGGCTTGACTTGAATCAAGCGACGAACCCGTTCTCGCCAGCTCATTAGCTCTCTCGTTTCCCAGTACATCACTGTGACCGGGAACCCAGCAGAGTCTAATGTTATGCTGCATGCCAAGAACCCTAAGCTCTTCGCGACAGCAAGTCACAAGCTTCGAATGTATCTCGGTGGCAGAAATTTCTTTTATTGCTGCTTGGCTATCAATAAAGAGGGTGATATCAGCTCGTGGTATCGCCAACATTGATATTTGCGTAGCTGCTTTCATCACTGCCAAGACCTCGGCTTGGAAGACGCTGAAAAAGTCCGGGAGTCTGAAGGAGCTAGCTAGTCCCAGAGTTTCCGAGAAAATTTCTGCACAAACTCCAGTATCAATCTTCGAACCATCAGTGAAGACAGTTTTCGTAGATTCATTACTGAAAGGTTGGTCCCACTCCTCTCTATTAGGAAAAGAGGCAGTGAAGGGTCTGTTGAAGTTTAAATGGGGTGTTGTGTAGTTTGTGCAAATATGATTTCCCACAGTGCCGCAGGGCACTGTATACTGCAGATTCTTGCACGAATAAATCTAGGGGTCTCAAGTTGAGTATCGCTTCCAGTCCCGCTGTGGAGTGGTTTTCAACGCTCCCGTAATACATACGCATGCTTATCTTTGAACTTTTGTCAAGGTTTTCAGGTTTGTTGCTTTCTCAGTCGCGTTCCACCAAACTTAATTACCGTAGGCAAGTATCGGTCTAACTATTGCCGTGTACATCCAGCTGATAATTTTTCGATTGGGTCCCCAGGATTTTCCAAATATCCTGTTGCAGGAATAGAACGCAACCATAGCTTTCTTTGCTTTTTCCTTAGTGTTGAGACTCCAGTTCAGTTTCTTATCAAGGATCACACCGAAGTATTTGGCCTGATCCGAGATTTTGAGAAGAGTCCCTGCAGTTGATGGTAATCTAAACATTGGTATTTCCCTTCTGATAGTGAAGAGAAACAATTCTGTTTTCAATGAATTGACCATTAGACCACAATTCTTTGCCCATGTGTTGACCTTTGACAGGGCATATTCTATTTGTTCTCTAATAGTGGATGGGAATTTACTTGTCACAAGTAGTACTAGGTCATCTGCATAAGCTACTACTTTGACTCCACTATATTTTAATTTCACAAGAAATTCGTTCATAACTAGTATCCAAAGAAGCGGAGAAAGCACCCCTCCCTGGAGTGTTCCTCTGGATGTTGATACTATTAAACGTGATTCTCCAAGCTCCGTATTAATATGCCTGTTTTTTAACATGCACATAACCCAATTTATAGTTGAATTTTCTATATTCAGCTCTATACAAAGGCTCTCTTAACTGCATAGTTTTCCACATTATTGAATGCTCCTTCAATATCTAGAAAGGCAGCAAGAGTGTATTCCTTGTCTTTGAGAGTTTTTCATTCAGGTAAAAAGTCGCAGTTTTCTTTGCACATTTTAATGAAAAAGGATTATAATGCTTCCTTAATTCTACCCTAAAAGAAATGGGGCTTAGGTTGTTTAAGTGTAATTAATTCAACCTTTAGTAGTAATAAAACTAAAGTTTAAACCACATTTGCAAACGATAATCCATGGCAGGGAGTTAAGGAAGCCATAAATGTGCCTTTTTTTATGAAAAATTTCTTATGAATGTGGATTAAAAGGGATGTTGATTATAAAGGTTTGCATTCACAAATAATAAAAGCCTTCACTTTTCAATTGTCTTCGTGGGTAACTTCCGAAGTTAAAAACAAACCATGAAAACCAATTTTCATGTATTATTAATATTTCAAGGCACTTTAGTCATCAATTCGATTTTTCCGCATTTTTGCAGGTAATTACTTTTTTGTATTGAATAGAAGGAGTGAGGGGAAAACTAGGTATATGTTATACCCTTACAGATTTATTTTTTTTTATCAAAGAGAGATTAGTGCTAGTGACATCCCGAAAACAGAGAATTGATAGTGGTTGTTTTTTTTCAGTTTTCAGGGTCATTTCAGAAAATCTTTAACTTCATTGGCAACAACCAATAAATATAAGGACAACAGTTCCAGGGCGTAGTTCCTTGCCCTAAAAACCACAAAAATAATGCTAGAGACTTTGTTTTACTTTAAAAATAAATAAAAAAGGGCATTTATCGTGTACATAACTAATATTCAATTTCAGCACCTCAAATTTGTCACTACCAACAAAATAAAAAACTATTTTATAATCACTCTTTCTCATGTCCAATGTACACAAAAAATTAAATAAAAACATTAAGCTGGCGCAGGGACATAAGTCCCGAATTTTGTTTGTTGAGACTTATGTCCCTCTTAACTGGGACATAAGTTCTGAATTTTTAGTCGAAAATGGGACATAAGTCCCGACTGAAACAAAAACAACTTTCTCTAAATCCAGATTCTTAAAATGCAAAAGAGACTTTGCATTCACCCAAACTCGCACCCACCCCAAAACCTAAAGTGTGCCCAGGCAGCGGGGTTGCAGGGAGCAGCATGCCCCCTCCATAAATACTTTTACTGTTTTTTGCCATAATGCTGGGTGCCAGTACGGTATTTGTGTAAGGCAAGGCAAGTGTAAATAAGATCAGTGTTAGCTTCCAGCATTACGGCGAATAAACAATGAAGTATGTATGGAGGGCATGCTGCCCCCTGCACCCCCTTGCTTTGGCACTCTATAGGACTAGGTGTGGGTGCGAGGTGGGTATATGCAGTTTCTTTTGCATTTAAAGCTTGTAACTGTACTTTGCATTGGAGTAAGTACTACCGAAAAAAAGAACAATACCGGTTCTACCATTTCGTCAGCTGTCCCAGTAAAGTGGGACATAAGTCCCGAGAAAAAAAATCTGGACTTATGTCCCCATTTAGCTACGCACAGTTTAAAAAGTCAATACGTTGCGCAAGCTTCAGTAGAGAATGCGCAATACATTTATATCTGAGAGCTTTAAACCAAATATTGTCGTCGTTCAATGAAAACGCCATTTTATTTTATTCTGAGACAGCTGTAGGTAGGTACTCTTTATGGATTTTTACTGACCAGAATTCGAAAATGTTTGATTTAGGGTAATTTTTAATTTAAAAATAGGCCAACAATTGAAATTGAATAAACTCTCTTTTCCAGTGGCGAAAAGTCACTCCGTTTTACGGTATCTTGTAATACACATCATCACTTTTGTCACAAAGGAGAACGGTTTTACAAGAACCACAACTTTCTGATGTCTTCAACGAACTACATTATGTTGGTAGATAATAATGTGTTATTTGATTTCATAACTCACGATTTACCATTAAAAGTGATACGATTATATTATTTTTTTTTTTTCTAGTGATACAGAAAAGCATATGATTCTATTATAGCGGTATTCCCATACTTCCCCTTCTTTTATATTTCTTCAAATTCATATTGTTTTACATTTATTTAAATTTTTACATTTTATGGATATACTCGTAGAAATTTTATTTGTAAGTAATTCCTTATTTGTTCACATTTTTTTTATTCAAATTTTGTTTATAAATAGGTCTGAAGAAGGGTGTAGTCACACCCGAAATACCTACCAGAAAAAGCCACATGTAGAATTTATAATTACCTGAATCTCGTTAAAGTATAATTTTATCATTAAAAGGGTCACGACTGGAGGGCATAATTCTAAAACAAAGTATAACCTTATGAGACTGCAATCTGCAATCTGATAAACTTTTATATTTCAAAGGATTTCTATCCAGTGTGCACTCTTAAACCACAGTGTGAGGCTCGAACTTTCACTATTTGCTTCATGCCATAATCTAGCAGCGTTAAAACATAGGTCCAAGAATACCTGTTAAAAATTAATTAACCTTGACCCTTGGGCAATTCCATCCCTGAGCGGCGAGAACAAGGGTGAGGGAGACCATTAAGACATAACAAGCTTAGTAACCTTGATCAATGATCTCGCCCTTGGTCTGCTATTTAGCCTCGAATTTGCGATTCAAAGTCGAAAGCTACTACGCTTGCCAGAATGTTCCACTTATAAATTTATTGTAATCACAATATGCTATAGACATTTATCTAAATTTAAATTTTGTGTTATCTTGAAAGTTCTGCGGTTTTCGCCACATTAAATTTAATCATAATTGGTCAGTGCTTAATGGATAAAATATTCAATTTTCTAGAAGTTTAAAGATTGGCTCTTTTGACAAATCTTTATAATGTTGGGTATGGGTTACAGTTTATAAAGTGGGGATAATGGACTTAGTCGTGAGTTTCTGTTGATTAACCAATTTAAATTCTTAAAAGAATGCGTATTAGGTACCTAGTGCTATTTATATGTATGTTCCTACGTTTTGAATAAAGACTAGCCGTCTTCTTCAGCGATTTCAACATTTCCTCAAAATAAAAAGCACATAATTATTCATTGAGGGACATTTTTCATACGATAGTCCATTTAACTAAAGCGTGATATCTACTTATGAATCAACCTGCAGCAGTCTCGAGGACATTTCTAAATCCAGTCACAACTTCTTTATCGACCGAAAAAAATAAACAAATTTTCTGTGTTATTGTTTCATTCTTGTTGGACGTACCTACCTACATATAAAAGCCTTCGCAAAAGTAAACAAAGTGACAGCTGAGGCATAAATTAGGATAAAACCAACAAAAATAAAATAAAAAAATACAAAAAGTCTCCAGAGCAGAGAAATCAAATCAAATGGATGAAACTAAACAGCAAAGACAAGGACAAGAGTTAAAGAAGGTAGGTATACCTACAAACCTACATCTCTTTTAGACATTTGGGAGACAAAACCTTAAAGCACATAACTTCTAGAATCGACCGTGTCTAGGAATAGAGTTTGCCCCACCCACAAGTTCGATTCTTGATCTAGAACAGCCAACCCACAGTCAATGTCCATAATATTCCCTAAAACTTCAAATCGTTCTGTGGTAAAACAAATAAGAAGCAGCTTGGTAATATGATTCAACAGTGGCCTGTACAGCACATTCCCACTTTATAAATACAAAATATAAAAACACAAACTTTTCAATTAATCCTTTTTTTTCATCAGGTGAACGAGTTTCCTCTTAACTAAACACAAATGCAATTGCATTTGACGCAGTACGGAATTCCTTGAAAGTTCAGGGTTGAGTAATTAGTATCCATCCTTATTTAAATTTCATTTGCTCGACCAAGGACAAACAATTTTCTGGAATAAATCACGAATTTCTCTTTTAATTTTTTGCAATTGCAATTTTCACTGAATTGTTCCTTGTTTCTGGAACATGCACTTCACTTCTTGTGGATTCACTTTGTAAAAAGATTTTTCAAACTTTTCGCATACATAGGTTTCGGGGAAATTAAAAGTGCCACGACTTTACTTATTTTATTTTATATCTTGCTTCACGAAACAAAAAGGAATTAAGTATAGGGCTACGAATTAAAAGTAATCATTTCAAGGTTTTGTCAAGATTAAACAAAACAAAATAAACTTAGTTTTACATGTGAACTAACATTCCTAATGCTTTTAAGTTGCTCCTGTTTTTCGTGTTTTGTTTGAATTTCAAATCCACGTTCACATGCAAACTCGTGTGCAAGTTTTGTAGATGTTATAGCTGCCGCTGCCTACATACATACACCTATCGTGAAAAATGCAAAGGAAAACTTGTTTCGGACAACATTACACCCATGAATGAAACTTTAAAATACTCTTTTACAAAACTCACAACACAAGTCGCAACACGGCAAAGTTTGACAGACGACGACGACGACGAAACGACACGAAAAGAGATCACGGTTTGTAGATAAACACACCACACTACGCCGTCACGTTGTCACAATTCGAGGTTCAATTCGTAACTAAATGTTATGTGGACGGAGGAAAATGAAACCAGTCAGTAAAATATCATCTGTTTTACTCCGAGTCGGTATCGGCACGGCACTTGGTTTGGTACTTAAAGTGGTCGCATATCGCATTCCTTTAACTTTGAGATATATTCACCATTCCACCAGACTCGTGGTCGTGCGTGAATCGTGATTCGTGAGAACAATTTTGTTCACCTTCAACAATTATTTTCACCACTTCATTCACCAGCTGCTGTCAATCAGCTACTCTTAACTTAAAGAGAATTTAAAATAAATCACCTTTTTGTAAATTCACCAGACTTATGTGTCTTTATTGTTTTCAACATAAACTTGATAAAAATCAAACCTCTGCTGATTATTAAAAAGATAAAACTTACATATTCCTACATTCCATTTCTTTTTTTAACAGGGAATAGTAGTTGAAATCTATTTAAAGAAAGACGGTGGTCACCACGGCGTTAAGTAATAAAACAAAGAGTACAGAGTACAGGTATTTATCCGTTACAAAATAAACGTATTTAAAAATAAACTTGAGTTTGGTTCTCTTTGCTAAAGCAGTTAATTTCTCACCTTCCCCACCTAAGGAAGTATGTAATGTAGTGGTGAATAATAATTTGTAATTTGTAGACGGCGTTGCCAGCCACTTTTGACGAAAAAATGCCTCAGTTGATGATACCTTTTTCGATAAAAAGATGCCATTTTCAATAATTTTTTTGGTAAAGTGAAACAATAAATCTAATATTAAACAACAAAAAAATATGTAGTCAGGTAAATCTACGAAAAATATAGGACTTACCCCATACAAATTGTAACAAAAGAAATTCCTTTGCAATTAGGTCCAATAACAAGTGCCACAACATACATTACATATGTATATCCAAAATTAGCCACAGTCCACCACCGAGAAATGCAGTGGGTTAAATTTGAATGCATTTATGCATTTGCAGGGCGTTTGGCATACGATGCAATAAATGGCAAGAGGATATTGGTTGTACAAAAATAAAATATTTAATTAATATTCAAACTCAAAATTTTGAAAACTTATTTTCTTTTTTCGAAATGTAATGTTATTAAATTGGTACTATTTTGTCTTGAATATTCAATGCGTTTGTCAATTATTAGTCAAAAACAAAAAAGGAAATGGTTTTAAGACTTTTTGTATTTCATGATATAAAAAAAGAACTAAACCATACAAAATTTACTTAACCCTCCCTTACGTCATGTGGTCCATTTGGACCCCAGAGCATGTGTAAGCACTCATAACTTTTTTGTTTTTCATTTTTTTCCCCTTTGGATTAATACTTAGTGAATAAAATTAATGTTCTACCATTTTTTTCTGGTAAAAGTCCATTCATCTGACATGGGGTCCATTCAGACCCCACTTTACTGAAATTCTTTCAAAAAATATATTTTTTATAATAAATAAGGTATTTTACCACGGTAATCGCCTAATGACCTGATATATGAATTTCCAGTTAAACTTTTACTGCACTGTTTTGAAAAATGTTTGCAAATCATTCATACATTGGTTAGAAAAATTATAACTGAATAAGGTATTGTTATGACTTTCACATTTGAACTAAAGAGCTTTAGGTCGCATTTAAGAACCAGTGTTCTGAGTGTATTCGCACAAAATTTTCTTTTGCCACAATTTGTTTGGCATAGTCGGGGTTTTAGTGCACGATATGAGGCTGTACCTTTCATTTCGACCTGACAGGTTAAGCTTTAGTGCACTAATAGTTCATGTCCTAACTTTAAGTGCCAAGGTGTCAGCACTGTCAGAAGGATAAGAGAAGGGTTGCCACTTACCAGTTTAAATCCCGAAATGTTACTTATAAATCGGAAACCAAGAAAAGTACTATATAAATCTTCCTCTAAATTAAAACACTTTAAATTCAAAAACATACACTTTTTTCGTTTTGCCATTCAATGTATTTCCCATAAGAGAAAACCAAAAAAAGTTACTAATAATTTTTTTATGAACACGTAGATATACATATATTTGACATAAGAAAGCGTAAATGGCAATGGATTGGTCACACACTGAGGAAACCAAACGATGAAATTGCAAAGCAGTCCAACCCGGCAGCACGGCGCGCGGCGGGTTGGAAGACCAAGAACAACATGGAAATCAACAGTTCTAGCAGAAGCAGACTCCCAGAGAAAGACGTGACCACAGTTAAAATATCTATCTGCAGACCGTGAATGATGGAAACGATTTGTTGGCGCCCTATACCCCAATCGGGGTAACAGGACTTGATGATGATGAGATATATATTTAATAGAATAAGAATTAATGTGAGTTAGTTAATCCAGAAGAATATAATATCAAAAATTATGTAAAATTTCATATATTTTGCAAATGAAAAATGTGATGTTGTTTTTTTCCAAAATGGATTCATGTTGTAAGCAAAATAGGTGTCATATGCATAGTCAGGGAATGGGTTTAATAGATAAGAGTCCATTATAAAGACTTTTATATTATTTATTGTATTATTGTTTTCTTATGAGTAAAAGCTCAGTCACTGAAACTTTGCAGTAATTTTTGTATGAAGATGTAGGTATAATGTATTTGCATCTATTTTTGAATTGTGTTTGTGCATTTGTATTCGTGAGAAATAGGGAATACAAAAATTTGTCTACTGTTTGTGAAACAGATATAATAGTTAATATGCTGTGTTCAGAAACTAGCAAGCTTATGGGGCCAGTAGCAACTTTTATCCAATTAAAATAAAAGATTTTGAACAGGGTATATTCATGTTTGCAAAATCTTTGAGTATTTCTATGAGCTACTTTTTAAAGGGACAGATTTGAAAAAAACGAAAAATTTGTACTAATAACAATTCGAAAAAACTGATAAATTTAAATAATAACATGAAAATTTACCTTAATATTGTTTTTAAAATTAAGTTTTGAGGCCCTTAACCTAGTTTCTTTGGGTGAAAAAAAAGTATTAAGTTTAAAACATTATCAGCCCTATCAATAAAAACTGCTCAGATATCTTCTAAATCACAAATTAGCTAAAACGTCAATCAGAAGTTAACTCACGAATTAAAATTTCATATCAATAAAAATATAAACTGCTAATACACGTTAAGTTCAAAAACTTAACGAAAATCTACTACAATCAACAAGAACTCTGCTCTTTCCAAAGACTATTAATGAGCTGCACATACACTTTCTTACTAAATGTGAACTTTCGCACATACACTCTCTCATTTGAGGCTGTAGGCTGTAGCATGTGTGTCATAAGCGTCCGTTTCCTTTTATCTCTAGTTTTTGGCAACAATGACAGAAGTATTTTTAACTTAACTACTCGTTTAATGTAGGTACCTACTTTGGTGAATTAGTTTAATGCCATGAATTTTGATTTATTGATATTATTTGACACTTAACTCACTGATCAAAGATAATTTGTGTTTCATTTGCGTTTATGAATACCGGGGTACGTCTCAATGTTTCTAATTTTGGCACTTCTTCTCGATTTTTCAAAGAAAAAATACTCATTTCTTTTATTTTGCGTTCAGTTTTTATAATTCTTATTTTCAAAATATGTACCTACCCTAGAAAAATAGAAGCAAATAAAAGCTCTTCAATGGTGCCTACGTCTTTTGTTAATTTCGCATTTAACCGATTGGAAAACTGGCAGTATAACGACCAAAACAACAATAAAAGAATAGAATAATTCATTTTGTCATTATTTTGGCAGCTTTTCAGTCGTGTAAATCCAGCATAACGAAGAAGCATTTAAAATATTTACATATTTCTAAGCCAAAAAATTCTGTATGTGTAGCTAAAAATGACTTGAAAATGTATTTTTGTTATTAAATTGGTAAATATCTATGTAAGAAATTTTATTCCAGCCAAAAAATTTAATATGTGTTTGAAAAACTTCATTTTCAATTCAAACATATTCCAAAAAACAAAAAATAATGCATGTGTTCCCTGTGTTGCTTTTTTCTCAAGCGAGTATTGTTGTTGTTGTTATTGTTTCTCGTTGTAAAGGAAGTTTATTCACATTGTTCACATTTTCATCTTAAAATTAAAGCATTTGAGGCGTCAATTTTGATTTATTTTTTGCTAGATTTATAAACTCACATGTTTTGTTATTCAATAGCAATCATAAAAGTTATAGCCATTTATTTGAAAGTAATTAGAAAAATTAACATCAATGGCACTTTTTTTTGCATTTCTCTTAAATGCTTTTCACATGAGCTGCGAACTGCGAATAAAATTGTTTAGGCAATTCCGCAAACATCAACAAATTCATGTTTTTACTTTTCGATAAAAAGTGAATAAACGATCTAATTTATAATTTTAAAAAGAAAACACGAACCAAAATTAGTTAAAATTGTTAAATTTACCTAGCATTTTTATATTTTCTACGCGACCAACCAAGAATTTTCTGCGAACTGTCAAATCATCAGGACGTATTCCACAAATCTGCGAATGAAAAATTCACTCGATTTTAACCTCAAATTTGTTTACCCATTTTAATGAGCGACAATTGGCATTTGTCGGCGACTATTTATGAGAACGAAATGTCAAAATTCGCGAGTCGTGACCATTCGCAATTCGCAGCTCATATGAAAGGCACTTTATGGGAAATACATTCAACGTTAAATTGTTCAAAAAAAAAAATGTATCCCCCTGATAGGGTTCATGCACAGTACAAATATCTAAAGTATTATCTTGCACAGGTTGTCAGAAATGAAAACTGTCAGAAGAGATTCAAGATGGCAGCCTTACGTGACCCCGTCCGCTGTATTACAGCAACAAAGAAGAAAACAAATACAAAAGGATAATTAAAATAACACTAAAAACCAGGAAGGAATGTTGTTTGCATGATAAACACTAAAAAGTTTGAAACAATTGTATTTGCTAGTAAATAAGTAGCAAATGAACACATAACACATAACAAATCTCGAAGTTTAACAAGTTGGGGTCATGAGATTAACCATTTTCCACTGATTTTGATACATGCGCAGAACTGATATTGCCTTAAATATGTGTACTGTGGGGTTCATGGCGCTGACAGGTGATTGGTGTGGGAAACAACTTACCAGGTGTCAGTATATCTTCAAGGAAATTTTGGTCACCCTGTAGTTTTCTCTATTGATTTGTGAAACTTCAAGCTTCAACAAAACTTTATATTTTTGGCAACCAAAAATACTGTGAAAGTGAACTCTCTTAAATCTAAATCCACCTCAGAATTTTTCACCACACTGCGTGATGATTCCTTCGCTTGCATTTTTGTTAAATTATTATTGCTTGTTTTTGTTTTATGTTTTGTTTTATGTCTGCTGCGCTGCGCTGTGACCAACGCCAACTCTCCAGCCTCACTTTATATTTCAATTACACAAAATTAATAGAAACCTTAAACAAAGATAATAAACTCTTAATTTGGACTTCATGTTGGTCGGTTGGTCCTACTCCAACATGAAATTCCTGGAGGTTAGGATAGCATTCCTTAACTTGTAGAATACAATGATGCATGGTGACGACGAGGACGGCAGCGATAAAATATACCTTCTATCATTTTGTTTTGTGTTCCTTGTTTTCCTTTTGATTTCATTTTTCATTTGCTTTTAAACCAACGCAGGGTTAGTTTCATGTTGTGGCTTGTGGTATTTATAGCCGACGCTCCTTTTATTTTTCTGTATATTTTTACATAAAACTCAAGGAAAAGTGGTGACGAAGTGATACAAAAAATCATAGCCTGCTGGAAAAGATTTATTCTAAAGAAAAAATTTTTTTTTTAAATTTTAAAGTGTGGGATTTAAGAATGTATCTGAAAGATATTGAACATACCTATTTACCTATACCTACTTATCTACCAAATTAAATTCCTTTCGTAGATGTTTATTTAGATTAACATAATGTTGACAATTTTGCTGTCTTTTTAATATAGGTATTATAGTCCCCCCCTCCATTATAATTTATGCAGGATTTAGGTAGGTAGTAGGCAGCTAGGTACCTATTTATTTTAATATTAGTTTTAATAAAATAATAGGTAGGTACCAGTTTCGGTTTTTTTTTTTTTCTTCAACGAAAGGAAAAAAATGCTGAAGAAGTTGGGGGTAGCGACGGGGCGGGAGAAGATTGAATACATTTGTACATTACCAACTTAGGTAATTTTATTTGTATTAAAAAGTAAACTGACCAAAAAGCCTGATTAAATAACGTATTTTCCTACCCGCGTGCTATCGTGTTTTTGTTTTTATTAATTAGGTAAATAGAAAATAAATAAGTAGGTATCTGCCTTTAAAGAACGAAAATAATTTTCCTGGAAAATATCTTTACAGGTTTAAGTTAGTTGGAATATCTTGAAATGAGATGCAGATACTTCGAAGAATGAATAATTGATATTTGATACTTTTACTTTATTATTTAAAGTGAACGAAGGGCGCCGAAACTATATTTTTCCCCCTCAACAATGGAAATAGGTACAACATACAAAACTGAATGAAGGTCAAGTCTTAAGGTCGATGATGATAGGTATGTATAGGGTGACCAGATTCATGTCCATGAAAAAGGGGACACCTTCAAAAATCGCTGATGAAAAATTGAAAAATATTACTGTCGTTCACTTACATTTTTGATTTTAAACATAGATATTTTTTCTGCAGTTCTTGGGTAAACGTATACCTACATTTACGCTTTGGGAATTTTGATTCTTAATTCACGTCTTCTCACATTAAAAAAGCGCACACGAACACGATAAACAAAACAAAACAAACGATTGCATTAACTTTAACAAGAAAAAAAAACAGATAGGTATGGACTGATCTAATGAGTGGGTGTGTTCAGATGATTGTTTAAAAAAAAGATGGCGTTGCGTTCAGAAGTGAATAAGTTCAGGTAGAAATATACAAATTCTAGCTGGCGTTCCAACAGAAAGATGAAGTGGTGAAAAAAAGTTAAAATTTTAATAACAAGAAGATGACATGTCCTCTCAAAAGAGGACGTCTGGTCAGCCTAGGTATTTTGGTTTCTCACTTTTATTTTTGGTTTTAATTTTAAAATTCTGTTCTTTGAGTATGGGAAGCGGAACATTTGAGCCACTTTGTGTTAGAGCGTTGATAGCATCTGGGACTGTAATCACAGTAACACTCAAAATGTTCAGTTCAGGGAAATATTGAAGAATCCAAGAGGAGATACCCATACCCATAAGTTTTGAATTTCCGAATATTAGGCTATTTAATAGACCGGAAAATGAGGCGCATAAAAGAACAATTACGTGCAAGTGTTTTTATTATTGAATAGGTATGTTTTTTTGGCCCATAAGCATGCTTAAAACCGGAAATGCTAATAAATTCACCCATGCGTTTTTGATAGAATGGTCACATAGACCACTTTTCAATATATTAGCTATACCTCGTAAAATGTCCTTTAAAATAGATGGTGTAAAAAATTACATACAAAAATTTTATCAGGGAAAATCAACCAACAAAAATTAAAAAATTTAAGTTTTATAATTTTTTTATAAATTGCGCAAAACTTTTATTGGAGAAAGAATTAGCTCAAAACATGATGGAAACAAATAAAGTAGAGGCTCAAGCGCTCAAGGCCTTAATATGGCATGTTCAGAAAGTAATTTTTTTTTTCAAAATTTACAGTTATATTCCCTACTAGCTGCTACGCGCCCGCTTCGCTGGGCCCCCACAAGCACCTTGTTACTTTTATTAAAATCCTTTATTAAAAGTTGATTAGTTTTCTTAACAAAATCTCAAAATATAAATATTTTGACTTATGAGAATGTTCCAATGCCAATATTTCGCAATTTTTTTGTATCTCCAAAAAAAGCATCCTATAGCTTATTCCTAATGCCTAACAGCCCCGTACTCAAAATTTCATTACGAACTGTTCAGCCATTTGAGCGCGATTGTCTAACAAACATCCAAACAAATAAACTTTTATAAGTAAATTTTGTTGTTAAAATATGGAAAAGAGTGGCAAAAAAAAGTACCTTCCGAGTTTCAATAAAATGTATCATGTCGTTTTCGAAATATTTAACTAAAAAAATGGCATATTTTTCAAAAATCGATCGAGGCGGGCTATCATCGTAATAACAAGTTTCATCGAAATTTCGAGCTCGATTTTTTTTTCGATTGCATCACTTGCCTTACATACATACAGGGTGTCCCGTTATGAGTGGATAATACTGCAACTGGTGATAGCAGGCCTTATGACTGCTCAGAAAAAAAAATATAAAAAAAATATTTTTCTTGTGGTCTCCATGGTATAATTTATTTTCGAAAAATGTTAAAAAATTCGGGGTCTCCTAAAATACCTAATTACAACGGCCACCCATAAAGGATTCTTATTATTTTTGTATTTTTATAATATTTTTGAATAACCATTCTAAATGATGGGTAGTAAATTTTAACACCAGCTGATGCATTTTTTGTGTTTTTAAAATTATTTTTGTATTCAAAAATTTACAGATTTCACTCCTTGAGTAACGATGGGGACATTGAAAATGACTTGCTAATGCTATATAAATCCTTAATCTTTATAATTTATACAATCTTTTTTCTCTTTTAAATTTTATCTTTACCAATTTATACATACATATCAATTTAGTTCATCTTTTTTATGAAGACCAATCCAAACATTATATTGAACTAAGAAAACTAAAAATTTGTTAAACAAACTTTATTCGCACTTCCATCTTTACTTGCGCTTAGTTACACCAAATTGTTTTTTTTTCTTCAGCTTTAAAAATAATTAAGGAAGGATAATTTTTAAGCCGTTAATCCAACAAAAATCGGAGCTCTTAATTGCTTAATACATACATTTAATTTTCCCTCCGTTTTATCTTCAACCAAATTTTGATTCTTCCCTAAGCGCAAAATGATGTTAGCATATACATATATAACTACTTTTTTTTCCTATTTCGTCCTGTATTCGTTTTTCGTTTTCCAAAATCACGTTTTTTGTAACACTAAATAAAATTATATTTTCCAAAAAACAAATATTTAATGTTGGTAGTTGTTACCTCTCCCCAAAATTTGTCTTCTCTTATTCCCACTGTAGTTTTTTTTATTTTGTTTCATTTTCAAATATACAAAAGAGGTGTTTTCTTTTTGTTATTTTATTGACCCACATAAATTATTTTCCCGCTTGTCTTCTAATCTTATATTTTTCATTTACTTCGTGCGGTACCTTACTTTTTTCTTTTTGATTTAGCTTTGTGGTAGCACCAAACAAAAATTAAAAATTTCTACACCTATTGCTTGTTTATTTCGGTCTGTATTTGAATAGATTTTTCCTAACTCGTGTAACTGTTTAATTGTGGTAGGCAACGCTAACTTATATTTGATTTTCCCTCAAATATGTGCCTACAAACGAATTTTCAACGCTGCTGTTTGGTACGTGTCAGAAAAATTCTATTTTTCTTATGCCCTTTGTAGTTTTTTTTTTTTAATTTTGGGGTTTATTACGAGTCTTTTCGAAAAAATTCGGCAAGACAAAAGTCAACCAAAAATTCTTGATGGACTTAAAATTTCTATCAAATAGGAAAATATTTACTAATACAAATTAGCAATAACGATAAATCGACTTTTAGTCTAATCAACCAGTCTGTTTTGAAGAGACTCTTGCAATACGGTCCTTTATTGCATTTTCAAAAAGAGGCTGGTTGTGACCCACACTAGTAACTTCCAATTTGTGGTGCCCCGGAAGCTAGAGGTCCAATATTATTTTTTTGTATTCAACAATTTTTGGTATTGTTTTTGTATTTTTTTTTTTTGCATTAAAAAAAAAAACAGTTTGTTGAATTATTATACAAAACCTACCGATTGTCAATTATAATCTAGTACATACATATATAGAAGCCCGAAACCAATATGATTATTTGTTCCTAAAATATTCGAGACTAAAAACAATTCAACATTTTTTGGTAAGGTTTTTTGTAGTTTTTTTGCTTAAAAAACTGGTTATGGGATATTTTTACAAATCCTTATTTATAGAAAAAAATACCCAAAAGCTAATATCATTGTTTGTTCTCAAGATATTTGGGACGAACAAAAATTTTCTACAATTTTGTTAAGTTTCTTGTAGTTTTTTCGATAAAAATAATTATTTATTATAAACTCATTTAAAGAATAAAATTAGCCTGAAGTCAATATCATTGTTTGTTCTCAAAATATTTGAGATGAAAAAATATTTTCCACAATTTTTGGTGAAGTACCTATCTTGTTCTTTTTCACTTAAAAAAAAACTTTTTGTTGAATTTTTTATAAATCCTATCAATTATCAATTCTAAGCTAGTGTGTGGACTTAAACTAACCCGATGTCATGTCATTATCTGTTCTCAAGATTTTTGAGGCAAAAACCAATTTTTTAATAATTAGTGTGTAGAATTGCTTGCAGTTTTTCGCTTAAAAAAAACTATTAATTCAATATTTTTTAAAATTTTATCAATTTGTATCTATAAACTAGCGTATAAAATAAAATAACCTCGAAGCCAATATCATTGTTTGTTGTCAAGATATTCGAGCCAAACAACTTTTTTCAATAATTTTCATCTACATTTTTTTATTAAAAAAAAAACTATAAGTTGATATACTTCTATATTTTAATCAATTCCTTATTACGTCAATTTGCGTAGAATAAAATTAACATGAAGTCGATTTGTTCTCGAGATATCTGAGACTAAGGAAATTTGAACTGCTTCTTGAATTTATTGAAAGGTCCTTTCTGCTTGTAATGAAACTACTGTGTATACAATAAAATCCATCCGAAGTCGATATCTTAATCAGAGAATATGAAATAAAGAAGCCAATCCTTCGTACGTTTCACCCCCCAAAACCTATTTGTTTACATTGTTGTATTTGTAATTTCATTTCGTGTCGAAGAAATAGATGTGAATTGCAACAACAACAAGACCTGTGCTGAATGATGTGCTGAATGACTAGTTGATTCTATGTGTGCGTTTTGCACTGCTTTTCACTAATACTTTGCAAATCTAATACTTCAGCTGTTCTCTTCCAGCTTGTAGGCAAATCAAATTGACAGCTAAGGATTGACTTCTTTATTTCATATTCTCTGTCTTAATTCGTCCTTGAGATACGGTGAACAAAAAAAGCGAAGGAACGTACGAACACACACAGACATCTCTCTACAAAAATGGAATCCGATTCTAGGGAGCGAAACGTGAAGATATGTTAAAATTTTTATTTTGACAAATCGGACCATTTACAATAACTTCCAATGGGAAGTTAAAAAATTATAACTTTTTTATGTTTTAGTTTTGTGATTTTATTGACCTATATTTGTATTCCCACTTGTAGGTATTCTTATTTCATATTTTTCATTTTCTTCGTTAATCCATCTAATCATAGCTAAACAAAACACAACAGTAAAATAATAAACAAACAAAAAACCCCCAACAAATATCCTAACGAACCTACCTGAAAACTAAACATCCCACATGCATTCTATCCTACTTACCTTTCACGCACATCGCATTCTATACTATTAATAAAAAAAATATTTACCGGCAAGCAGCGCAAACAAACCTCCCAACTCCAAGGCATCTTTGCAACTGAAGACCAAGACAGACTGAACACTGAACACTGAAATGAACAGTCTCTTATAATAAACTACTAGACAGATATCAGGGATGAAATCGTGTTTCAGCAATGTATCAAAATATAAAAGGAAAGTGTATCGAATTGTACTTTTTGATTTGATTTGATAATATTTTGTCCACATTTGCTGTTGTATGAACGTATGTAATATTTCTATATCCAAATAATTAAAAAACAACTTAGCTGTTTATGTTAATTAACATATAAGGTACATACATACTTACATATGCGAAACTTTTATAACAAAACTGTAGGAATTTGTTGCAATACCCTTCGATTTTGCGAGATTTAAATTTTATAAATTTAATGTTTTCGATTTTTAATTGCGAGATTGTTGAAACCGGTATTTTGTAGATGCCATTTTCTCGAACAAACTGTATTAATCATTTTTATTTCTTCTGTTATATCGATGTCAGCCTCGGTTCACAGTATACATTTTGTGAGGTCAGATGATTTTCTTTTTAATTTACTTTATCTTTTTCGTTGAATGCAAAAGTGGAGTACTTTAGCAAAGTGGAGTGTATCGAAAAAAGTACAATCTTATCGACTTTTGCAACCCTGGCAGAGATAGAAAGAAATCTTCAATGAACTATGGGACTATATTTTTGTGCTCTGTTTATTTGGGCTGTTTGTCCGCACAAAAACTTGCAAATCGACGACGATGAATTTTAGGAATATTGATTAAAGATTTAGTACCACTTTTTAATTAATTGTACTTTCGATTTGTGAAGCTTATATAGAACGTACAGCAACGTATGATATATCAAAATAATTGTCAATTATTCAAGCTGCTAATAAAACAAAAACTAATTGTCTAGGTGCACAGATTAAAGAGTTAGTAGGTGATATGTAAATGAACAGAAATATGTTATTATCTCGGCTTAGGTATGTTATATGTGAATCTATATAATCTATCTCCGGTATGAATTTGAGATTTTTAAATGCAACCATTTAAAAGATAAAAAATAATAACTGCGAAAAATCGATCAACAAAAATTATATAAAATATATAAAATATAAAAAAATACTAGGTATCAAAATTTCCTGAAACGAAACAATTTGTTATTTATTATCTTTCTTAAACTATACAATTAAGTACAATCAGCCTTAACTCTGATGTGTAGCATTTGTGAGCCATCTTTTTTAGAACTTTGAACTTACAACCAATAATATCTCACTTTGTAGATTTTTTGGAATTGCAAAATATATGTACAAAATTGTTATATTAAACTAAACCTTCGATAAACAAAAAAAAATATTACTCTGGCACTTCTCATTTGTTTTCTTTTTTTGTTCGACCATTTCACATAAAACCATATTTTAAAAAACGTCATATTGCACCTCTACATTATTTTCCTATCATAAACATTTTCAAAAAATTTCCAACGCTTAGATTTAGTTTTAGAAGCACAATGCACTGCTGAGTGCTGACTGCTGCTGACTGCACTAGCTCTTGCATTTTATAATTATAGTAATATGTATAGTTAAAACTTATATTGTTCATTTCAGAAACACCAACCAAAAATTCAACCGTACCCTCCCTATCCGCCTGCAATCATCTTCTATACATATTTGTTCATTCCAAAATGAATGGTAACACCACCAAAAATTCGATCTTATCCCCCATATACGCCAGCGTTCATCTCATATTACCATTGTTCAATTTATTCATTTTAGTAACACCACCAAAAATTCGATCTTATCCCCCTTATACGCCATCGTTCATCTCATATACACACTTGTTCACTTTATTCATTTTAGTAACACCATAATTTACTCAAAACGACCCTATAAACATTTTCAATGTTAAAATAATTCAATATTTTTTTTCACCAAAATTTGAAAAATCATAAAGGGAAAAAAATGTATGAGAACATAGGTGGCAAATTTGATAAAAATTGGCCTGTTTAATGTACTTTCCAAAATGGTATAACACATGTTTGTGTCTACAACCATAACCAATAAAATTGGAATTTAATCTACTAAAGTAGTTTTTTAACATTTTATCAGATGAAATTAAGTTACAAAGTTAAGTAAACATTATGACGACGAATGAATGACTCATATTGTTTTTTTAATTTGTATTGCATTTATAAATAACTGTTTTTAAATAAAGGCAGTAACATTTAGCACTAGTTTTGCTGGATTTTTTTTAAATTAATTTTTTAATAAAAAAATGATTGAATATTTATTTTCATCAAAGTTTGTAAGTTAATAAAAAAGACAAAAAACTGAAAACTTTCGTGGAAAATAATGTTAAAAATATCTACTTTTAATGTGCTTTCCCAAATGGTTAATCACAAGCTTCTATCTACAGCAATAACATATTAAATTGGCTTTTTATCAACTAGAGAAGATTTTTAACACCTTGTCAAATCAAAATTGACTTGTAATAAAATAGGCATTAAAATGCATAAAAAAGTATTATTTGCAATATTGTCAATTGTCTGTCATTACATAACGTCTAACGTTGTTATACTGGTTTCGTCAATTAAACGAATTTTTGAATTTGATTTAATTAATACTGATTAAGAATGTCACAATATATGCCGCTATGCAAATATGCATTTAATATACGGGGAATGCAGAGGAAGCGCTAACGCAGCTGCAGCACTCTATAGAGAGCGATATCCAAATGCGCGACATCCGGACTATCGAGTGTTCATCAGAGTCCACCAATGTTTTTCAGAAGGACGAATGCCTGGTAATGGACTGGGCAGAGATGCAGAGCCTGTATCACAGTGAATGGGGGACAGTTTGAACACTTGATATAAATTTATTTAAAAATACAAATAAATCATAATTTTAATACTGTTGTTTTTATTTATCGCATTTCCCATACCTAAATCAAAACATTTTTGAAAGGGCATACTATTATTTTAGTAAGTGAATTTAGCAGACATAATAGTGACACTGGTATATCTATTGACTTTTCCTTACAACTCAATTTTTGTTGTCATCAAACTTTGATGAAAAGAAGTATTTAATCATTTTTTTATTAAAATATAATTAAAAAATTATTAAAAAAAATCCAGCAACTAGTGTTAAATGTTACTGCCTTTATTTAAGAACGGTTATTTTTAAATGCAATACAAATTAAAAAAAACAATATAAGTCATTCATTCGTCGTCGTAGTGTTTACTTAATTTAGTAACTTAATTTCATCTGATAAAATGTTAAAAAACTACTTTAGTAGAGTAAATGCCAATTTTATTGGTTATGGTTGTAGACACAAACATGTGTTATACCATTTTGGAAAGTACATTAAACAGGCCAATTTTTATCAAATTTGCCACCTATGTTCTCATACAATTTTTTCCCTTTATGATTTTTCAAACTTTGGGGAAAAAAAATATTGAATTATTTTTGAATAAAAAAATAATTTTAAAAAATTATAACCCAAAAAATGCATCAGCTGGTGTTAAAATTTACTACCCATCATTTAGAACGGTTATTCAAAAATATTATAAAAATACAAAAAATATAAGAATCCTTTATGGGTGGCCGTTGTAATTAGGTATTTTAGGAGACCCTGAATTTTTTAACATTTTTCGAAAATAAATTATACCATGGAGACCACAAGAAAAATATTTTTTGTATATTTTTTTTTCTGAGCAGTCGTAAGGCCTGCTATCACCAGTTGCAGTATTATCCACTTATTACGGGACACCCTGTATACATATGTATATTTTTCTCTCTTATTTTTGAATTTGAACATTTTAAAAAACGATAATTGAATATGAAGAAAATTTGAAAAGAAATTCTTCTGTTTAAGTGGAGTGACCGAATATATAATTCAAAGTTAAAAGTTCAAGTGAGCTCAACTCCATGATTGCGTTTCGCCCAGGTACGATAGTTGGGCTTAGAATAATAAAATTCATAGTATCTTATTGCTGTGATTTTTATATTAGTCGGTAAACATCGATACAAAATTGCTTCTTAGAAGGGTACGATAGCCATCTAACTGATGAGCCCAACTATCGTACCTGGGCGAAACGCAATCATGGAGTTGAGCTCACTTGAACTTTTAACTTTGAATTATTTTAAAAAACGTTTATTTAATTCTTTTTATGTTGAACTTAGTTATTTATTTTGAACATTGAACTTCAAAGAAGCAAAACAAAAGGTTACATTATATTTTAAGAAACGTTGGTTTTTATTAATCCATCACACATTCATAGTTTTTATTGAAAATTGGTCATATTTTTGCCACTAATGGAAAGAGGCAAACACTGGACACCGGAAAAGACTGCCCTAATTGGAAGACTGTTATCGGAAGGCAAAACTTATGTGCTGGTTCAATGCCTAGTCGATGAATGCTCACCAAAAATTATAAGAAAAGCCATTAACTGCTAAAGTCAGAAAACGGCGGGCAGAAGCCGCTATTGCCACCAAAGTTTACAAAACGAGTAGTCAGACATTGCAAAGTCAATCCATTTACGCCAGCTTCTACAATTAAAGGCATAATTTATTTCGATCCCATCAATAAAATGGGTTCGTAGAAGTTCACAAAAACACGTTCAAGCAACCTACAGCCTTAGAAAGGTACCATTGCTGACAAAAAACAATGTAACAAAAAGATTGAAATTCACAAAGGAACCACTTTGACTGTCCTGCATCAAATCGGAGAAATATTCTGTGGTCAGACGAGTCCAAGATTGTTTTATAAGGTGGAAATGCACCTCGTCAATATGTAAGAAGGCCATCAAATACTACAGTACACAAATCTAAGGTACCTATTATATTACGGTGACCATCCGTCCTCGTTTTAAGAGGACAGTCCTCTTTTTCGGTAGCGTGTCCTCTCTTTTTTATTTTCTTAAAGAGGACAGTAATTTGTCCTCCTTTTACTAAATTGTACTCCCAATGTCCTCTTTTTATCTTTTACATCATTTTTCTACGATTAAAAATACATAAGGTACCTCCTTCATAACTAAATCACTTAGATATAATAAGTAGACAGCACTGATTGGAATCCAAAAGCTTTTTTCTTAAGAATTAAGAAAAGATCTAGAAATCAATGATGAGGAATTATTTTACAAGATTACTTGAGTCAAACGATAAGTCAATGAAGAATGTCCCCAAATAAGAAATGATTTGAACTTTTCAACATTTTCATGAAGAACATGTGAGATTTGCTATCATTAAGATCTTGAAATGTCCCAACCGAAAAAGTGTTTTCAATTTTAAATAACACCCGAGAAATTGCAATCAAAAGTTGATCTACTTGAGACCAAGTGCAATATGCAATTACAACTTCGATTTTTTGTTGTAACTTATAACTCTTATGAATGCATTTTTTTTAAAGGCAAAGGTTTCTTATAAAAATAATTCTTTCTTGACTTTTTAACGTTAGAGAAAAGTTGTCCTCTATTTTGCCCCTGAAAAAATGGTCACCGTAATTATACTGCGCAGCTTGTCAGTCGAAAATAAATAATGGCTGTGAGCGTGAGGAAGAAAACACACGTAAAAACAACAACAAATTAAAATTGAAATTGTCAGAAATAAAAATGGCTGGGAGCGTGATGAATTAAATTCACTTAAAAACTATAACAAATACTGACATTTGACACAAATTTTGATATATGCGCAGAAGAAACAAAAATCAAAACTCTAATGATCTTACCTTTAATGTGTGTACTGTGATCAAATACAGAATATAATCCACGTTTCAAAGCAAAAACAATTTAACATGGAGGACCCAGCATAATGGTTTGGGCATGTTTTTGCTTCTATGGTGTTTTTCCAATACACCAAATTGAAGGCATCATGGATTAGCAAATCTGTGTTAAGATCATGCAGGAAGTAATGCTACCGTATGCTGAAGATGAAATGCCGCTGAAATGGGTCTTTCGCAATGAGACAATCACTCAAAGCCTACTAGTAAACTTGTGAAGCAATGATTCCAGGCAAAGTGAGTTGATGTGATGGACCAGTCTTCGGACTTAAATCCCATTGAGAGCTTGTGCGATGCAAGGAAATGTATTGCTAGTTGCCAGCCAACTGACAATAAAGCCCTTTGGGAAGCTATACAGCACTCATGGAGTTCGATAAGCGTAGAAGGGTGAGAAAACCTGATAAACCCGATGCAGTGCCACGGGGGCGATGTGTGCTGCTGTTATTTCCAAAAAATTCCTGCAGTGGCTCACCCTTAAGAGACACCCATCATAAAACGGGCACTCCCATAATAGGGTGCTTTTTATTTTCATATTTTAGGATTCGAAAAATCTACTCACTTGTTTCAAGACAGTTCATTTATCGATCATAAAGAATTCTTATTACTGCTGGTGCTCTTTATACAAGCTGAACAGGCAACTCAAAATTAAATAAATTTACCTCTTGTGTGGTTGTCCGTCCTGGCCCAGCCTGAAAATAAAAAAAAAAGTTTCAATATCCATGAATACAAGATCAATAAACTTAAGCCTACTTGAATTAAGTTTTTTTGACAGAAGGAATACTAATAAAAATATTAGGTGCGCTTTATTGGTAATTATAGCTTGTGCAGCAATTCAAGCATAGTGGGATGTGCGTGGGTTCAAAGAAGATTTCACAAAATATTTCCCTACAGCTCGGTAATTCTGTTTCTTATTTCAGTGGCAATTTTTTAGCTTAGTGTCTTGAAAGCAGCAACAGGCACCAGAGTTTTTGAAAAAAGCTCTCCAATAAGGCCTGTACTGCAAATATAAATTGGACAGAGTATAGTGACATACATGCTATTTACAACCTCAAGTGGGAGAGTGCTTGTAGCAAAATTTCACTTCAAATTTGGTGCAAAAGTATTAATATGAAAACTTTGGTAACAGACAATTCACAATGGTAAATAGCCCTCTGCCGATCAGAGTGAAAACCTCTATCTGGGTTATTGAAATTAACCTCGATAGAAACCTAGATCCCATGTTGTTTTTGTTATGCATGCTAAAAGATAGCCTCGACCCAGACCCAGAGATAATAAAACGCAGCTATTTATTTATTTATTTATTTAGCTATACAAATTTACAATTTATTAGCTTTGAGATTGAAGAGATCTAAAGTTCTTTTTTCAAACATTATTTTGAAACATCAAAATCAATTACATAAATATACTTATTAAAAGCTGAACATGCAGCAAACAAAGGTTCATGAATTCCATAATTCGTTCTATTAAATCTTTGATTTGAAAAATCTACAGATCTTAAGGATCGTGAGTAAACATTTAGGTTGAGTTGTGCTTAAAGATATTCGGAATCGATTGCTCCAATCAAAACATCAAACACAAATAATATTTCAGAGACTGTTCTTCGATGAGTCAGTGACGGTAAATTAATTAAGCCTAGGCACTGGTTCTATGGTGGTAGATGAGTGTTTATGTTCCACGGAAGATGGCGAAGCGCATAAATGAGAAATCTTTTTTGCACAGATTCCAGTCTATTTATATTAGTTTGATAACTCGGACTCCAAACGCTGCTACAGTATTCGATTTTCGATCGCACTTGAGAGCAGAACAAAGTTTTTAAAATGTATGGGTCTCGAAATTCTTTTGAAAACCGACAAACAAATCCTAACATGCTTTTGGCTTTATTAATAATGTGATCAATATGTTTGTTAAAGTCTAATTTTGGGTCAATTTTAACGCCAAGATCACAAAAACTATCAACCCTTTCAAGTGGTTGACTACACAGGAAATAGACATTAAAGAAGGGCACAAGTTTGCGTGAAAAAGACAAACACTTGCACTTTGATACATTTAGTTCCATATCATTGATACTACACCAACGGGAAACACTATTCAAATACATTTGCATTAGTTTATAGTCATCATTATTTTTTTAAGATACGCGAAGCTTAGCGTCATCGGCGAATAAAAGAATATTAGAATATTTGATTGCACTATGTAAGTCATTTATTAACAATATAAATAGAAAGGGACCTAGATGGCTTCCTTGAGGAACGCTGGAATACACAATTATCTTTTTCGATGTTTTGTTTTTAAAATAGACAAACTGTGATCTGCAACATAAGTAAGACACTCTTTCAACGTAAATGTATCTTTAAAAAAGTACTAAAATTCGAAGCTCAATTGAAATCTTTAAGAGTTGGCCAACGTACGGGTAACTGAGAGTATATTTAATAAAACCATAGATTCCATCAAACAGGTCACCCCAAGCTTACTAACCCTTTGTTGCCCAGTGATTACAGCCTTAAGCCACTTCATCAAAGTTCTACTCTCGGACCCCAGTAGTTTAAATTTGAAACAACCTTGCACCAACGTAATTGCAACTAACATACAGCAAGTAAGCTGTATTTAAAATTTAAAAAATCGAATTCTCGATTTAATATTTTCATCACAATATATGAAAATTGTGTTTGAAAGAAACTATCGATATTTGCAATGCATTTGCGAAAAACTTTCGTAACTCTTTTATGGGCACTCCTCTTGATATTAATGAAGATTACCTATTTTAGAAATTAATTAATTAATAATTTCGTGGTGCAACAGAGTACTGTTTTAGAATTCCTATCTTCGTTAAATGATGATTTCGCATCTGGACCAGATGGAATTCAACCAATAATATTGAAAAAGTGTAGACATATACTAGCTGAGCCTCTTCTATTTTTGTTTGTGCTTTCTATTAAATCAGGGAAATTTCGTTTTTCATGGAAAATTTTATTTCTAACTGCAATTTTTAAAAAGGGTGATGAAACTGATATTTCGAATAACGCCTATATCCAATATTTCATGTATACCAAAGCTCTTTGAACAAGTTGTGTCTTGTGTGTGAGGCTTTAGCATTCCATACCAAGAATTTAATATGTGATCAACAGTATGTGTCTGTGAGAAGAAAATCAACAGTAACAAACCTACTTACGTTCTTGCATAAATGTTCTTATGCGTAATAAAATAGAAGTGTAGTGGATTGCATATACGCTGATTTTTCTAGAGCGTTCGACCAACTTAATCACAACATTATTATCTTCAAACTTAAAATTTTGGTTTTTCAACTTTCCTTATCACATGGATAAAATCATATCTCGAAAATAGATCGTGCCAAGTAAAATTTAGAAACTGCCTTTCAAATTCATTCATTGCTCACTCCGATGTGTCCCAGTGAAGTCATCTAGGCCCATTTTTATTTATCCTGGCTATAAATGATGTTGTTTCATGCATACGCTCTAGTGATACTCTTATATTTTATGATGATATGAAGATATTTAAGTCAATAAAAGTTAACCATGACCATTTTTTTCTGGAAGCCGATATGTAGGTACTTTTTCATTATTTGGTGTGGTAAGAAAGGTCCTTCTCTTAACTCTGTTAAGTGCCAAGCAATTACTTTCTCCAGGAAGCGAATTGTAAATGCTTTTGATTATTCCATTGTGCAGCAAAACCCTGTCGAGTCTTTAGTTTCAAGGACTTGGGTGTTAACTTTAGCTCAAATTTAGAATTCACTGAACACGTTTATTACATTGTTTTTAAAACAAGCTCCATGCTTGGATTTATAAAACGTTGGGCTCAGGAATTGAGTGATCCATATATTACCCTTTCCTTATTCAATTGTTATGTACGACCTCATCTAGAGTACGCCTTACAAATATGGTCCCCCTTTTATGAAATTCATAAAAATCGTATTGAATCAATACAACATAAACTCATTCGCTTTGCTCTGAAGTGTCTTCTTTGGCTGATCCTTACAACCTTCCACCCTATGAACATCGGATCCAGCTACTGCAGGTCCAAACCTTATATCAAAGGCGTGTTAATTATGATCAAAGGGCACGGTAGTGCCCAGCCAAGTCTAAACCTTTTTTACAGGAACAAACTCCTACAAAGTCATAAACTTCAAACTCACAGTAACGCAGGTGGCTCACCAAAATTTAAACTCTTTAGCATTAGAAATTCTCGAGATATAAGACTGACAGATCAAACAATTATGGAGCACTCCCCGACATCGTAGAAACTTGAAATTTCGCACAACGGTAGGCCTTATGGTGCATACAAACGAAAAAATCGAAAATCTGCAATTTTCTAATCAGGGGGCGTGGCATCCAAAAAAATTTATAAATAATATGGAGCACTTCTGATTGTTGTAAAACGATGAAAATTGGTAGAATGGAATGACTTTAAAAAAATTTAAATTGAGATTTACCATAGAGGGAGCGTGGGACCCACCCACTTTCTCAGAATTGCTATTATTTATATGATTAATGATTACTGATTAAAATTTGTTGGATTTACTTGGCAAGTTTTCTTTTAGTTACTTAAGGCGATATTACACTACCATATAAATATGGCAAACTTGCCATATAAATATGGCCCAAAAGGGTCATATAAGTGTGATTGACATATTTATATGACAAAATATATATGACGCCATATATATGACCATGATTTTGAGCCATATATATGACAAAGTGTAATATCGAAACAAAGCCATTGGCATATATATTTGGAAGTTTTGTGCCATATAGTCATATAAAAATCGATTAATTTTATATGATCATATTTGTCAAACATATTTTACTATTTATCATTGGAGTATGGATCAAATTAAATTAGGAGTCTTCATTTATTTTATATTTATTGCAAAAGTTTCTGGTGTAGGATAAAGCATCAGTTTGGTTTTTTCCTGCAAAATTTACTTTCCATAATCGTGATGCAAAAAAAGAGGTACAAAATAATAGTAACAATGGCATTTTGTCACTCGGGTGAATGCAACTTATATACATAAGTGGCGTTAAAAGGATGATATTAGCCATATAAGATATTATTTCTTAAATAACTCAATTAAAGATAGTATAGTAAAAGTAATTGGTCATTTACGTCAGGGATCTCGCGACACTGAAGATACTATATGCATATTTTGTCTCATCGTGTGAAGGCTTAAAGATGGTAACCCAATATTCAAAAAACAAAAATAGTGTCTTTGATGGTACAGAGGTATTTAAGCAGAACTTAAATGTCAGAAAGTCCCGAGGTGTGAAGAAGAAAAGTGGTTCTCTTAATGCACTTTTTGGCCAACGCTGCCATTCATGCTGGGAGAAGATGTTCGCTATCACCTTCAAAGAACTTCTTGCGATCTTGTGACATTTACATATGTATATCTATTACACTTATAATAATTTTCATTGCACAAAAAAAAATATTATTTTTATGCTATTCGCGGAACTTGTATTCACATATTTTGGTTCCGGTTCAAAGAAAAAGTGACAATGATAAAACAAGGATTCGTTTAAATCAATTGAATTTATTATTTATTTTGACAAATTAATTTCCAAATGAAATATTATTGTCAAATAATTTGTTTTTCATATATTTGATATTTCAAAGCTAGTGTGATAGCCAAATAAAGCTTTGTCATATATATGACCAAAAAATATTTGACGAAGCCATTTGTCATATAAATTGGTCATATATGTATGACATAGTGTAATACAACTTATCAAACATTGAAAACCTTTGCCATACTTTATATGGCAGCATAAGCCATATACATATATATAATAATGTAATACCGCCTTTACTTTATCACAAACTTAAATGTATGAAATCTTGACCAGTGAACCCACCAAATTTTAATCAGTAAAAACCAAATTTCTGTCATAATTTGGATTTGTTTCGAGATATTTGGATATTAAACTTCATGAACTTAAAACTTGGCATATACTTTAGATCTCTTTCATTTTTTTTGCTGACTTTTTACGCACAGGTTTCTTGTGCATATAAGAACTTGGCTCTTTTTTAACATTTATGTTTTTGTTGTGATTTACTATTTCTTCACCAACTTATAAATGGCCTAATTGATGCTTGTGATTTGCCTGTATTGGCATAAATTACCGGAGAGGATATCACCACCTGCAAAGACTTGAACTCTTACACGTTAATTTCCATAGAAATAACTACGCTTTTTAAACGGCTCTTCTGTTGATTTTAGCATTAGTAAGATGGGATAAAAGAAAATATTTCGAATCAGAGCTCCACGGTCCTGATTGTTTTTACTTCTTGATACTATTACTTAAGTATTTTGTACATTGTTTAATTATATACAGTATGCATAGATTTTTTATTAGTAGGTATTAGTCTATTATTTATTATTATTATTAGTGGGCGGAGCAAAATCGCATTGTCACCTCCAAGTGGTGCCCACTGAATAACCGTAAAGTGAACTAACGACGAGCGTTGGATCTATTGGATCCAAGAGCTGAGACACCTGAGTTACCTTCCCAGGAACTAAGAGCAAAATGTAAGATAAGATATCGCTCTAAAGAACCAGCTCTCCAAGAAACCCAATAGCGTCTGACACATAATGTGCGGCTAATTGGTCAGCGTCTGATCCCATAGGGGCGGCTGTATTTAAAAACCTTGAATAGAGAAAATAACTAGCTATTTATGGTAAACAAACAAAGTTACAAAAGATTAAATATGGCAATGAGTAAAACAAATCGATATATGTAACACCCCAGGTGGCAATCCAGTTAAACTCGTAAATCCACTCTCTTCGGAGATCAGTCCTACGGATTCTGGGGAGGACCAATTATTGCTTCTAGGAAACAGAAAGAGTTCAAAAACACCAAGAACTCCACCAAATGTAATCTCCTCAAGGGTTATTCCATCAATAACCCCTACACAAAAATCAAATGACATAGAAGTCATTAACGAAAAAGGAACCAATAACTATGAAAAGTTCGAAAGAAAAGATCAGCAGTGTTCCAAAGAAAATAACGAGATCCACCAAGTTGAATCCAGAAATTATAACGAAGAATGGCAAAAAGAAATATTAGCCAGAAAACAACTTGAAGTCTTCGTTGAAAGTCTTCAGCAGCAAGTTAAGAGACTTGAAGAAAAAGTCAGATTGCTAGGCAAGAAGACCTCAAACGACAACAAGTCCAGTCCAAAAACTCTTGTAGTGAAAGCCCACAAAAAACTGCAATTGATTTTAATACTGATGAGGACGAGCTCCTTTTTGAAACTGATGGTAGCAGAAACAAGCGTAAATCCAAGAAACGAAAAGCAGAGGGTAGCCCAGAGACTGTTCAAAAAAGTCGGCAGACAGCTTCAAAAGTAGATACTACTGCAATAATGAAAACATCTAACAAAGAAACAGGCGATGTACCCCAAAAGAAGTCTTATGTTAAAGGCACTAGACAAACTGCATCACCTCCAATCATGATTTCCGATGTACATATATATAAAGTTAGCAGGACACTTTTGGAAATTCAGGTTAAAAAGTATCCTATCATTAGTTGCTTCTTAATTGCGAATTAGTTACGCAAAAACAAAATTACAACAAACATTTTATTGCATTTTTGGTTTGCGAAAAAATGGGTGTCCTGCTAACTTCATGTGAACTTAGTAGGACTAACACACTATGAAGAACCAAAGTTTACTAGTGAAAATATGCAAGTAACAGCAATTAGTAATGGTATAAAACAGAAAGAGTTTAAGATAGCAGCTATATACTGCCCTCCAAGGCGTTCTCCAACTGAAGAAGACTTTGCAGAACTCCTTAATTTGTTAGGACATAACTTCCTTGTTGGTGGCGACTTCAATGCTAAACATACCCACTGGGGATCTAGGCTCATAACCACAAAAGGTAAACGGCTATACCAAGCAGGCCGCAAAAAGAAAAATGGCAAGTTACGAGATTTCCAGGTGATAAGGCAGTTTTTAACCGTCTTAACAACGAACTAAAGAAAAGAATCTATGAGTTTAAAAACGATTCACTGAGTAGATTCCTGAATAGTCTTACGGCGGATGCTTCTACAGACAGAATACTCCTTATGGAAAGCAGCTAAGCGCTTAAGAAGACCACAGACACAAAACCCGCCAATAAAATCTCAAGATGGTAAATGGATCGGAAATCCGAAACAAAAGGCTGATCTCTTCGCTGAACATCTCGCGAATGTTTTTAAGCCATTCCCAGCAAACACAGCTACAGATCCCTTACAGTTTGTTGATAGAAACGACGAATCTGAAATACCTTTTGTCACGCTCAAAGAAGTAAGAAGCCTGTGTGAACATAAGTTGTCTAACAAAAAATCACCAGGGTACGATCTCATAACTGCTCAGGTTTTGAAAGAAATGCCTTTAATAGCCTTCAAGAAACTCCAAGTGCCACATCACTGGAAAATTGCAGAAGTCATTGTTATACCTAAACAAGGTGAGCCACCAAAAGAAGTAACATCATACAGACCAATATCGCTTATACCAATCATGGCAAAAGTTTTTGAAAAACTGCTCCTGAAAAGGCTTAGCAAAATAATAGAAGAAAGAAGACTAATTCCGAGCCATCAGTTTGGATTTAGAAATAAACATTTCACGAGAGACCAAGTGCATCGAATTACGGATGTTGTGGAAAAGGCACTTGAAGAAAAACAAGTATGCTCGGCTATATTCTTAGATGTTGCTCAAGCCTTTGACAAGGTTTGGCACTTGGGACTTGAGTACAAACTGCATAGGGACCTTCCCAGGCAGTACTACGAAATACTGAAATCCTACGTTACGAACCGACTCTTTAGAGTACGGTACAACCAAAATTACTCGGAACTAAAGAAAATTGAAGCCGGTGTACCACAAGGAAGTGTCCTAGGACCAACCCTGTATCTGTTATATACAAGGGATATTCCAGTGGACATCAACGCTATCATGGCCACCTTTGCTGATGATACTGCAATATTGGCGCCAGATAAATCCGTTACGAAGGCTACACAAAAATTGAAAAATGCAGTCGATAAAGTTAGTAATTGGACGCAGATATGGCGCATCAAACTAAACGAAACAAAATCGACGCATATAAACTTTACAAATAAAAACATAAACAATGTTCCAATTTATATAAACGGTACAGCAGTACCTTACTCCAATACCGCCAAATACCTTGGAATGACTTTGGATGCAAAGCTTAAATGGAAAGAGCACATCAAAAAGAAAAGAGAAGAACTAAACTTGAAGTACAGACAAATGTACTGGTTACTAGGAAAGAACTCTGACCTATCTATCCGGAACAAACTATTGTTATATAAGCAAGTATTGAAACCCGTTTGGACATATGGCATCCTACTATGGGGCTGTACAAAGAAAACAAATGCTGAACCCATCCAAAAATTCCAAAGCAAGGTCCTTCGTGGAGTAATTGATGCCCCTTGGTATATGAGAAATAGCGATCTACATCGTGACCTTCGAATTGAAATGGTTACAGAAGTGGTTAAAAAACACGCTGTATCACACAATCAGCGACTGCAAAGTCATACCAACTTTGAAATGGAGACCGTCTTAAATGTACGAAACAATATTCGGAGATTAAGAAGAACCAAGCCTCATGAGCTGATGGTCAAAAAGCTATGGGTAAGTGTTATAACTTTAAACTTCCCCCAATGCGATTTAAAAATTAAGAAATAAAAATCATTTGTCGATCTTTCATAGATTGGTCCTGATTCACCGGTGGTTTTAGTGCGGTAAGAGTCCCACACTATACTTGGTACCGATTCTTACCGAGTGTCTTTTGAAGATTTCCATCGGATAATAAAAAAAAAAGGTATTAGTCTATTATTATGCATGTGTTAGATTGCCTTATTTTAGTACTCACTAACACATGCACTTATCACCAGATAAGCCTCTGATTGTAGGTTGAAGCTTGCTCTGAGCTCACTACAACTAAGAATGCGAAGTGTAAAAAAAAGGTTTCTCGGTTTCGAAAAAAATGGACTTAGGGAGTTTTCATAGAATAGAACAACGACGATATGTAAACGTTAGCCCCTGGGCCCAAAGCTTAAATTGGACCGGTTAAGCACAGCGCATTTACATGCAATAATAGAAAAAAAGCGTTGTATCCATATTCTATATTAATTTGAGACTCGTGCAGATCCTCTAATGAGAAAAATAACATTTAATCTGAAGTATTAAGAAATGAAATTGACACGTTCGCGTCCGTTACCTTGCCTTCGTTTGATACGGATTAGGGGTAGAAGTAGTAAAAGCAAATACTATATATTTATACCCATGTTCGTAGGTACAGATAAAAACAAACTTTGTATGAACATATACTTGTATTGCTTCACAATTGTGTTTTGCCCAATTGTTATTGGTTTATCTAATTAAAATAGCTTTATAGTAAAATTCAAACGAATCCATTAAGTCAATCCCATGAGCTTCAAACATCAATAAGCTAAATTACGAGAAAAGTCATAAACCAAATTTACCATATTTACTTGTTCCCCTCCTTATTGCTTCGTCACACCCATTGATAGGACGGTGTCGGAGGTTCCTCTTCATTAAATGTCATCCAGTTCAAGTACACAATCAGAGATTAGTTTCTTTATCCCCATAATGCAATCAACAATTAGCAAAAGTGGCTTCTGATTATGGGGTAAGAGAATGTGGTGAGCTATTCCAAGGAATATCAAAAGGGGTGGCAGACATAATAGCACATCATATATGGAGGTTAAAGAGGGCTTCTTAACTAGTTGTTAATAGTGTTAACGAATTTAAATTACCCTCCATTCCATAATACCTTGGCATAACGGTAACAAGGGTTTCACCTTAAGTCATCTACCCGACGACGACGGCTCATCTCACCTTTATTATGTTGATAATACAGACACAATAACTTATGGCAGTTATGAGATTTGCTTCGTTCGCCTTTTTTAATTTTTAAAAGGCGAATATCGTCGTAATGGTCGTCAATGTGTGTCTGAAGGGGCGCAAGGACGACGTTATATTTTTCTTTATAATTCGGAGTGACTATGTTTTCAGAAGAGAATAATTGTGTTGGTTTAATGTATGAACTTTGATAGCTCTGTCGAGGCATGTTTACATTTTATGTACTTGCATATTCCCTAGAGGTATGCGTGTATTAATGTGACTGCGAAAGGGTTTACCTTGCAAGTCTCTGTTAAACAAAAGGACATTGCATTAATAATACTTCGCCATTATTTTGTGCAAAAGGTGAACTTGGATGTTTTATTTGTGTATTTGTTATGGAGTCTGGTTATGTTTCTCATTTGCATGATCTTTCTGTCTGATGGTTGTTAGCATCAGGAAAAGACTCCGTGACATGGATTTGCTTTGAGGGCAGTCTTCCTTCCCAACAGAGTTTTGGATATAAAAGGAAGGGATACTTTTGTGCTTATTGTCGTTGATGTAAAAGCACGAAATAAATTTAATTGCAATATTAGATTCACTGCGTATTAAATCTGAGGAGGATACATATTTGAAAAGTTATGAATAAGCGAGAGGTGACACATTTTGAACGTGGGGTTTTTTTGAACATTGCTAATAAAATCTTAACACATAAATGTTTCAAAGCGTATGAAATCATGGCGAAACCGTCATCTTTATTCGTAAACGACTTGCAATGGTTTTCTCGCATCCGCCAGTAGATGGGTAATAATATGAAATTTGACCAGTTCAGATCAACTAATGTTTAAGACATTCCCTTATAGTGACAGGTACCGAGCATGGTGAGATTCAGAACAGCTTAGATTGAGAAAGTGAGTCAACAAAATTCTCGTCAAGGCTTTTTAACGGCCAACTTTAGAATTTTCCGAATGATTTCTAATTTTTGCATTTGCAATCACTGAACCCGAAAATTTTGAATTCAATAAAAAAGTCAAAGGAGCTCAACTCCAAAATGCGTTTCGCTCATGTACTTACGATAGTTGGGCTCACCACTTCAGTGAGATGACTAACAAAGGGAGGCTACGATGCATGGATCACCGACCATTTTCGGTACACATGTAGGTCATGACTAGGAGTATAAATGGTGCAAGTAGTTAGGTGCGCTTTTCAGCCCCAATTAAATTTTTTTTACTGCTGTCATATACCTTTAACGTTAACTAAAAAAATCCTGGCTCTTGGCTGGGCACTCGCTGTTCGAGTCCTGCTAGTAATCATATACTTATTTTTATATTCACATTTTGCACAGGCTTATTTTGGAGTTATTATACAAATTTTTCTATTTTCTAGTCACTATATCCTGCAGCTTGAGTGACGAATTACTGCACGAACTAAGTTGTTAGTGGCGTGGCGGGCGGTCATAGGAAAACGTTTTTTGTTTTAAGTGATAAAAAATGCCATATTTTTGTACTCAAATGTATTTTTTAAAGCATTGAGCTACAAGCTAACTTTGTTCCCATTCCGGGTTATACCCGTAAACTCCGGGTACCCGGGTACGATTCAAGAGCTCTAGTTGATGGCCTAAAATTTGGATTTAAGCTTCCTATGAAGTACTCTAACGATGACAAGAAAAAATGTCTTCCCCAACGTTTTATTAAATTTCCATAGGAGCTATGACTAAATATACTGGACTATAAAGAAATTGTAAAAAATATTTAACAAAATTATACCCTTACCTATAATACTTTCCTAATACATTTATGGAGCACCCTGTAATCAACAACCTTATCGAGACGTCATCGATCATCCTATCATCAACAAATTATATATTATTTATATACCTTGACTGATTTAGTATTTGTATTAGTGCTAAAGTATGATTGTCATACATAATGTAAGCTATAGTTGGTACTAACTTTAAATAAAACAGTTTAGTCGTAATTGGACTTGGCTTGCGTTTCAATCAAAGAAGATTTCAGCTGAGCAACCTCCACATTGGTGACCCCGACGACTTAAAAACGAACGCAAATAGTTTTTTTCCTATCGATATGGCTGAAGATGATCCCAAAGGAACTCTACCGATTAAAGAGCATATTGAGGAAAATAACAGCGAATTATCTAAAATATCCAACATCAAAATTTCGACAAAAATCCCCGCATTTTGGAAGGTACGACCAGATCTTTGGTTAAAGCAGGTCGAGTCACAATTTTATACATCGGGTATTAAGAGCGACATAACCAAATACCACACCATCGTTGCAGCAATCGAAAGCAATGTATTAGCACAGGTAAGCGACATTATCCTAGATCCACCAAAGGAGAACCTGTACGAGACATTGAAGGACAGATTGATTGCTCAATATGCAGACTCAGAGCAGATTCGTCTTCGAAAATTGCTTCAAGAAATCGAACTTGGAGATAAAAAGCCATCTGCCTTACTGCGAGAATTGAAGGACGTGGCTGGTACCAACGTAAACGACGAGCTGCTCAAGTCATTGTGGTTACAACGTCTTCCTCAGCACATGCAAAGCATCATCATGGTAAGCAACGAAAATCTAACAGAACTATCCGTTCTTGCAGATAAGATCGCCGAAGTGAGTGGGAATTCATACGCAGCCACTGTAAGTACGAAATCAACTTCATCTCTGGAAGCTCAAATTGCACAACTAACGAAGCAAATCGAAGAGTTACAGTGCAATGTGTCAGCAGTCCATCGCCATCAAGATCGACCATCTCGTTCATCGTCAAGACATCGAACAAAGTTTCGTCGTGTAAACTCCAGAAACAATAATGACCAAGATTATTGCTGGTTTCACAATACACATGGTGCGAAAGCGAGAAAGTGCCGTTCTCCATGTTCTTTCAACAGAGCATTGAAAAAACGGGAAAACTAACAGGCTTGTCACTCGATACGGCACGTGACAGCAGCCAATCTAGTCGCCGCCTTTTCATAACCGATCCCACCACACACATAAAGTACCTCATCGACACAGGCGCTGACATCTCCGTTATCCCACCAACTGTGCAACAGAAAAGACAAAACAGTACTCTTAATTTTTTATACGCTGCTAACAACACAAACATTAAAACCTTCGGAGAAAAAACAATCAATTTATCCTTAGGTCTTCGTCGAAATTTTAGGTGGACTTTTGTTATCGCTGATGTAAGTCGTCCGATCATAGGTGCGGATTTCCTTAGTTTTTTTGACATATTGGTGGACATTAAAAATAAACGTTTGATCGACAACAAAACTTTATTAAAATCTTGTGGTATATTAACTAAAGAAAGCTCTCTAAATATAACAAATATTTCATGCAGTAATCCATATTATTCAATTCTTCTAGAGTTCAAGAAGATAACGCGACCATCCCCGATACAAATTTCAAGTTCCATCGCATCGAAGGTGACCCATCATATACTCACCAAAGGACCACCAACGCATTCAAATGCCAGACGATTGTGCCCGAAGATGCTACAAATTGCGAAGGCTGAGTTCCAGCAAATGATGGAACAAGATATTTGTCGCCCATCGAAAAGCCCATGGGCCAGTCCCTTGCATATGGTGCAAAAAGCAAATGGAGAATGGCGGCCATGTGGTGACTACCGGTCTCTAAATGCTGTAACCATCCCAGACAGGTACCCTGTACCCCACGTGCACGATTTTACCTACTTTTTAGACGGTCAACAAATTTTCACCACCTTGGATTTGCAACGTGCATACAACCAAATACCCGTGGAAGAGTGTGACATCGAAAAGACGGCCATCATCACTCCGTTTGGGCTATACGAGTCCCACGCATGCCCTTTGGACTCCGCAACGCGGGACAATCTTTTCAAAGGTTTGTTGACGACATCCTACGAGATTTTCCATTTGCACGAGCCTACATCGATGATATTCTCATCGCATCGCGTAACGAGGAAGAGCACAAAAGTGATCTCCGAATAGTATTCGATCGCCTTCAACATTATGGACTCGTCATCAACGTTGACAAGTGTCAATTTGGACAGCCAGAAGTGCGTTTTCTTGGCCATGCTGTTAGCGCTGAAGGAATCAAACCATTACTAGAAAAGGTAAATGCTGTCAAAAAATTTTCTCCTCCAAAGCATGTTAGCGAACTTCGTCGATTCCTCGCCATGGTCAACTTTTATCGCCGCTTCATACCAAACGCGGTTAAATCTCAAGCGGTACTCCAAACATTGCTAAAAGGCAACAAAAAGAACGACCGAACACCCATAGAGTGGAACAGTGAAATCTCAGAAGCTTTTGAAAACTGCAAGCAGTCGTTAGCCGAAGCTACTACTTTGTATCATCCTAAAGCATCAGCCAAACTTGCGTTAATGGTCGACGCGTCCGATATGGCTATAGGAGCTGTACTACAACAACTCGAAAGAAAGTTTTGGCGTCCGCTTGGATTTTTTTCTCGCAAGCTTACACCATCCCAAAGTCGATTCAGCACCTACGATCGAGAACTTTATGGTGCATATTCTGGGGTAAAGTATTTTCAACATATGCTCGAAGGCCGTAGTTTTGTTATCTTTACAGATCACAAGCCACTCACCTACGCTTTTGTACAGAAATCTGAAAAAGCTTCACCAAGGCAACGAAGGTACCTGGAGTACATAAGCCAATTTTCAACTGATGTGCGTTACCTGCGTGGAAGTGAAAATGTCGTTGCTGACACCCTTTCGCGGATCGAAGCAATAACATCATACGACACCATCGATTATAGCCTTCTTTCTAAATTCCAGCAATCGGACAACGAACTGAAGCGTCTCATAGATGACAAATTAACATCATAGAAATTGAAGAAGTTCCCCGTTCCTGGTCACGACAAGCTAACCATCTATTGCGACACATCGATGGAAAATATTCGCCCATACATCACAGATGAACTCAAGCGAGCAGCATTCAACAGTGTCCATAATATGGCACACCCTGGTGTTCGAGCTACAACGAAAATGGTGAGCGAAAGATTTGTATGGCCAAACATGAAAAAAGAATGCAGATTCTGGTCCAAATCATATCTAGCTTGCCAACGAAGTAAAATCTCCCGACATAACGTGACGCCGATAGGTACGTACAACAATACAGATAACCGATTTCAGCATATAAACATCGACATCGTTGGCCTTCTGCCTCCTTCGAGAGGATTCCGTTATTGTTTAACGATGATCGACAGATTTTCGAGGTGGCCAGAGGTAGTTCCAATTGAAGACATCACCGCAGAGTCGATTTGCCGCGCACTCTACTCTACTTGGATTTGCCGATATGGCGTCCCTGAACGAATCACGACAGACCAAGGAAGACAGTTTGAGAGCGAGCTGTTTAAAGAAATGTCAAAAACACTTGGCATCAAACATTTGCGAACAACGCCATATCATCCGGAATCAAATGGTCTCGTGGAGCGATGGCACCGTACGCTCAAGGCAGCTATCAAATGCCACACTTCCACCAATTGGGCCGACGTCCTCCCAACTGTTCTTTTAGGACTTCGTACTGTACATAAGGAGGATATCAAAGCGAGTGTTGCAGAAATGTTATTTGGTACCAACCTAACGATTCCAGGTGGCTTTTTCCACCCAAAAAAACAAAACGAAAATTATTCAGATTTTTTAAAATCCTTACGAATTTCTATGTCTAACATAAAATTTAATGAAACTTCAAATCATTCTAACAAACACTTTTTTCTTCAGAAAGATCTTCCAAGGGCGAGCCATGTTTTCATACGGAACGATGCGGTGAAACCACTTCTTCATCCACCATACTCTGGACCTTTTCGAATCATCAAACGATCAACAAAATACTACACAGTTGAAAAAAATGGGAAAAACGTCAACATCTCAATAGATAGGCTGAAGGCAGATTTGAAGAAAATAAGGTCGAAAACCAAGAGCAACAACAAACTTCAACAAATCAAGACAGTGGTCAACGAGATTACACAACCAGATATGGAAGAAAAGTAAGATTTCGAACCAATCGCAGTTGATTCAGCACAACTACTGGAAGGGGAGTACTATGGAGCACCCTGTAATCAACAACCTTATCGAGACGTCATCGATCATCCTATCATCAACAAATTATATATTATTTATATACCTTGACTGATTTAGTATTTGTATTAGTGCTAAAGTATGATTGTCATACATAATGTAAGCTATAGTTGGTACTAACTTTAAATAAAACAGTTTAGTCGTAATTGGACTTGGCTTGCGTTTCAATCAAAGAAGATTTCAGCTGAGCAACCTCCACACATTTGAAAATACTTTATGAACACTTTTTTCGACATCAGTTAGATTTTGTGAATGCTATTAAACATAGACCCCAACATCCAAGTTTTTTTTTAAGTTTTTGAGTTACCTGGTTCTTCACGACCGCCACCAAAAAGTTTTGCAACAACTCTGTGCTCATAATTCTGAAAAACAAAATTTTTAAAGCAGAATTTGGAAAACCCAACCATTTGTTACACAAGAACAAAATAATTGCTCAGCACCGCTGGCTGGGGCAGTTTTCTCGCTACTGTCATTACAAACTATTAAAATAGATTGTTTTTCTTAAAATGTATACCTAGTGCAAACACCTGGTCGATTCTTTAGAATTCTACAAAAGATCTGCAATAAAAATTCCTCTGCATTAAAACTCTTTCTCTGAAGAAAACAAAATTCTAATACTAAAGTACCACTATCTTAAAGTGCCACTAGGAAAACTATATACTAAAACCGGAACTCAGACCCCTTTCTATATACCTTTATACCTAAGTTTTATTAAAGCGGAAATAATTTTGCGTTCCTCTTCATTGCATTCACGATATGCAATTATAAGAAAAAATCGATACAAATGAAGTGAACGCTGCGCTATAGCCATCTATCAAACCGACCATAAAACAATTATCCCGAACGATGATGATGATAATGATGACGATGGGAAATAAGGGGCTTGCAGCAAGAAAAAAGAAAATCACCACGCGTGTGGTTAGTAACAATCGATCCATATTCTGACAGTCCAGCTGTTAATTAAATTCCGAACAAAAGGAAGTACGATGTGCTCTTCTGTTTAAATAATTCCATAACTTCGATATTTATCCTGTCTATTAAGAGAGAGATTCAACATGACTGTGACAGTGACAGAACACACTTGTAATGCCCATGCCCTCGATTCTTGCACAAATTAACTGCAATGTAGACATGAGGGTACCGCAATAATAATATCTACTAAATTGCAATGACATGATGACAGACTGTGCGGTCCTCTTCTTCAAATTAATAATATGCAAATGCTATCGTGCGATGGAATAAAAAGGCGGTTCAACTGAGATGCCTTTCATAAATCCATTTGTCCCGATTCATATCTGCAAAAGATATAATGACCTCTGCTTTTCAAAACAAGAGGTGCATTCCGATACCTCCCTACGGAGATCCAAGAAAAGGATCAACAAAAAGGAAGAAATGGAGGTGGAATGCTAGAGGTAAAGGTGGTGGTGGTTACATGGACACACCTCTTTTCTAGTTTCCCAAAGAAATGCTTTCAGCTTAGATATACCGCTCAACCTGAGCTCGACGGCGGCTGCGCGGCGATGATTTGCATAGACAATTTTATGAGTTTATATCTTTTACTTCGGTGCTGGTTCTTTGGAGTACCTCTTGAAAGTTGAAACCAAGGCGCAGTCGCTTGGATTTTGTGCTCACTCACTGAGTATCAGTAATGTGTTGCATGGAGCTGTGCTTAGCTAGGAATTTCAATTAGCCGCTGTTGTCGTCGCCATCATCAACATCATCATCATCATCTTCATCATCATCATCATCATCGTCGTCTTCTTCTACAGAAAAGAGGTGTAGCCTGCCACCTCTGCACTTCCATACACTCTGCCTTCAAAATTGTAGATAAGGAGAAATGGATAGACCCGAAATTGAGTCAAAATACCACAACAGGAAGTTAGTTTTGGGTAACAATGACATAGGGAAGTCTTGGGGTTTCTCTTAATCCAAACAAAAGTTTGTATTCCCTTGGAACCATAAGTATTATACCCACATTTTTTATACTTTATGTAGGTTACAGGGCTGGATTATCCACAGTACCTACTTTTAGAGACCGCACATAAAGGTTACCTCAGAAATATGACTTTCTTAAGAAAGTAAAAATCGTGGCTTTCAAAAAGGCAAGCGAGTTAACAATTTCTATGTATTAGTAACTAGCTACCGAGTAGGTACTCGCTCGTATCCTCAGGGAGATACTAAAATGCGATTGAATTATTTTTTTTTTGAAAAATATTCCTATGTAGGTATAAAAAAAACGATTGTGGTGAAACAAATAATCCGCACTTATTTATGATTGAGAAATGATGTAACTACAAAAAGAAAGAAAAAATTCATACTTCAAAGTTATCAGTTTATAGTATATAGTAATCAAATACCAAAAAACCTTTTCTAATAAAATTCGAAATACCAATTAATCGACTTAAAGGGTATACGAATTCGATTAAATTTCTTTAGCTTAAGTCTTTGATATTCCACCTTACAACAACGGATTAAAACTTATTGACATCCCTTTCCCTAGTCTTAAAATACAATAGTCGGAAAAAGTATTGTGACAAAAACAAAAAAAATCGCAATTTTCTTTAATATCTTTTTTTTTATTGATAGAAAAAATCTGAAAAAAATATAATGTATTATGGTATCAAGATAAGCTTCCAAAAAAAACATGCATAAGTAAATAAGATTGTTTTCTTGAGCGACGTGAAATCTAATGTTATAAAGTCAAATAATTGAACCGAACACCTTAAATGATTTCACAATTTTTTTTACTTTTAACGCTAATCACAAATTGTACAACACAAAATATAAAAAACGAGTTAAAAGGAGTACCTTGAATGCATTTCGGAATGTTGTCATTCCATCTTCAGCATCACGACTAAGTTGAAAAGGGGGCAAAGTGCGTGCTCGTTTTTTATATTTTGTGTTGTACAATTTGTGTTTAATGTTAAAAGTAAAAAATTTGTGAAATCATTTAAGGTGTTCGGTTCAATTATTTGACTTTATACATAAGTAAGATTCAAAATAATATTTTTGAAAATAAAAAATTGTATTTCAAAAACGAATGGGAGAAAAAGTATTTTGACGAAATTAAAAAGGCAACCAATCACCGGTTAACTTTTTAGTACAGGCAGTGAGGACTGTTTTTCAGTATACTTTTGGATGCAGAATTCAAATCCGTCATCCGTTTGTCAATGACCAAAGATCGTTTTTTTGTTATTTTTGAGACCTTGAAACATCTAGAAATAATTATTTTTCAAAAAAAAAATTTTGAAACTATCTGAAAGCACTAATCTTCTCCTTCAAATACCAGTCTAGGTATATCTTTCCAATATCTTCTTTCCTCTCTGACCAATCCTTTATTGAAATCTATGCGTTTGGCATATTTTACCATACAGGATTTATTTAACATTAAGAAATATCGATTGAGACTTATATCTAGCTAAGAATTTCTCGGAAAGTAAGTGTGATATTGAAAAGATTTAAGCTGATATTTGAAGGAAAAGATTAGTGCTTTCAGATAGTTTCGAAAATGTTTGTGAAAAATAATTATTTCTGGATATTACGAGGTCTCAAAAAGTGCAAAAAAAAAAAATATTTTTTTAGATTTTTACTGTTAGTAAAAAAAAGATAAGGAAAAATGTGATTTTTTTTGTCAAAATACTTTTTCCGGCTATTGTATGTTGAAGTTCAATTCTTCATTGTGAAATTACTAAGCAGAAACTTGGACTCTTAACACTTTCTGTCCTGTTTAAACTTTAGTATTCTCCAAAGCTACAAAGAAACTTGAGGAACTTGCCCGAATGCATACTTGTCTCAAACTAGCGGATTAATTATTATGAACGATTTTCTCTTTTAAATAAATAAATAAATAAATTGGGTGGCGCAACAGCTCGTGGAGAAGTGATAGTGACTTACAACTCACAACTGTGTGCGTGTTGTTGGCAGGTAGGTCCAACAGTTTTTTGCCGAGTTCGAACGGCTAAATGAGAAGCACTCTTTCATGACAAGTATACTCTTCGAGAATTTGTCAGTTCCTCGTAAGAGGCAGTACCTCGGATAAAACATTTCTGTTTTTAGGTGGCACGGCTGGGAATCGAACCCACACCTTCGGCATGACATTCCTGCACACTAACCATCATGCCACGAGGTACTTCTCCTTTAAATCTTTAAATTTATTTAATATTTTTAGCAAAAAATTTATGAATTTGTTTGTTTAAATTTTTTAATAATTCTTTGAAGTAAAAAACAACTTTATTCAGTTTGTAACATAATACAATACATAGTAATAAGTTGAGTTCCTTAAATAAATGAAACATTTTCATATTTTTTTTTTTTTACACTTCAGAATTCTGTGTTGTAGTGAGCTTAAAGCAAGCTGCGTTTTACAATCAGAGGCTCATCATGAGTGCATGTGTTAGGGGTTAGTAGATTAAGCAAAGCTAACACAAGCACATAAATAAATAAAAATTAACAAAATTAAACAATAAACAAATTTAGACACAATATAGTATAAAACAATTAAATAAGGTATTAAATAACCCATACATAGACATTTACGAGAGTGGAACACTGGTTCGCAACAATGTTTTTAATCCTACTTTACTAATGTTAAAATCAACAGAGGCAGCGTTTAAATTAAAAAGTTTGCACATACGATTAAGAGGTTCGTGATTACCATAATTGGTTCTATGAAAAGGAACATGAAAAAGTTCAAATCTTCGTAGGTGGTGGGATCCCCCGCGGTAGTTAATACCTATACAGGCTAATAAGTCAGGAGCGTCAATTTCGCCATTGATAAGTTGATGAAAAAATATTAAATCATTATTAACGCGCCTTTGATATAAAGTTTGAAGTTGCAGAAGCATGATTCTGTGTTCATAAGGTGGCAGGTTATACGGATCAGCCCAAGGAAGACCTTTCAAAGCAAAACGAATGAAGTTATGTTGTATTGATTCAATACGGCTCTTGTGAATTTCGTAAAATGGAGTCCATACTTGGGAGGCGTATTCAAGATGGGGTCTTACCTAACAATTGTATAAGGAAAGAGTAACATACGGATCGTTAAATTCTTTTGCCCAGCGTTTCACCTCATTATAATTATACATATATACTTACTCGTATGTATGAGCATATGTATCATAGTTTTTCAAATATCAAATGTGCAAAACATAAATAAGATCAAAGCAATAACCAAAAAACCAAATAACTGACGAGGTCTAAGAGATTACATTTTTTCTATGGGCCTTCGTATTACTGAGTCTAGCCCTGTAGATAATGTAGGTACAACATGATTGATAAATAAACATCAAGTTGACGAGCTTGAAGTTGACAACAAAGACAGGAGCAGCTCAGCAATACCCCAGCAATAGGAACGAATAAAAGGAGTGCAGTCATTCAGTCACGCATCGAACAATTGAAACAATTGGTCGCAGTCGCAGCTTGAAGTTTTATTTTGTCTTCTTTTGACGAACCCTTATTTGATGTGATATCGTATTTCACAGTTTGTAGTTTTATGGTATCGGCACTGTTTGAGTGATTTTTTTATTCAACACCAATAGATGGGGTTACACGTCAGGGAATGGAACCACTTGAATGGAATTTAAGTTAAAACATTGAAGAAGGGATTATTCAATTCATTCACAGTCGAAATCAATTATGGCTTCGTTTTGTACATGTTAACGAGTTGCATTTTAACTTATGTTTCCATACGTGGGGTCAAAAAAAAGTCACAAATGCAGAGGTACCCATACTTGTAGAAATATAAACTAAAATATCAATTTGGTTGAGAAAAATTTAAATTTGGTTATCAACATTCTATAGGGAATGATCTCTGCCGTGTTTGCCATTCTTATTGACAGAAATATTATTCATGAATTTATTGAAATAGAGAATCAATAGATACTGAAAGAGGTTAGATGCATTGCATACCATTAAAGAGTTCTTCTACAGTCGAGTCAAAGCTTGAATATCATATGTATGTATAAAAGTGCATACACGGATGTTTAAGACACATGGTCTGTTTTCGATATACCTTTGTTTTTAATGTTTATGTTTTCCTAACTAAGAGAAATGATTTTAAAATAAGAAGAAAGAATTTCACAAGAAGATGAGCAAATTTAAAACCATTTTCTTTTAAATGCAAATGAATTCGTTACAAAATAGAAATTAATTTTCTCACTATGCAGACATTTTAATATAAAATAGATAAGTTCACTTAATTTTTAATAACTTGGAGAAGCATTCTTTAAAAAAAAACAATTATTTTATCTTGGAAAGTTGATTAAGCGCTTGTTTGGTAAGATGAGGATGTTTGCTCCATAAGGAAGTTCCCTTTATAAAAGATATATGTAGTCAAAACTCCTCCCAACCATTCGGTTTCTGACCAACCCCTTCAAGACCGCTGTTCGCATTACTTCAGGGCGATGTAATAATACACTTTTTCGGTCTCACTCTGTTTCGTGGGGCTGCTTTTCTTCTCTTCTCTTTCTTCTAAGAATATGTGTGGCCTTGGGCGTTGTTGCAGATTTGGTTCCAATTCTGCTCACTGACCATCAACTTTTCGGTAACTTTTTCTTGAGTATTTGTTCCGAATTTTTTTACTAAATAAAAATAAAAACATAACAAAAAAATTCCATGTCGGGTGAGTAACTGGGTGACTCATCACCTTCCTAATCAGCGTCGCTTTCCATCGTCCTGATTTCCGTGCTCCAACGCTTTTGCCGCTTCTTTTTTGTAAGCTCATTAGCCATTTCCGTTGCAGTTTTCAACTTCCGTGTTTTCGTTGTAGGCGCACTTCTTTTCTGCCGGAGATCGGTATGCGTTGTCAACATCAGGAGCCTTCACATGCTGGCCGTTGGAGCCTACTCAATGAAGCGGTCACCTTTGACGCTCTGGCTGAGAAATAGTTCATATATAATTGCCTTCTTTAAATAAAAATTAATGAAGCAATTGAAATAGATATTTAGCAGTTCTTATTGAGAATAGATTGGTATATTTGTGTTTGAATCTTTTGAAAGATACCACGACTGGCTAACACAATCTTGATAATTTACTGAATTCAATAAAAAGATTGCATTCATTAACTTTACTTTGAGACAACGGCTTCAAATTCTGCAATCACAATTCATTTGGCATTAAAATGATTGCATTCATTTTTCCCATTTATTTTACAGCAATCAATTGAATGGAATCATTTGGGAATTCAATTCATGCATTCTTTGTATTCGTCTGTGTTTTTTGCATTCTTTTGCATTGTTTTTTTTTTTTTTTTATTTTCGAATATTCTTTTAATTCACAGTCGTTACTTAATACGTTAATTTCTCTTCAAGTCAAAGGGGATTTGATATGGTTCATTTTATATGGTGTGAAGTTAATACTAACAACTCTCAATTTAACATTTGCTTTAAAATGCAATTAAAAAATCAGGTTAACAAACCAATTTAAGGTCTGTTTCCTTACTTTTGGATAAAGTTTGGGAAAAAGTTCGGCAAAAAATTTTGTTAAGAAAAATGTTAAGAAATGCATTTGGAACGTTTCTGGTTTGTTTCGATGTAAATTACCTATTAGACTTCATAGCTTGTAGGCTCAACGCATGCAAAATTTTGTGATTTCAGTTTCCCTTACATGCACTTATCACTTAGAAATTTATTTAAATAACCAGGAACAATAACTTATTGTTATATTTGACTCCATTGTGTCATTTTCTTTTAATTTAATTAAATAAATCCATTTTATGTAGGTATGCTAGTTGACAGTTTTGATTTCATATTTTTCGATCAGCTGATTATTTGCTTGACAAGCAAGAAAGTGCAGTAACTAAAATGTTCGGGTAGATTCTTGCTGGTCAGAAAAAAAGTAAAGAAATACATTTTGGGCAGTTTTGGGATACTTTGGGATCCCGCGGGTGAGTAAAGAAACAGACCTTTAATGTGATCAAATAGTTTCTAAGAGAATTCAAAATAATTCAAAACAAAAAATTCCAAAAATACAAATGAATGCAAAGAATGCAAATGATTGATTGCTGATGTAAAGTGAATGGGGGAAAATAATTGCAAACATTTTAATGTAAATGAAAGAATGTCGCAGAATATCATTAGACCAGCAAAAATAGCTCAAATAGTGTGGGGAACCTTGAAATAATTTATTCATGAAATATTAAAATTGGTATCGACGCAGAACTTTAAATCCAAAAACTATTTCTTTGAAAATTTGTATGTGCAATATTATATATTTGTATTTTCAGGGACTTCCTATATAAAATTTTTGACCGGCAAATCGGAGAAACCATTAATAGCCGCGTTTTATTATTCACATAACTGCAAAAACAAAATGGGATCCTGCTTTTTATCTAGATCTGGATCTAGTGGTAATTCAAAACAAGCCTATTTACTAATGTAAAATGTAATGTAAAATGAACAAACTCAAGACAAAAAGAGATGGATATACAACACTCTTGTCACTATGATCCTATTTGTTTTATTTATTAATTTATTATTTTTACCTGATCCGGATCAGATCAAGCGCACGGAAAGAATTGAAAAATCACCAATTGAAAAATTTGCAGTTGCAATTTACGAATCATGTTTAATTCGTAAATCAAAACATTTTAATCCCAAATTAATACAAAAACTGGTAATTTAACAGTCAAAACGTAGCAATTTACAAAATTTGTTACCTTCGTGATTTGCAATTAAAATCCATGATTCAATTTTGTACTTTTCATAGCAAAATACAACTGTTTTGGCGTAATTTACTCTCCAAAAGCATAATTTCACAAGCAGCATTTAAAATATTGATTTGCGATAAATATTTAGTAATAAACATTGCACAATCACAGAATTACGTTTTTTTTTGTCGTAATTTGCAACTCCATGAAAATAGTTACAAATCACCAACAAAAAATTCCTAAATCACGACTTGCTTGTCGCAATTTACTTCTCGAAGAAATAAAGCACCAAAACAGGGCAGGTATCTAATCATCAATGTGTGACACCAACGATCTATAATGCAAATTGGCCTGGTGGTTGCATGCTCGCTCCGCAACTAGAGGGTTCCGAGTTCAAATCCAAGTAGATTCAAGCGTAAAGTATTTATTTCAAATAAATTAAATTAAATGTCAACATGAAGGGTAGAGCAGGATTGATCTTTCCAAGTGGCAATATCACGAAATAAAAGTGGTGATCACTAATCCTTTTAGCGAATTTACAAATTGTGCATTTGAGGAATATTTGGATTAAATTGCGATTTGCGATTTGTTGTTCGCTATTTTTGTTTTCTCTCGATAGAATAATTGATACTTGAAGAGGGTTAATTTACGATTTTTGAGTATCAATATCTTCATTTTGCTCAGTTTGGCAAATTGCAAACAAATAGTCCGGAGCCAAGGTATAAATCGGGATTCATTTTTCGTAATTCGCAGCTCATTTTTCGTGATATTATCCAAGAATTCTTTCCGTGCGGCTAGTGAGAAAATCGAAAAATAAAAAATAAAACTAAATTTTGACAACATGGCTGACAGTGCAAAGTAAGTTACGTATAAAGTATTGGAGTTTTACGTACAGCCCAGGTCTTTGCCCTAGGGGCACCATCCCAGTGTCTCCGGTCTGTAGGAAGACCCACTATATCTATTTAAAAAAAGTTCCCAGTGCATTACTAAAAGACATTAAGGACACAAACTGTACAAACGATTTCAATCCCGTCAAGAACAACTAGTTTTATATTTATGCAAACAAGAGTCCAGCAAAGATAAATACACATGTTTCTAAAATATCAGGTAACTTTTTGACATGACAAGTGAAGAATGTTTATAGGCATAATTTAGGGCGCTGAGCCAAAATCCATCATCCATTTTTCGCTACAATCGGGATTTTTAGATATAGGTACCCATTAGAAAAGTAAGAAATAATCGTTTTCGACATTTTTGAGGTTATATATATATATGTATATACAGGTACACATGAAAGCTTTTCTTTTGTTCAATTAAGTTTCTTATGATTTTTAAAAGCGCTAATGACTAATCTATTTTTAAAGATATGGTTAAAATATTTTCAATATTTTTTTTTACTCTCCGAGATATACTTAGTAAGATGTTAGTTATCACCGTTTTTCAATATTTTTGAGGTTAACGACCCTATTAAATGTTGTATCAACAAAATTTGTAACGATTCCTGAAAATACTATTTCTGATATTCCAAATTCAGTTTAAACCTTTCCAATATATTTTGTATTCTCTGAGGAATTGCTTGTTGAAATTTATGTGTTGATAGCATCTTTTTTTAAAAAATTATTTTAATAGTACTTTTTCTGTGCATCAAATTAGTACTTTGTTTAAAGCGAGAACTGAGATGTTAGATCTTAATTACAAACCACACAGAAATAATAATTCCAGATGTAACCTCTGTAACCTTAATGAAGCCGAGGATGTCAACCACTTTTTAGCCGTCTGTCCAATTGTACAAGAACTTCGAAGACTTTATTTTTCAAAGAGCTTTCTCACACAGCAAGAAGCGAAACAAATTTTAAACGGGGAGTGGGGCTGGAATGACCTTTACAGTTTTATTAATCATGCCTTTGGTTACCGCAACAGTTTTATAGAGTAGATTTGAAATAAAAAATGATTATAAATGTTTCTTTTTAAATACCTAATACAAAGAAGAAAAAAGTTTGTATATTTATCTTATATTTAACTATTTTGTTACTTACATATATATTATATTTGAACTATAAACTAAAACTTTCTATTGTAATACTCGTTATTGTCAATTTTCAGGCAGACGGCAAATAAATTTGCCATGCTAATGTTCTAGTATGTATTTTTTAATGTATTAAATCACGAGTCATAATAAAGGATTTATAATAATATAATAATAATAATACAATAGTATGGTCCTTATTTAAAAAAGTTAAGAGCACCCTTTTTTGTTCATTGACATCTTAAAACACTACCCTATTTTTTTGTTTTCTTTTTTCAAACCACGCTAACACGTGCCGCACTGAGCTTAAAGTTGACGCTTCTGTGAGAGTTAGGGCCTACTGAAATATACATAGCTCCAAAAATACCGTTAAGAAAAAACTTATTGTTTTCAAAAATTCTAAAAATGCTTCAATATTTTTTTAAAGTTTTTAATTTCCAAGCAAGTTGAACTTTTTGAGCAAGAACGTGCGACCCATTCGTGCCTTTTATTATTTTTTTTCTAAGCAAGCGTATGTAACAGACTTGAAAATGCACCTCATTAATTCTGTAAATTAAACTAAGACCCCGGTTTTGTTCGGTTTTATGCAAAATCAAATTAAAATTTTCAAACTCATTGCGGCACGTGTTAATACAATCCGATTACCCTCAAATTGTTGTTGTACATATTTTTTTAAGCAGAAGAAGAACAACAAAAACGGTGCTGAGTAAAAACAAATAATTGTTTTCCTTAATTCAAATAATACTACATTTCCACCTAGCACTAATCTGAGATTTAGTAAGATTTACCTCAAATCTCTTTCAAATCTCAAAGATTTACTACAAATTAATTTCGTAAATAATCTTGAAGATTAGAAATTAATCTTGTTAAATCTTTCTAGGACAAAAAGTTTTACAAATCGAACTAACCTATCCTTAGATGGTGCTGAACGATTCATTCGAGACTCGATTCAGTTCTTCATTGTTTGACACGAATCAAAATTTCTGTCTCACTCGCACTTCATAAGAATAATTGAAACACCATTTGCATTTTTGGAGATGTCAAACTTAATCTTTTTTTGCAATGGAAACACCAAAAGGATTTATTTAATCTAAATTGAGATAAACCTTTGGTGGAAACATAGTATAAGGACCAAACTAATGTTCATACAACTTTTATATGAATTCATGATGATTAATCCTACTTGGAGACATCAAACAAACGTAAAGTACCTACCCCAACATTTTTTTAAGATCATGACTCCCACTCAAAATAATTGGGAATAGGTAAAAGACCTCATGTCCCATTAGCATTCAACTCGAAACAAGATTTATTAAATGAAAGTTAAACGACACTTTCCCAAATGACAATTCAAGCGTAATGCCCCCTCAAAATTTATGGGGAGACTTACCTATTCCAATAACCATTGACGCCATCGATGACGTGCGTTCAAATCAGAACTGCTAGCTGCTCCGTGCCGCCGCCAGCCGTTCAGACTATACAATCTTACCATCAGTAAATTGCCTCTGCTGATGAATAGCAATCGCACCCGCACGTCTGAGCACCGAACGTATGCACACAAACAAAACGAAAAAATCCGCCTGCGCCTATCATTAAGCATTAATTGTGAGCCGTGGTGGCGCAAATTTTACGCAGATCTCTTCCAGCAATATGTCTGCCAGTCGAATGCGGATGACGACGACACGGTATGACGATAGCGGCGGCGCGGCTCGGCAGCAATGACGATAGTGGTTGATGTTTGGCGACAAAGTTATACTCTGTCCAACAAAAATTGTCAGTAGGTACAGGGCTTATGGGTGACCTTTCTTAGAAACAGTGGTGCCTGTGTATACTATCATAGCATTAGAATAAGAAATCTGCCACTGAAAAAGATACTAACCCACTGATTAGCACATTATGAATTGTTGTTGTAAGTGTTTGAAAATTTCGTACGCTCCAACATGACGGTCCCAAAGGCATTTTGATTGTATACTCGCTTTCGCTTTTACCATCGCTGTGTGAAATTAAACAAAAAAACCACATTCCATTTGCCAATTGGAAACAATACAGTTGAGCTTTATCAATGGTTTTTATCAAAGAGTTTTCGGATTTGAAACTTTTGAGAACATAATTTATAAACGTGAGAACCAAAAGTGTTGTGGTTTTGATGGTCCCTTTTTCTTCTTCTTTTGTATATCCGAATGAGCACTTAAAATGCAATTAAAGTTTGTTGGATATTAGTCTTTTAGAAGAAAAAAGTTATATGCGCTAAGTTTTGAAACATTTACAGGGCATTACAGGATCCTATTAATTTGAAAAGGTATGGGTGTTGTGAAGAAAGGTGAATGGATTTTTTTTCAATATGTTTTAAATCAGAGGATAGTAACCATGCGCTCATTGCTCTCCAATTTGTGGCAAGTTATAATATAGCTCAATGTTCGGAAACTTTGTGAGAGCTTTAACTTGAGACAGATGTATGCAAGCCAATGCAAGCAGACTGAGAGGCAAACGTCCTATCTTCCCTGTACTGACAATTTTTTCTTATACAGAGTATAGTCAGCCATACCACGATCACTAGTGGTGTACAAATGCGTTTAGCGGGCATATAAACGCAAATTTACAACTCTGTTCAAGCAAATCGAACGCGCCCTTTTAACGACTCACCACGTTTTTTCTTTGTTTGACATAATTTACGACTTTTAATAGTTTTTGAATGAATTTTCTGAATAAATCGGCCAGCTAAAAAGTAAGGTCTAAGGTAACTGATCTCTAAGCTGCTGATCAAGCAAAAATTCATATCATCGCTAACAAGCAGCGTGATGACTGACGAATTTGTCGTTGGTGAAATCGTCGGTAAATAACATAGTGGAAAATTTACATTAAAGAGATATCTTTCATCGTTATACATTATCGTTACTTTGCGCTTCACTTGTTTGAGGCCATGTTTGATACCTGGGGCTATATTCCCCATGCTTCGTGTTACATCGTTACAAGATAAAAGAGAAAAATTGATATTTGAAGGGATAAGGTTTTAAGGCTTTTTTACTTGCGATTATAGGTACTATAAGGCAAGTTTTGGATTCGTGCAAACAAAAAATTTTGAGATAACAATCAAACATGATATTACGATGATAGAGAACACCAAAAAAGTGGGTGGCAAAATTCTGTCTGTCTGTCTGTCTGTCTGTCTGTCTGTCTGTTCGTCTACAGCCTAAACGGCTTGATAGATTTTCTTCAAACTTGGTACTTAGTGGTTTTTGGTGATTCTGCCGACACGTTTTTTTCATTTTTTTTTTTGAACCAAAAATAACGGTACCTGTCATACATTTTTTTTAGGCAAATTTACATAATCGTATTTTCTCAAAAACGGCTCGACAACTTTTCTTAAAAAAAATTCAATAAATTTATTTTAGTAAAGGCTTTCTTTGGGTGGAAAACCATTTTTCAAAAATGGTTATTAATGGTACCTCCCAAAGAACCATTTTTTTATTTTTGATTTTCTTCAAAACGGTACGACCGATTTCAATTATTTTTTTACACAGAAGCTTCCAAAAAATATAAATAGTTTTGTGTACCAAAATTTTTAAAAAAATGTTTAATGGATTTTTAAAAAATGTTTCAAATTTTTTTTTGAAAATCAAATATTTCGAAAACGACATGATCGATTTGTTTGAAACTCGATAGTTCAGACTTTTTTAGTACTTTCTAAAATATTTTTAGAAAAAATTTTACATTTATGAAAAACTAACGGCACCTTTCATACAAAAGTTAAAAAACCGCAAAGGAAAATATTTTTTTGCTTGAAAACGACTCCTACGATTTTGATTAAACTTTTTTCATATTAGTACAATCTACCATCAAAAATTATAAAATTTTACACATAGCAACTATTAGTAGTACCTGTCATAGAACGTATTTTTTTATTTTGAGTTTTCTCGTTATCAGCTTAACGGATTTAAATGATTTTTTTTATATACAAATTTCAGATAAGATCTAATAATATTGAATAAAAAATTTTCAAAAAAAAAGTTTTTGGATTTTTAAAAAAAGTTTCAAACTTTTTTTTTGAAAATTCGATATCTCAAAAACGGGTTGACAATTTTTTTTCAAATTTTGTTTTTATATACACATAAATATATAGTTCAAAACTTCATACCATAATTTGTTCTTAAAAATGTTTTAAGAATTTTATATATAAAAAATTAATTTAAAAAAAAACCGCTCCAACGATTTTAAAATTTTTTTTCCCATACAATCATATTCCATTCTGAATTAAGATGGCATACTTTTATTTCACCTCAAACTGTCAAAAGAGTTGTTTTAGCTAATTTAAATGTCGTATTTCATGCTTCTCTACATTTTTCTCTCATAATTTCCATGTTTGTTTATACAATTTTCTTAAACTCGCAGTGTCTTGAACATAAGAGCAAGTACGTGCGACCCAGTCGTGCATTTTATTTACCATAGTGTTTAGTATCCGCCAGATAATTTCACACAGCCGCCCAGTGGTCGGAAATCAACATTTAGCGCGAACTAAGTTAAAAACTGAAAGTCCAAATCACAACGACTAATGTTATCTATCGTACGTAGAATACATCGTGCACCCACTGATGACCTTGGTTTTTTATTAAAGGTCGAATCTGATATTAAAAGACCCGTTAGTTGAACGATGCAACCAATATTCGAAGCATGGTATTACTAAAGTTTCGAAAATGTATATTGATTTTTATCATCATCATGCTTCATGTGCTATTATAAAAATGTGATTGGTTATTTTTTTAGAAAATTAAATTAAAATGCGACTTCCTTATATCAATATAAAAAGCTATAATTTTGGGAGGATTATAAAATATCAGAAGTTGCGGGATTTTGAGACTAATCATCAAAAATTGATATTTCGATTTTTTTGGCAAAGTTTAAATGTTCATAAAGTACATACCATCGGATAAAAAAATATCAATTTTGTTCAAATAACATTTTTTTTCTTTTTTGAAAAAACAAAAAAAAAATCTTCTACAAAAATATTCAGTCTACAAGATTTTTTTATTACAAATCTATACCGCAAACAATTTTCTGAGAAGTGTCATTTTGTTTCAAAATTTTTCCGCCCTTGTATTCAATTACAATGAAAAATTGTACGTCCTTATAAAAATTCTAAGGAATTAAAAAAAGAATACTTTTTTCTTCATTTCCAACTTTTGTTAACAACAATGATGATCTTGCGCCCCTTTCGATTTTATAATACAAAATTAATTGAATTATTACTAAAACAATAATTAAACGTTTATTTCCAACGAGGATGAAATTTGAATCCGTACCTACTTTAAAAATTTTAATTTCTAATAAAGATTTAATTAAATTTTCATTAAAATTTTTTTTTTTAATTTAACGAAATTTAACGAAATAAATTTTGACTATTGCTGCCCCTTACGCCTAGCGCCTGGGGTCACCACCCCCTCCAAGCTACGCCACTGAACCCAGAGCAAAAAATACATATCAAATCGATCAACATATTTCCTTCAACTGAAAAAAGAGTGTTGGGCAATAATGTCAATGAACAAAAAGTATGCAATTCCAAATTAAAAAGGTAGGTAATGTAAAAGTAAGCAACAAACTTTAGTTTTTTGCAGACCTCGGCCTGTTTATCTTTAAAATAGATCGTACCAAATAAAATTTAGAAACTGCCTTCAAGTTAATTCATTGCTCACTCCGGTGAGCCTCAGAGAAGTCATTTAGGCCCATCCTTCCATTTCACAGCAAAAACTCTGTCGAGTCTTTAGTTTCAAGGAGTTAACTTTGGCTAAAATTTAGAATTCACTGAAATCATTAATTACATTGTTATTAAAACAAGGTCATTAATTACATTGTTATTAAAACAAGGTCTATGCTTGGATCAGTGGCGTAGCGAGAACTTTGGGGGCCCCGTATCAAGCATTTTTTAGGGGCCCCCTTTTTCCTAACAAGGGCTCAGCCTTAGGTATAAACTTCTTTCTACTTGCATCAGCACATTAGATAAGTTCAATTTGATATTTGATTTTGTACGGTAAAAGGGACAGTTTTTATAAATATGTATCTAGAAAACCGTTAATTTTTCAAAAGATTTAAATCTTAGCTCATGAAATAAGATGTAAATGTTAGCTTATGAAATTAAACGAAAGAAAGATTATAACACTTTCTTGTATGAGAAAAAAATTTTAATAATTCTGTAACGTTTGTGCACGTTTTTCCAAAATCAGTTGTTCTAACAAATTGTGTAATAATTCAATGAACATAAACCAGCTAGATTTTTGAAAAAATAACAGTTTCTAGATTTGTATTTGCAAAAATATTTGTTTGTCACTACCCAGCGGGAAATATCGTCCTCAATGAAATTTATTACTGAAATAATCAATAAATTCACTTGCCAAATCATAAGAGAAACGACATGCAATGATTTAGTAGGTGAAGAGTAATGCAAAGTTTCCTCAGTTCGTAGCTTTGATTCTACTTTCTGCTTTATGTTTAGGAAACGACCCCTTCTTTCGGTGAATTTAAAAGGGAAAATTATGTGATGAAAAAATGTGAATGAAATTAATGGTGAATTGTAATCGAAGACTTCAGCAATGAATAGTAATGCACAAAGTTGTTTATGATTTTTTGGCAACTATAAATTCTCATTTTGTTGGATACAATTCACAGTGACTTTCTGTAAAAAAGTCCATGTGAGACGAACTGAACTCAATAGAAATTGCGTTTGCCGAAACGCCAATAACTGGGGATTCCTCGGTGAATTTTTGAACATTTCCCACTGGGATTTACTAAACAATACAAGTGGGAGAATTTAATTGATGAAAAAGAAACCACCACTAACCTGGTGATTTCATAATTGAATTTTCATTACATTTTTCATCGGAATTATTGAACTGATGAATAAGCTATATACCCGTGTGTAGTGAATTCACAGATTATGCAATCACCATGTTTTTCATCACCTGGGTTGGTGAATAAACAACTTCCATTGAAGTAGTGAATTCGTTAATGAATTTTCATCGGAAAAGTGGCATGTGCTTCCCGCCAATGACACGCCCATGTTAAATTCATCAAAGGAATAAGCTGAAAAGTGGCAGGTACAGCTTCCATTCCTCAAGGAAAAAGCAGGTTTTTCCTCAATGAATTTTTTAATTTTTCCCGCTGGGTACGGTCATAATGAAAAGTCAAATTTTGAAAAGCTTTAACTTTTAGACTTCATTAATAGCTCATTATTTCGATAGCAAGACTGTCGGAAAGTTTCTGGTTCATCAGTGAGTTACTAGAAAACAAATTCACAGCTCACACCATTTTTTGATAAGACGGGCTTCTCCTTACCCTCCACACAAAAACTTTGTTTTATAATAAGAAGATGATGCCGAATAAATTATATTAAAAATGTTGTCGGTCGATAAATCGAAATTCAGTTTTATAAGAATTTTTCCCCAATTTTACCATTTTTTCGTCTAATTCTCCTGGACTCCTGGTACGTGGTCCGATAAGAAAAAATTGTTGCAGTTGTGGTTCCGTTAGTTGGTGGGACTTACAACTAGATAGAGATAACTACAGAGGAAGGAAAACTATCGAAATTTAAATAATAAGGGTATTCATGCAACGTCGTAAGTTTACAAATTGTGTAAAATGATAAGTTTACGCAAAAGTTTGCATGAACGACCTTTTTATTAATTTGGTTAAATGCTGTGTAATTGAATCAGCTGTTTGTTAAACGTCAAATATTTGGGCGCGTTCGGCTTGGGTCGAGGAATTGGTTTTACAGATAATGCATTATGGTCTGTTTATTTGCATGTGTGTGTACCTGTACAAATATATATTTGTTTTAATAGATACGTGTAGTAAGTAGTGCTGTTAATTCAATTACATTTGTTTTGCATTGGATTAAATACATCAATGCCATTCATTTTGCTAGAATCTCAATACCATTTAAACTCAACTCAAGTGACAAAAAACCTGAAGCTCCCGAGTACACTTCACGGAAGTGAAACTGAAATTTGTTGAGGTAGGAACGAAAAAAAGAGAAAAAGTGAATTATTACTTAGTTCTGATTTTGACAGTTCAAAAAGATACTTTGCGTTGGCTAATGACATCTGTTTCTAACAGCTTCCGACTATTTACCAGTGCGAACCATTCGTTGACCCCAACAAAAACATTAATAAGAACACGTTGTTGTAAATGAAAACAACACGTTTTTCGTCGTCAACGAAAGATTCGCATTGGTTTGGGTAAGAATTTATAGTTCTACCTTAATAATTTACAAAAAGTAGCTTTCCTAAAGGCTCTCCCAAACCAACACGAAACTAAAGTGAATGATCTCAATACTAAAAACAACAAAAAACTGTCTTTGTGAATGCTTCGCTATAATTTCGCGTTGGTTGGGCAGAGCCTTTAATCGTTGAGTAAATGTAGACCTTCTAATTATTTTTGTTTGTGTTAACTATGTTTTAATTCACAACTTTTATCACCAACTAATTGCAATGCAATAATTACAGAACACATTCAGAACTTTTTTAGTTCTCCGAGATATTATCATTTATATCATGTTTCTTAACATGCCTGATTCTTAAAGTCACAAACACGCCTAATTCAATCTCTAAAAGTCACAATGACGTTTGGATAAGTTTAACCAAATATTTGGTTAATTTTCCGCAGCTAAATCCTTGGATAAAATTAACCAAATTGTGTAAACCATTTCCCATACAAAATTTGACAGTTCATTAACCAAAAGATAAAATTAACCAAATCGTAAACTTATCTAGTGTTTTACGCAGTTGCATGAATACCCCTAATATGTAAATTAGGTTTGTTCGTTGAGCCCTGAAGTCACCCGAAGGCTTTTTTTTTAAACCCTGAACTCATATTAAGCAGCAAACTCTATGCTTTTTAACACCTATAGGGTTACCCCGAACTCGCCCTGAAGTAGATCTAGGATTCTTGCTGGGGCGAGTTGAGGCAATGAATAAATTGTGAAAGTGGCATGAGCTTTAAAGCTTTTTTTTTAATTCACGTGCTGCAGGAAATTCTCGTTTTTTTTTAAGTAGAAATTCAAATAATACACATATTTACATTAATACGAGATAAGAATAGAAAATGAAAGCTGAGGTTCGCTTCTATTCATTTTTAAGGAAAATGTTGATTCTTGCTTATTTCACAATTGAGGACCCTTTGGTGTTTTTTTGAAAAGCGAAAAACCTATAGTTTTTTGATAATTCTTGTGGTTGTCAAGATTAAAAAAACTGAATGAGCTAGGTAAACTTCAACGAGCGAAAAAATGGTATATCGAATGCATCTCAATGAAAAATTTCTTACACACGTCAAGTACTCTGTATCTCGGGGCCCCTATATCTCGGGGGCCCCGTATCATTGATACGGCTGATACCGCGGTAGCTACGCTACTGGCTTGGATATATAAAACATTGGGCTAAGGAATTTAGCGATTCATATGTTACTCTGTCCCTATGCAATTGTTATTTTCAAACTCATCTAGAGTACCTATATGTCTCTAAAGTATGTTCTCCATTTTATGAAATTCATAAAATAAGTTTTGAATCAATGCAGCATAAAATCATTCGCTTTGCTCTGAAGGGTTTTTCTTGGGCTGATCCGAACAACTTTCCACCATATGAACATTGGATCCAGCTAATGCAGGTCGAAACCTTACATCAAAGGCAAGGCATGTTAATAATGATTGAATATTTCTTAACCTTGTTATAAATGGCCAAATTGAGGCTCCTGATTTGTTAGCCTGTATTGGCATAATTTACCGCGGAGGAACTCATACCACCTGCGAAGATTTGAACTTTTACAATTATTTCATTTTCATAGAACTAATTACGGTATACATGAGCCTCTTAACCGCATGTGCAAGATTTTTAGTTTAAACGGCTCCTCTGTTGATTTTAATATAAGTAAGATGGCATTAAGGATAGTATGTCGAACCAGTGCTCAACGGTCGTGATTGTTTTTACTTCATGAAACTTTGACTTAAATATTTTGTATATTGTTTAATTATGTATAGATTTTTTGTTTAATTTTGTTAATTTATTAGTATATTATTATGCATGTGTTAGATTGCAGCTGGCTCTAAGCACACTACAACTAAGAATCTGAAGTGTAAAAAAAAGATAAGAAAGAAGCTACGCATTCCTTATAATATTTGGTTTACTGCCTTTTATCATTTTTTGCTGTCTAAAACACCATTCTATTTATTAGACACGTAAAAGGATATGTTCAAAAATATGTCACTTTTCGGTCCCATAGACAGAACTAATTGCTTGAAATGAATTCCTTGACTCTAAAAACCCTATACAAAAATCATTGTGCTATGGCAAAAATTATTAAATTTACAGCCGCCATTTCGAAAAAATTAACTTCCCAAGGTCAGATTTTGGTAATATATGAAAGTTGCGTTGAGGCACTTATAAATCTTAAACTTTCCAAAGCGTTTATAGACTTTTCAAGTAACTTGTGGAAAAGGTACATGTCTATTACTGCCCTTCGTTACGTGAACGATTTGGTCACTTAACTTCCTCTCAGATGTATCTTAAAAAGGTTTTTAGCGTTACGTTGCATAGATACTTTTAAACTTCTATCACCTGTCTTCTATCACTTTCCTCCAAGACAGTCATAATTTTTCGAAATTTTCATCTAAGCGCTAATTGAGATTGAAATCGACCATCCGTCGGCGTTGGGTTTGGTTTCTCTTTGACTACGCACGAGGCACGTGACTACAATTGCAGTTTACCCCAATCCCAACGACCGACAACGACGACGACGACCGTCAACTTATGCCCCACGCTCACATCTACCAAAAATATCAACCTGTGGATTAAGGCGACATGCTATTCTTGGATGCATGGAGCGGTGCTTCTTTATTCCAAAGAAGACCCACAAACTAATGTATACGTATTACATAGCTATGCATATAATTCTTCAAATGAGAAGATCGGGGGTAATGGAGTGGCCCCTGTCGCGGCGGGAGTTTGTGTTATGTTCTTCTCCTCCTGAGCTGATGTGACTTTGTGCCGCTTCCTGGTCATTCCGAACCAGGGGGCAGTACGCCAAGCGACACAAGACAACATTTTATTTTAATTTTATTACTTTTAAGCTCGTTTACTCATTCGGACTGAAGACTGAACTGTTGTTGTTGTTGGTTCTGGTGAAGATGATGATAATGATGATGGTTGTGGGTTAGCGTTGATCAGAGCACCATCGTGCCACATTCTGGGGAATATAGGTTAGGTGAGCCTGAGCACTATAATGACACGTTTGCGCGATCTGAAAAGGAGGTTGTCTTGTATACACAGCAGGAGACCATGAATGCTTACGCGAAATAATATGTTTTAGCTTAATTTCCTATGAGATAACCATCAGGACTAGAAGCGAATGTAGGTAAAGCTTGAATAACTGGGTGTCCAGTGTCTGTTCTAGCAAGTGGCAGATGCGAGGCAAAGATTTGACCCTATTGTGTAACCTGACAGTTCGTTGCAGACATGTCAAAAATTACAAAGATTGTCATCAAAATGTCTGTTGTTTTTTAGTGACGCTATGACATGCATTTATCATCTATCATCATGTCATTTAAATTGCATGTGATGTTAAGAAATTTTTTTTATTTAAATAGATCAAAAGTTTTCAAGAAGACATTTTTCGAGAGTCCAGGTGTTTTGCAATTCATGCTATTTTAACACAATTTTCTTTCTATAGCTGTTGATGTTTTCAATTGGTGATTAATGATGTTCTACTTTTAACTTTCAAAGTGATGGGGAACAGAAAACTTAATTGAAAGCTGAAGCTGGTTTTGAGTTTTAATAGCTTAAGCGGAGAAACAGAGACAACGTCCGAAATAATGTTAACAATATTGAGAAAAGAAACTACAACACAAGTGCAATCACATACGAGTTTGTGAAGCATAAATATGGTGTCAGGGCACAAGGATCCTTATTAAATAATTGCTTATCTATTGAAGAACTTTGATCAAGCAAATTTCAGAGCATTTATGTTGTGTGTATGTCACGCTTATGACTTTAGTCACAAAATACATTTTCCTGATGTGAACATTCAAACACACTTTTATTTTGATTGAGTCGTCCTATCAAATATCCCTAAAAGATTTCTGGAAGAAAGGAAAACGAAATTCTGCAGTGTTTTCCAAGCGGAAGTCATGCAGTTTGTGAAGCTTAATTTGACAGCCATTTGACAATCAAAGATTTTTTCTCAGCTGTCCCAAAGTCAAAACTGAAGGACAGTTGCGCAACGAGTTGAGATTTCGTAAGGCAAGGTATACGGAATTATTCTTCGATGGGTCCCAAACACTGTGAGTTATATGTAGACGAACTGGCCAATAACGGGCCTCTTTTTAAATGGAGCCAAACCGAATCATTGGATCAAGAAGAAAATAGAATCCAACATAATTTGACGAGTTTGGAGGAATCTATAGCGGGATCTTTCTAAGAAAAAAGCAAACTAGTTAATTTAGAAAAGCACGCTTCAGCTGCCACTTTTGGCGGGAAGTCTAATGGGCTACAACTCAATGGTAACCCATATAAGCAGAATGGTCATCAACACATCTAACTTATGCAAAAAACAAAAATTTTCAAGTCAGCTAGTCAGCATTCCTTCTAGAGTCCTCTGGGAGGATACGGCTGTGTACTCAGATCAGACAGACTTCAAATTCATGATTAAGTTTTACCTTTTGTCTCCCGAATCATTGTAGCGTGTTCGAGATGGAACTTATGGCGATCGAAAAAGCCTTGAAGATGACACAGCAATTTAACATCCACTTGTGTTGGGTGCCGGGACAAAGGGACTTTTGAGGCAATTGTAAGTCTACCTACTAGGGCAAATATAGGTAAGGTATATCCACCGCTACATGTAAGCTTACGCTGAGGCAAGATGCTTATGAGAGACCAAACCTTACACTGAAAAAAAAAAACGCATATCATTTTGATATTTTATTCATATCAAATCACATAGGTATCATATCAATTTATCAAAATTTGACTCGAACTCGCCTATTTATGATACTAAAAACATCACACTAACATTTTTATGGTTGTTTTAAATAAAATATCAAAAAATTGAAATTTTCTTTCACATCTTCATATCAGTTTATCATATCAAAACGAAATTTGCATTTCACTATATCATTTACATAATGCATTTATCAGCTTGAAGTTTTTATAATCAGCCTTATCGCAAATAATTTTCCCCCGGATTTTATTCCCGTGTGATACTCTCCAATCGTAAACAATTTTCGAAAAAAAGGAAAATTCCTAAGAAAATGCTTGCCTAATCAAAAGGATTTGAATCGAAAAAGTTTGAATTTTTTGAGAAAAACCGATTTTAAGCTAGCAGAACATAGAAATGTATGGGAAATTGAATAATTTTTTTTTTTTGGCTCAGATCTTCGAAAATTGTTTCGAAATTGGAGCATTTAATTGCATTTAGGCAAGCATTTAACTAATCAAAAAGATTTGAATCGAGAAATCTAAAAGAAAAAATATTTTTTTTTTTTTTTTCAAAATTGTGGATTTTTTTTTTTGATTCGCAGAGCATTAAAATATCTCATTAATATAGGACCAAACCCAATTTTCATACTTAATGTTTTAACCATTTTAGGAAATTGTTCTGCTAACTTTAAATCAAGTTAGCAGAACATTGTTTTTTACCAAAAGTACTTGAGCATTAAATTTAATTGTTGGGCATTTAATTAGCATTTAATAAGCGCTTTATAATGCCATCACAAAATATATGTTCTGCTCACCTTGCTCTGCTAACTTGAGGGACATTACATTTGGGGCAGATCTCTCTCTCTCAAAAATTAATTAAACTTCTGCCAAGACTTCCCTCAAGCTGGATTGAGCCACATTTTTGGTAGCCACCTTCGTTTAGTTTGACATAGAAGATATGCCAAATGTTTTTTTGGGTGGTGGCACTCAATAATTCATTTAAATATTCAGTAAATATGTGAAGGCTGGGGATCATTCCGTAATTTCAAAAATGATAATCGTCAAAATGATTATCGGTAACGTGATCGTCAATGTCTATCTTTCTTTGCAGAATGCATCAGTCCCCTACAAACCTACAAGCATGAAAAAAGTATTAAGTGAGCTTGAAAATCAATGCAAACGATACCTTTTCTATCCCTTACGTTTCTTCGAATTCTGTTTAGGTTTCACCGATCTCTTTCTTCGGTGGTTAATCTGAAGGCTATGGTATAGATGTAAGAAATACCGATTAGAATTTTTCAAAAACGCAGGTTTATAATTGTATTTCATTATAGTCCGGGAGCCGACCGTAAGATTACCTATCTCATCGTGGCCATGCAAAAATTGGATGCCAACTGATACCTTTAGTGCAAACATTTACAAAACTCCTGGTCGGACAAGCTTTTTCATTTTTTTGCATTTTCCGCTAAATGTACTTATAGTATAAGCTAAATAAATGGAGTATCAAATGAAAGCTAAGACTGTCCTCTACTCGTGTAGAGTACCAATGGTCGAACACAATTTTGTTGGCTGTTGCCACGAGTCCGACCACTTTTCTAAAATTAGGGATTTTGTGCATCCTTGAATGAAAATGAAAAAAAAGAGGTTTAGGCCACTTTCCTAGCTATTTGATATGATTTTACTCAATTTTCCCTGATGTTAAACGCAGTGTTAAGAAAATACCATTTTTTTTAAAAATGGTCTGACTCGTCGCAACAGCCAAAAAAAGTCTGTTCGACCACTTGTATCCAGTAGGGGACAGTCCTACCTTTCATTTGATACCCAAATTTAGCAGTTGCTTATATTATAGGTACATTTAGCGGACAGTGCAACCTGAAAAGTGCATTTTCTTACCATTGTGATAAAGCTTGTCCGACCAGTAGTTTTGTAAATATTTGCACTAAAGCTATCAGTTGGCATCCAATTTTCGCGTGGCCGTGATGAGATAGGTAATCTTACGGTCGTCTCCCAGATTATTAATTTATTCACAAAGTTTAACAGTTTAAATAAAATAATTCTCTCAAAATATTTCGAAACTGGTTCGAAGTTAGATATTTCCCGGGGAAATTCTATTAGGGGAATGGCGATGAGAGTATTCAACTCCTGGGAAAAAATAAAATCCGAGGGAGAGCTATCACCAAAAATGTTAATTTTACAACATCAACACTTGTTTGGCACCAATTCAATTCAATTTACTATAGAATACAAAAGTGATGAATAAATGAGAGATACTGATTTGAGTATCAACTATATGACTAGTACTGTTATTAACGTTAGTACTCTGTGAAGAAAATGGCGCTAAGATTAATATCTTTTATAGTACTAAGATATATATAAATTAGGAAAAAATATTACTAAAAATTAAAAACCAAAATAGGTATGCACGAGGAAGAGGTAGAATCGATTCTTCATCTACTATGCACCTGTCCTGTTCTATCTCATAGACGAAGACTTCATCTTGGATATTTCTACTTCAATGATTCCAATCCTAGTGATTTAATAAACGTAGAGACGTAGACATAGGTAATAGGTAGTCTGTTACGCTTCATAACGAGCTCCAAGTGGTTCACCAAGTAGGGAAAAGGGTTTGCCAGACTCATGTTGCATCGCAATGGACCAACTTATGATCTAAGTGTGTCAATTTTTATGACTGACAGCCCCTTCAACCTAACCTAACCTACCGGGAAAAGTGTTTTGGAAATGAATCTCTCAATCTCAACTATTAGGCACAGATAACACGTCAACGCATTTTGGGAAAACATTGACGAGTGCCGTCATTCGTATGATCGTCAATGTTTCATGCGTAGACACAGTCTACGTTGACAGTATATTGACAGTGTTTCTGATGACGTCAAGAAGTCAATGCGTTGACCGTTTACGTTGACCGTCTAATCTAAGCTTAAGCCTTTAGTCGATCTTATCTAGTAAAGGGTTTTCCAATAGGCGCATTAGATTCTGGCAGCCATGTTGTTTTATTTGTTAATAACTTTTCTGTTTTTATTTTTCAGGTACTAAAGGGTGATTTTTTAGCTGGTTTGGTTTTGGCAACACTGGTTTTGACAGCTGACGTGTGTTTAGTACCTTGTGTCACTGTCAAACAGCTTCAGTTTGGTTTACAATTTAACCATGGATCGTCTTACAAATGAACAACGCTTGCAAATTATTGAATTTTACTATCAAAATTCGTGCTCGGAAAGCTGGTCGAGGATCCGCTTTTTTATCGAAAAATTGTGTTCAGCGATGAGGCTCATTTTTGGTTGAATGGGTACGTAAATAAGCATAATTGCCGCATTTGGAGTGAAGATCAGCCAGAAGCATTGCAACAGCTACCAATGCATCCCGAAAAAGCCACTGTTTGGTGCGGTTTATGGGCCGGCGGCATTATTGGGCCATATTTCTTCAAAGATGATGCGAATCGCAGCGTTACTGTCAATGGTGAACGCTACCGAGCGATGATAACAAACTTTTTTTTGCCCGAAATGGAAGTTCTTGACTTGCATGATATGTGGTTTCAACAAGACGGTGCCACATGCCACACAGCACGCGAAACAATGGCGCAATTGCGAGGCGAGTTTGGTGAACAGTTAATTTCACGTTTCGGGCCGGTCAATTGGCCGCCTAGATCGTGCGATTTGACACCATTAGATTATTTTTTGTGGGGGTATGTCAAGGCTAATGTCTATAGGGACAAGCCCGCTTCGATTGACGCACTGGAAGCCAACATCCATGCATTCATTCGTGAGATACCGGCTGATATGTGTGAAAGAGTATGCCAAAATTGGACTCAGCGGATGGGCTACCTGAGTCAAGTTTTCATACATTTTAAATTTGTAATTAAGTAAGTATTTAACAGAAAACTTGCCAAGTAAATCCACCAAATTTTAATCAGTAATCATTAATTACCAAATTTCTGTCATGATTTGGAATTGTTTCGATATTACTCTACTTAAGATATTTGATATTAAACTTCATGAACTTAAAACTTGGCATATATTTTAGATCTCATTACTTTTTTTGGCTGACTTTTTACGCACACTTTTCTTGTACACATAAGAACTTGGCTCCTTTTTTAACATTTATGTTTTTGTTGTGATTTCACTCCTTTTTGCAAAGATTTATTTTGCCAGGTGAAAGTCAAGCCCTAACGCTCTACAAAGTTTCATAATTCTACGACAACCGAAAGTGCTCCATACAAATAATAGCAACTCTGATAAAGTGGGTGGATGGCACCCCCCAACTCCCCCCCCTCCCCCTGAATGGACAACTCCAAATTTTCGATTTTTTTCCTTTCTAAGTACTTCAAGTCCTACCGACCTACCAATTTTCATCGTTCTACAACAATCGGAAGTGCTTCATATAGTTTCTAAGAATTTTTAAGAACGTGGGTGGATGCCACGCCCCCTGAACTGAAACTTCAAATTTTTCGATTTTTTCTTCTAACTACTTTAAGGCATACCGACCGACCAATTTTCATCGTTCTACAACAATCGGAAGTGCTTCATATAAATTATAAGAATTTTTGAGAATGTGGGAGGATGCCACGCCTCCTGAACAGAAACTTCCAATTTTTCGATTTTTGTTCTTCTAATTACTTCAAGGCCTACCGACCTACCAATTTTCATCGTTCTACAACAATCGGAAGTGCTCCATATAATTTATAAGAACTTTTAAGAATGTGGGTGGATACCACGCCCCCTGAATGCAAAATTCCAATTTTCCAATTTTTTTCTTTTTAAGTACTTTAAGCCCTACCAACCTACCAATTTGCATCGTTCTACAACAATCGGAAGTGCTCAATATAATTTATAAGAATTTTTAAGAATGTGGGTGGATGCCACGCCCCCTGTATGGAAAATTCCAATTTTTCAATTTTTTTCTTTCTAAGTACCTCAAACCCTACCAACTTACCAATTTTCATTGTTCTACAGCAATGGGAAAGGCTCCATATAATTTATAGAATATTTAATAAAGTGGGTGGATGCCACGCCCCCTGAATAGAAAATTGCAGATTTTCGATTTTTTCCTTTGTATGTACCACAAGGCCTACCGTTGTGCGAAATTTCAAGTTTCTACGATGTCGGGAAGTGCTCCATAATTTTGATGATCTGTCAGTGAGTCAGTCAGTGAGTCAGTGAGTCAGTCAGTTACGGTTTTTGTGATTTTTGAAGTCCTATATCTTGGGAACTACTAATGCTAAAGAGTTGAAATTTGATGAGCCACCTGTGTTTGATCAGTTCAGCAAATAATCCGAATTTGAAGTTTCTGACTTTATTGGTACTGAAGTTAGAGGGGGGTTCTAAATCGCCTGAGTTTGTTCCTGTAAAAAGGGTGTAGTGCCGCGAACTTGGCTGGGCACTACCGTGCCCTTTGATAATGAAAGACATGTGGTTCGAAACAGCACTGTGGTGGCGACGCGATGTGGCGTGCTACACCAGTTGTGCCACGGAGGACATTCTGCACTAGTATAGGCTGCGATTCGATGCGTTGAGCATTGGACTATGAATTGACAGTATAATGGAAATTACCTTTTAGCAAGGAGGTACTGAACTATTGGAAGAACTATAGTAACGAAAAAATAAAAAGAACAATTATCTAGCTGATGTGATACAATTAAAACATTAAAAGAACACTTCAAATCAAAGCCTGGTATCGAAGTTCAGAGTAAAATTACGTTGGACTGAAAGGCGGTTCAACTTGATACACAGCTATATTTTGAAACAGGAACAATCAAAAGGGAATTATCCAAAACTAGCAAAGGGTCTGATTGAAAACTGAGTAGGTTCAAACTTTTGAGTACCTACTCAATAAAAACAATAATCCTTGATTTTTTGCCATCATCAATACTTTGTCTTAGCAATAACAAAACCATTGCTTTAATATAAAAACCTTAATTTATTGACTCAATTTTTTTACTTTCATAACGGCTTTGTTATAAGGTTCATCTTCTGCATACTCAATAAAAGAACATAGTCATGGCCGCATTCAAATTCAGTTTGAATTCATGGCATGCATAACTTTCATGTTATGTTGCAAGAGCCCGCACCCATTGTACTCGAAACTTTGAACCTCTTATACACCATCCTCTTTATGTATATCCGTACCCATGTGCTTCAGAAGCTGTGATGGCGCATGTAATGTAGATGATTTGCAAACCAGCTCTGATCATAAACACGTGATGCATATTCAACAATGAGCTTCAACTTCATCTTGAAGCATACTAATTTCACTTTTTAAGCCCTTGGTGATGGTTACAAGTTAAAGTTGCATCCCACCAGAATAGTGCCGTCACCGCCAACGTCAGCGTCACCACTCACCACCACCGGGTCTCTTGATGCCAAACAGCATCATCGGCATCAACATCCATCCATCCACATCATCATATAATATTCTCGGTGACCATGGTGCCATGGTGGAGTTGCAGCTATAGCAAGCATTCCAATCCATGTATAGATACATATTCAGAAAACGAGTTGAGTCGTGATGAGAACACCAGGAGATCGGCGCGCTCTGGCATCTGGGACCGGGATAGAGGGTTCCCACATCCTTCAAAGGGCAATTGTTTTATTTTTTGTCTTTTCGTTTTACCTATAGTGCTTATTGCGCTTTGTTTCGCTCGCTGTTGAAATTGATGGCGCATTGTTTGGCTTTAAAACAAACTTGAAACATGAACCAGATTGACGTGTCTCTAAGATTTTTTTGTTGGTTCGCCCGATAACGACGGCGACGGCGGCGACGAGGGCCCAACTGAAGACACAACTGACTACTACTAAAACACCAATGAAAGGAATTCCAATGGAAATGCACATTAAAAGGAAAATAAACCGATTCTCTCCATTGATCCAAGGTTGTAATTTGGCGCTCTACGTGCTTTTGTACCCAATAACATAATTGTTCGTGAGTCAATTCTCTTGGGACGGATTCGATTGGGATTCGAATTTTCAAATTGGAGTTGGAATTGCTATTGCAATTGTGACTTTGGGAGGCTTATAAGGGAAATGAAAAATGAGTTGGCCCTGGGAAATTATATAAATTTTAAGTATCACTTTTTTGTTTTTGCTGTCTCCTCTTTGAACGTGTGATAGACCTTTTCATGGTTTCCACATTTATTATGCGAAAATTCCATCGTCTAGCGTGACCTTTTCAGAATAACTCACGAATCCACATTTATAAGTCAAAACACACAGAAAACATTTCGCAATCAAATCAATTAGTTAAATCATTTTTTTCTTGTCTCTTCCCAGAACACCAAACCTTTACCAATGGACCACCTAATTAACTCGCAAAAAGCCCGCAAAGCATACGGCAACGACGAATACAAAAAAAACTACCTATCAATGGTTAGGCTGAGAAAAAAAACTACAGTCAACAGCCGAAACATGATTTGCATGTCAGCAAATGATTATTATGAGAGGGGTCTGACTCGTCCCAACCCTCCCTCTTTGTTTTTAGTATTGTATGAACAAACCTTAAAGATACAAACAGTTTTTTGTTTCTTATATCACCGATGACGTCGTTTTCGAAGGCTTGTTGATGGTCGAAATAAAAAACGCGACGTGCCCATTTTGGCAAGCAAAAGAACATGCAGTAGCTGTATTTATGTTACTCATTTGTATTTTTGGAGAAAAAACCTTAAATATATTTGTGTTTTTTTTAACTCTTTATGCTCAGGACCACCTGAATAGACTGTTTCATACATCAAGCTATAAGTAAAAGGGCGACGAAATATGATGTGAATGTAATCGATTTGCTGTCAACATAATATTTATATTTATCTTTCAAAGAAATGACATGGGACATTAAATTCAAGTTCAAGTGAAAATAAAATGTCTCATTTTAAAAACTTAATAGCGGATGGTCTTGTAAAGTATTTTCAAAAAACATACTTCGCAAGAAATCCACACTTAAGCTCATTTCTTCAAATTTATTTCCTGAAGCAAAAAACAAAAGTGGAAGAATCTCTTAGCACACTCTTGGGCTATTTGTCCAGTTAGTCATTGCCTGATTATTTAAGACATCATGGGATTTAAAAACGCATTGTAACAGATGTTTAAATACGACCCACTTTCTTCTGTAACAACCTGTATTTATTAATTTTCGAATGAAAATTAAAGAATTTGAGTAAAATTTTGGGTACGTTCCATTAGCTTTTCATTGATTTCAAAATTGGTCGATTAGAGAACTAGGAACTTTAAACAGACAATTTTAGTGTCTAAGTTTGCACTGATTGGGCAAAATGATTATATAACGGGTGATTTTTTAAGAGGTTTAGAACTTAAAAAAAAAAAAACACAAAAAATTCGAAAAAATGAATGAAATATTTATTTGAATCGATAGTTTGAACCTTGCAATTTAATGTTTAAAGATAATTTCATGCAAATGTTGACCGCGGCTGCGTCTCAGGTAGCCCATCCGCTGAGTCCAATTTTGGCATACTCTTTCACACATATCGGCCGGTATCTCACGAATGAATGCATGGATGTTGGCTTCCAGTGCGTCAATCGAAGCGGGCTTGTCCCTATAGACATTAGCCTTGACATACCCCCACAAAAAATAATCTAATGGTGTCAAATCGCACGATCTAGGCGGCCAATTGACCGGCCCGAAACGTGAAATTAACTGTTCACCAAACTCGCCTCACAATTGCGCCATTGTTTCGCGTGCTGTGTGGCATGTGGCACCGTCTTGTTGAAACCACATATCATGCAAGTCAAGAACTTCCATTTCGGGCAAAAAAAAGTTTGTTATCATCGCTCGGTAGCGTTCACCATTGACAGTAACGCTGCGATTCGCATCATCTTTGAAGAAATATGGCCTAATGCCGCCGGCCCATAAACCGCACCAAACAGTGGCTTTTTCGGGATGCATTGGTAGCTGTTGCAATGCGTCTGGCTGATCTTCACTCCAAATGCGGCAATTATGCTTATTTACGTACCCATTCAACCAAAAATGAGCCTCATCGCTGAACACAATTTTTCGATAAAAAAGCGGATCCTCGGCCAGCCAATTTTGATAGTAAAATTCAATAATTTGCAAGCGTTGTTCATTTGTAAGACGATCCATGGTTAAATTGCAAACCAAACTGAAGCTGTTTGACAGTGACACAAGGTACTAAACACACGTCAGCTGTCAAAACCAGTGTTGCCAAAACCAAACCAGCTAAAAAATCACCCGTTATAAGTTTTTGCAGTTAGACAAGTGACTTAAGTTAGACATTGGATGGAATGGGTTAATAAATACGGCTGAGTCTTGAAATTTCAGCAGTCTGAGAAATCTGAATCTTAATCTACAGCAAAGTTACTCACTGTCAAAAAGGTAGAGAGAGATTATTTTGCATTCAATTTTTTGTCGTAGTTGATCACAGTACACATATTAAAGGTAATATCATTAGAGTTTTGATTTTTGTTCAGTTCTGCGCATATATATCAAAATTTTTGTCAAATGTCAATATTTGTTGTTGTTTTAACGTGTATTTAAGTCATCACGTTCCCAGCCATTTTATATTTCTGACAATTTCAATTTTGATTTGTTGTTGTTTTTACGTGTGTTTTCTTCCTCACGTTCACAGCCATTTTTTATTTCCGACTGACAACCTGCGCAGTATAATACCTTAGATTTATGTACTGTGGTACTTGATCAATTCATATAAAAACGAATTAGAAGTTATTTCAACATCTTGCGGAGAAACATTTTTGAAATGTCAGAAACGTGAACAAGTTGATTTTTGCCATTTCGTCTTGCAAGTCTAAGAAAATTGGATGGAAAACAAACGAGATTGAGGCTTAACAATTAACATGTTAAATCGAACAACAATTCGGAGACTGTGTTACTACCAGAGTAGGGAAAAAAATTATAATTACACTATGACAAATACTTGTAATTAACTACGTGATGTAATTGAAATGAAAATAGGAATTAATAAAAAAAAAAGTAATCATTATTTCCCAACTTTGGTACTACCAGCATAAATTATACACTTTCATTGATACGAAAATGTCAAAATTATATTTGAGTAATGGAATCAAATAATTGTGAATATCTACTAATAGGAAATTCAGTGTTTTGGAAATTAATTTATATTTGTAGTTCAGAAAGTTTTTGTTATCCAGTTATCACCCGAAATAATTGTTTGTACGTGTTCTTTTTTAGTTTAAATGTGACATTGTACTGATTTTTTTTTGTCCATACTTGCAACATAGCTAGCTGAAATGGAACTGATGATATTTTGTCTGTGAAGGCTCTAGTTTCTGTAACAAATTTTACTACTTGTCCTATCTTTTTTGATACAAAAAATATCGCTTTTTTAATGGAAGTAAGGCGCTTAAATAGTAACCAGTTCCTCTCCTGTTATTTTGTTGATGAAAATGTAATTTTTGTAGAATGCCAGTGAGAGCGGAAGTGGAAGAAGGAATTAAGAAACCCACATCACGTAGTTCGTCGGCAAGTTGAATCTCAATTCATCAAAAATAATACGATAGAAGCCCTTTTATGTATATTTAAAAATCGAAAGCGCAGGAGGTAATTTTGAATTTGTATAGGAGTAAGGAAGTTAGAAAAAAGCTTCAGTCTAATATATAGAAGGGACATTCTATTGTCACGTACCCAACTTTCGTACTAAGTTTCCACTATATTTATTAAATTTAAAATAACAAATCGCACTAATTTAGATTAATACTTTACACTCTTAGTTTAAGGCCATCGCTTTAATGTGGCGAAACACTTATAAGTCAAAGTTCAAGAATCCACTAACCATAAGCAGAGTATTTTGTGTCACGTGCCTGGCAGTAAAACAACCAACGTTTTAAGCTTCACTTATTCGTTGTTTTTTTTAGCTAAGTTTCGAACAAGTACAATAAAAAAACACAAAAAAAATTGTTGAAAACAAAACAGTTTTACTGAATATGTGCATAAAAGGTTTGTTTGTTAACGTGAAATTTCTTGCAAATATTCACAATTTGCTGTCAGAAACCATAGGAGAAAGACCTCAAGTCTGGGAAACTAGGTGAAAATTTCACGTTACCAAACAGGCATAATAACTGCTGTCAAGTACCTGACACTTTAGTCACGTACCCGACATGTACTAACTAGAATATACAAATTAAAAGAACATATTTAAAAAAATTGTGTTTTTGGTGAAAATCGTGTATTTCAGCATGTACTAACAACTGACATTGTATTTCCATCACATTGCAGCACATAAATTAGGAAATAAAACTGACTTTTCCCCATGGCGTTTTAGAGTAATTTGACCGTTGATTTCCGTTTCGGAAATGTAAATAGCTTTTGTATTGGGAACCAATCGGGCAGCTACTCCCCTTCTAATCAAATCTTTGAATATCAACACCTTTGCCTTGAGACTCAGGCTAGCCATACATTTATTTTAGAACCCGATTTTCTTCAAATTCTGATAAAATATATTAATATCTAAAGTTACCATATTTCATGGAAGGCCCCAGAAGTCAGAGTATTGAAGGGGAGATCACAATATTCACTAAAACTACTAACAATAATACTTTTATAGGAGTTGTGATGCTACGCTTTTTCCTCTTGCAATTTTGCAATCCGAAGTCCGCAATAATTGCAGAAGGAAAAAGACATCAACAACAAGGCCTTAGAAAAGTTGGAAAAGCGGTATGAGAATACCTCGGTTTCCTGGTCAAACTAAAAGTGATTTAATTCCAATATTGGCTCTTCTTTTAAAGTGCCGAAAATGCGTTTAATATTTTACAATAACCAAGCTTTGATTTTTAATATTATTTTGTGAACAAAAAATTAAAAGCAGCGTCAAAGGTGATTTGAATTCAATCTGTCAAGCAAAAATTATTATCTGATAATGTCTATAGTTCTTTTGAAAGCTACTACTCCATTCCTGCATTTGGTTTTTAAATCAAGTTGTTTAAGCGAATAATTTTTGAGAAATTAAATTTCAAAGTCAAATTTGTTTAAAGGAACCACACCCTAAGATACTTCCACTCAGGTGCGGGACACCCTGTATAGTAGAAAAAGTCAACTGACTGTTGTTAGTGAAATTTAAATGTATAGTCAAAGGCAAATTTTATAATTTAGTCATTATAATAAGTGTGTTGTTACAAGTTTGTAATTACTATATTGAATGACAAAATGACACTTATACGAGCTCAGAGTTATGATAAGGGAAAAAAGCCACCGGTTGTCAAATTGAGAAACAGTTAGTTATTAAAAATATGGTTTCGAGCCTCTGAAAAAAAATAATACTTTTGGAGCTACATTCTGCTAAGTGGTTCCTACTGAAAAATAAGTGGTGATAAATTAAATTATTGATGATTTCCCTTTTAAAATCTTCTAAAGCTCTAAAGGTATTTTTTTTTTTTCAATAATTGTAAGTCAAATTTCGAGTTTTTTCGTAAGGGATCGTTTAATATGGAATCACCATATACAGCCTTGGCCGAAAGTATGAGGCACTCCTAAAATTTTGCCATAGTTTGGCTATTAAGACTACTGCTTTCCTTTTGAGCATATATCGTATCAGCTTGGAGCACTCAACTGAATTAACTTTTTTTCTATTCTTGATTTAAAATATTTTTGGGCATCTCTTTTAATGTTATGGGATTCTTTTACATGTTCCGTGTTAGTATTTCTCAAATATGCCCGATTTGGTTAGATCTTCAGACTGTAAGCCATGGAAGCAGATTAATACCATTTTTTTAAAAATCTTCGCATTGAAAGGGCGGACTAGTGATAGATTGCACTATCGTACTTTTATGTAAGACGTTCCGTATGCTAGAGTCATCATAAATATGCATAAAAGATGACATTACCATCCTTTCTATCACTTTCTTGAATCCATACGACCCTCACAAACCAATATTTTTCCAACTTTCTCCCGCAGCCCCAAACCATGACGGACGTCCATTCTGGGATGAATTCTTCAACAACTCTTCGCCACACAAAGAACTACTCCAGGATTACCAAACAACTGTAGTAAAAAAAAAAGCTGTTTAGAAAGCTGTGAACAACTGTTAATATTTTCAAGTACGGGGCTTCAGTATAATGCTTACTTCAAATTTGATTCATAAATCCACAAGACGTAAGACCAATCCTTGTCGATAAAAAGTTGGCATTTTTTGCTTTTTCGAAAACTTTTTGTTTTTTTCGATGACTCGCCCTGCAACCTTTTGGAGCTCATTCTGCGAGTTTTCTTCTATCGGTTCTAGCGAAGATTGCCTTTTTAAATGTTCCGCCACTTCAGGAAACAGTTGATTTGAATTTTTTTTTTCCAACTTTTACGGCTGTTCGTTTATTATAAACCGAACCTCTTTATGTGTGGTTACTTAATTCCCACCGTTTCTTTTATGATAAAGTGGTATTCAGTCATCTGAAACTGATCTAATGCCTTTTGTACGGCACAGTGCGAATATTTCACTTTTTTTTTTACTATAGATCGAAAAATTATGGGTGCCTAATGCTTTAGGCCATGGCTGTAAGTCTTACTTGTACACCGTTTATTTTTTTTTTTTGAAAAAAAATTTATATTGAATAGACGCTAAGGATTTTTAGGGACAGATATTAATTAGTGTCGCATATCGATTTCAATTCATTTATGACTCCTTCATAGTTAACTCAGGGCTAATTTATTTTCAGGATAATCTAACTATGTGTTAAGTCAGATTTAATTCAGAGCTAACTCGGAACTGAAATGCTGTCCCTTAAAGAGTCATACTTTGACTACCATGATCATAAAGTCCAGCTAGTATAGTCATGAAAACGGCCCATATATAAGTACATTGACTCACATAACTGACCGAGCTCGAGCTATTAATCTAAAAAATATTTGACAATACATTACTGCAAGGCATTCCAACTTTCCAACTTATTGTTATATTATGTCTTTTGTCTATTCAAGCTAAACGAGTTATCGATGAAAAATACGACTTATCGGAAATCCCGTTGTAATACTATTTAATGAGTTGTAAGCAGTGATGGGTAACTACCCGGTATATACCATTCGAGGGTATATACCCTGGGTTTATACCCGGTATTTACCGAAATGGGGAAATATAAGGGTATTTATAATTTTTAATGTAAAAGTATATAATTTTGTTTCACAAATCGAATAGATTTTTTTACACAATGTAGCATGCTATCTCAGTTTTATTTAAAGACCTTAACCCTGAAGATTCGATAAGTAGAACGGGAGCTATGATTTTTTTAAAAAGTCAATTCGATCTTTTTTTATTAAAATCCATCTTATTTGTAAACAAATCTTTTAAAAACACTCTGGCACCTCTGTTGTTGGATTGATGATAAAACATGGTATAACATAATTTAAAAAGAGGAGTGACGCAAAAAATATGCGATTTTAGATTTTCAAAATTATAAAATTTTTCATCAGCCTTTGAATTTAGAATGAAGTAAATATAGTTGTGGGAGGCTTTTTTCGCCCTTTTAGTATGAAAATGTTTACCCCTCCTCAATGATATTTTTAAACAATGTAGCCCGTTATCTTGAAGATCCTATCAGTAGAACAGGAGACATAATTTTGTAAGGCCATCCATATCAAATTATAATGAAAACATTCGCTGTAGATAACGGGATCTTTCACGCTAGTGGATGGTCGTCGACAATGGTCCAAGCAAGAAATTTCAATGCAATTTTAATAATTTTTTGATTAATTCGAATAATTAATTTTGACGCTTGTATACGTTGTAGGATAATAAATGAGGTATCAAAATAATTGAAATTTAATTGACTATTGTATTTAAAAATAATCAAACTAATTCATGCATGCACAGAGAAGTTATGAGCTCATATGTATAGCAACCTCAACATGACCGTTATTTCCACTTAACGACACCTGGGGAAGTTAAGTACTTAATTTTAATTAAAATACAAAATTATTATCAGGTGGGACATTTATCAACACCTTACACTCACCCCTTAAAAAGATAATCTCAAAAAACCACCAAAAAAACAATTCAAAAAATGTTCAGATTCCAATATCTCCGGTTAACTGTATTTTAAAAATCCAAAATTCACACTCAACATCAAAATCCATAAACTGTTGCAGCTTTTAAAATTTCAGAATTTTCGGTTCATTTATTAAAAAGATATAAATTAAAAACAACTTTATAATTTTATATACCCGACATAAGGTAGGTATTTACCCTTTTTTGGTATATGCCCGGTAAATACCCGGTATTTACCCATTAGTAAATACCTACCGGGTAGGTAAAAAAAAAACGTGCCCATCACTGGTTGTAAGTAACGCATTCGATCAATTTTGTGAGTTCTTTGTTCCATTTATGTAAAACGCTGTAAGCTTACAATTCTTATTTATGATACCGAGAAGAAAACAGAAATAAGGGTAGGGAAATAAGGTGTGAAATTTTTCATTTTATGACTCATTTTTTTCCGACTTTCTTAAAATTTGTGAAGAGAAAACATTTAAAAGCATTTAATTAATGAAAACTTCATTTGCAGCTGGCAAAAGAAACAATTTTTAATGTGTGCATCCACAAAAAATGTTTGACATTTAAAAATGGACTATGTACCATAGTAGTCCAAAAAAAAAAGTTAAATTACCTTCAGTGGAGAAAAGTGTCAGAATTTTGACTCTCAAGTAAGCTCAGTTGTTTTTATACTAATTTTGGAAACTATTTTTTGTCTAACCCTTTAACCATACATGTGTCTTTAAGCAAAAAACAAGCCTACTGCAGAATTATTAAACAATTTAAATAACTTTCTGCTATTTGTAGGCAATAGTGATTCCAGTGCAAGTATTTCCGAAACACATAATATTTTAAAATTGGCATTTTTGTGTGCAATCAATAATGTATGTAGGTTTGTACTTGTACACATATACATATAATAATTTATAATATTTTATTATTATTGTTTAAACCTTATTGCAAATATAAATAAATTATATTAACAATAGTTAAATAAATATAATGCTAGCAACCAGGACTTTCGCTAATAATTTTAACTATATGCCTGTAAGACCTTAGGTCTTTCATATGCAACCTGAATTGCACGGCACAAGTTAGAAAGAGTAGAAGGATAGGAAAGATTTGGCACAGTGGATTGAGATGAGATCAAGGTGTTTATTATCTCATTAAATCCCACAGGTGGCCACCAGTTAAGCTGGGGGAATAAAGAAAAGAATGCTGCCCAGAATGGGGCTCGAACCCACACGTCTAAGTTAGCAGTCAGGCACTATACATCCACTGCACCATTGCCTTCCGGCACATATGAGGCTGTGAGTGCAAAAGTGGTGTAATTCCTTTTTTTATCGCTCTTAAATACTGTTTTATTTGAGGTCTAAGGGGCATAAGTCACATATATGGAAAGCTTATATATTTTAGAATTTAAAATTTTGGCTTTGATGACTTTTGATGGACAAATGTAAAAATACGAGACAAAAATGCCAAAAAATGGGTTACACCACTCTTGCACTCACGGCCTCATATTATGTAGGTACCTGTATTGAAATAATCAGTATAAGATGACACTTTTTCTTTTAACTATTCATATAGTGCAACCCACTATTAGCTGTAAATTATTCATTAACAGATTTTATTTTACAAGACAACTCCAGTAAAATATATTTTTTTTTTTTGGATTTAGAATACAAAATCATAAAATACTCCAAACAAACTATAAATCATTTGAGTACAACTAACCGCTAATTTGTACAACACCAAGTCTTACCATCAAAAGGCAGCGCGGTAGAACAACATTCTTCAGGGATTATCACTTCAATTCAAACAAATACCAACGAATTCAATGAGAACCCTTATTTGCAGTTGCAGGTAGAGATAAACCATTACCAGGAAGCCTATTTAAACGGATACTTTTTTGATGCTGGTTTTATTAATAAAATTGAGAAAAAAAATTCATCTGTGAAGCAACTTTTTCATAATTCAATATCAGTATAATATCTAAGAGTATACACAGAATCATATAAAGCAAATCAAATTGTTTTGTTTCTATTCTGACGAACATGCCTGGCAATGGGAACTTGGACAATGCTTGAACAACAGGTATATCCGTATCCCTGTATGTAGTCCTAATGGTTCTTGCTCCGACTGCCGGGAAATCCATATATGCTATCGTGGGAAACCTATAGAGCTGTCTTTAGCTGGTGCTGGCTTGGCTGGGACTTGCATTGATCTCCTCACATCATACAAAAATACTAATGAACGACAGTTAAGGATTTATGATGGTGCGTTGCAATTGCTTCTTAATCCTGATGCACCATCTGCAGGGCAGCAGGCAGACCGAGTGATAGGCGGTCCGTGGTGGATCGTGGTATAGGGAAGGGACAAGTACATGATTTAATTCTGCCAGTGCAGATTTCCACATAAATGAGACAATGTTTGCATCCATCGTATCGGTGCTGGTCCAATGAAGCAGCAGCATCGCTCCGCACTCTGTCACATTTTGCTGGGTCGTAATAATTATCTCCTCTCGGTTCGATTAAATTAAATCTTGTTTTCGACTTACATCTCTTGGATTTAACGACGAATAGGCTATAGTGGCTGCAGACAGGGGTGTGCGATGGAGCGGTGTGGTGCAGTGGGGCGGTGACGGCTGAATAAAATGGAAACATAAAAAACATAGTATATTGTGCGAAACATGTCTCTCGATTTCTGAATGAAGAAACTAGGCCGCATGCCTTTGAGAGATATTATTGCTGGATGCTGCAACTGTATCAGTGTATCTAGATGCTGCATACTTATATGTATGTATTAAGCTATTAGGTATCAAAGAGCTCTAAAGCTGGTTTTCTTAGCCATGGAACCGATTTTGCGTTGGCTCATATTCGGTGTACACACCAACGACGACGACGACGACGATGACGACGACCGACGACGCAACGAACGCTGCGACGGACCAATGGGTTTTCGAAATGTGGCTTGTTAGGTCTTCGGTACGACCGTAACACACTCGTCGTCAGTCGTTGTTAAAATCATCTTCCACTCCAGTTCGCAACGATATCTCATTGCGCACATGAACTTGAAATGAGCTCTTTCATTTGAAAGATTTTTATGGAAAGTCGTTGTCGTCGAAGTCTGAGTTGGTATCATCGTGGCCGTGGTCGAATACTCGAAGTTGCTGAGTTGCTTTGGGTATCTTATTTACAAGGGTACAATCTCTAGCCTTATTGGTTCCTATACGTTTGTATAGATATAATTTCAAGTCGATGAGGCTATACGCACCTTCAACGGGAATGTCTTTTCTTAGCGTTGAAGTGCCATAATGGTGCGTTATTTTCCCGTTTCAAATATATTCTGCCTCTACCTCTATATATATACTGGAAACTCGAGAGGTTTTCAATTACGAACAAAATATATGCCTCGGCGCAAGTGGAAAGATGAACTGATTTCTTTAGGGAAGTATATTCAAAAATATGACGTGGAATAGTCTCGAGTGACGATGAAAGAGTGTTTAGTATTTGTTAAGACATTAAAAGCAGTTGGAAATGAACAATAATGAGAAAATAACTTCATCAAACTTTCATATTGATCTTTATAGTAGAAACAACGCCTCTTACGTTGAACTCGGACAGTGTTGCGGGCGCAGCCGGCGCTAGACATGGCTCTTTCGCACGTAGGTACTTGCTCAAGTACTGTTCAAGAGGCTAAGGGTTTTAAAAATTGTATATAAACCCATGATAATTATGAGAGAAAAATGTTTAAAAGCATAAAATTCCATATCTATGTAAATTAAATTAATTTTAACTATATTGTTATAAAAAAAATATTCATTAGAATATTTTTTATTTTTTATTTATTACTTTATTAATTTTCAAACCGGCAGCGATTCTGCCTCCGAAACGAATACAATACTTTTACTTAAAATCTAAAGCTTAAATAGTCAATAACTGTAAACATAAGCACTTTACGTTTCTACTCGTTCCCACAGGTCAACACTCGTACGTGATGGAATGTGGCGAATGATGCAACTGGACGCTTTGTGGTGTAGACGCGTTGTCAGCATGATGATGTGGGAACATGGGATGAACTATTATTTTTCTGCTTATTTGTCATTAACTCCTCCACCCTTAATTTCGAACGTCCTCGTTCGACGACCTCAAATGTTTTGCAATATCTTCTATTCCAATTATTATAGGTTTTGCTCTTTCAGCTGGTATTGGTGCTGATATGACCTCATCTTTTTTGTTTCCAATTTTGCTTCTTAATTTACCAGATAACTTGTAGGCAAATGTGAGTACTATTGATATTAGGCAAATAGTCGTTATTGAGCTGGTTGTAATGTGGATGAGATTTTCTTTTTCTAGTTGTTCTATTTTCGAAGTTCCGTTGGAATACAGGTTTTTTAGCCTCTTAAGTGATAGAAATTCTTCGTTTGCATCTAACAATGATGTTGGTTGAAGAATTGCTGGCATCGGTTGGTACTGAATTGATTCTTTGTTTATTATTTCCCTGTCTGCTATGGAAATTGAAGTGTTTACGTGGCGTATGATGAAAGTTCCGTTGAGTTCTATCGTCTCTTTATTGATTACTGCAGGACCGTTGAATTGATTTAGCAGAAGTATACCTGTTGATATCTCCTCTATTGATGGAATATGATCGTTGTTAGTTGTTTTGCAGTTTGGTGTCATGCTTTTGAGTAGGTTTGGGATGCAGTTAGAAGTGCTTATGTCTGTGATACTATCTCTGTTACATATTTCTAGTTCGTTATATTTTTTACAATCTTTATTAATTCCAAAAATTGTTTCTTTACATTGCAGAATTTTTTCATAAGGAATTTTATTAACAATATTATTTTTTTTTATAGCTTTAAGAATGAAAACACTACAAGATTCACTTTCGCTTGTAGGTAAAGTAACTATATAGATAATATTTTTATTATTTGAAGCTATTTTTACATTGGCGAATTCAAGAGCTTCGTCCATGTTTATGTAAGGAATATTTTCGTTATTCATAATTGTCTCTGTAATATTTATTTCATTGTTACTTAAGATATATGCATTAACAATATTCGCTTTTGCCCAATGTATGGCGTAAGCTATATTTATTATTTCTTCTTTTATAAGTTCTAATTTGTATTTAATTTTCATTACCATATCGGTTTCTATGTTTTCTTTATAAGTTTTAATTATATTATTTGTTACATTTGTTATTTCATTTAATTTTTCTAGGGTTACTCTATTTATTACAACTTGATTGTTGTTGTTTACTAGTACATTATTCATTTTATTTGTTAAAATTTCGAAGTCGCTGTGGTCTGGATTTCCAGCGATCCATTTCCACGCGCTTCCTATAAAGTCTAATGATCTTTTTGATCTAACATTAATTTTCAATCTTTTTAGATAATTTTTAATTCTCTCTATTTCAAAGGGGAGGATAGGATATAGTGGATGATGAGGTTTGACGGTTGTGGACACAAATATTTCTAGTTGCGAAATGAAATCTTCGTACATTTCTATATCGATGATATGAATTATCCTAAAATTGCCATTTTGGATTTTTGCGGTTCCTGTCCTTATTTTAATAAGCTGGGAATTGGTGTAATCTAATATTTGGACATTAGCATGTATGGTACAAAAGAGTACCAGCAACCTAAAGGGAAGGAGAGGAAATTAATTTTTAATTAAACTTTTGTGGATGGTTTTTCCTGAATTAGTGATTACTGTTGAATTTTTATTTTCTTTTACTGTTTCTTTTTTGTACTTGGGAGATAGTTTATTTCCCAATCTTTTATTTATTCTAACGTAAATTACTTCACCAACGGAAAATTCTCTAGGAGGGTTTTTCTTTCTATTGTGATATTGTAGGTCTGCGTCTTGTTTCTCTTTAATTCTGTGTGAAGTATTTTCTCTTTCTCTTTCAAGTTCTTGGGGATTATTGGAAAGTTCCCTTGCAAAGAAAATGTCCTTTGGCTTTTTCCCTGTAGTGGAATGAATAGAGTTATTGTATTCAAGGATGGCTTTATCAAGTAGTTCTGGGAATGTGTAGTTTGGATTTTGAGATTTGAGACAACGTATCACTTCAGATAGTGTTGAGTGAAAACGTTCTATTTGTCCGTTTGCTGTACTCGTGTATGGAGGTGTTTTAAATACCTTTATATTGAAAAAGTTTTCTATCATTGAAAGAACAGAGTTAGAATTTAGAGATTTTTCGTTATCTACTACTATGGTGTCTGGGACGCCAAATGAGAGTATTAATTCTCTTAATGGTTGTTTTATGTCCTCGGCGGATCTTGATTTTAGGATCTTTACCAAAGAGTATTTAGAAAATTTGTCTATAGCGGTCAATATGATTCTTTTGTTTGTGAAGTAAATATCTATATGTAATATTTGTCCAGGATATGTTGGTATAGGGGTTGGTTGTATTAAGGGCTTACTAGGGTGTCTGTCATATTTATGTTCTTTACATATTGTACAGTTTCTCGCTATCTTTTCGACTTTACTACGCATTTGGGGGAAATAGAATTTGGTCAAGATCTGAAGTTTATTTTCCTTACTATTTCTATGTGCACGATTGTGTTCTTTGATGATTTCATTTTCTTGTTGTTCCTGGTCAAGTAAATCTGTAACTGTTTTTCTTGCAAATCTAGTTCTATACTGTTTAAAATGGATGGGATAAATTTCTTGAATTTTACCTAGTATTGTTTCGTTTGTCTGAAGTCCATTGATGACAGATGGGTTCAGATATCGCTTAAAAATATCGATAATTTTTTCGCTAGTAAATTCTGGTTCTATTATTGTGTGTCTATGGTAAGTGGGGAAAATAATCTTGAAGTCGTATGACGCTGTAGCTCCTTCTAATAAAATAATCTGATTTTTATAAACATTTATTGGTTCTTCTGCAAATGGAATGAGATATTGTCCTGAGCTTTCGTCACTATGTTGTGTGATTGTCAAAGAATTGACATTGCTATCATTCGGTGGTCTTGATAAAGCATCAGCCACAACATTGGTTTTACCAGGTTTGTACTTCAATTCATACTTATATTCTTCGAGTATGGCTTTCCACCGTTTAAGTTTGTTGTTGGTATTTTTATTGCTTAGCGCATACGTCAGTGGTTGATGATCAGTGAAGATTTTAACAACTGCTGATCCGTAAAGGTAATTTCTGAGAGTATTAAGTGACCATATGATGGCCAGCATTTCTTTTTCATTAGTTGCCAAGTTTTCTTCTGGTTTTGAGAGAGTCCTTGAGATAAAGGTTATGGGTTTGCCATCTTGTTCTAGTACTGCGCCTATCGCGTAGTTAGAAGCATCTGTTGTAAGGTGGAACTCTTTTTTGAAATCAGGAAATTTGAGAATTACATCTTCGGAGATGAGAGAATTTTTTAGTTTTTGAAAAGCTTCAAGAGCTTCGTTATCGAGATTTATAACTTTTTTGCTGGAGGATTGTTTGGACGTACGTCCATCTTCCCCTCTGAGAAGGACTGTCAGGGGTTTTGCTAATTTAGCATAATCCTTTATAAACCGTCTGTAAAACCCTGATAGGCCTAAAAAGGATCTTAGGTCTTTTAAAGTTCTTGGGCATGGAAACTGTGCTATTGCTTCGATTTTACTCGGATTTGTTTTAATTCCGTCTGAAGATATAATGAAACCTAGAAATTCGACATTGTCTTTTAAAAATTCGCATTTGTCTTTTTGCACTTTGAGATTTGCATCTTGAAGGGTCTTGAAAATCGTTGATAGATTTTTAAAATGCGATTCTTCATCTTTGCTAAAAACAACGATGTCGTCTATATAGACGAAACATATTTTTCCGATATGCTCGCGTAGTATATCGTCTAATGCTCGCTGGAAGATTGATGGAGCATTTTTTAGTCCAAATGGAAGTCGAACGAATTCGTACTTTCCATTGCTGACCGAGAAGGCCGTTTTTTCTATATCGTCTTCGTGAAGCTTAATTTGATGAAATCCGCTTTTAAGATCAAGTACCGAAAAAAATTTGTTTTGTCCGAGTTGGGATAGGACTTCATTAATTTCAGGTATTGGGTAACGATCGGGGATAGTGACCGTATTAAGCTTTCTGTAGTCAATGACTAAGCGGTATTTCTTTTCTCCGGATGCATCAATTTTTTTTGGTACAACCCATATTGGTGCGTTGTACGGGGACCGTGAAGGTCTAATAATACCATCTTTGAGAAGTTGGTTTATTTGCTTCTCGACTTCGTCCTTTAAAGACATAGGGTAAGGATAAGATCTGGTGTATATTGGATCGTTGTTCAATGTTCTAATTCTACCTTTCACTGTTGTAGTGAAAGTTAATTTTTCGTCAGGTTCAGCAAATAGATTAGAATATGCTTCAGTAATTTTTTGAAGTTCATTTTTTTGTTTTTGTGACAAATGACTGTCTCTGATAGTGACGGAGTTTATTGACTCAGAAATCTGTTGTTTGAGTCGAATTTTAAGTTTATTTTTGATAAGCATGTAACTTTCTTTTGTAAAAATGACAGCTGACAGATCTTTAAGACTGTCATTGCCTAGAATTCCGTGGAATGATTTGAGTGTGGGAAGAATGAAAAATTGTATTTGAATATTATTTATTCCGAAAAGATTTATCATGGTATGCTGGGTTATTTCAACTTTACCGCCAACTGAGTTTGCGTAAAAATTTTGATTATTAGTGATTGGGTTATTAACTAAGTTTGACTGAATATAGTTCTTATTTGAGCCTGTGTCGACTAGGAATTTCAAAATTTTACCGTCGCTCGTCTTACATTCGAAGTATGGTAAGGACGAGCTTGTCAACCTAAAAAATGAATATCTGCATAGTCATTTAATTGTTCTTCGTAGTTGTTTTGATGTGCAATATATTCGTCTAATGGTTCATCTCCAACATGAACTGCGTTCAAAGCATTGACTAAAGAATTGTAGGCGTTGATATCAGATTGGTAAGGATAGTCATATTGTTCCATATTATTTGGGAGAGTGGGAACTTGTTCATAAGTTTGTGTTAAATTTGGATTGTCAATTGATTCGGGATAGGATGGTGTCGTTGAGACATGGAAATTTCTTTGCATTTTAGGTGGTTGTGCTTGCATGGATGGGGATGGAGTGTTTTGCTCATTCGGTCTTTTACCGAATAATGGGTTATGAGGTTTTGGTCTATTTATATAATTGACCCCTTTTGACCGCAGGCTTTGGTCAATATCCATTTGCACTGGTGTAGGAAAAGGTTTTGGGGCAGTTGGTCGTGGTGGGACGTACTGTTTTTGTTGTTGAATAGGGTTTTGTTGAGGGTATTGGTAACGTTGTTGAAACTGCTGTCGATATTGAGGGTATTGGTGATATTGCGGATAATGAGACCGTTGCTGGGGATGTTGTGGAAAATGTACCAGATTTGGGAAAAATTGTTGTTGTTGCGGAGTATGAGCTGGTTTGCGAGGTGGCAAATCATGGATTGCTTTTTTATTATGACCGCTAGGGATGTTAGCATGCTGTGAGCGGAAGCTTTGGTTCTCCAGTTTCTGACACAGATACAAGGCTTGGGGAAGGTCTTTAGGTTCTCTAATACCTAATAGTCTAGGCAGGTCACCTCTAAGGCCTCTTATGAACGTATCAAGAGCTTTGTCTCGATAGGTTTCGGTTAATAAATGCATGGCATCTGTAGAAATGTCCATACTAGAGATCTTGTTCAAGATCAATGTCAAATGTTGATAAACCATTTGATAGTATTGTTCAACGCTATTGTTACTCTGTGTAAGAGTTGTCATTTGGTATTCTAAGGTACCTAAATCGCGTTTGTCGGCGTAATGGGTGGTGAGGCATTTTGAAATGCACTCCCAATTTAGGGGCGTGTTATATGATTCTAACACTGCATCGGCATTGCTTACTATCTTGTTCCTTATGGTATTAAGAATACCGAAGTATTTTGGTGTGCCTTTAAGGTGGTTATAAATGTTAAGAATCCTCTCAACACTTTTTCGCCATGAGCTATATTCGCCAGGGTTTCCTGAGAATTCCCTTAACGTTCGTACCACATCAGGTACTTTGTCTAACTCACTGAGATTCCCGAAGAATTGCGCATCAATACTTTGTTCATTACCTTTATAAAAGTTCGCGTGTGGATTTATTATTGATTGGACAATTGGACCCATTACTTTTGAAACAATATTTGTGACAAGTTCTTCTAATTCTGGTGTGGCCATTGCTGCACCTTGGTTAGGAGTGGCTGCGTTTGGGTTGGGAGGGGGTAGGTTAAAATTTGGGAGTTGGATGTTTGGTAGAGGGTTAGAAACTGCGGGTTCCTGCATGTTTCTTTTCCTAAATTTACTTTCTTTCGTACTTTTGGGAATTTTGGAAAATATTTATTAATATGGGATATTAAGGTTTATATTTTAAATATTTTAATTTAAGTTTATGAACTTAAATATATGGTCTAATAATTCAAATTAGATTAACAAGAGAAAAAAAATTATTATGAGAAAAAAAAAATGTTTGCAATTATTTTAGGTTTAAATAGTTACTTGTTAAATAACTTGCATAAAAATAGTATTTAAATTAAATAGTTATCACTTTTCTTAATTTTAACTTTAATAATTTTCTTACAATATAATTGTGGTAAGTGAGTTCATGTTCCAACGCTGGCGAGAGGGTAGATGTCCTTTTCGCTTCCTACTGCGGTACCCGTTTCGCACTCCCTCGTTGTTCGCTTTATCGATCGATCCAAGCGTGATTCACTGCACTTATTTTACTTTCTTGAGTCACAATTAGTTGGGTTTTGTTTCTAAATTACACTCGTGGCGTGCTGCTTAAGGACGACTTTTATGAGTTTTAGAACACTTTGGGTTGTTTTATATTCGCGGCGTGCTGCTTGAGGACGGCTTATGTTTATCAACTATAAAACACTTTTATTAGTTACATTCGCGGCGTGCTGCTTGAGGACGACTTATGTTTATGAACTTTAAAACACGTTTATTAGTTACATTCGCGGCGTGCTACTTGAGGACGACTTATGTTTATGAACTTTAAACACTTTGGGTTGCTTTTATTAGTTACATTCGCGGCGTGCTACTTGAGGACGGCTTATGTTTATGAACTTTTAAAGCACGTTGGGCGTCAATTAAATTAATTTTAACTATATTGTTATAAAAAAAATATTCATTAGAATATTTTTTATTTTTTATTTATTACTTTATTAATTTTCAAACCGGCAGCGATTCTGCCTCCGAAACGAATACAATACTTTTACTTAAAATCTAAAGCTTAAATAGTCAATAACTGTAAACATAAGCACTTTACGTTTCTACTCGTTCCCACAGGTCAACACTCGTACGTGATGGAATGTGGCGAATGATGCAACTGGACGCTTTGTGGTGTAGACGCGTTGTCAGCATGATGATGTGGGAACATGGGATGAACTATTATTTTTCTGCTTATTTGTCATTAACTTGTATATTCGCTAAAACAAATCCTTTCATAGATTAAGGGGGAACATAATGCCATCTAAACTCTCAATCAAATATGAATATGTGAAAATAAAAATTGTTGCATGGGTTTTTCAAAAGAATTTATTTTTAATACATACAATTCTTAAAATATTTGTAACGAAAAATTTTGTGATATAATTCTTAAGTATTTATTAATATGCAAATAAAAATAACATTTCAAAACAAAATTGTGAACGTTGAAACTTTTTTAAAAAAAAACTTTGAGATGCAATATTATTTCAACTTATTTCAAATTTGTATGTACAAACAATTAGTTTAAATCCATTCAGCTGATAATGAGAAAATTCAAAATAAAAAAAAACTTACTATGAATAGTTGATAAGTGTTAGTTCTTATAATATTTGGTAGTTGATCACAAATTTTAGCATACCGAAAAAAATGTATCAAAATCGTAAGAGCAGTTCTTAATAAAACAAGAAAATCCTTAGCAGTTTTCAACATTTGTACGGAAGGCACCTTCCATTATTTCTGTTCTTAAAATCTTCTAAAGAGAGAAAAATTCTTAAGAACCTACCGAGTTTCAAAAAAATAACCAGTTTTGAAATATTTTGAGAGAATTATTTAATTTAAATTACTAAACTGTCAAACTTTGTGATAAATTAATAAAACACAATTATAAACCTACATTTTTGAAACATTCAGATCGATATTTCTTAAAATCTATACCATAGCCTTCAGATTAACCACCGAAGAAAAAGATCGGAGAAACCTGAACAGAATTCGAAGAAACTTAAGGGATAGAAAAAGGTATCGTTTGTATTGATTTTCAAGCTCACTTAATACTTTTTTCATGATAGTAGGTTTCCTCAAAAAAACAAGGCAGCTGGACAGGACGGAATACAAACTGTATTCCTAAAAGCCGATCCCGTAACAGCGGTTTGTATTTTAAATCCGTTGATACAAAGCATTTGGGAAAGTTATCCCAAGGACTGGAAGGATGGTGTGATTGTTAAGTTGCCAAAGAAAGGTGACCTTAAGAATTGCAACAATTGGCGTGGTATCACTGTTTTGTCCGTTTTCCCAAAACTAATGGCAACAATTATTATCGAGCGAATAAAGGATAGAATCGAGTCTACACTCAAGAGGCATCAAGCTGACTTCCGCATTGGTCGATCGTGTGTCGACCATATCAACACCCTGCGTATCGTCCTCGAGCAGTCGATGGAATTTCAATCACCGCTTTACTTCATGTTCGTGGAGTTCGAGAAAGCTCTTGATCGAGTTAACCGGTATGTATATAGAGATCGTTGCTTGGTAGAGGAATTCCGCCAAAAATTGTTGCCATTATTAAAGAGTCCTGCAACAATGCAAGGTGTTTGTTTTACACAATGGGCAGCTATTCGACTCCTTCGTAGTGCAACAGGGTGTGAGACAAGGGGATGTTCTATCGCCAATTCTCTCGCTGGCGATGGACGACGTATTGACGGCCGGTGTTAGTACAGCTGAGCGACAGGGCATTAAATAGAGGCCGTTCAGAAGGCTCAGTCATTTAGACTATGCCGATAACATATGTCCACTGGCAAATAACATCAGTGGGCTGAACGGGATGTGCCAAACACTGCAAGTGAAGGGAGAGTCGAGTGGTCAAAGAATAAATAGTAAAAAGACAAAAATAATGCTCACAGGCCGCTCCACACAGCAGCGTATAATTCTACAGGAGACGCCAGTTGAAGTAGTGGAACAGTTTAACGGTACGGATCTGGACATTAAAAGTAGAATAAATAAAGCTCGTGCTGCCTTGGGTACTCTGACCCCAATGTGGAAATCCAGTCAAATCTCCTTACGCTCTAAGTTGAGATTCTTCGAATCCAATGTCAAATCCGTGGTGATATATGCTTGTGAAACCTGGAAAGTCACGTCTACCAATTCGAAGAAATTGCAAGCTTTTGTGAATCACTGCCTTCGCCACATCCTAAGGATTCGCTGGCCACAAATAATATCAAATGAGAAATTGTGGCGCAGGACAAGTCAAGAGCGGCTGGACGTCGACAAAAGAAAGCGCTAATGGCGTTGGATTGGTTACACACTGAGGAAACCAAACGATGAAATTGCAAAGCAGTCACCTTTGAATGGAATCCTCAGGGTGCACGGCGGGTTGGAAGACCAAGAACAACATGGAAATCAACTGTCTTAGCGGAAGCAGAATCCCAGAGAAAGAGACGTTTTGTTGACGCCCTATGCCCCAGCCGGGGTGGTTACAGGGCACGATAATGATGAGGTTTGTAGGAGACTGCATTCTTTAAAAAAAAAACGATAGGCGTTACGTGAAGTAAATCATTAACGATCACGTTAACGATAACCGTTTTGACGATTATAATTTTTTAAATTACGGAATGACCCCCAGTTTTCACATATACACTGGATATTAAAGTAATTCAGTGCCACCATCCAAAAAAGCATTTCACAAACTTTCTATCGTCAAACTAAATGCATGCTTGCGTTTTTTTTGCAGAAGGTGGCTACCAAAAAGGTCGGCTCAATCCAGCTTCGGGGAAGTCTTAGCTGAAGTTTGATTAATGTTTGAGAGAGAGATCTGCCCCAAATGTATCATCACTTTAAACACGGAAGATAAAAAATGTTAAAATAAGCAGACAAAACTGGAACAAAAAAGAAAAAAGTAAAACTTACGTGTTATAAAGGGTGGTTAAATTTTAAGGGCCGATGTTGAATATGAACCACACCTAAACGTCAAGTTTTTTTCTGCATTTCATTCGACATTTCTCAATTTCAGACTGACTCAATTCGAACCATGTAAAGCCTCTTGATCATTTCAAGCGTCGCGTCGTCAATGGTCAGAATGGTGGCAAGAAATGGCAACAGTTGATGATCAATTTTCGAAGAAAATCATCTTCAGTGATGAGGCACATTTTCACCTCAGTGGATTCTTCAATAAGCTGAAATGCCGCATTTGGGCGAATGATAATCCAAGAGTGATTGTCGAAAAACCAATGCACCCACAAAGAGTGACTGTTTGGTGCGGTTTATGGGCTGGCGGCATCATCGGGCCGTATTTATTTCCAAAATGAGGCCGGTCAGGTAGTTACTGTTATTGGTGTTCGCTATCGTGATATGATAACGAACTTTTTATGGCCCGAATTGGAAGATATGGATATGGACGATATGTGGTTTCAACAGGACGCACACAGGGGCCAAATGCATGAATTCTTGGCAGAAAGTGCAAATACAAATTTGCGGGCACTGAAAAAAAAACGGTTGGATTGTATAGTTGGATACCCAAACTGTACAAAACTGTGATAATTTTGATAATATTAAGTGTATAATGATCACATTACTCCTTTGAACTTGTGATACTAAAATTGTTTTTTTCATTTTTAAAAAATGTGACAAAACCAGTGAACGTAAATTGGAAATTTTTAAAAAGTGCTTTTAGTTATTTGGTTTCTTTAGATGTGGAGCTAGCCCCTGCATGTTTGTTGATGATTTCCACTTTGAAATATAGTGAAATGTTTTATGATAATTTTTTTATAGCTATTTGAAATATGTGTGCTTTTTCGCGAAAAAAAATCATTAAGTTTTTTTTTTTAGAATTCTAATTGTGAACATGTCATAAAATGTCCGTGAAATTAGTCTCATTTTTAAGTAAAATATGTCTTCTCATAGGAACATTAATAAAAACTTGCGCCTACTTGCGATTTTTCAAAATTTTGCTCTTTGAGTAGATTGGATTCAGAGGAATTTGTTTCACGTTAAAGCCAAAGTTTAAACCCTTTTTTGAAGATTTTGTCCACGGAACTACACATTGTAATAAGAAACGGTTTTCTTGAGTTATATTAATACATCAAACTACTCTCAAAATATTATTTTTGTTTTAAAGTTATAATCCCAGCCGCGACCTTGTAGGAGGATCTTCATACAGTTTTAGTAAGACTTCGATTAGAGGTGCTTAGAATATCATTTTTTTTAATAGTTGGATAGATGAATTCCAAAGTCAAGGCACAACTTTTTTTTTAAACTTTTTGATTTTTTTAATATTTACAGCATTACTTACAACAGAATTTTTTTTAAAGACCTTTTTTTGAAACACTTACATTACTCTATACATTTTATTTGTTTAACTTTTATATACAATTTGATCTTGAGAGAAGTCTGTTGTTTATTCTAAAAAATAAAAATAGCTCTATAAGCAATTTTTCCCAATACGAGTTTGATAATAGTTTTTTTTAGAAAACGTAAAATGTATGTATGTTACCCAGAAAACGGTTTCTTGCTATTAAGTGCAGTTCCTTGGAAAAAATATTCAAAAAAGGGTTTTAACTTTGGATTTAACGTGAAACAAATTCCTCTGAATCCAATCTACTCAAATGGAAAATTTTTGGATAAGCCCAAGAGAATAAATTCACCGACATGTTATGACATGTTCACAATTAGAATTCTAAAAAAAAACAATGACTTTTTTCACGAAAAACACACATATTTGAAATAAATATAAAAAAAATATTTTAAGACATTTCACTATATTTCAAAGTGGAAATCATCAACAAACATGCAGGGGCTAGCTCCACATCTAAAGAAAACAAATTAATAAAAGCACTTTTTAAAAATTTCTAATTTACGCTCACTGGTTTTTCCTTTTTTTTTAAATGAAAAAAACAATTTTAGTATCACGAGTTCAAATGAGTAAGGTGATCATTATACACTCAAGATTATCAAAATTATCACGTTTTTGTACAGTTTGGGTATACAACTACATATACAATCCAACAGTTTTTTTTTTCAATGGCCCGGAAATTGTTTTTGCACTTTCTGCCAAGAATTCATGCATTTGGCCCCTGTGTGGGACGGTGCCACTTGCCACACAGCTAACGAAACAATGGCTCTTTTGCGCGACAAATTCAATGGCCGTGTTATCTCACGTGGTGGCGATGTCAATTGACCGCCGAGATCATGTGATTTGACACCGTTGAACTTCTTTCTTTGGGGTTATTTGAAGGAAAAGGTGTACGTCGATAAGCCAGCAACGATTCAAGAGCTGAAGGATGAGATAATTCGGCACATTAACGGCATAGAACCTAAATTATGCCTCAGCGTCATCGAAAATGTGGACCATCGGATGGAGATGTGCCGCTATTTGGCCGATATTTTGTTCCATACCAATATTATCATAATAAAAAGAAATGACAATAATTTCTTAAATAATTTGTGTTTTATTCAAAATCAACATCGACCCTTAGAGTTTAACCACCCTTTATTTTCAAAATCCTCCAGCTAAACCTAATTGAATTTTTTTTCCAATGAAAAAGCACTAATTTTCATTCGAAAAAAAAAATTGGCTGTAACTACTTTTTTCCTAGGATTTTTTCTTTTTTTTCGAAAATTGTTTTAGATTGGAAAGTATCAAACGGGGGGCGTAAAATTAAATAAATTGGGTGGCGCAACAGCTCATGGAGAACCAGGGCCTAGTGACTTACAACTCACAACCATTCCTGTGTGCGTGTTTGTTAGCAGGAATGGAGGGGACCTACAGTTTTTGCCGAGTCCGAACGGCTAAATGAGAAGCACTTTTTCATGACAAGTCACGGTTGCCGCTTGCAAAAAAAAATTCCTACCAAATTTCCCAAAAAAACCTACCAAAACGAATAAAAACCTACCAAATAGAAAAACTCCTTTTCCGTTCTGCAAATTTTCTTTGGTAGAACCCTCAAACACATTATGGGTACGGGGTTTATCCACAATCGTGATATCCATTTTCCAGAAAATTTGAAAAAAACCGAAATTGTTCTATGATGAGCTAAAACAAAAATTCGAGTTCCACCTCACCCCAAAGATGTGCAGTAAATTTAAAGTGAATCAAGGGCTTTGTTAAGGAGGTTCACTTGGGCGCATAGAAATGCTAGTTATATATTTCCGAATTATTTATTAAGGTAGTTTCATGCTTACATTTAATGATTTCTTCTTCCTTGGAATTTTCTATGCATACAATTTTGCCATAATTTTCAAATGTTTTCTCTTAGGTGTGACATAATACAATTTTCAACATAATTTTGTATGAATTTGGTTAAAATCATTGAATTTTAAAATGTATATCATTTGAAAATGAAATTAGAATTTTAGATTAGCTCATATTTGTTTTTAAAAAAATACGCAGATCAACGCCAATTGATTCAAGTCTCTTTTTACTTGAGTTTATTTGACATTTTTTGAGTTGAGCTGAAATGAGCTCAAATTTTATGATTGTACATTGTTTTATATTATGCTCAAGAGTTGTATAAAAAAACCTACCAAATCAGATTTCATCCTACCAACCTACCAAAGCTGAAAAATCCTACCAAGTTTGGTAGGATCCTACCAAAACGGCAACCGTGGACAAGTATACTCTTTGAGGATTTGTCAGTTCCTCGCAAGAGGCAGTACCTCGAATAAAACATTTCTGTTTTTAGGTGGCACGGCGGGGAATCGAACCCACACCTTCGGCATGACAGTCCTACGCACTAACCATCAAGCCACGAGGTACTACATCAAACGGGGGGCGTATTTATTTGCGAAAATGGTTCCTTTGGAGCTACTTCAACAGCCATTACTAACTGAAATCTATTAATTTGTTTAAAAAAAAAGGGGAGAGTACGATAAGAGAAAAAGAGTAGGATTTAAAAAAAAAAGATGATGAAACTGTCAACGTTGCATGAGCTCTGAAGCATTTTTTGTTGTGGATTTACATTCGGCAGGTAATTCTCTTGTTTTTGAAATAGAAATTCAAATACGCAAATTTACTTTAATAATTTCAAATAGAAATTAGTCAAGTAAATCTATGGTTTGACCCCGGACAAATTGTAACAAAAGAAAATTTTGTGCGAATAGACTCAGACCACTGGTGCTTAAGACATATAAAAAATTAGCCCATGGGAACATTGGTATTTGGCCGTTTACAATATCGCTGATAACAAAATGTATTTTTTTCATTATAAAGCAGACTTGTGATACATCTATTTCTAATGATTTTTCATGCTGATTCGAACTTTGATATCAGCCTTTAACAAAAATAAATCTTCAAACCACCGTTTTTTATTTTCATATGTACAAAACCTACATTTTCGCGTCTACTCTCTGCTGAAATACTGTAGATCTTCTATATTTTGATAGAATCTTGTTTCTTTGAGTTTTGCTAGAAGGTATATGGTATGGTACAAAAAGTTAATTTTAGTCCATCCCCAGTGGCAGGATTATATTAAATAAATAAATAAAATAAATAAATAAATTGGGTGGCGCAACAGCTCGAGGAGAACCAGGGCCTAGTGACTTACAACTCACAACCATTCCTGTGTGCGTGTTTGTTGGACAGGAATGGAGGGGACCTACAGTTTTTTGCCGAGTCCGAACGGCTAAATGAGAAGCACTTTTTCATGACAAGTATACTCTTGGAGGATTTGTCAGTTCCTCGCAAGAGGCAGTACCTCGAATAAAACATTTCTGTTTTTAGGTGGCACGGCTGGGAATATTTAATTATATTAAATATATTATATTAAATAATATGCCGTGGCTTCAGCTTTTTTATTGCGCTGCTGTTTCCCCCTTTTCGCGTTTCGCTTTATCGTCTTCTTCGTTGTTTGGCCTGCCTATTAGTTGTCAAGTTCTTGTCGTGGTGCTCAAGTGCACATTCGTTTTATTTATTTAAATATTATAATACTTAATTTGATTAATTCGCGGTGTTTAGTTTCCATTGTTTTGAGTAAATAATATTGAAATATCAATAAAGTTCCCCAACTCATCCTCAAGAAAAAGTGCAACAATTACTTTTTGAACATGCCACATTAAAGCCCTAAGTCTCTTCTTTTTTATTCTGTCGATATATGTCTTGACCCTATCTTAGCTTCAAAAAAAGTTATGCTCAATTTATTAAAAGAATTAGAAATCCTTGATTTTCTTATTTTTTGAGTTTGTTTTTTGTTTACTTTTCCTGCATACATTTTTTTTATAAAATTTTTTAAACTATCCATTTCAATAGAAAATTTAAATTTAAACAAAAAGCTTCAAATTAAAATTAAAATTATCAAATTTAGCTTAGTTTTCGAGTTATACCAAAAATATTTAAAAATGGCCAGTATGACCATTCTCTCAGAAACGCATGGGTGAATCTAGTAGCCTTTTCAGTTTTAAACATGCTTATGAGCCAAACAAACATAATTCAATAATAAAAAACCCTGCGCGTAATTTGTCCTTTATACCTCTCATTTTCCGGTCTATTCAATGGGCTATAAGAGCAAGAGGAAAGAGTACCTAGTAGGTACTACCTCATTCTAATTTTCACTGAGCTCTCAAGGTATACTTGATTTTTTTTCAAATCAACGAAAGTCATTATTATGGAAAACAAGTTTGTAGCAGGATTTTGTTAAGTTATAAAGCCTTATTTTAAAAATATGAAGATAAAATGAAAATAAACCAACATTTGTTTCTTTTTGCCAGCGTTCCTCTAATTTTGTCCAGCATTGTATAAGCATTGAGATATATTTTTATGCTATCTATCGAATGTACCTGAGTTGTATAGGTACTGATAAATTATAAATCCATGGATGTTTTTAATCAGAAAAAAATTAAAAAGTACATTCAAACATAGGAACAAGTTATAGCTTTTGCTACTTTTGTGAATGCGTTTGTAATATTTACAAACATTATGAACACCAAAAGCTGTATATGTATATTTTTGTACTTACGATATCTTCGAAATTGTTCGGTTCCTTCATACCATGACGTGGGTTTCTGAAATAAAAAAAATGATATCAACATAATATTACAGCAGAAGTTGAAACAATTTTATAAATTTATTAATGAAAGCTAAGGTATAATATATTTTATGTTGACGAAATTGGTACCTTTTTAAAGTGCATACACATTTTTTATCGAAACATATCACGATTCAAAAACCAAGCACCTAAATTATTTCCTTTTTATTCAAGCATGGTTTATTTTCATGAATGAAGAAAATACATTCAAGAATTTGCAATCGAAAAAGAAAGGAAATAACTTCTTCGTGTTACTTCGTCATCGAGAAGTACTCAAACAATCCCCCGTTCTTAAGTTTTCTCATAAATAGAGCATAACTTCCTGTATCACGGTGGTGCCAGGTTGCATGATAATGAACAACAAGAGGACTTTGGTCTTCAGTTCAGAATATAGTGGTAGCTATCATGAGATGTAGCTATTGCTATAAATGTACCTGATGAGACTACTGCTGCAGTGCTACTACATTCTGTACATGGAAAAGCGGTTCCTTTTGCAAAACCAAGAGGGAGAAAATAGTGATGATGCTCTTCAAAGATGATAAATTGCGATAAATTAACTAACATTTAACCACTCTATCTATGTAAGTAGCGATTTGTTTGCGGCTGTGATGGTTGTATTGCAAACGGAAGTGGATATTGATCAGATTTAAACATGAATTATAGTATATAAAAGCTTGTTCTACAATGACTGCTTTATTATTGAATTATAAAATTAGACAGTTATTCATTTTGCATGGAAAGTTTTGTGATTCAATTATTTTTATTGTATTTGATTTAAATCATTTTTCAATAATAACACAGGATTACAAGGTCCTCGACACAACTAAGTAAGAGTTGGTAATTTTTCGTGCTGAACTCAAATCCGTTATCCATTTTTCGCTATCAGCTCTGGTTTTCAAGATATTACCGTTAGAAAATGCAAACAAATAACTTTTCGTCATTTTTGGGGTTATGTTACTATGCGAATTGATTTCTATTTTTCTTTTCATACAAATTTCTTAATCTTTATCTTCAAAATTCAGCTTTAATCGTTTCAATACCTCTGTTTCTTTTTGAGAAATCCTCAGTTGTATTTTTCGTTATATAGGTAGGTACATATGTAGTGATGGGTTAGTAAAGCGAATTCATCAAGGTTAAGAAAGAAAAGAAACAAATGTTGTTGGAACGTTTAAAACTGGCATTTTGAGGATTAAGATTGATTTTCAGTTCTGGATAAGAAGAGGTATGACGACAACGACGCCGCCGCCACGACGTGTCATCTCACTGGTCACTTACCATGGTCGTCTAACGTGGCTTTCAGTGCCGTGTTCATTGTGTTAGTCTCACTTTTGTCTCGCCGTGCCAGTTTACACGGCTATCTGTGTCGTGGTTTTCTCGCTATGGTCCCGATATTTTCACGTAGTTTTTGGCATCTGTAATGTTTTTCATCATCTCGCTTCGGTCTCGCTATAGTCTCGCCAAGGCTTTTTTTTAACTTTTTTTCAAAAGGTTACAATAAGCTTAAAACGTGGTTAAAAATTCCAAACATGATTTTCTGTTTCATGGTCATTGTGTTAATCTCGCTTTTGTTACGCCGTGCTTTGCGTAATTACATGTCTATCTGTATCGTGGTTTCTCGATATGGTCTCGATTTGGTCTCGCCGTGATATTTAAACGGGGTTCCTGGCATTTTGAATGTTTTTTAATCATCTCACCTTCGTATCGCCGTAGTCTCACAAAAATTCTTTTTTCATAAGGGTTACAAAAAGGTAAAACCGTGGCTAAAAATTTCAAACGTAGTTTTATTTTTATGTTTCATGGTCATTGTGTTCGACTTGCTGTAGTCTCACCGTGCCCATTTACACGGGTACCTGCATCATGGATTTCTCGAAATAGTCTCGCTTTAGTCACGCTGTGACATTTACACGTGGTTTTTGTCACTGTGCACGTCTTATCATCGTCTCGCTTTGGTCTTGCTTTTGTTTCGCCAAGGTCCGACTATTACAGCAATCAAAGTTTCATTTTAGCTACATTTTTGCAAGCTGCTGACAACGGTGCCTGACTGGCAAAAGAAAACTGTTGAACATGGCAATTGACACCTTACTGCCAACTAAACATACACCCTAAGGGGTCAATGGAGTTGCGTTAGTGGCACAGAAGCCCCAAAGAAGGAGTACAGATCCAGATGAGAACCCATTGGCCAGCCAAGGCACAATCGCTCAAGAAAACTGTTATCTATCCTTAAAAGATCCATTAAGCAAATTTTCATAACCAGATGAAATTATAACCATCAGCAAGAAAGCCTCGTGTTCGTGTACCTAAATGCATACGGCGAGACCCCGAAGATACTAACACCATGGCTACAAATGAGAAAACCACGTGTAAAGGGCCATGGCGACACGTATGCCATGGGGCTACAATAGACAAGGCCAAGTGTTAACGCAATGGGCAAGATGACGCCAAAAAATCGTCACTATCGCCATCGTGCATTCGTCGTCGCCGCCGTTATCGTGGTCGTCATAGTCGGTGGCATGGTATTTCGACTTGAGAGATTTTAATGTGCGAGATTTTGATCACAACACAAAAAGGGTTAATTACGATCAGCACATCCACTAAACTTTGATTGAAGATTATCTATTAAACATTGAATGACCAAACAATTCTTGGAAAATCCAAAAGCGGAGCTTTTTAATGGACAAAACAAATACAAATCTCTAAATGAAATTTATTTTTTTCTCTCAGCGATAAGTTGTCAGTGGTTAACCGAAACCTAAAAAAATCTAAATAAAAGTTTCTCACCGAGATAAACCCAAAAAACTTCTTTTTATTTTAAATGGTTAAAAATCTCGGCAGGTAAGGGAAATGTTAAAGACTTCAAAAGGTTGAGTTTTATTTTCAATCTCTGCTTAGAACTACTCTTACTTTCAAGTGTCGAAAAGTTAACCGATATTTGTAAGTCAGTGTTCGAAATTCGACCATACAAATATCCGTTTCCTGACCCAATAACTCTATAGAAACGTGATTTTGTTCAAATTTGTGGAACAAAACCCTTCCAGCAATATATAACGCCACCATATTGTCACACGCGCCGCGCCGGCCGTTAAGATTGCAGCGTTTATCTTTCTGCCATAACCATAAAAACAACGTAAGCACCCGTTATATTTCATTCCAAAAAATACGGTTTCATCTCGGTCTTGAATACTTTAGAAGTTGAATCGTTTCAGTCTCGTCTCGGTTTTCTGAAAGTAAACAGCCTTTTTTGGTCTCACAGCACTAATTGAGAAAGATGATACCTGGGGCATTGCTTTCTCATGAAGCCAAAAAGCTCGTGGCTATCTAGTGTCCAAATGTAATCCTAATTTGTATTAAGAGATCTCGGTAAGGCGATCATGTCTGGGGGTCAATTCTCGATCTGTGAAACTGTGAAATGAAACAAAGTTATCATTTCAGTTTTCACAGAGTTTTATCATTTTATCACTTCACAAACACGCGCAAGGCGATTCCCGAACTAATTATGAAAAAGAGCTGTCAAAGTGAGTTCTAAAAAGTACTACCAATTGTTCATAGAAAAAGATGATTGTGACGTCATAGAAAGACCAAGATGGCGACTTGGGTGCATCAAATGAGCACAATCACAACAAAAACATAAATGTTAAAAAAGGAGCCATGTTCTTATGTGTACAAGAAACCTGTACGTAAAAAGTCAGCCAAAAAAAGTAATGAGATCTAAAATATATGCCAAGTTTTAAGTTCATGAAGTTTAATAACAAATATCTGAAGTAGAGTAATATCGAAACAATTCCAAATCATGACAGAAATTTGGTGGGTTCACTGGTCAAGTTTTCATACATTTTAAATTTGTGATTAAGTAAGTATTTAACAGAAAACTTGCCAAGTAAATCCACCAAATTTTAATCAGTAATCATTAATTACCAAATTTCTGTCATGATTTGGAATTGTTTCGATATTACTCTACTTCAGCTATTTGATATTAAACTTCATGAACTTAAAACTTGGCATATATTTTAGATCTCATTACTTTTTTTGGCTGACTTTTTACGCACAGGTTTCTTGTACACATAAGAACTTGGCTCCTTTTTTAACATTTATGTTTTTGTTGTGATTTCACTCCTTTTTGCAAAGACTCATTTTGCCAGGTGATAGTCAAGCCCTACCGCTCTACAAAGTTTCATAATTCTACGACAACCGAAAATGCTCTGTACAAATAATAGCAATTCTAATAAAGTGGGTGGATGCACCCCCCCTGAATCGACAATTCCAAATTTTCGATTTTTTCCTTTCTAAGTACTTCAAGTCCTACCGACCTACCAATTTTCATCGTTCTACAACAATCGAAAGTGCTCCATATAATTTATAAGAATTTTTAAGAATGTGGGTGGATGCCACGCCCCCTGAATGCAAAGTTCCAATTTTTCAATTTTTTCTTTCAAAGTGCTTTAAGCCTTACCGACCTACCAATTTTCATCGTTCGACAACAATCGGAAGTGCTTCATATAGTTTGTAAGAATTTTTAAGAATGTGGGTGGATGCCACGCCCCCTGAACTGAAACTTCCAATTTTTCGATTTTTTTCTTCTAAATACTTCAAGACCTACCGACCTACCAATTTTCATCATTCTACAACAATCGGAAGTGCTCCATATAATTTATAAGAATTTTTGAGAATGTGGGTGGATACCACGCCCCCTGAATGCAAAATTCCAATTTTTCAATTTTTTTTCTTCTAAGTACTTTAAGCCCTACCGACCTACCAATTTTCATCGTTGTACAACAATCGGAACTGCTCCATATAATTTATAAGAATTTCTAAGAATGTGGGTGGATGCCACGCCCCTGTATGGAAAATTCCAATTTTTCAATTTTTTTCTTTCTAAGTACCTCAAACCCTACCAACTTACCAATTTTCATTGTTCTACAACAATCGGAAAGGCTCCATATAATTTATAGAATATTTAAGAAAGTGGGTGGATGCCACGCCCCCTGAATAGAAAATTGCAAATTTTCGATTTTTTCCTTTGTATGTACCACAAGGCCTACCGTTGTGCGAAATTTCAAGTTTCTAAGATGTCGGGAAGTGCTTCATAATTTTGATGATCTGTCAGTGAGTCAGTGAGTCAGTGAGTCAGTGAGTCAGTCAGTTACGGTTTTTGCGATTTTTGAAGTTCTATATCTTGGGAACTACTTATGCTAAAGAGTTGAAATTCGGTGAGCCACCTGTGTTTGATCAGTTTAGCAAATACTCCGAATTTGAAGTTTCTGACTTTATTGGTACTGAAGTTAGAGGGGGGTTAAAAATCGCCTGAGTTTGTTCCTGTAAAAAGGGTGTAGTGTCGCGAACTTGGCTGGGCACTACCGTGCCCTTTGATTTGTGTCTCTTTATCATTTTTCTTTTCACAAGTTTTCACAGAATGAAATGATTGTGATAAACGAATTATCATATGAAAACATTGGTGCCGTGACATAAGGCCAAGTGACATAATGCCAAATTTAAAAGTTTGGCCTTAAGTCACTTTCCAAAAGCAACTTAATGCCAAGTTTTAAGAGTTGGCCTTATGTCGCTTTTACAAAGTGACATAAAGCCAAATTTGTTTGTGACTTAAGGCCAAACGTAAAATGCTTAAAAAAAAACTGTAATTTTTGGAAAAGAAACTTTGCATACACCCAACCTCGCACCCACCCCAAATCCTATAGTGAGCCCAAGCAGGGGGGTTGCAGGGGGGCAGCATGCCCCCCCATACATACCTCACTGTTTATTGCGAATTTTTAAATTTCACAAACCTAATAAAACCTCTCTTTTATTTGGTTTGTGAAATACAAACAATTTCAAATAAACAGTGAGGTATGGATGGGGGGCATGCTCCCCCCCTGCAACTCCCCTGCTTGGACTAACGATAGGATTTGGGGTGGGTGCAAATTTGGGTGTTGTATGCAAAGTTTCTTATGCATTTAATGAAACTGGATGTAATGAAATTTTTCAATGAAAACTGAAAAATACCCTAGTATTAAAAGTGACACAAGGCCAAATTGGCCTTATGTCACTTTGTAAAAGCGACACTAGGCCAACTCTTAAAATTTGGCTTTATGTCACTTTTGTTAAGTGACATAAGGCCAAATATTCAAATTTGGCCTTATGTCACTTGGCCTTATGTCACGGCACCGAAAACATTTTGGCATTTGTTTTCATTTTTTCACACTTTGAGAAGGTGCCGTGACATAAGGCCAAGTGGCATAAGGCCAAATTTGAATATTTGGCCTTATGTCACTAAGCAAAAGTGACATAAAGCCAAATTTAAAGAGTTGGCCTAGTGTCACTTTTACAAAGTGACATAATAATGTTTTATAGAGATCAGTGGCGTAAGTCAGTTTCTCGTGCAGGGAAAGTGTTATAATCCAAAAACTGTTGCACTGCGCTATATAACACCTACAACAGTTATGAAGCATTCCATTGATACATGTGGGACATTTGTACGAGAAACCGAATTCAAACTGGTAGCTGGATTTTAAATTGTGTGAAAGAGGTTAAATATTTTTTCTTAAATATGTACATTTATACATATGTACATTAAAATAGAGTTTAAGCTATAGAATAATATTTTTTGAAATATATGCGAGTATCTTGTCGTAATATCAATTTTGCTGAGCGTTGCCTGTGGGACCTCAAAACTACCATTGTTTTAATAAGTTCGAGGTCAATTGGTTACCATTTGATCGGAATATATTTTTTCAACAGAAGGAAACCGACTGAACATTAACAAGCTTGGGTGTGTTTATAGAAATGCTAGTGTAGTCACTGTTGCAATTGATAAGCAACGAAACCTGTATTGGGATTGATCTAGCCATTTGTGGCTTCAATGGCGTGGTGTGTAGTAGTAGTAGTACCTACTATTGCCGTGCGTCGCTGTAAGCTTCTTTCATTAGTCCTCTTTTTAACAAATTTGGGAATTTGTTTCGATTTTCTTAAACAAATTTGGTTGCTGTGGCACTGACCTGACTGTTTCCCACCTTAGAACCAATTTCTTCCCACGCAAATGGGAGCACAGCTATGTTAGATGCCAAATCCTGAATGGATCAAATCCCGAATGTACAGAACCCTGAATGCCAAAGTCCCGAATGGACAGAATCCCCAATGTCAAAAACTCCGAATGCATTCGAGATAAAATCCCAAATTTTTTTAATACTATTTCAGTACTTGCAAAGAAATCAAACTGCTATGTTTGGTTTGACTTCTGGTTCATTTTGGATCTCGAAAAAACCTCTTAATAAGATATTAAAATCTCAAATATAAAAATTTCGAACGAACAGAAATCTAGAATGTACAAAAATTACGAATTGTATACTACAGTATACACCCTCGGCAAAAGCAACCCTCGATAAACACAATATTATATATATATTGACTCAGTAATTGCAACTTTTCAAAAAGGTTTGACTCGGTAGGTACCAAAACGAAATTTTTCTTTCTTTATCTCAAATTTCGTTTGATCGATATTTCTATTTTTCCATGCTTACTTTTGGGCAGAATTTCGTACACTCGTAAATCCTATAGGTGCATTGTTTCTGCCTATTAATTTACAATGTTCAGCAAATTTTCTAATTCAAGGCTCAACTTTTTGCAGCAAAATCAATTAACGCAACTGCCCGAATTTTTATTGGTTCCTTTTGACGAAGGCGTACTGTGCCAAAAAAAATATTTCAAGCCATTTTGAATATCAAATCAACTTATAAGCACAAAAAAGGTAAATTAGAAGGCTAGCACCTCAAATGGTTTAGTACTGTTTTTGGTATTAAAAAGCGCGCACTGTATGGCATGTTCTGTTGAAAGTAAATGACACTGACGTTCATATCATTAATGCCTTTCCCAAAAAACAAGCCTGTCAACATCGCTCGGTAATGCAATCTATTCACGGAAACGCGCTTGCATCACTCCCGAAGAAATAAAGTCCAATGACAGCCACAGCCCAAAAAATAGCACCAAACTATCACTCTAAGATTTTCGGAGCTCCAGGTGATGCGACAGTTTTGTTTGTTGTCGTACTCACTCAGACCAATTGAAATCAGCCCCTTTAAGAATAATGATCTCATTCTTGACTTCACATAACTAATCTGACGAATTAAACTTATTTAAGCCCGAAGACGGTGCATGCTTGATGGTTGCCAAAATTTAGATTTAGATTTAGATTTATTCAAATTCGACTTCCTTACACAGTAAGATATAATATCTTATAAAATAGTGATAGGCTAAATGTAACAATTTATGGAACTATTAATAATAATAATATAATGTAAAAAAAAAAATAATTTATATTAGAATATATAAAGGTTTTGAAAAACTGAATAGCTATTGTTCTCGTATTTTTGTTTCCTGTTTCGTGCTCTCTTTTTTTTTCAAGATTGAGACATATGTTGTTTTATTTCTTTTTGTACTTCAAATGCATTTCCTAACAGTCTGATTCTCCTAGGGAGGCAATTCCAAAGGCGGATACTATTAACAAAAAATTGTCGTTCAGATATCAGGGAAGAGTATCTTGGGTGAATGAGTTGCCCAGATCTATTCGAAGAAGCCATCCTTATTCTTTCATACAGATAGAACGGTTCACGTGTAAGCAGGATCTTAGAGAATAGTGTTAATGTACGGAACTCAAGCAAACTATCAAATGTCATGCTTAGAACTTGTTTTGAAAAACTTGATACTCGATCGTATCTGCGTAGCCCAAAAATATATCGAATGGCACTGTTAAATGCCACTTTTAATCTTCTCTTACTTTCAAAACTACACGAACAAAAGATTTCACATCCATACGTAAGGATGGGTATAATCAACGTTTTAACAAGCGTTATACGAGTTTTGATCGGAGTGAAATGTTGGACTGCCCTCAAAGAACGTAGCGCACCATAAGTTTTCCCGACTACATAATTAATGTGAGTATCCCATGTAAGCCTTCGGTTGAAAAGAACACCAAAATTTTTTGCCTGTTCACTATACTCAACTGGAACACAGTTCAATAACACTGGAGGGAAATATGAAAGATCAAGTGGCTTTTTTGCTACAACAAGACATTTCGACTTTAATGGGTTTAACAAGAGGCCGTTTGATCGAGACCAGTGTGAAATTCTCACTAGATCTTCATTAAGGCAATAAATAAAGTGTTCTATAAGACCAATTGGGCAACTTAAGTGCAGTTGAACATCGTCAGCATACATGGATACGTTACAGTATTTAATAAAGTTAGGAAGCTCGTTTATATACAAGGAGAATAAAAGAGGACCTAAAATAGATCCTTGAGGAACACCCTTAGTCGTCGACAAAAAATCAGAGAGGATATTGTTAGCTTCAACAGCTTGCATTCTTCCAGAAAGGTAGGAATCAATCAACTTTACAGCACATGGTGCAAATTTGAATTCGTGGAAAAGTTTTCTACACAAAACTGTATGATCTACCGAGTCGAAAGCCTGTGAAAAGTCTAATAAAACAAGAAATGAAACTTCGTCCTTATCCATTGACTGCCGCAAATCTTCGATTGAATTTATAAGTGAAGTAATACAGCTGTTCTTTTTCCGGAAGCCAGATTGCTTTGGAGTCAAAAGTTTATTTCGAGTTAGAAAGATGTCGATTTGTTTTTGTAAAAATCTCTCAAAAACTTTTGAAAGGAATGACAAAATCGCAATGGGTCTGAACTCGTCTTTCTTAGAATTTTTGGGAACAGGTAGAATTTTGGCTAGTTTCCACTGTGTAGGATATTCACCAGACATTATAATGAAATTAAAAATATGAATAATATATGGCAAGACTATTGGTAGGATTATTTTTAGAAACATTGGATGGATCTCATCAAGACCAACAGCGTTCGACTTTATCGACAGTACACACTCCACCACATCTGCACTGTCCGCGGGTTGAAAGCTAAAACGAGAAACTGACTCAGGTCTCTGTTGGGGGCGTAAGGACGAATCCCAAACTTCTGTGTCAATGAAAGATGTAGAAGATGGCACAGAAACAAATTTTCTATTTAGAAAGTTTACATCGACATCAGCAGGCACATTACAATTTCTCTTACTAATACCTATTTCACGTAAATTTTTCCATAGCTGACGACCGCTTAAGGAGGGGTTAAGACGATTGCAATGTACCTGAGACTTAACTTTCCTGATTTCAACAACAACCTTATTTCGAAAGGAACAGTAAACACGACGAAGTTCTGGCAAACGAATTCTCTTCCATACCTTGTAAGCTTGATCTCTTTTGTGAATTAGTAGTCGAATTTGGGCAGTAAACCATGGAAGGTTACGATGGTCTAGAGTTCTTGTTTTTAAAGGAACATGACAATTATATAAGATTTTAATTTTTTCATTCAGGAACTCAATTTGTTCACTAGATGATTGTAAATAGTATATAGCAGCCCAGTTTGTGTTCAGTGCTTGCTCCTCTAATGCACTTGCATCAAAGTATTTAAGGTCCCTATATTGCAAGGGACTTAGAACTGCTGAAGAAAAATTGAAGTCAAAGACTAAGTAAATCAGATCATGCTTTGAAAATGCTGGTGCGGAGAGTTGATCATAGAGGACTACTTTTTTAATATCATTAACCCAAAACACGTCAAGCAACGTTGAACTACTTCCTGAGAAATGAGTTGGTAAAATTGTGTTCACTGGTCTTAAGTCAAATATGCTTAAGCTATCGCTGAGATTGTTTTCAAGCAGCAGATTGTTATTAAAATCACCACACATGAGTACATTTGAGCAGGTAAGTGAAACTTCTTCCAAAAGAGTTAACAAGGGTGTGACACTTATGGAGTTATTTGGTCTATAAACTACACCAATGAGAAGTTTATTCGTCAGACCAACCAAATCAACAAATAAATATTCAATTTCACTCTCAGGTTTGGAAGCACATCGTAGTTTACAAGTTAAATTTTGCTTTACAAAAATTGCTACACCCCCACCACGACCTCGTCTATCGGCGCGAAACACCTTGTAACCCCGCAACGAGCACATCCTATCATTAATGCTTTCCAAAAACCATGTTTCAGATATGCAAATGATTTCTAAGCCTGACTCCTCAAACAGATCCCGAAACTCATCGATCTTGGGTAAAAGGCTCTGCGCATTAATATGGCAAACCCTAAGACCTTGTTTCTGTCCACTTAATACTCTTACCATCGTTTTTAAATTAATCGGGTCTATTATCGTATCCGATCGTAACAAATTTTTCTCCGATTTGTACGAAATCTACGAATTTTCTATCATCATAGCCGTTCCGATTACTCAATCGTAGATTCCTCAGACAAAATTCAAAGTATGCGTTGAAATGTCAAAACGAAAGCAACGCGTCACGATTTCATGCGGTGTATGGCGATTGTTTTGTTACTTTTCTCTCCGATTGTCTCCGACAGTCAAATGCTTGCGGAACTTTGGCGTATGCGGACGAAAAAAATAAAATTTGTTTAAAAGCAATCAAACATGGAATCTGCTATATTTGCTGTATTTCTTAAGGATCTTCTCTTTTCTTTACTAGAAGCTTTTTGCTCATACCGTTCTGCTTCCAAAAATAGTGCTGCACTTTCCATGATTCTTTCACAATGAAAATTAATGTTTATTTATTTGACATACATTATTGTTTTATGTCAACTACATGCGTCGGTGCGCGTCTATATTTCTGTTACGATTCGGATACCATGAACAAAATTAATTCTCCGATCGGAACTTTTCTCCGATCGGAGATTTCTCCGAACGGATACGATAATAGACCCCAATATAATCATTCATATTTAAAGTACAAAAAAAAAAGAAATAAAAACGAAACCGAAAAATGCAAGGAAGTAACAACAAAAAGAGCGAGCACAAGAAACAAGGAACAAAACAGACAAAAAGCTAGAAACAAACAAAAATAAAAAGGAACAAAAAACAGATTTACAATAATTAATTATGTGGTTTTCCTTTTGACCAAAAAAATCAATTTTTTTTTATCTCTATTTGATCCCTGACAGGATTTTGCTTTCCTTTCAACCAAAAAAATCGATTTCTGTTTGTCAGGGATCAATCTCTGAAATCCCGACTTCGAAGAGAGATTCACACGCACTTACACACACACCAAAGTAAAGTGACGATAGTCAAGAAGTCATTTCACTAGATTTGTCATTGTGATTTGTTTATTTTAATTCGGAATTTTGTAAATTTATTTTCTTGTATGATAAAAAACATTATTCAATCAAATCAATTAATTATATTTGGAACAATTCAATGTGTAATCGGTCGGGTATGTGAAGTGATGTTTGTATTTGATGTACTGGGAATTCATTGGTGGAAAAAGAATTTTCACCAGTGAAGCGTTCCAAGAATTTTGTTTGCGTGCCGTCTACCAGACAGCCTTCAGGGATGCCTAATGCCTTCTCCGGAGGAATAATAAAGGTCTATACATGACCAAATGGCTAGATTGACAAAACCATCTAGCATGGAATTGTATTTTTATAACAAATATCGGCCAGAGAATGTGATAGCTTTGAAGTTTTTTTTTATCAAAATTATTGAAATAGTGCAGTGTTAATTTACGGAACAAATAAAATACCCACTCAGAATCAAAAAAATCCCTAAAATGTAATTAATTTGTTAATGTTATGTTATATGAAATTGTCATACGAAAATCGAAGAAATGAAAGTAATTATTTTATGACGCGTTTATAATTGCGAATTGTTTATTTTTATTTCGTTCACTTTTGTTTTGGTTAGTGGAAAGTGATGGGTATACTGAGCGCATTTCCTGTAAATGACATATTTTGGTGAAAAAGAATGAAAAAGATGTGGATGATTCCTTTCATGATAATTGACTTCTTTCTAACTAGTTAAAAATGGCTGGTGATTTTTTTAAAGTTTTCTTTTAAAATCTCTTGAACCATTCACATGAAGAACACAGATCGTAACGCTGATTTTACATTTTTGTTTTTCATTCAGTGCAATTCGGTAGTTGGTTTGTTTTATCACGTACTACCAATAATGTTTACAGAACATAAATTACTATAGTTATTAATAAAGCTAATTCTTTTATAGAATACCTACTCAGAATTTTTCCCTACGCATTCTATCACTGGTAACGTCAACGAAATGAAGGCAAATTTGACATGCCACAGACACAATCACAAAAAAAAATCAATCCCAATGTGTGTTCTATTTGAAGGAAAAACTAGCAATTACGGATCGAAATCCCTAGTGGCAAAAGGAAAACGACATTAGTTTATGATTATGAAATACTAAATAATTTAATGCAGTAATTTAAGAAGGAAATACACTAAAAGAAAAAAAGAAAAAATAGCAAGTACAAGATTAAAATCAATTGAAATTTAAACGAAAAGAAAGAAAAGATTATTATGCAAGATTATTTAATAAAATTAAATTCTAATTCTTAACAGGTGATTAGTTGTTCATCATTTGATCTGGCAGTTCTTTTTAAGTTCATCAAGCAGTCCACCAGAACAGCAGGGTCGGTGACAAGACGTTTAACATAAACAGCTCCACGGATAGTATACGCTGAGGCTAGTTGTTTACTTTTCTTAAGCTTAAGCGCTTCTTGGAGAATTTGTTTGTTATGCTGCGATAAGCTCTCACGCATATAGATCGGAGATTTTTTATTTTGTAGTCCAACATCCTCTAATGAAAGTTGTTTGTTGTTATCTTTTCGGTACGCTGCAATTGATATCAAAACGTGATTCTTGTCGTAGGGAGAGTTGAACTTTATCATAATCGCAGTGTTTTGGTTACTATCATTCCCCAATCAATACGATTTTTTACCTGCACGAAACCTTTCCGGGAGATTTTAAGAATTCTTATAGCAAAATTTCGAACATACTCTCTAGTGTTGAGTTTTCAATAAAATTTTCAAGCTCATCGTTATCATAGTAAATTAAAGAAATCACCGGAGTGATAAGATAATTCAAATTGGTTAAAACTCGGAAAACTGTATTCTATTCAATAATTTTAATTCTAGCAAAACGGTCTTCTATTTTTTTTAAGCCACATTGGCTCTCACATGGAAGCTTGATCTAAAGTTTATTTATAGGTATGTCAATATTATCAACTGTATGAAAGTCCAGTTTCCAAAGAGTTTAACACCATTAATTTACAGCATTCTTTAGACTGGGTGGGTACCAAATCTTTCTTTTTTATATTATATTCTATTTTCATTTCACTATCTACAAATTTTCAACGATCGATATGACAGACAAAAAGAGAAAGGCACTGTCTCTACTCTCTACCAAAGGTTTCAAATCAAATTAGTCAAAATATCAACTATCAGTCCAATTAGTATAGTCTGCCTTTTCAAAAATACCTGTTATACGTTATGCCTTACCGTATACACCATCAGAATGCGGACTGTTAATTCATAATATCTTTTTGGCCTGTCCGTTTCTTATTTCTTTGTTGACTTTTCTAAAAGGCAAAAAAAGCAACACCAAGAAGTGTCAAGTGTAATATTTTTGACAGCTCGATCCCTCCACCAACGCGAATGTCATTCATCATCATTTACATTATGGAAATCTTTGGGGCAAAAGTCCGCTACATTCTCATAACATTAGGTTTACCTACGTATGTTCATACATACATATGTACTTTTGTGTGTGGGTATGCTTGAGTGTATGAAGCATAGGTAAAGATACTAAATGTTAAGTACAATATTATTAACGCAGACTTACATATATCATCAGGTTCGGCAGCACCGACGCAACTCGCCGTAAGAGGGAGGGGAGAGGAACTGATGGAACGTTAAACAACACGAATGACTAAATAAAGCGTAGGTTGACATAATCAGCTGCGTGTTTTTAAGTTGATGGTGTGTGCTGCGCCGCCGCTTGTAAGCTACAGTTTGAGTTAAAAAATTTACATATTGCTAGGTTCTGACTTATAAGAAAATCACACATTTCTATAGACATTCCTCCATCTCATTAGTGTCAAGCTTTAAACAAATGCGTGATTTTCAGTAGTTCACCTTACCTTCCTCCCTCGACTGTTGTGGCAGTCATATTTACATGGCTCTTGATTCGAGCAGCACGGTCGAGCGGAAGTGAAATATGAAAGACACTCAATATGACATTTCTTCATGAAGAATGAAACCATATTACGCGTTATAAGGCCAAATAGCTTTCTTGCATTAAGATTAGGTACCTTGTTTTTTTTTATTAATTTAAAAATTGCTAAAATAAATTTATTTTGTCAGACAGCTGCTGTTGAAGTTACTATCGATTTGTCTGCATTGCACCAAGCATCGTCATCGATTCCATCAGGTAACATATGTAAAGTCCGACAGATAAGGGTAACCTAATCATTACCGAAAATTGCAACAAAGAGAAGCTTGATATCTACTGAAAATACAAAATTGCTTTTCTGGGAAAATAAAATGAAAAAAATTGAAAATAACAACGATCACGGGAGGAAGAAGATGAGAAGTGAAATCAGGAAATTGGACTAGTCTTTTCAATGAACGATGACGACGGTTGAGGTCCTTCGGTCCAGTTTACCACGATTGTCAAATAAACGTACACACCGTTGTTAGTTAGGTACTCTAGGTAACTTTTGACAGTGCTGGATTAATTAATAGATTTTTTTATGAGCGTTGAGTCTCTTAAGGTCTCAAAACTCAAGATAATTGTTAAGCTTGCGCCAAGATATGCTATATGCAAACTAGCCCTTTATGCATACAAATCTCCACTTCCCATCATGTTGTTAGAAAATGCAGTCGATGCTTTTTGCAGGGACTTCCAACAACAGGTCTTTTATTTTCATTTCATTTATTAATTTGTATTTGCAGCTCTTCCCGTTCAGAAACCTTATATTAAAATCACACAATCACAGTACACAAATTTAAGGTATTATACGTATTTCTAGCAGAATGGGAAAGGTGTTGAAATAGTCATCAAGAGCCATAAAAAAAAAAAAAAATTTAACGTTTCAGGAGGTTTCGTGAGTGATTCGTGTTTGTCCGGCAAGGTAAGGAGAAAAAATTTCTGCTGTAGCAGAGAGTGTAGCTGAATGCCCAGGTGTGTCCATTTCCAGGCGATCTCAGGAATTGACGCTATTCAATACCACTTTGCATTTGCACCGCATTTTTGTCTGAAATTCCACCATCTACCACACAGCTTATGAAACAAAGCTTATAATGCGTGACTTATTACCTGGACCAGTGATCTACTCATTTTCTACATTGTCTTCTTACTGAAAGGTTCGCATCCAGTAAGATAGGTAGATTTTATGTGCGAAAGAAAGAGAAAGAAGATTTCACCCAAAATCCACCGATACGCCACATTTGAAAATAGTTCTTGGCTTCAAGAAGACGGATTTTTTTTGTGTGGGGGAGAGATGTATGGACCTTAACTGCGTGAAACAAGGAAGGGTATATTGAACTGAAAGGGTTTTTTTGCATAAGGTGCCAGTTATAGCTATCATTGAAACTCATCATTTGAAAATTTTAATGATTGATTTTGAGTCGTTTAGGAAGTAAAACCATGTATTATTTTGATGGAAAAATAAAGGTTAAGACCTAATTAATATTTCTAGCCAAACAAATATTCAAATAGACCCAACTTTTCACATAAAAAGACTTTTCTTATTTTAATGATTTAACTACCTTACAAAATGACCATTGAAAATTCAAAATCACTTTTGTGAAAAGTTGGGCCTATCTGAATTTTGTTTTACTAGAAATATTAATTAAGTCTTGAGCTTTAATCATCTATCGAAGTATCTAAATCATAATAGAATTTGCTTTCTAAACGTCTCAAAATCAATAATTAAAGTGAATGATGAGTTTCCATTATAGCTATAACTGGTGCCTAATGTAGACACGCTGTTCATCAAAACGACTTTCAGTAAGAAGACAATGTAGACAGGCACCTAGAGTTGTTTTCCTTTGGGGCTATTTCAAAAAGAAAGTCCACACAAATGTTCCACTACCAATTTATGCCCTTAAGGAAAACATAAGAGCTGTTATCTCACAATTAGGCGAAAACGTGATACAAAATTTCATCAAAAGAATCACCATTTGTAGGTAATCAGAGCCGAGGTGCTTATTCGCCTGATATTGATTGATATTCCATTATCAAAGGCAGAGTTTGTAGGTACTTTCGAAAAAAAATCAAAATCGAAAATGGATCTTCGGGAGGTAGATACCATTAATTTTTCGAAAAAAGATTTCTCACTTAGATGTTGTCTTAACTGGAATGTTATTTAATGCATTTTGTTTAGAAAAATTGGAGCGGAGCTTGAAAAATAAGATTTTGTTAAATTGCTAAAAATGTTTTAGCTACGGCAGGTACCGTAATTTTTGATTCTAAAAAAAAAATTAAAAATCTATGGGGGAAATTACCAAAAACTGAAATTAACGAAAACCGATTAAACCGCTAAGGGTGTAGCCGAACAGACAGACAAAATCCTACTCGTCATGAGAATAAGAAAATTATGAAGAGAAAAATATTATGAGATAAACAGATAAACCAAGTTTCAATTAAAAGTTTTAATTAGCTCAACTCCAGAATGCGTTTCACCCATAGGTAAAATAGTTGGGCTCATCAGTTAGATGACTATCAGTGACTTATATAGAAGAATTTCTTTTAAAATGTTCTTCTATTGAAAAAGCATAAGCACGGGCATGCAATCCTTATACTTCATCCAACAAAAATAGGCAGTGCAGGCCAGATAGGGCGTTTGCCTCATATTCTGCCTACAGTAAATTGCATAAATCTGTCCTTCATTAAAGCTCTCACAGGGTTGTCGTAGTGTTTATTTTACATGAACTGAAATATGAAAGAATAGTATGTAAAGTTACCGCCCTTTTTTTAGATAGAAATGTTCATTTAATTGTTTTATTTCATTTCATTTTTGCCATTTCAAACTACTTACATAAAGCACAAAATACACGAGTTAGAAATACAAATTGCACAAACTTATACCCGTCCTAAAAACACAAACTGCACAAAACTTAAAAAATACACCTTTTAAAAATACAATTTACATAAAAATACTTTACTTCACCTCGCGATACGAAAATCTATGCTAATAATGTTCTCCTTCAAAGAAAACAGCCTAAAGTTTTGTAACTGCATTTTAACGTATTTTCCACACATAAAAAGAAATGCAAAAGATGAAAGACCCTCCACGATAACACTCATCACTAAAAACTTTTTTTAAAGCTCTAAAATCAAAAGCACCTCAACAGAAACCCAAGAAAAAAAAGCTGAACGAGTTACTAAATAGACACGGGTAACTCTGAATACACATCAATATATTAATGGGGGTTGAATAGCAGCAGCTATAGGCCACAGCAATTCAGTGCGCACTCAGATGTGAGCTCAATAGGACGTTGGATCTGCGTCAGCTGCAATCAGGGCAACTAATGGCGGTCAAACAATTTTTTATGGAGGAGTTCTTTCAATTTAGTATGGTGCAAAAATATGGCACGCTACTGATTTTGAAAAAGCTTTCCCATGAGACGTGTACTGCGTTTTTTTGTTTGATGAAGTATAGTATCTTAATTTAAACAAATTCCCTTAAAATAATAAAATTCACAGTATCTCCAATACTGTGATTTGTATATTAGTGGGTAAACATCGATACAAATTTGCGTCTAAGAAGGGTACGATAGTCATCTGATCTAACTGATGAGCCTAAAACAAGTTTATTTTATTTAGTAGTTGAAGTCCATTGTTAATAAGGCCTCTCTTATGTCTCTACTCGTCCCTGCTCCTTAGCAACAACCAAGGTAAAAGTAGCTATTTTATTTAGTGGCGAATAAGGACGAACATATGTACATACATACAGTCCGTAACATTGGGATAGCCTCACTTATATTTACTATCAAAATTAACGGTTTCCGGCACTTTTTTAATGTAAACACACGGAATTGTGTATTGAGTCACAAGATGAGATACCTAGCCTTTCTGAGATTAAGTTAAGTTTTAACTGATTTCTACAAGTTGGTGGAGTAATCTAAGCTAATTTGGTTTGCTCTCACTAAAATTAACATTTTTTTTGTAACATTAGAATAGCTTTACCGTGTTTATTGCAGTTTAAATAATAGCTTATCGATTTATTTTTTAAAGAAAACACTTTTTGTTTACTTTTTGCAGTTGAACAAATTATAAGTGCAATTTATTGCTTCCATTATTTTAAATTATCTCGAAAATGCAAGTCTTTAAAGAATCGTACACAGATTTCAATAGGTCACTTGGATGCCTACAATTGGCCCTTATTAACTTGAGTAGTGCTACTCATCTACATAAGATTTATGTATTAGCTTAGCCAACCCAATAAATGTTCAATGATCCTCAAATGTAGAGAGTAGGGTGGTAAGGAGAGTTACTGTCTAGCTTTGCTCCCCAACAAAGTTTAACTTACACCTGCTGCATGAATCGGACCATTGTTCTGGTGAAAATCAATCGGCAGTGATCCAAAAATGTCGTTAAACTGCCGCAAGGATGTTTCCAATGTAGTATTGTAGAATATCGTTGTCATTTTACACTTAAGAAAAACTAAAGAGAAACTGCACCGATTCCATATAACTTGTCTCTCTTAGCTTTGATGGAAATGAATCGGTCATTTCAAAAACCAATTAAGTCATACATTTAGAATTTTTCAGAAATCAATAAAAACTGTTTTATTAAAAAATAAACGAGTTTCAATCGACCTTTTTGGGCTCAATATATTATTAGAGTCTTAAAAGATTGAAAGATAAAAATTCTCATTTCATCAATATTTATAATGACAAAAGTCTAAAAAACCGTTCTTGACTTACGTTGTTTTAGCAAGAAACGGGGTTAGCAAGAAACAAAATCAAAGTTTTGTATTGCTTTTTATTAAAAATTACACCTAAGTATTAAGTTATTAACATGTTATGCTTTAAAATATCATGTTTCAATATATTTAATCCTTAAGTCATACGAGAGAGTACTGCCAAGCGAGTTAGGCACATACCTTAAATTTCAAATTACTCACCGTCACCGCTCTACTCGCTTATCAACTGGCTTCAAAAAAGGCGAGCGAGTTGCAAAGGTTTCTATGTATTAGTTACTCGATAGCTTGTATTTACTAGCTCGTGATGCCTCAGGATAAGGTACAAAATCAATAAATCATAAATTCTCCATCATTTTATTCATGTGGTTTTTGAAAAGACCGATTCAATTAGTAGATATATACCTGTTTTTTAACTTTAGTATCTTCAATAACATTTCTGTTATACTTATACGTTGACGGATTACACATTCTCTTATTTTTTGGCTCACTATTACTCTGTTTCACTTGAAAATAATTTTTAAAGATATAATTTCTTGTCTGTGGAACTACCTGTCTCAAACAACAACATTTTTGAAAAAAAGTAGGTAACGAATTTACAAATTATATTAACTGCAAAACTGAAGATCTGAATATTTATATTTAAATCAATCGCAAAAACGCAATTTAAAAACGTCAAAACTAGATAACAACTTCCACCATCTAGTAGTGCATGCAAAAACCACTTAAGTCAATTGACTTACGTTGTTTTTGCATGGAACGTCTTTTGAGAGGTATTATTTGAAGAGCAAGAAATGTTTGGTTTGGATCGACGTAATTTATTCTCAGGATACGCATCTACGTTTAAGGAAGCATTTACAGCAAAAAAAGCACATTTGAAAAAAATGTGACTTAAGTGGTTTTTGTTGTTGGTTTTTATGTTGTAAATTAAGAAGATGTAGATGAAGTACACTGGTAAATGTAAGTTTTTGATTTATAACTGAGATTTTTTTTAATTTGTTTCTCATTAGCTTTTTTGGTCGTGATAATGGTAAAATGAAAGATTATTTCATTTCCTTTTTCCCAACGTTTTGGCGGTGGTTGCCAAAAAAAGTTTGTTTTTTAAGTTTAGGCTCTTAACCACTTTTCAAAACCCGGCTTATAGTCACTTAGCTCACTTCTAACCCAGTTTTCTATCTTACCTTGTTCAGTATCAGTCAGTCAGTGTAGTTGGTCGTTTAACTAGAGATTATCGGCTTGCCTGGTATGATAGAATGACGGATGCACAACCATTCCGTATGAAAATAGATCTTTTAATTAATTAATTTTTTGGGTTTCCAATAATTTTTCTGAGAAAGTTCTGTATCGTCGTAGAACTCAATTTCACCGAATTTCGGTACAGCGGTTTTTGTCTGCTTGTTTTTAAAAGAACTAAATTTTTAAAACCACAAACCAACATGGTCTTACCACCCTCCAATATATTTTCATTAATAAAACTGACAATTTTTTTGGTTAAAATGGCAAAAACGCCAAGTGTAGCCATTCTTATGTTACAAAAAAAACGTTAATTTAAGTGACAGCTAACCAAATTAGCTTAGAAAACTCCAAAGCTTGTAGAAATCAGTTTTTAAACTTAACTTAATCTTAGGAAGGCTATCTCATCTTTTGACTTAATATACAATTTCGTATGCTTTCATTGAAAAATGGGCCAAAAATAGTTGATTTAAATAAAAATATAAGTGAGGCAATCTAAATGTTACGGACTGTACTCGTATATCGAGATATCGACTACGGAAGGCGTTCGGTGAACAATATGACTCTTGTCTGAGAAGGAACAATAACTGTCCGAGTCAGGGGTGTTCCTACTAGCTACATATCTGGTAGTTAAAACCCCATTTTATTCGCCACGTCTCGCTTTTCAAGTGGAAAATAACAGAGTTTTCTAAAATACCACCAAAAGGGTTTTCATTCAACTCTTTTTAACATGTGTGTGTGTGTTTTAGTGTGTGAGTGTGTGTTTGTTGAAGGGAAAAAGAAAAATAAATTTCACATAAGGGTTTTCCATTTCAATTTATTAATGAAAGCATTGTTGAAGCTACATCTGTTACCGAAGAAATAATAAATAAAATGCACGACTGGATCGCACGTACTTGCTCTCATATGTTCAAGTTGCTTGGAACTTAAGAACTATAAAATAATATGCAAGTAATTATAGAAAAATTATAAAAAAGAATGAAATCGTTCTTTTATTGTATAAACAACCCGTCAAAAATAACTATGTATGCCATTTGATTACTTGAATAAATATGAATACATGCAACAAAAAAAAATTTTAAAACGTTGAAGTGGGTTTCTTAAACACTAATTTTTTATATATAAAAATCTGGTAACATTTAAAAAAAATATTGGTATGCCAATTTTGAGTATTTATTAATATACCTACATTAGGGTGGTCCTTATTTTAAAAAGTTTTGAGCGCCCATTTTTTGTGTTCATTGACATCTTAAAACACACCCTATATTTTTTTATTTTTCTCAACCACTTTAACATGTGCCGCGCTGAGCTTAAAATTGACGCTCCTGTAAGAGTAAAGACCTATTTAAATCCTTTCTTAGTTCCTAAAACAACGGTAATTGCTATACAACCATTAGTAAAAAACATTTTATCCTCAAAAACGGCTCAAACGAGATTGATAAAAATTCTAAAAATGTTTGCTTAACTAGGTACTTGAATATTTTTAAAAATTCCCAGCAACTTGTACTTTTTGAGCAAGCACGTGTGACCCAGTCGTGCCTTTTTTTTTTTTTTTAGCAAGCGTTGGTAACAGATTTGAATGCACTTCATTAATCCTGTAAATCAAACTTCCAAAACAAGTCCCAGATTTTGGTTAGTTTTATGAAAAATCACATTCAAATTTTTAAACTCATTGCGGCACGTGTTAATACAATCTGATTACCCTCAAATTTTGTTCGTAGTTACATGTTCTTAATGGAGAAGAAAAAAAACTGGTGCTCAGTAAAAACAAACAATTTTTTTTCCTCCATACAAATAAGGACCACCCTAACCTACATTTATTAACCTAGTTTCAAAAAAATTCATCAGATCGTTTGAGAAATATTGAAATTTCAAAATAAAAATTCAATATTTTTTTTGTATCGAAATTTTTTTTTTCAAAATTTTGATATGCAATATTATTGACATTTTTAAGGAGCTTTTTCATAACAAATTGTTTTGAAATCCATTACGCACATAATAAATGGCCTGGGTAATTATTAATTGTGTGCGAATTAAGAGTGTAAACTTCTCCAAAAAATATATGCAACAATTTTCAATTTTGCATACTGCAGAACGAAAAATAAAACTAAATTTTTCGTTTATGATTTCGTGGTCATTTTTGTATGGGATTTTTCGTTTCGCATCAGCAGCGTACTAGGCTTAAATGAGGAAATTGAAAATAAAATAAAATGCACGACTGGGTCGCACGTACTTGCTCTTATGTTCAAGACACTGCGAGTTTAAGAAAATTGTATATACAAACATGGAAATTATGAGAGAAAAATGTAGAGAAGCATGAAATACGACATTTAAATTAGCTAAAACAACTCTTTTGACAGTTTGAGGTGAAAAAAGAGTATGCCATTTTAATTCATGATGGAATATGATTGTATGGGAAAAAAAAATTTAAAATCGTTGGAGCGGTTTTTTTTTAAATTAATTTTTTATATATAAAATTCTTAAAACATTTTTAAGAAAAAAATTTTGGTATGCAGATTTAAGCTATATATTTATGTGTATATAAAAACAAAATTTGGAAAAAAAATGTCAACCCGTTTTTGATATATCGAATTAAAAAAAAAAAAGTTTGAAACTTTTTTTAAAAATCCAAAAACTTTTTTTTTGAAAATTTTGATATGCAATATTATTTGATTTTATCTGAAATTTGTATATAAAAAAAATCATCTAAATCCGTTCAGCCAATAACGATAAAATTCAAAATAAAAAAATACGTTCTATGACAGGTACTATTAATAGTTGCAAAGTGTTAAATTTTATAATTTTTGGTAGTAGATCGTACTAATTTTAGTATATACAAAAAGTTTAATCAAAACCGTAGGAGTCGTTTTTAAGCAAAAAAATATTTTCCTTTGCGGTTTTTTAACTTTTGTATGAAAGGTACCGTTATTTTTTCATAAATGTAAAATTTTTTATAAAAATATTTTAGAAAGTACTAAAAAAGTTTTAAATATCGAGTTTCAAACAAATCGATCATGTCGTTTTCGAAATATTTGATTTTCAAAAAAAAAAAATTGAAGCATTTTTTAAAAATCCAATAAACATATTTTCAAAAATTTTGGTACACAAAACTATTTATATTTTTTGGAAGCGTATGTGTTAAAAAAATAATTGAAATCGACCATACCATTTTGAAGAAAATCAAAAATCAAAAAAATGGTTCTTTGGGAGGTACCATTAATAACCATTTTTGAAAAATGGTTTTCCACCCAAAGAAAGCCTTTACTAAAATAAATTTTTTGAATTTTTTTTAAGAAAAGTTGTCAAGCCGTTTTTGAGAAAAATACGATTATGTAAATTTGCCAAAAAAAAATGTATGACAGGTACCGTTATTTTTGGTTCTAAAAAAAATGAAAAAAACGTGTCGGCAGAATCACCAAAAACCACTAAGTACCAAGTTTTAAGAAAATCGATCGAGCCGTTAAGGCTGTAGACGAACAGACAGACAGACAGACAGACAGACAGACAGACAGACAGACAGAATTTTGCCACCCACTTTTTTGGTGTTCTCTATCATAGTAATATCATGTTTGATTGTTATCTCAAATTTTTTTTTTTGCACGAATCCAAAACTTGCCTTATAGTACCTATAATCGCAAGTAAAAACCGTTATATGGCGGGTATCTACCGTTAATAACAATTTTTGGCAGTGTTGTATTCCGTTGGGTCCTGCTTGTCGGTTTGTCAAGAATGAATCTGAGTTGTTTATTACTTATTAATTTATGAAGTTTTACTATCAAAGGTTTCTTCGATTTTTTTTTTTTTCATAAGGCAGGTTCAATTGTATATTAACATTGAAACCTCGGTACTACAGGTAGTTTTTTTTTTCCACCAAAATGAACACCATACTTACAATAACACACTGATTTTTGAGACAAATAAGCTTTTCCTTAAAAACATTAAGTTCAAAATTTGAAGAAAATTGCATAATTGGTATTGGCTGTATATCGAGACACGAACAGACAGACAGAATTGAGCCACCCACTTTTTCGTGTTCCCTATTAACATAATGTCATGTTTGATGTTATCTTATTTTTTTTTTGCACGGATCCAAAACTTGCCCTTTAGTACCTACCTCCGAGTATATTCGAGTATATCGCAAGTAAAAATTAATGGCGGTAAAGGAAGGGTATTTCTCCTTAAGAATATGAAATTAAGCTTTAATAATTATTTAACGAGCTTTTTCATTTGGCGGGATGCTGCAAGACGAAAAGTCATAGTAGTCCTGCAGTTTTACTTTAACTCCTTGTAAGACCTTGAACAAGGACAAGTTACATTATTTGTTCATTCTTATTAAAGAAAAATGCCATATGTATTTTTGATTCGATTCAATTTAAAAGTTCCACACTTTTTTTGGCGTTTAAGTTTTCTTGCATTTATGGCAATGTCGATTGACTTTCTGAACTCCTCAAATTAACAGTTTTTCTTCTGATTAAAAGCGAAAAAGCTCGTACATTTTTTGAGCGCAACACAAAAACTCACGTTCAAACTGTCCAAATTATAAGGGGTGTTTTGTTTGAGTTTGATTTTTTTTTTTCAGTTAGATTCGTTGAATAGGAAAGAGTTTTTTGTTAAAAATAAAAAAAAAAACTCTTAGCCAATGTGATCAAATTTTGAATACCAAAATTTAGGTACCTATCACAAATGCAGCGACACAGAAACTTGAGTAAATTTTCATAAATTTAAACTAAAACTATCCTATTTAAGTTACCTATCTAATGAAACTATAGAATGCGGCCAATCATAATAAAGTGTTCGGTGATTACAAAATGGCCGATAAGTATCTTCAAATTGAATTTTATGCTTTAAGCCTAGTACGCCGATCGAGCTTAAATTTCACTCCCATACAAAATTCTCTCCAAAATTTAGCCAAGCATTTTAGCGGAGAGGTACGCAGCTCCAGCTAAAAAATCAAATTTTTATTTCTTACTGTACCTACAGCTATTATCTGTCAAAATTTAGCGCGTGAAATAATTGTTTGGCACATTAATTCTCGAGCTAAATTGGACAGATTGTTTTAGTTGTTAGATTTATGTGAATTTTGCTTTGTGAAATCAAAATTGAGAACAAGAAATATTCAAGGATACACGATTTTTCAATGCCAAAGGGAAAAATCTGTTTTATTTGATAAGATTCGCTTGAAATATTAAAATAAAATTCTATGAAATTGTTGAATAAAATTTATTTTCAGAGGACAGCTGTTTACTGTGATGTAGTCTCCATAAAAATCTTGTTTCAAAATTTAGCTTGGATATTAGCTGGTGTTTGGAGAGAAATGTGGGAGTGAAATTTTAGCTCAAACTGCGTGCTACACTTTATTTTAGAAAATTGTGCTCCGGTAAATACGCAGATAATTGTCTGTCCACAATGACTTATAATTTTACTGTCTGTAGCAAGTAAGTGGCAAATTTTCCAAGAGTTGGTATCACTTGACATGATGAAGCGCTTCTTGATCTTAGCGTTTCCGTTTGGATTTGCAAGAAATTGTTAGCCAAATCTATTCCATTTTGTACATAAAAAACGCACACACGAATGTCTGAGAGTAGGCCACAAGAAGTCACGCCATTAATTTATTTTTAATTTTTAATGTAGGAAAACCGTAAGTACAACATGCATAATCCTTATTCAAAATTTAATGCATATAATATGAATCTACATCCACCAGGTATACGCGAAGGAAAATCAAAGCTAATGTTTTATTTTATTAATTAAAATCGTAATTTCAAGATCAACTAAGAATGACTCTGGCCAAATCCAAAACCTCACACTTAAAAACAGTTTTTTGAAAACACCAGTTTTAATGTTCAAATATTCATTTAATTTTGTTCCTGATTAAGGTAAGAGATGGGGATGTGAATTTATGTAAGGAAAATGTCATGGGACATGTCATTGGTATTACCACAAAATCTCATCGTTGTGGTTTGTCAACCACAAGAAACAACCCAAGCCACAGGATACCAACGTGTTAATGCAATTATTGTGATGAGTTCCTATACATAGTATTTTACAATTTCATAAACTTATCCTTTTGGTTCTCATAATTACTTTGTTTGGTTTTTTTGGGTATTGATTTTTGTGGAAGCGGTACCAAAACAGTATATTTTAAGTCATTTGAATCAGGGAATATTATTTGATAAAATCTAAGGTTGAATTGAATTTTTTTCAAAAGTACCTATTTTTAGTTTAGGTATTTATTTAATCAAACAATTTGAAAGTACTTAAAGAAAAAAAAATGTTGATCAATAAAAAAAAAACAACAATTTCAGTAAAAATAAAATGCACGACTGGGTCGCACGTACTTGGTCTTATGTTCAAGACACTGCGGCTTTAAGAAAATTGTATATCAAAACATGGAAATTATGAGAAAAAATGTAGAGAATAATGAAATACGATATTTAAATTAGCTCAAACAACTCCTTTCACAGTTTGAGGTGAAAAAAGGATGCCATCTTAATTGTTGATTGAATATGAATTTATGGAAAACAAAAAAAAGTCGTGTGAATGGTTTAAAAAAAAAATATATTTTTTTATATATAAAATTCTTAAAACATCTTTAAGGACAAATTTTGGAATGCAAGTCTAAAGTATATATTTATGTGCAGATAAAAACAAAATTAAAAAAAAATTGTCAGCCGGTTTTTGAGGAATCAAATTAAAAAAAAAAAAAAATTGAAACTTGTTTTAAAAATTCAAAAACTTTTTTTTTGAAAATTTTGATATGCAATATTATTGAATCTTATCTGAAATTTGTATATAAAAAAAATTTACCTAAATCCGTTCAGCCGATAATGAGAAAATTCAAAATAAAAAAAAGTTCTGTGACAGGTACTGTTAAAAGTTGCTAAGTGCAAAATTGTATAATTTTTTCTAGTAGATCGTATGAAATTAAGTATACAAAATCGTAGGAGTCATTTTGAGAAAAAAAAAATATTTTCCTTTCCGGTTTTTGAGCTCCCCATGCCATAACATCGCCTTCTCGAATATGATGACGCGCTAAAAAGGTTTTTTTTATCCCATAAGGGCGTTCAAAATTAATTTATTTTTCATCCGAAAGACCACAATTTTTTCCAGTTCATATGAATCATTGTAGAAAAGGTGATGCGTGATGGTGAGAAATTAGCTAGGTACCTACTTTGGCACTTTTAAGTTTGAGTTTCAAAACTCAAAAATGACTGCAATAACTCATAAAAAATATTGGAAAGAGGTGTTTCTTAATTTTTGGATATTTTTGGACCCATAAACGGGACTTTTGAGCAGGACAAACCCCCCCATCCAAACGGCTGCCATAGTGAACGACTTGAAAGGGGAGCAAAATATCCAATTGCTTTAAAGAAAACCGTTATCAGCCTACAAAAACCTAATTGAAAACTTTTGGGGATGTTTAGTACAAATAGTTCGTGAGCCTGGCTATCAGTTTAAGACCAGAAAACCTCAAATTTAGCCATGAAATTTGCCGTGATCGAAATTAAGCTGGATTACATAGAGAAACTTTACGATGCCATGGCGGTTCAAATTTATGAAGTTTTAATTAAAAAAAAGTGACACTACCCACTACTGGAATTGCCCAATAAAATACTTTTTCAAAAATATGTAACTTGTTTTACTTCCTTACATTAACTTTAATAACCAATTTCAATACGTGTGTCTCTATTCAGTTGACGAAAAAAAAAACTGCATTTTTCGATGTGAAAAGCTTTGCAAGAGAGTCGGAAAAAAATAACGGTGCTTTTTGAATTTTTCTTTCTGATTTATGCTCCCAACATCGTAAGCAAACAATTAGCACCGTCAAATGATACATTAGGTAATGCACAATGTTTGAAAAAATGGACAAAGTTCCTTTAAAATTTTTGTTGTGTATTCAGTTGAAGCGGAGTGTATTTCTAAATATTTTTTTTAGGGCAGTAGATTCGAAGGTATTGGAATTTGGAGGATGTTGTTCTTGGGTTATTTTTAAGAGCTCGTTATTTTTTGGTATTATTTGGTTTTATGTGCATAGTTAAATCGAGCATATTATATAACGTCAGCTTAGAGTGAAAAGCGGCTAACTCCACGTATCATAATAGACCACTTCGAAAATTGCACAAAGATACAAAATCTATCAAATATTTTCAATTTCACTGAACTTAGCAATAAAGAGTGCAGAAAAACATTCAAATAATGCGAACACTTCAAATATTTTTTTGTAAAAATGGAAAATAGTACCTAGTTTACTGCTTTTCACTCTAAGCCGACGATGTAGGTATTTAATTTTTATCATATTGAAACTATTTATTTATTTAATATTTTTTATTAATTTAATATCTTCCCTTTGTTAAGCTTTCAGGTAGCAAAAACATTTGTATTTTCATTTTTCTTGCCTATACATATGTACAAGTACATACATAATTTTGAACAAACCGGATATCTTAGGTGGCAGATAAAATTTGTACGGATTATTTTTGAAAATCTATATTTGATGAACTGGTAGAATACACCGTGAATAAATAGTTTACTGCCCGATAAATTAATTATTTAGTCTGCTTAAATATGTACCTAGATAACTATATTTTTGAATAAAAGTTAAAATTTATAACCTCATCAATAATTTTTGAATGTTGAAAGGCTTTCATAAATTAAACAACACAATCCCTGTAGAATTAATATCTCCTCACTTTCATCCCAGATCCCAACCTAAAAGCCTGTATTTTTTTTAACAGTTTCCAAATCATGTTGTGTTTGCCTTGAACTTCTTTTATTACTACCAACTAACATCCCTTCCTACCTACTTACAATCCAACAATTCAGTTTACCGTGCAGCAAAATTAGCAACGTCGTCATCCTCGTCCTCAATTACGTCTTGCATCCTGAAAATGCCATCCATTCAACTTATTCCCAAAAGATTTCCCTCTGTAAATATGTACATATATGTATGCATATACGGATCTGGTCGAGATTTTCAAGTTGGCATCTACTACAGTGCTGTGAACTTATGAAAGTTTTCCTTTTTTTTTAATAAACTGTCATATTAGAAGTTGATACTATTGGATTTATTTTAGTGGTATATAGGTAGGTACCTAGAATTTTCATTTTAAAAAATTTCATATTCACAAGATAATTTGAAACTTTATCAAGTCCAAACATTTAAACCTTGATTCGAAAAAACTCATTTTTACTTGAATCAGTGAGTTTTATTTTTTATAGGGTAAGTCGGTCGAATATGCCAGTGTGGGTAATATGCCACCTTTCAATATTTTGCAGTTCTAAGTTGATGTTGGCAACGCTGACATTGCAATTCGCTCAGTTACGCTAAGTTTTCTGGGCACACGGATGCGAAAGTTATTAGGCAGTTTGGTTTGGAAAATATTCATGAAAGTTTAAATTCAAGTGTGTTTTTATTAAATTGGGTGCGATTAAAACCGGTTTTTTTTTTGTGTGTTTTTAGTGCGATATACGAAGGTTTCTTCTTAACGTACTTAATGTTTGTTTGTGACTAGACTTGATTTGTTCCGTTAGTTTTCGTTCAGGGAAACTTTTATATCTTTTCACGTTTTGGGGTAAAATGCAACGTTTGTTTCGTACCAACTGGCATTTTACCCACTAAAGTGGCATATTACCCCCTTTGATTTTAATTTCTTTCAGATACGATAAAGATGGACCCAGATGTGACTGGGTGCAATGCTCCAATTGTCACAAGGATGCACGAGGAATGTCTCCAAAATGGAATCTCTCCGATATGTCCCATCGATTAAATGCCATATTAAATATTTGCTGGCATTTCACCCCTTCGGAAGTGGCATATTACCCTCACGTGTGGGTAAAATGCCACTTTTTGAGGTTTTTTAAAAACTTCATTTGCAATGAATTAAAAGTATTAAAGTTATGTTTTTATTCCTTTATTTATTAAATAATACAACAACCTAACGAAACTAAGAAAATCTTTTACTTAACTTGTCATTTACTATTTAATTTCAATTGTTTACTGTTAAGTGTGGCATACTACACCGACTTACCCTATACCTACAATGCGCGCGCCGATTGAATACAAACGAACAGAGCGTCCAGAGCTTTGTTTATTTAATAAATCATTTTTGTGGTTTTAGTTATAGAAAGAGATTGTCTAGGTAGTCATATTGGGGCACATTCATAGATGTTGTCTAAGCTGTTGCTAGTAAAAACTGGAATTTTTCTAGTGAAATTCCCATAGGATAAACTCTAGTTTTTCCTAGCAACGGCTTAGTCAACATATAAACACTATTTGAAATAAAACACACATTAAATTGAGTTTTCTGTTTTACTTATAAAAACAAAATAATTTATTTTTATGAGTCTAACTCCGAATGCATTTCGGGCAGTCTACCGCCCATCATCAGCAACACGACTGCGGTAGACTGGCCGAAATGCATTCGGAAATGCATCAGCAACACGACTGCGGTAGACTGCCCGAAATGCATTTGGAGTTAGACTCATAAAAATAAATTATTTTGTTTTTATAAGTAAAACAGACAACTCAATTTAATGTGTGTTTTATTTCAAATAGTGTTTATATGTTGACTAAGCCGTTGCTAGGAAAAACTAGAGTTTATCCTATGGGAATTTCACTAGAAAAATTCCAGTTTTTACTAGCAACAGCTTAGACAACATCTATGAATGTGCCCCATTGTGTTTTTACCATGCAAATTGTGGGGTAGTTTTGATTTCGGGGGTGCTGAATCCGAATCTGAGGTTGGCGCAGTGCCGTTCCTAGCCCAAGAGCACCTGGGGCAAGCTCAGAGAACACGCCTTCTCAAATACATATATTTTAAATAAAAAAAATAAAAATAGTAAATTGTAAACCCGTCATTTTCACTGTATTTACTATTTATACTGGTTCCAATCACAAGGAAAAAAAAAATTAATGACTGGTTAAAGTGTCGATTTATGTCTACTTTCCTGCGGAATTTTGAAATCCCGACTTGACAAAAAGTGGATTGCCTGGAAAAAATATCGACTCTTATGGACTTGGTGATATTGTGTCCCTATGTAGCAAGTTCTAAGAAAAAACAAATACAACAAAAATAAATCACATGTACTCAATTTTGCACCAAGCGTTAATAAACAAAAATATCAAAATTTTTCGATAGATTTGCATGTTTCGGGTGTGTTTTTGACTTGTTTTAACCAATGAATAAATATAAATAGAAGTGACACCAAATTACTCAAAGCGCTACTGGAAGGTGTTGGCCAATAGAAACAAATAAATAGAAATTATTAAACTTTTGCGTAAGCAAACCAATTCTCAAGGGGATATTTATTTATTTAATATTTCTTTTATTACTGGTTTCCATGACGATTATGAGTCAATTTATTATTTTGTATTTAAATTTTGTTTGCAATTTGTGTTATAAGGTATGGTGGTATTGGTTGTTTTTGTTTTCTTTTTTGGTGCCATGACTAGGATAGGACTAGCTAAGCAGAAGATTTTATAGGTATGATCTTTTACTTTGGGTTTCTGTAATTTTTAGTCCAAACTTGTGTCAAAATTTGTTTTTTTATATAAACTTTGACACAACTTTGGACTGAAATGCGCTGAAATGCACAGAAAATCACAGAAATTCAAAGTAAATGAACAGACCTTATTTTTCATATTGAAATATAGAACAAAATTATTTGAGGATAGTCTTATTATTATTTCATAATGTGTTTAAATGAAAAAAATATACATATCTACATGTGTGGGAAGTTTAGAGACTTGTTGATTTTGATTATTTATGTAGGGTGGAGGGTTCATTTTCGTTTAGTTTCTTGTATTATTTCTGCGAAAAATAGTTTTTGCTCTCAGATTTTAATTAAGGTATGTATAGCTAAATATGAACTGTACATACAAATGTACTGGCTCAGTAGAGTAAGTCGCATTTTAAACAAGACAAACACTTTGTTTTTTAAATCGTTTGGTCACCTTCCGGGAGCTCAAGTGCGTGGCTTCAACCATGAGAAGTGCAACAGGTCCATTGCTAGGACATTACTTATAACATAAAGTCTATCCAAGAAATTTCTTTAGTCAATCGAATTCCAGGTCAGGTCAGATGTTAGTAGCACAAGAACACCTTTGGCGGACTGACAATTTTCTCAATTTCCAAGAATATCAACAAAAAACTAGTTAAATCAAAGGGCCGATTGCAAATTAGGTTTTGAAAAAGTTCACTGCTGTTTTAAATGCAAATACGGGACCTGAAACTGTTGAGCAAAAAAATGATGTAATTAATGACGACGTCAATTCCAAACATCCCAAAAACGTTGAAGAGAATGGATATTTGGGTGTTTAAAATGGGCTCCGCTCGTTTCTGCTCAAGAGACAATCGTAGAAATCTGTAAACTGAGAATTTCAAAAAGCTGTTGGTAGGTAGTTTAATGCTTCTATATGAACGTTTAGTTATGTTAATATTCTCTTTGTTTAGTAAATGCCTTTTTTGCCTTTTCAAGGATTTTATTTAGCCTTTTTTAAGATTTTTAGGTCCACAAAATCCTTTCCCTGGTCATAATCTTTCTCCTCTGAAGAAGCATCCACGCATCTAAAGCTTTAGTTATCAGACCTGAAGCGATTTGTCATGAAGCATCGACAGATCCACACCTAGATACACATTGTTTTTGGTCTTGATAACAGTCGATACACTGTGTTCAAAAATCAGTTTTTGTTGCAAAAATCATAACACTTAAGGATATCCTATTCGAAAATTTTGTTTAAAAAAACACTCCTGTAACTTAACATAATTTTAGATGAAGTTCATTGGGATCTGTCATGCTGGAATTAAAATTTTCATCATAAAATCGAATGATTTCCTAAAAATTAATAAAAAGTTTTTGGCGTTTGGAATTTCTGTGAACCAACTTATATTCTTCTCCCATGTCTATCTAAAATAAAATGCGCGACTGGATCGCACGTACTTGCTCTTGTGTTCAAGTTGTGTGGGACTAAGAACTTTAAAAAATATTCAAGGAATTATAGAAAAAGTATAAAAAGCATTTAAAACGTTCATTTAACTGTATAAGCAGCCTGACAAATAACTTAGACCTCAAAAAAAAGTATGCCATTTGATTACTTGAAAAAATATGAATATATGTAAGAAAAAAATTAAAATCGTTGGAGCCGTTTTCTTAAAAAATAATTTTTTATATATACCTACAAATTTTGTAACATTTTTCAAAAAAAAAACTTGGTATGCCAATTTTGAGAATATATTAATATACATTTAAAATTGAAATTTCAAAACATTTCATCAATCCATTTTTGAAATATTGAATTTTCCAAAAAAAAATTTGAATCTTTTTTGCAAAATCCAAAATTTATTTTTTCAAAAATTTTATTCTAACAAAGCTTTTGTGCAAAATTCGGATTGAAATCGGATTAGCGGTTAATGAGAAAACCAAAAATCAAGAAAACCGTTATATGGCAGGTACTATTAATAAATGTTTTTGGTGATTATTTTTCTTACTAAAAGGTATATCATATCTACAATAATACACTAATTTTTTTTATCAAAATCGTTGGAGCCGTTTTTGAGATAAATAAGCTTTTCCTTAACGGTTGTATGGCAAGTGCCGTTATTTTTTGAGCTAAAAAAAATTTCAATTTCCCCTCTGGAGAGTTACAAAAAACCTTAAGTTCAAAATTTGAAGAAAATCGCTTCAGTGGCTTAGGCTGTAGGTTGAGGTACGGATAGACAGACAGACAGACAGACAGAATTTTACCACCCACTTTTTTCGTGTTCTCTATCATAGTAATATCATGTTTGATTGTTATCTCGAAATTGTTTTTTTGCACGAATCCAAAACTTGCCCTATAGTACCTATATCGCAAGTAAAAAAGTGGTACTAGAATATAACTTCTTTTATCTCCTGTATATTAAGTACTTTATCCAAATGATCAGATCAATTGAACTCAAGTTGTATACCTAGTAAGCAATGCTATGCAGCTTTCGTATCAAGAAAATCATTACATTTATTATTTATACACATACTTCGCTTTAAATAAAATTTCAGTTTGAAGAGGCAACAAAAACATTAAAAATTACAAAATTCTAAAGAAAATTTAAATTTCATATTACAACACAACTAACATCCAAAACAAACACTACAATCGTCCTGACACCCATCGTTTCCATAGCAATTCATAATAAACAAAAATAATAAACAATGCTACATATTATTGAAAAATTTCCTTTCGAATACACCAACTTTTTATAATTAAGGAAATTTATTTTATGTAATACACCAACCTCATCATACTATTTAAAGCGAAAGCAGAGCTACTGGAAAATTATGCGGACATTTTTCCGGTTGTCACCTTCCATTTATATTTATTCAATGCTTTAACTTTTGTTGTTTGAGATGTGTTTAATTGCGTATATGGTAAGAACTTTCGCCAAAATATTTAAAAAAATAAAATAAATAATTATATTAATTTCATAGCTTTTTAAAATAATGAGGGCACTATCACGAGTGATTGAGGACTGTATTCATGACTTACCCTCAGTTTCACAGTCTCGTTTAAACCTTAAACTGAGTTAAATTGTTCTACTGAACTGAAGTTTAAACCAAAAGTGGAGTTTAAACTCTCAGTGTGAAACTGGGGGTAAGAGTGGATTCTCGACCCGAATGATACATAGCTAAGAAACTTAAAATAAAACAATCAAGTTAGAGGCCGCAAACAAATTTTAACGGATTCGGACGCACCTCGCAGGATATTATAAATGAAAAGAAACAAGTTTTTAACACCATATGATGTTTTTTTAGCAATAAATAATCCCGTTAGTCGTTAGTTCGCCAGAGAACACAATTAAACACATCTCAAACTACAAGAGCCAAAGTAAGTCATAGGCAAACCAAAAACTTGCAAATCTAACAGCAAATTTCGATATTTTTGCTGAGTAACGCTTGGTGCAAAATTGAGTACATGCAATTTATTTTTGTTTTAATTGTATTTTTCTTAGAACTGGCTGCATTCCATTATGTTTTATATACTTACCGTTTTGTTGAGAATTGAACATAAAATAAAGGGCAAACAAATTTGTTTAGTTTGCTTTAATATTTCTGTTCTTATGCATCAATAAGTGCACAAATTGCAAACATGTACTGATTTTTGCTCCCTACTGTAGGTACATAGGTACTAAATGGCAAGTTTTGGATTCGTGCCAGAAAAAAAAATCGAGATAACAATCAAACATATGACATTACGAAGATAGGGAACACTGTCTGTCTAAACCAGTGTTTCCCCACCTTTTTTGTTCTGTGCCCCACCAAATTTCCAAAATTCATTACTAATAAAAGATTATGAAGCAAATTTGAAAAGAAAATTCTTCTTGTTTAAGTGGAGTGACTGATGAGCCCAACTATCGGACCTGGGCAAAACGCAATTATGGAGTTGAGCTCACTTGAACTTTTAACTTGAATTACAAAATTCATTACGTTATTTATTTTATTTTATAAAATTGTGAACATTCAAAACTTTTAACTTTATCACTTAAAAAACTTGAATGATAAAAATCAGGAAGAAATCAGAAAATCTTTCTTTTAAATCCATTGATAAATTTTCCAGAGCGGTCAGTCACAATGAAACCTGTCAAAATTTATGTTGTAAATAAACAATATGTCTGACATATCAATAAGGGTGCCGAAACAAAATACAATTTTCGTTTTTGTTTCGACAAGATTTGTATGTCTTCCATGTATTGTTGTAGAAGTGTACTAAAAATGTATAGAAAGAAAGTGGTAATAGCTGATAACATTCTCAAACTCACTTCAGCAAAAAGATAGATAGATAGATAGATAAATAATTTTATTTCCAAAATAGATTTATAAAAACATAGTTTAGCTGGTTCTTAAATTAATATGACAATAACTTGTATAAGTTGCCTGTCAGGTTTACAAAAATTAATTCAGTATTTGAAAGCGATATTTAAAAGCGGATTTTAAAAATTGGTATACATTCCAATAGCACTGTCCGTTTAAGGCATCTAGGAAATGGGATCTCGTTAGCTCAAAGCTTGCAAGAAATTGCTTCCTATATCCCCTGAATATGGGACAGACTCCAATGAAGTGATAAGTGTTTTCTGGTGCATCGAGGTTACAAATTGTACACATGCCAATAGTATGGTTTTGAAAGGCTCTTGCATTTAAATTGAGTAATCCACTACAGTTGTATCTTCAAAGTAGTTAGGGACATCATAGTATGAAACGTTACTGAACTCATCGTGGAACTGCGATTGTTGTGCACTGCTTACAAAGCTGTTTCAATGCTTCTCCTTCAGCTTAGTTAAAAGAATATTTTGAGAACTGCGCATCTCAGATCTAGGCGATGTAAGCGAAATAATTACTGAGGCTTCCAGAAAAAGTTGCTTCCATTCATTAGCCCAGTAAATGTCGTATTACCGATACGAAAATCTGAAAGTAGCAACGTGAAGCAATTAACTAACATAATATTTGGAGCAAAAAGAACACTGCATCTCACTTGAACAACGAGAGACACTGGGCAATGGGAAGGAAGGAGAACAACTACCGAGAACTGACGAAATGCATTGTTTTTGCATGATTTATCGAAATTTTGTTTTTCAGTAATAAGCCACCTTTTCATAGACCGGGTCATATATAGTTGCTTGAGAGAGGGCTTTGCTCCTCAATTGGCTTCTTAGCCCAAAGAAGCAGCGATTGACAAGAGTAATTCTTCGTTTAATCTTAGCGCTGGTGTCTGGTGTTGTTCACTGAGTTGATAGTGCCAAGGTGGACAAAGTCTTTGACCACCTCGAAATTATAGCTGTCTATGCGACGTCGGTGTTGGGTGTCCTTTCTTGTTGACATAGCATATATTTCGTCTTGCGTTCATCACCGTTAAACCCATCTTCTTGACTTCCTTCTCAGTACTCACGATAGCACCACTGACATCACGCTGTGTTCTTCCGATGTCAATGTCTCAGCGTAAACGAGTAATTGGACGGACTTTCAAAGATTGTTGAAGAAGTCGCATGACAGCGCGTCACCTTGCCTAAAACATTTTTTGACATCAAATGTATCGGTATTGTCTTTGCCAACCTTGAAGTCATACGCGGCCAACTATACTGCCCACAATCTCGTAAAGGCCCTAACTACAATTTTCATAATTCTGAGTTATGAAGGAAAAAACTGGTCAAACAGAACGCCGCACATAGGAGTATGTATTTGCCTACAAAACTCGGCCAAAAGTCGATTTTTCAAATGTCAGATTTGAAGGGGGAACTTTTTCCAGACAATAGCCAAGATCCCATGGAACAATAGGCTAAAATAGTTTTTTTATTGCTCATCATATTTTGGCTATGATATTAGTTCAAAGTCTTCGATTACGAATTTGTCACTTCTTTTTGTAATCAACCTTCAAAAAATTTGCAACATTTTATTAAATTATTTCTTTAAAATTTTGTGTAGTCTGATGAAATTTTTGGTATATAAAAATCAACTAAAGATGTGCACTATTATATTGAACCATTTTTACGACAAATATTTTAATATTTATATTTTTTTCGAATTTTTGTTCTGCGGATTTTTGCGGATGTAGTTGTTTTTTGTCATATCGTTTTCCCACTTTTATGCCCATTCAAACTGACTATTTGTGCTGTTATTTTTCTTTGGGAACTATTTGTATAAAATATGGTTAAGCAAAGCTCCCAGTATTGATTAAAAAAAATATTGGCTGCAACTTTGATCCTTTTTAACTTTTTTGGTCATATCGTATATCCGATTGTATGCATTTTTTTGTTTCCAGTTGAAAAATTAAAAAAAAAACTTGAATTTTGTTTTGTTTTAAAAGAGGGTAAATTTATTAAAAACGGTATTTATTACATGGTTTAAGATGAAAATATTGCAATCAAGACAAAAAATAATTTTGTCCAGTTTTTGCATACAAATACTCCTATGTGCGCCGATCCGCCGATACAATCAATACTTAACTGGGGAAAAAAGATCGCGGCGATCAAAATTTGTACGAAAAACGCCGGATAGCGCTCTGTTTGCCGACGCCTTTAATCGCTAAAAGCAGTCGGAAATTTTGTAGATAGGGCTTTTACGAGATTATGGGCAGTATATGTAAAAACTAAAAAAGTCAATATAACAACCACCATAATGTACGTATGAACCTACATATACTATACATACATACACACAAAAAATAATTTTTAACTCTTTAAATGTATCGGGAAATCGGGAAATTTTAAATTTTTAAGGAACGAAACTATTTTCACTACATAGCTTTTAGTTTCACTGCACTCTTGATGGATTAAGCTTTGAACAAAACGTCCGTGAAATTGAAAGTAACTTGCTATTGCTAAGTTTTTTAAAAAAAACTTCACGACCAAAATATTAATTTGTAATGATGATCAGTGCGGGATCATCTTGGTTTCGGTTTTAAAACTGAGTTAGCTCCAAAAAATAGTTTTTCAGTCTAATTTGATCCCGATTAGGTAAAGTCTTAGTTAATTACAAATTTGGTGAATTAACTCAACAAATATTTAATGAGATCGAAGTGAAATAGCGGCGCCATCTCAGTTTCAATACCGTCAACCCGGGTCACTTCGGCCTGGTTGGGTTACTTTGGCTTTTGAATGGAGCCTTTTTGAAAACAAAATTTAAATATGAAAGAATTCTTTAATTTTTTTCCAACTTCTCTGTAAATTTTAAAAGTTGAATGAATTAAAATATAATCATACAAGCTTAACTTAGTTAAAATAAGTAAATAAAATATACAAACATTTATTTTTCTTAAAATTGAAACAAATCACCTGAAAATGTTGGATGGTTTTAATATGTTGCAGAAATATGATTACAAAATGACTTTAACTCCGATTTATATGTATTGTTTTGTAAATCTAATTCTCTTCATTCTTTTGTAGTTAGCTTTGTAACTATTTAACAAACAATTAATTTTTATTTTTTTATAATAAATGCCTAATGGTGTGGTGACTTTGGCATGCATTTGGGTGACTTTCGCTGGGTAGCCAAAATCCCCCTCTTAAATTTTGCACTACTCTGTTTTATAAAGCCAATTAGTTTCAACAATGTCTAGCTATTTTAACAATTTCGAAATCAGTTTGGAGAGTATACCACCTGAAAACATCTGTAACTACGACGAAACTAATTTTACAGATGATCCAGGGCCAGAAAGCCATTTTTTTGAGAGGCGTCAAATGTCCAGAACAAGTTATGGCCCATTCAAAAACCTCATTTTCTCTCATGTTTTGTGGCTCAGCAACTGGAACATTTTTGCCGATATACACACGTTGTTTATATAGCCAAAAATGCTTATAACAACTGGATGGAAGGTGGTCCACGAGCTCGATATAATGCTACATCGCATGGTTGGTTTGACAACAGAGTGTTTTTCGATTGGTTCCAAACTATCTCCCACAGCCCGAAAGTTAACTGGTCCAAAAGTAATCATTGGTGACAATCTTGCCAGACATTCCTCAGAAGATGTTATCAAACTAGCTGAAGAAAATGCTATACATTTTATTTGTCTTCCCCGCAATTGCACTCATATAGCACAACCAATAGATGTGGCCTTTTTTCGACCATTAAAAATGTTATGGCGGAAGATCTTAACAACTTACAAGCTGCTGGCAAACCCGAGAAACAAAACAGTGCCAAAAGAAGTATACTATCAAGGCTGGTGACTATTTTATGGTCAGGTTTTCGGTGAAGAAAAAAATAACATTTTACGTCGGCTGCATTTTAAAAACCTAAACAAAATTTCTTCTTTCATTTGGGTTGGGTAAGATTGACTTGCTGCTCATAGTTCATATGAAAATGACTAAAACTCCAAACTCACCCTCAATGGGAGAGTGACTTTGGCCTCCCATAATTTAGCATCTATATATAAAATTACTCCATAGTATTGTTCAAGACTTATCATACCCATAGAGTGAGCGAAGTAGGTAAAAATGTAGAAATCTTCATTCGAAAAAAAAAAAATTTCACGTAGTACCTCGTGGCTTGATGGTTAGTGCGTAGGACTGTCATTCCGAAGGTGTGGGTTCGATTCTCAGCCTCGCCACCTAAAAACGGAAATGTTTTATCCGAGGTACTGCCTATTTCGAGGAACTGACAAATCCTCCAGGAGTATACTTTTCATGAATAATGTCCAGTTGCACCAAAATTCACTAAAAGCGGTTTTTGCTAAAATGGAGTTAAAATTTATCGGACTGATAAATTTATTTGGGTTGCACCAATCTCTTTCACACATTTTTTAGCTAAAATGCAGTTCGTGAACCACCCCTGGATCTTATCATCTGTTTATTAAACTGAACGAAAAAAAATAGCAAGTGCAAGTGAGAAAGCAATAAAGAAAATATGAATACACTATAAACAGAAACAAGGTATTCTCATTAGATACAGCCAATGCGCCATCTTGGTGTTTTTTATTATTATTTATTATTTTCTTTTTTTTAGAGAAACTATGAAACTATTGCACACTAATATTTTTTCGACACACTGTTTGGAAATTATGAACCCATATTTTAGAGTGACGTCATCGAATTCATAAAATGAATTTCTCTGTGAACCTGAACAACTCTTCGACGTCTTTTTTTGTTTTAGTTCGTTATCAGATGAATACATGATGACCAGTATATAATAATTCTGGAATATTTTATTTATTTAAGTAGTGATCTATAAATAGGAAACGTAATACCTTCACCTGTTGTTATCGTTATTTTAATTTGGAATGAACAATATTCCATCAAATAAAATTGAATTATTTTTGTTTGTAGGTAGTCAGATATGTTCGTTTAAACTTGCTTTTAAAATTTATCTGGAGGAAAATGGAGTTTTAGTTTATTGGTTCGTTTATTGGCCTGTTAGATTTAGAAGTGGTTGGTGCAACCGATAAATGTCATTTTAAAATTAAACGAAGCAATAAAAATTTAAAAGAGGTCGGTACAACTGGCCATAAGTGCTGCTCATTTAGCCGTTCGGACTCGGCAAAAAACTGTTGGTCCCCTCCATTCCTGCCAACAACACGCACACAGGAATGGTTGAGAGTTGTTAGTCACTAGGCCGTGATTCTCCACGAGCTTTGCGCCACCCAGTTTATTCAGTTTATTTAAAAGTTATTTACATTTTAATATGAAAAAGTGCCAAAGTCACCCGGGTTGACGGTACATTTTTAACAACTGAGTTGTTAAAATAAATAGATCACTGAAAAAATCTTTATCGGTAAACTCGAGATAAATTTATTTTGCAGGATTACATACCTTACTCTGATTTAACTCAAAGTTTATTCAGCACTGAAAAACTGGCCCTAGGAAAAATTAGAAATAGGTTCATGTAAAAAATATTGCACAGCACTATTTTTACGTATACCTACATATTTGAAGACTTAGAAGTGTACCAGTGTCAAGGTAAAAATGTAACTCATGCCTATGTAGGGTCCCCCTATGACGGTGTGTCAAGGGGATGTAGGGGAAAAGGGAGACCAAATCACTTTATCATCATCATCCACATCGCCCACTCGAAATTACATTGCATATATGCAGCTGCAATGCCATTCACGCTCCAAAAACTAAACATTCTTATATGAACGGAATAGAACGTAGGAACCTACATACATTCATATACATATGTATGTCATTTGTAGTTTATGGCCTTTTCAGCACACAGGAAATAAGTGGGCGGAGGTCTTTGAGTTCCAAATAAACTGAACACAAAGAAAAAAAAATTTGCACAAAATCCAGCGCAAATCATCGATCTTTTTAGCTTAAATTTCAGTCCCGATTCGGAAATTAAAGTTAATTGGACTTCAGGCTCATGACGACAAGTTTGACGGGTTGACGGACCAAGACAACATCCACGTTGTTCTCGTCGTCGTTGCCATACTCTGGAATTCTAACCTGAAGAATAAATAATGAAGAGTAGTTGGCTTGAGTTGCACCCCCGATTTTCGGGCATAGCCAAACCAATAAAACACAATCTCTTCTTTGTGAGGCAATAATGATGGCTACAATGGTAAATAGCACTATTTGTTGTTTTGAATTTTTGTTCGCTTTTCTGAATCAAAAAGAAACGAAGGTAGGGAAGCAATAGCCGACTTTTGTGATTAAATTCACTACGTAGTGCACTTAAAGAAAACATAGATTCTTAAGAGTGAACGCGAGCATTATGCAATCCATCGCTCTACTCTCTTCTGCTTAATTATTTTTATAAAATTTTTTGAACTAGGTATCCATTTCAATAGAAAATTAAATTTTGAACAAAAAGTTTTAAATGTAAAATTGTCAAATTTGGCTTAGTTTTCGAGTTGTACCGACAATATTGAAAAGTGGCCAGTGTGACCATTCTCTCATAAACGCATGGGTAAATTTAGAAGCATTTTCGGTTTTAAGCGTGCTTATGGGCCAAGCAAACTTATTCAAAAATAAAAACCCTTGCACGTAATTCTTCCCTTATACCCCTAATTTTCCGGTCTATTCAATAGTAGTCCAGTGCATTTATAATCTGAACACCCCCAAATTTTATTTCATTATTCGAAGGGTAGGTAGTTGATTGAGAAATAACTCGTGAAAACTTTTCATAGAATTTTTTTTAAATTTCCGATGGCGAATGTGCTAAATTTTTGAAAACACTTAGAAAATAAAAAAAAATCTTTTGTTGGCCTTACCTAACTTTTAAAATATTAAAAATATCGAAAAAATGTCATTAACATAAAAGATAGAAAAATTTTATTTTTTACATTTTTGTATGAAACACTTTTTCGTAGATCTTCTAGAAACCGTGATATGTAATAAAAACTAAAATGAAACAAAATTCAAGATGGCTGCCAAACGGAAAATATCGCGAGTGCGAAAAATCAGGGTTATGATCTTCAATCAACTACCCTTCGAATAATAAAATATCCCCAATTGTCCAAGAATTTAATTACAAATGACATGTTCAGCTGTGAATTTGTATCTAAAATGAATATCAACTAACCACCATAAGTCACGTGCTACTTGGTTAAATCGGTGACATGAAATAACGGCAAACGAAATATAGCCAAATTTTGAATTTGGCCTTATTTCCATCTCAAAAACGAAATAACGCCAATTTGGTGTTATTTCTTATGCCCGATGTAAATAACACCAAAAAAAAATAATCGAAATAAAACCAAATCTATCTCAACCAGTCTTTCGGCTTTATTGCAATGCGAAAATAGAATTAAGGCCAAATATTTCTTGAGAATCACTGTTTATTCGTGAATTTTAAAATTTCACAAACCAAATAAAGGAGAGGATTTGTTAGGTTTGTGAAACATACAGTGTGGTATGCACCCCCTGCTTGGGATCACTACAGGATTTGGGGTGAGTGCGAGGTTGGGTGTATGCAAAGTTTGTTTTGCATTTAAATAATCTGGAAACTTTGAATTTATCCTACCATTAAACTTCTTTTCATTATCCTCCTTGTCAGAAAAAAAAATCAGTTTCGGCAGAATTATTTGAAAATATGCAATAAGTTGAAAATGAAATAAAACCAAATTTAATTTTTGGTCTTATTTCGTTTTTGAAAACGTAACAAGACCAAATTTTTGAATTTCAGCTTTATTTCGTTTGGCGTTATTTCACGTCACCGGCTTAATCAAATAGATTTTTATGAATCTTTTGTTTTTTTTTTCATACTTAAAACCAACAAAATCGATAAATCTCAATTACTCCTTTTTTCGAATTAATTTGTTGCTATGAACATATAAATTATTAATTTAAAACAATAATTTTAATTCTCTCAGTGTATGCAAGGTAACCGTTGGAAAAGTAATGGACAAGTGGGCTATTATTTGTCCTCTCCTATGCTGTGAAACTTTGACAGCATAATAGTATACTAATTGGGCTATAATCAAGAAAGGGAAACATCGCCTTCTCGTTCTCTGGCAAAGTCGAGACTATTTACAACAATATGATGGAAATATTTTTAAACTGCAAGAAATTTTATTTTATTTATTAGTATCTATGTATGTATCTTCCTTTTATACAATACGTATTCGAAACTTTCTTCCAGCTTAAATACCTCTTGCCTGGGTATTCCTTTTCCAACTATTTTGATAGTTAATTTGAATTGTTGCTTAGGAAATTGCTTTCGGAAGTATTTGACATAGGAAATGGGAATAAATTTATAAAATATTTACTTGCGGAAGAATGAAAATGGTTAAAGAACCATTTTATAAGAAAAACTATTAATTTAAATTTTCTTGTATTGAATTTACTTACAATTTTAGGCATTGAAACTTTTGTGTGAAAACAAATACTATGTGTGTGGGGGGATTCATGTTAAAGGATGCTTCTCTTTTTTAATGTAGAGATACCTACTATTGAAAACACTTATAACCCGAGAGCTAGTAGAACTTGTTTTATTGGGAATATGTGCAAAAAAAATATTTTTGTTTTTACATGACTATTTCGCCTTACAAAAATCTATATTTTTTACTGTTTATGCAGTTTTTATTATGTTTATGCATTGCACAGGCTTGTTTAATTTTGCTCAAGAAATAGTAAATCATTAAGTTGATAATTTTTGAATGCCAAAATCTCTTACACCACTTAAGGCCCACTTTCATTAGTGGTTAGTGGAGTCAAATAACACTAGTAGAAGCATCATGAGTTTCACTGAGAAAGACATTCAAAATAGACTATATTACGCTTATTTTAACGCAGTGGCCAAAGCATACAACACAACAAGAAAAGAAGAAGGAATAAGAAGAACAATATTGGGGTTGGAGGGATTAGAGTCAAGTTGTTTTTTCATATATTACATACATAAATATTCCTTGAACAGATCACAGCTTCCAAGTTTCTGCCGTGTACACAATTCAAGTGGAAATACTTGTGAAACCACAAAAGAAATTTGAATATTGATATAAGGCAACTACATCAAGTAAAGCCTTTTCTTCAAATAAAAATGTTGTTTTACTTTCACTCAGCGCAATTATAAGTACCACGTCCCGTAATGTATTGTGCGTTGGACTGTCTCGCCGAAATTCTTAGCATCTGCGATATTAACGGACCGAAAATAAGTTACCATTATGGGTCCCTATTCACATCTGGCTCAACTACAGCCAGATAATATCAGAATACACAGATTTTTCTAGAAGTCACTAAATGGAAGATGATGATCTGTTGATTTTTTTCAGGTTTCAATGGTCTTTCAATGTCTCACTAGATTGCAAGAAAACACAGGGTAGTTAACGGCTCACTTGCATTGTGAATATCTTTATAATTTAGCTCCAAGATCGAAAAAGCCACCATAGGACATCCTTAAATTTATTCAGACTGCAGTATGGTTTAAGGATAGGCTATCATAACTAATGATACACATATTTTCTTCCTCAACCCCTTCTCTCACCCCCTTCTCTCACCTTCTAATTCTAATCCTTCTTTTCTCGAAAATGCTGGTCTGGGGCTTATGTCCCACTTGAGTGGGTAATAAAGCCGAAATTGAATTTGGAGGATTATTCTCACACAAGTGAGACCCAAGCCCCAAATATTTATCTAATTTCTCTAATTATCCAAAATGCAGTTTGTCTGCCTGTGGAACTGATGTTGGGTTACCTGGTGGTCAAATAGGTAATTCAGAAGTTTGCCATATGACAAATATTTTTGCTAAAAAATGGGACATAAATCCCAATTTTTTCTAGAGCCACGGAAGAATAAAGAGTTTTCGATAATTTTTGTGTTTTTCAAAAATTCTTTAAATGGGTGAATATTTCAAAATATTAATATTTCAGTCTCCTTCATTTTTGAACCGAAACAAAAGATTATATTATAAGTTTGATAGTTGGATGGCTTAAAACAGGAAAACTGTTTCTTTCGTTGTTTAACGGGACAGGAGTATTCTTTATGAAAATTGAAGTAAGAGTTTGAAAAAAATATCGTTATCTTTTATATTTCAAGTTAAGGCAACGACTTTTTTTTCGTCCAGCGAATTTGTCATTCCTCTAACGCGTGTTTTTTACAAAACCGTGTGGTATAAAATTTTTACGTGATAAATAATATAAAACATCTAATTTTCTAACAACTTCGATTTAATTCTCATAAAACACCCTTCGTAGTCATTCCCCTAACATCATTTTTTATATCATTCCCCTGACTTTCATGTTTTCATTATAACGATTTATTGCGTTTTGGTACTTCTAGAAGGATCAATAATATTGCATTTAAATATATTTAGAGTATTTTTAGTAGTTTTTAATTTGTTTACATTTTCTCGTTCAAAATATCATAAAATAATAAAATTTTTACCTACATACTATAAAATGTTAAGTCACTCAAAATCCTTGAACCACAAGAGCAAGTTCGTGCGACATAATCGTGCATGATTTTTCATGATAGTATTTGTTCTCTTTTTTCTTTATCCTCCTGAAACCATCCCAAAATTAAATATCTACCTAATCACTGGAGGAAATATAAATTTTTTTCATTCCCCTGATACAAATGTCATTTCCCTGACTTAAAAAACCGTTAGATTTAATCAAATAGGTACTATGACCCCTTGTTTAAAAGTGGTTATTTAAGAGTTATTAAGAGATACATATACCTACCAAATTGTTATTCTAGCAAAATAGGTTGTTTTGAGCGAGTGTCCAATTTGGATTGAAAAATAGTAATGTTTTGAAATATTGACCCAAATACAGATTCGTTAAATGCAAAAGAGACTTTGCATACACCCAACCTCGCACCCAGCCCCAAATCCTATAGCACAGTACACAAATCTAAGGTATTATACAGCGCAGGTTGTCAGTCGGAAATAAAAAATGGCTGTGAACGTGAGAAAGAAAACACACGTAAAAACAACAACATATTAAAATTGAAATTGTCAGAAATAAAATGGCTGGGAACGTGATGACTTAAATACACGTAAAAACAACAACAAATATTGACATTTGACATACATTTTGATAGGTATATGCGCAGAACTGAACAAAAATCAAAACTTTAATGATATTACCTTTAATACGTGTACTGTGATCCTATTGTGTGCCCAAGCAGGGGAGTTGCAGGGGGGCAGCATGCCCCCCATACATACCTCAATGTTTATTCGCCGTAATGCTGGATGCTAGCACTGATCTTATTTACACTTGTCTTGTCTTACATAAATACAGTACTGGAACCCAGAATTACGGCAAATAAACAGTAAGGTATGTATGGGGGGAGGCATGCTGCAACCCCCCTGCTTGAACACACTATAGGATTTGGTGTGGGTGCGAGGTTGGGTGTATGAAAAGTTTCTTTTGCATTTTAAGAATCTGGATTTAAAGAAGCTTTGAATTTATCCTAATATTACTAATACTGAGTGATTCTTTTTAAGTGGGACATTACCCCCAACATTTTTAGTTTGGGCTTGAGTCTCACTTGGGTGGAATTAAAGCCCCAAATTCAATTTCGGCCCTATGACCCACTAAGTGGGACATAAGCCCCAAAATATAAAATTGGGCGTTATGTTCCTGGGCCCTATGTCCCTGCACCCAAGAGCCTATCATAAATGTTCAAATACAGTCTAGTAAAATGAAATGATAAATCATCAAAACAATTCGAAAATATTGTCATTTTTTGTGTTTATGCCTTGTTTCTTAAAAAGTGAGCTTGTTTTGCAAAAATCACTTACACTCAGAGAAAAAAGCATGTATTATCAACCAATTTCTGGTCAATCATAGCTGATTTTTAGGTTGTTATTTTTTAACTCGGTAGATCAGGTTAACTGTTTAACCAGATACCTGATTTTTAAATTTAACACTATAATCCTGTAAATTTTACCTGCAAATATAGTTAATTTAACATGACACAATATTCAATGCCCTGTTACTTTAACATGAAAATCTTGTTAGTTTAACCTGAAAATCTATAGTTAATTTAACAGGTTTCAATGCTATATCAACCCTGTATCTTATGCTGGATTTACATGACTGGAACTAGTGATGGGCGCATTCGAATGATATAATCGATTATAATCGATTCAGGCAACATCTCGAGATATCTCGATTCTTCACTTGAATCATTCGAATGATTTTTCATCAATACCGATCTTGCTCACCTACTTACTTTTGTAATTGTTACTGCATTGAGAACTCGAGAACCTGAGAATCAAGAACAAAAATGAGAATTAAAGACAAGTAAGAGAAAGAGAAACACCAACACACATAATAGAGAACTCGAGACCGTTGATTGTTTATGTACGTGTATTCAACCATTGGGAGCTCGAGAGCCGACAGCAGCTTGAATATACTTCGAATGATGAATGAATGAATCATTCGAATGATTTAGCATTCGAATGATCTTCCTACCTACCTTACTGTTGAAGTCTGTGTAGTGAGAACCAGGGCTGTCGAAGTACTGCAATTGAAGTATTTGTACTGCTTTTTGAAATTCCGTACTGCCGTACTGCTAATACGACCAAAGTACTGCTTTTTTGAAAATTTGTTCACACAACATTTTCAAATCATAATCATATCCAAAACGTTTTAGTCCTTTTTATCTCATGTTTTCTTTTATAAACAAAACAGATAAAATTGTATAGAATACGTTCACTATGTATATAGATGTATTAAGAAAGATCTCGAGTACCATTTTTTACGAGTAGGTACGTAGTTTGCAATATAGGCATAGCCTGTATATCACAAGTAAAAAATTCGTAATTCTGGAATTTTTCAGATTTTCTTTTCTGATCCGAAAAAAGGAAGTTTAAGGACATTTTGATGCCATTTGGAACGAAATATTCCACACACGTCAAAATGTAGTTTTTTTCACCCAACTGTCAAAAGCAATGTTAAATTATACTAATGGATCTCTAGCCCATGAAATTTAGATTTTAACGTACTTCGACAAAACTCCTACAAAGTTGAATTTTGGTGGGGCTTTGTTTTGACGTCTTGAGCAATTTCCAATTTCTAAATTTTGGCTGCAAAAAAGAATTTTTGGAGGAGTAAAAAGTTGTAAAGTTCAGTTTTTTGCTAATTTTTCGAAAACTATCAACTTTTTGGTATGAAATAAACAAGGTGTTGCAGCTTATTCAATTTTATAAAAAATACAAATTACATGTTTTTTTGATGCATTCAATAGTTTTAGAGTAAATCATTGAGCCAATTTATGGAGTGGCAAATTTTTTCAAAACATTTATTAAAATTGCATTAATCGATGAGCAATATTTTTTGTACTATATGCGCTAAATCTTCTCATTATAAACCAAGTTATTCTGGTGCCCAGGGTAAGTAAGGCCATCAACTGGAAAATTTATTGGCTTTAATTTATTTAAATAATTTTGAGAAAACGTGCACAAACACAACAATAGTTCTGTAGGTAATGAAATAATGAATACCACCATTGCAATGCGCTATAGAGTTAAATAGGTAATTGGCGGGTATGTGATAATTTTTAATGAACAATATTTGCATTTAAACAAAATTAAATGCATTAACAATTATGTTGGTATATATTTTACTGCCGTACTGCAGTGTACTGCAATTGTTTTCTTCGAAGTACTGCTTTCTGTGAAATTGAAACGACAGCCCTGGTGAGAACTCGTGAAGTCGAGATTTAAGAGCAGATATGAGAACGAGAGACAAGTAAGAAAGGGAGAATAACACATTGTCGACCCCAGAAATTGATTGTTTTGTAGTTTGTGTGAGTGTATGGTGTATCTAACTCGAGTCAACGCGATGGGAGCTCGAGAGCAGCAACTTTTCGAATGATGAATGAATGAATCATTCGAATGATTTTCCTACCTACCTGCTTACTATTGTAGCAAGTATCATGAGAACTCGAGAGGTCGAGATTCAAGAACAGAAATGAGAACGAAAGACAAGCAAGAAAAAGAGAAACACACATTATCGACCCAAAAAGTTGATTGTTGTGTAGTTTGTGTGAGTGTATGGTGTATTCAATCACTCGAGTGGTGGGAGAGATAATAAAAAGACAAACACAATTAATTGAGAACTCGGTGTTCGGGACGCTCACTGTTTATGTATGTGTACACAACTACTTTCGAATTCACAGTGTTGACTCGAGTGGTTGAATTCAATCATACATAGACAATGAACATATTGAGTTCTCGAATATGTACATATGTAGGTTTTTGTTCCTTTTCTTTCGTTCTTATTTCTTGTTTCTCAACTCTCATATCTCGAATGATCATTCGATTATTATGATCACTCGAATACTAACATCTCGATTATTGAAATCATTCGATTATGCCCATCATTAACTGGAACGCTGCCACTATAATGACAAAAAGAATGAATTTTTCCATTCTTTTGTTGTTGCTTTTGTCATTATACTGGCAGTTTTCCAATCCAATCGTGTAAGTCCCGCATAAGTCATGAATCTATACGTCCAAGAGCCGTCTCTTTGCGTTAAGCATTATTCTGAAAGCACATATATAGAAATTTATTATTTATACAGGGTGTCCCGCACCTGAGTGGAAGTATCTTAGGGTGTGGTTCCTGGGTATATTCTAAGAAAAAAATTGTATGGGGGGAAAGTTGTATCTCCCCTCCCTGAGGCAGGGGGGGCAGTTTCTGAAAAATTGACTTAAAATGCAAAAAAAAACATTAAAAATCAACAAAAACACATCTTATAATGTGTTATATTTTTTTTTGAAAGTTAACCCTCCATTCTTGCATTTGGTTTTTAAATCAAGTTGCTGAAGCTAGTAGTTTTTGAGAAATTAAATTTCAAAGTCAAATTTTTAAAAAAAAAATTGTGATTTTTTTTTCTTAAGTCGATATTTTTCAAAATTTTACGTAATTAAGTGCTATTTTTGTGTTCAATATTCATCGCCCTCATTATTTTGTAATCCATTACCGAAAACTATATTAAAAAATCTTTCTTAGTTTAGGAGAAATTAAGAAAAAACAAAAGGTACTTTTCCCAAAAAAAAAACCGAAAAAAATGAATTTATTCATGAATTATCCATAATTTAACCCTTTTTTCGGGCTTTATTGGTAAAAGTACCTTTCGTTTTTTCTTAATTTCTCAAAAACTAAGATAGATTTTTACATTTGGTTTTCGGTAATGGACTAAAAATAAATGAGCGCAATGAATATTGAACAGAAAAATAGCACTTAATTACGTAAAATTTTGAAAAATATCGACTTAAGAAAAAAAAATCACAATTTTTTTAAACAAATTTGACTTTGAAATTTAATTTCTCAAAAACTACTCGCTTAAACAACTTGATTTAAAAACCAAAAGCAAGAATGGAGTATTAACTTTAAAAAAAATATAGCACATTATTAGATGTGTTTTCGTTGATTTTTAATGTTTTTTTTGGCATTTTAAGTCAATTTTTCAGAAACTGCCCCCCCTGCCTCAGGGAGGGGAGATACAACTTTCCCCCCATACAATTTTTTTCTTAGAATATAGCCAGGAACCACACCCTAAGATACTTCCACTCAGATGCGGGACACCCTGTATATTTTATTTAAAAATAATCTGTGATACTTACTTCAGTTTTGAACTGGGAACCTTTCACACATGGAGAAAGCACTCATCCACAGGGCCAATTCACTATACAAAAAACTGGTACCAAGTATCAATACCTAAGTTGAAACTCATTGGATGGCTTGTGTTTGTGCTTTAACACTAATGTCACGTTTAAATGAACTGGCAGAGTGCTACTTTAACAGGAGGCCAGGTTAGATTCAAATAATTTTATTTGAATGGCCTGTGTGTGTGCGTTTCAACACTAATGTCACGTTTAAATGAACTGGCAGAGTGCTTCTTTAACAGGAGGCCAGGTTCAATTCAAATCGTTTTACTTAAATTGTCTGTGTGTGTACGTTTCAGCACTGGTGTCACGTTGGAATGAACTGCCAGAGAGTTTTTTTTAACATGAGGTCAGGTTAAATTTAACAGGTAAAAATAACCACATTAAATGTTAATACAACCTGATATGTGGTAAAACAGAAATTCATAGTATACAGTGTTAGAAAAACACGACCTCGGTTAAAATTAACACTATAATCTTGTTAAAATTTCTTGTTTACAAGAATTTTGTGTTAAAATAACAGGTCATCTTCTTAAATCAACCTGAATATGACAAGAAAGTCCACCAGGTTGATTTAACATTGAATAAAAGGTTACTAAAATCAGTTACATTTTTGAAATGTCAGTAACTTTGTATGGGATTGTACACCTCAACAAGGCCCAGGTTAATTATTTACCTGACGTTTTTCTCTGAGTGTACGCAAAAATAAAGTCAGTGTAAATGAATACATTTTATATTAATAATTTTTTTTTGTACGACTTGTGGTTTCCGCAAAACGGTTATTGAAATTTAATTGTTCAACGATAAAACGTGGTTTTTTTGTAGTCTAATTTCAGAGTACCTATTAAATTATTTTGTTCTTTATTGACCGCAAGTTTTCGATAATTAATAAACACACAAACAATTTTGTTTAATAATTAATGTATGTATTTATTAAAAATAATTATCAAATGCATTTCGAGCTCATAATTGTGTGCTCATCTTCAGCGAGCGCTTAGTAGACACTAAATTAGAAAAAATATCAAAGAGATAAAACAAGGTACAAAAAAGGAAAGAGAGTAAGTATAACAATTACAATGGTAATTGTAGTACCTCGTGGCTTGATGGTTAGTGCGTAGGACTGTCATGCCGAAGGTGTGGGTTCGATTCCCAGCCGTGCCACCTAAAAACAGAAATGTTTTATTCGAGGTTCTGCCTCTTGCGAGGAACTGACAAATCCTCCAAGAGTATACTTGTCATGAAAAAGTGCTTCTCATTTAGCCGTTCGGACTCGGCAAAAAACTGTAGGTCCCCTCCATTCCTGCCAACAAACACGCACACAGGAATGGTTGTGAGTTGTAAGTCACTAGGCCCTGGTTCTCCATGAACTGTTGCGCCACCCAATTTATTTATTTATTTTACACACATCTTATGTATGTAGAAGTACAAATAAGTTCTAAATTATTAATAAAGCTAAAGCTAAAACTTCGATTTTTAAGTCAAAGCTAGGTTTTGTGTGATTAAAAACAAGCTTTAGCTAGATGTCTTCTGATGGTAAAAGCTATTTAAAAATAGCTAAAGCTAGATTCATGTAGCTTTAGCTTTTTCCAAATTGTGTGATTAATAGTAGCTTAGGTAAGCTAGAATATTATATTTAAAGTTACAAAATATCAAGATTGCTGGACCCCCTAACTAGAAAGCTTTGACAAGTTCTTTTACATGAAAACAATGGGTCTTGTGAATAAACAAATAGCTTAATCTAAAACTTGGATTTTAAAAATCTCCTTACGTTGCTTTTCGGTCCTAAAAACTTCTAAGACAAAACATGTGAATAAACAAACGAAAGCTAGAAATATCGAGCTAAAGCTAGAATTTTCTAGCTTAAGCTATTTAGCGCAATCGTTTTTTATTCACATGAAACAAAGCTTAAGCTAGAACTGTCTAGCTTTAACTACTAGGAATACCTATGACTAGCTAGCTGTAGCTTGGTCCAAAAATAGCTTTATTTGTTTTATTCACAAGGCCCATTAACTGACGTTCACAAATGTAATTTTCTGTTTCATTCGAATGGCTATAAGACGAAGATGGTTTTATAGACCACTAAAACAATGCATTAGACACATTCGGTTTCATGAAATCGATTTTCGGCTCGTCCCATACAAAACTTCTTTTTTCCCAACAAATATACAAAATGTAATTACTTTTTTAGCCTAGAAGCACACGCCGGGTATCCGCTAGTGCATACATTATAGGCCTGCCAGACGTCCCGATTTTGGCGGGACAATCCCGATATTTGAACCCTGTCCCGATATATGTCCCGATATACAAACTGTCCCGATTTTGTCCCGACTTTTCTCTTTTACTCATGAGAATAACTTTCTTGTATCAAAGAATATTATTAAAATAATTTCCCGAATTAAAAAGAAATATGTGATGTAGAACATATTTAGTTTAGTTTATTTCGACGGTATTTCTTGCAAATTTCTTGTAAAGGACATGCACATGATCGTTGCCGAACCTGGAATTTCTGCCACCTTCGGAAAATTGTTATTTTGCCGCCCAAAAGTTAAAAAAAAACCATACAAATTAATATTTACGGTTTTATTTAATATTGCTTCAAGGTTTTCAACAAAATACAATATTAAATAAAATTTGAAAATTATAATGCTGCTCTGCATGATTTCATGTTATCAAATCTTAATGTGTTGCCTTAAAACATGAATATTCATCGACTTTGCAGCCCTAGTCAATGTGCGGCCTTAGGCAATTGCCTAAGAGGCACCGAACATGATAATTGCGATTAGTTTTAAAATTTTATTAATTAATCCTTCCAACAAAAATTGCTTTCATATATTGACCACGGCGAAATCTTAAAATTATTTGCAAAGACATCAAGTGGAAATAAGAAATCGAAACATTTGTATTTTCAAGTGATCATTAGACAACAGCTAGGTCAATGCTTAAACATTTTACCAGAATTGCAAATCTTTCGAAATGACAGAAAGTAGCAAAGAACCCGAAGAAATTTAAGTTACAAAACTGAATTTTAAATGCTCCCGATAATCTTTTTATTTCTTTTTTGTCATAAGTGTTAGCTAGTAAACACGTTTCTATTTGTTGTATATTTAACAGTTCATTGTCTTTTCTTAGTCCCGATTTGTCTCGATTTTTTGTCACTGACGTCCCGATATTGCGAAAAATTTATCCGGCAGCCCTACATACTGTTGCGAGGCAAGAGAATGGTCGGAGGATGGTAGGTAGGGGCCTTAGGTAGGAATAAGGATTCAGGAAGGAAAGGGATAGGAAAGGAAACGGAATAGAATGCCTAGTTCGGGAACGCGGCCTGCTTGTAAAGCACGACTTAGCTCGCCGGAATGGGGGGGGGGATCTTGTCCCCGAAACTAGACCTCACCTCCCAACAAAACACGTATCAGGCCTAGAAAAAGAAGGAATAAACGGACGGACGGTTCACCAACACTAAGGGTGCTGCGGGTGTTGTTGCAGCTGACCATACCCAACCCTACCGTGGAATCCTTCGGTCATGTTTGGATTCCCCCGAAAACGGTCCAATACCGTTTGGATCACTCCACTTACACCGCCTTGCTTAGCTCTCCATCCGCACCCCTGAAAATTTTCCTTAAAAAATCATGTTTTGCTTTAGCAAAACAAAGAAAAACTGATGGCTTCGTTTCTTAGAAAAAGCATTACAAGAAAAAGTTTTATTAATAATATGGATAATACTACATAGTAATTGTTCAATGACAAAATTTATAAAAGAAATTAGCTCCCACCCATTGTATCCCCACAGAAAAGTAAAAAAAAGAAAGTGCCTTTCTGCACTCTTAAGATTCGTAAATTTCCTAAGTCCCTGACTTGAGAGAGATCTCTTAACTTGGGCATATATGATAAACAAAAAAAAATCTTATATATGTTTTACAAATTTAGACCCCGGAACAGGACACAACGAAGGAGTAACAAAACAAAAATTAACGAAATTCATAAAGACTTGCTTTTTCTATAACCTTATTTATAAACACAATCGATTGGATTTTTTTTTTCCAGAAGGGTAACCAAAAGAATTAACAATTATTTCTCTAATCAATGATTAAGTTAGTTTTTCTTTGATTTTTTTTTTTTTTTGATTTTTTTTTTTGAAACGGTAAGCTCGGAACAGATTGTGAGACTTATTTTCGTATTTTTGTTTAAACTATTCTTATTTTGCAGTTTTATCTTTGTCGGTAGTTTTGTATTCGAGCTTTTACAATTTTGATGTAATGTAATGATTAAACTTGGTAAGTATTTGGAGATTTTAGCTTTAATTGTTTCAGATTGCTGATGGCGGAAATCTTTAAGTTTCAGGTAAGTATCTTTTAAGGAAGTTTTTAGCTTTAGGTAAGTATAAGTTATTTTTAACAATTTTAGGAGTTAGGTTCAAGATGATTTTAGGTAAGTATGTTATTTTAATTTTTTTTTCAGGTGTATATAATTTTTTTGCTTTTTTTTCAATTTAAGATTTCTTTTTTTTTCTATTTTGTGTGGGACTCACGTGACCTTAGGTTAGTTTATTGTTCTGTTAAATGGTTGTTTCCTTTCTTGGCGCTTTTCCAGGAATTGGTTTTGTTTTCTTCGGCTTGCTTAACGGCCTCAGGTAAAAAGTAGGTTGATGGTCGTACCAGGCCAAAGGACCAAAAGGACCGGCTCAGGTGTCGCAAGCAAATCTCCGGTGGAGCCCCAGGATAAAATGGTCCCACAAAAAAGTTTTTTAAGGGTGGGCGGCCACAATTTGTCTTAGTGTTAATATTATGACCGCCAAGAACACCTATATATAAAGAAAACGATATAACTAATTAGTAAGGATCACTACCTTTACTATCCTATTTTTTTTTTTCTTTTATTTTTCTCTCTTCTTTAACTATCTTCTCAAACTCACCCTTTTTCGAAAATTTTCTATCTTTTGCTTTTAAACGTTGAAATATCCCTCTTGATCTTGTTTTTGTTTTTTGTTTGTTAGGTTCTTTCCGTCACCTACACTGTTGTTTCGTTTGCTATTTAATTTATGAAATATTACCAAACCGCACTTGTTAAAATTTTTAATTTATGTTACCTATATTTCAATTTACTTTAGGAAATACCATTTCTTTCCGATATAATGGGCTGGTTGAACAACCCTATGCCGCTTGTTACTTTTTACAAAACACACAAGAATTATTGCCAGACGTGACAATGCACAGCGCGAGGAGACTTTCAACTGAATTCACATTGACATTTGGCCAGGGCGAAATGGTATCATATCAACAAAAACAAACAGTAAAAACTGCTGAAGTATATGGGCACCGTAAATATCACACCGCACCACCGTTTATTTTCTTTTACCCCCACTCAATCGTATTAAAATTGAAGTTCACCCGTTATCTCCTATTTATTACTATATAATAAACTTCGCCTCTGTTTCTGACAGGAGCTTTCCAGACCACAGGGTGACACGAATGACCTAGCTTTTCAGTTTTCCATTCTCAATGCATGGGATTTACACGAGGCGGTTATTCCAGTGAGGTGAGTAAAATGTCTGTAAGATTGTGTTAAAATAATTCCTAAATTGAAGAGGGTTAGGATGAGAAAACCAGATCTCCACCTAATAAAGTTAACCCCAAACTTATTTTCTAGTAAAAGTCGTTCCACACTATCCCACCGAGTACCAACACATGTCAAAAAAAATGGGAAGAAATCCTGTATAATAGTGTGGAAACAAATTATGAAATATCATCTCACATAACTTGACGGCACATCCGACACGATTTGACATGTGTTAATACATGAAAATATTTAGGATCGGTTCTAAAACCATCTCACTTTCTATCCCACTTGGGCGTTGGAGGTTATGGTGAAACTGATTTTTTTTTTATGATGCAAGTGTGGAAACAATATTTGAAAGTCCGTTACATCACACAAATTTGGCAGTCGTATGAAATTTCTTCACACTTCATGTTGACATGTGTCAATGCTATTCGGGATAGTGTAGAGGCACTATAACGACGTAGACGCCATCTCTTCTTATTCAGCCAGCCATGTTTATATTTTTGAGGATATAAACCACTCCACGATCTCTAAAAATATAAAATGGCTTATTATTTAATTTTGAGCATCTGTCAGATTCACAAAAACCCTTCTGTCACTTTCAAAATCACCTAGTTTCTAAAATTCCACTTTCCAGTTTACCTTTGTCTTCTACAATCAAGACTTCCAGTAACTGGAAGTGCTCTACTCTCTATGATTATTTTTTTCTACAATTCTTCTTCCTGTCAAATTTCAAATTTATTCATCATCAACATTCGACGGAGACCGGCCCAATGCCTAATCATTTTGTTTTGTTTTGTTTTATTCTTTTAGGTTTCTTTTTTTTTATTTACACATAACATTATCAACTAGGTAAACTCATTTCTATTTCTTTTTAATGTTTCTTTCACTTTCAGTGGGCCAGCGACCTGTTTCATCATGGGATATGAGATATTGATAGCCTATGAGGGTAGGTATCTTCACTCCAGTTTCCTTTGCAGGTCAGGTATGTCTACCTGAGGCAAATAAAGATGGGCGTCCGCAACAATACATAGGTTCATAAGACATTCTCAACTAGTAAAAACACATTCACCCCGATTACAGAATCCGACGAATGAGTTGCGGAGGGAGTCAGACCTAATTTTGACATTTGGTTCATAGTAAAAATGTCAGAATTGAGTTTCATTCCCTCCGCAGCTCATTCGTCGGATTCTGTAATCGGGGTGATTATTTTCATGTTTATAAGAAGGTTTTATAATACAAATTCTATATATACTACTAAAATAAATCAGCCAAGTAGAAGACTTTAAGGATTGGACTTGTTGAATTATTGATTCAAATTAACTTTTTTTGGCCATTAGTCCTACAAATTGGCGTTTCGTCCGGCTTACTCACTTCGACTCATCAGTGATATAGTGAGTGAGGGCTTTGTCATACGCAATTTGTATTGAGTTCAGTTTAACTTACATGGATTTTTTTTAACAAAAAACCACTGTAAACTATATCCAACAAGATTAAAATTAAGCTGGAATTTTTTTTGCCCGGGGCCAGGCATAGTTTCTATATAAGAAGGTTTTGTCATACAAATTCTATATATTACATTATTTGGAGTGCTCACAGCTGTACCGAACTAAGTCATAAAGTTTTTTTTTCAAAATAACTGCTATGCTCTGCACAAACCGTACCTCTTTTCATGTCTGTAATGAAATAAGTCAAAAAGTAATTTATTCCTTAGTTAACGGTAAAAAAAACCAAGTCAGTGACTTGCATTTTCGATTTCTTTCGAAGCAAAAACGAACCAAGTCAATGATATGCAGTATTTGTATTTTTTCCGGGTTTCAGCTGATAACAGTTTTTTCGGGAACGTGTCAGTGATTTATGCAGAGTTTGTAAGTTTTAAGGTAGAACTATAGTCAGTGGTGTAACTAGGATTTTGTTCTGAAGGAGAGGGGGGCAAACTATGTTTTTTTGGTGGAAAAAAATATAAAACAAAATATTATATACGGTGTCCGGTAATTCGTCAATAATTTATTTAGGGCATGATTCTTGGTTATATTTTAAGAAATAAATCGTAGGTATGGGGGAAAACCTTTCTGCAACACTATGATCGGCACTTACCAGTTTGGCTTCAGGCCAGGCAGATCAACGATAGTCCAAATCTTCACATTGAGGCAAATCCTGGAAAAGACAAACGAATTTCAAGTCGAGTGTCGAGACCCACCATATATTCATCGACTTTCAAGCCGCATATGATAGCATAAGCCGCCAAGAGCTTCTATTGGCGATGTCGGAACTCGGGATCCCGAAAAAACGAATGGGTTCAAAACTACTTTCTCGAAAGACAAAGTGCACGCTATACAAAACGCTAATTTAAAAAGTTCTACTCTACGGCGCCGAGTGCTGGACAATAAGTAAAAAAGGGGAATTGATACTGATTCTGTTGTGAACAGACTGTACGAGCTGTACCAAGATGTGGATGTAGTCCAAAGAGCCAAAACACGTCGACTACACTGGCTCGGCCACATCAAGCGAATGGACAACAACGGTCCAGCCAAGAAAATCTTCGAATCCCAGCCCCCAGATTCGCGACGACCAGGAAGACCGAACCTACGCTACACGTACCAGATGGTCACAGACAAAAGGGCACCTGATCTCGACGACTGGAGGGAGCGTGCGATGGACCGCAACCGATGAAAGCCTGCAATAGCTCAGACAGAGATCATGGATCGGGAGCCGGATAGGTAAGTAAGTATGGGGGAAAACTCTATAATTATAATTTGACAATTCTTTTCTCAGCAAGAATAGCTGTTATACGATTGTTACTCACACTGACTTAATCAACCTGTGTATAATGTACCAAAAAAAATTTAAGGAGCAAAGAGAAGCAGGGCGGTAAATGAGTACGGGCTAGAGGCTAGCTATTAGGTACAAAATGGAGGAGTTTATTTTTTAAGTTTATGATTAGGTGGTGTCATATTTGCAGCTTATTCTTTTATTATTTTTTTTTTTTTCACTTCAGAATTCTGTGTTGTAGCAAGCAAGCAAGCTGCGTTCTACAATCAGAGACTCATCACGAGTGCATGTGTTAGTGGTTAGTAGATTAAGTAAAGCTAACACAAGCACATAAATAAATAAAAATTAACAAAATTAAACAATAAACAAATTTAGATACAATATATTTAGTATAAAACAATTAAATAAGGTATTAAATAACCCATACATAGACATTTACGAGAGTGGAACACTGGCTCGCAACAATGTTTTTAATCCTACTTTATTTATGTTAAAATCAACAGAGGCAGCGTTTAAATTAAAAAGTTTGCACATACGATTAAGAGGTTCGTGATTACCATAATTGGTTCTATGAAAAGGAACATGAAAAAGTTCAAATCTTCGTAGGTGGTGGGATCCCCCGCGGTAGTTAATACCTATACAGGCTAATAAGTCAGGAGCGTCAATTTCGCCATTGATAAGTTGATGAAAAAATATTAAATCATTATTAACGCGCCTTTGATATAAAGTTTGAAGTTGCAGAAGCATGATTCTGTGTTCATAAGGTGGCAGGTTATACGGATCAGCCCAAGGAAGACCTTTCAAAGCAAAACGAATGAAGTTATGCTGTATATTGATTCAATACGGCTCTTGTGAATTTCGTAAAATGGAGTCCATACTTGGGAGGCGTACTCAAGATGGGGTCTTACGTAACAATTGTATAAGGAAAGAGTAACATACGGATCGTTAAATTCTTTTGCCCAGCGTTTTATAAATCCAAGCATGGAACTTGCCTTATTTACAATATAATTTATATGAACTTTGAAATCTAGATCAGAACTAAAGCGAACACCCAGGTCTTTGAAATTAAAAACACGACAGAGTGTGTGCTGTGAAATGGAATAGTCAAAAGCACTTACTACTCGTTTTTTAGAGAAAGTTATAGTTTGGCACTTAAGAGGGTTAAGAGAAAGGCCGTTTTTACCACACCAAATATTAAAATTGTCAATATCAGCCTGCAAGAGAATATGGTCCCGATTAGATTGTACTGTTTTAAAAATTTTCATATCATCAGCATATATAAGAATATTACTACATCGGATACATGAAGTAACATCATTTATAGCGAGAATGAACAAAAACCGGCCCAGATGACTTCCTTGAGGTACACCCGAGTGAGCACTAAATGGGCTTGAAAGACAATTTCTGAATTTAACCTGGTAAGATCTTTTTTCAAGGTATGACATAATCCATGATGTAACAAAAGGTGGAAAACCAGAGGCTTTAAGTTTAAATACAATAATTTCATGACTTAGTTGATCGAATGCTTTTGAAAAGTCAGTGTATATGCAATCAACTTCCTCCCCGTTTTCTAATGCATTAGAACATCTATGCAAAAAGGTAAGGAGATTTGTTACGGTTGATTTTCTTCTCACAAATCCATGCTGTTGATCACATATAATACTCTTAGTATGAAATGCTAGGCTCTCACATACAACTTGCTCAAAAAGCTTTGGAATACAAGAGAGCTTTGCTATGGGCCTATAGTTCATTATATCAGTTTTGTCACCTTTTTTAAAGATTGGTGTAAGAAACGATTTCTTCCACAAATTGGGAAATACTCCTGTCCTTAAAGATAACTCGAACAAAAATTGAAGGGGTTGAACTAGTAAAAATTTACACTTTTTCAATAATATAGGCGGAATTCCATCTGGACCAGATGAATAATCATCATTTAATGATGAGAGGAGGTCTAAAACAGTACTCGGTGGCACTGGGATATTGTTGCAGCTTGTTTGGGCATAGGTATGTAAATTCTTCAAATAATTTATGTCGACAATTAATGGCTTGTCAACAAAAGAATTACGAAAATTTTTCGCAAAAGCATTACAAATATCAATGGTTTCCTGCAACGAACAATTTTCATACATGAAGTTTGCTGGATAACCATCTGATTTTTTTTCGAATTAACAAACCTCCAAAATGCCTTTGGGTCATCTTTTAGAGAAATACCCATTTCGTTTACATGGTAAGTGTATAGATTTTTTGAAAGAGTTTTAAATTCTTCAAAAAGTCTAAGGTAGAAGTTGTGGTCGACTTGTGAAAGAGTTTTTAAGTACACTTTCCATGCTCTGTTTCTTTTATTTCGTAGTGTTCTTAACTCTTTCGTATACCATGAGTGGCAAAAGTTTCTATTTTTTGATAGTTTTAATGGGATAGTATTATTAATGCAGTTGTTGAGGATGGAGTAAAAACTAAAAACTGCTTCGTCAATGTCGCTAGATACTGATATATTCTCAATGCCAGACCTAGCTATTTCATCTGAGAGTAATTGAAAGTTTGCCTTTCTGAAGTCAAAACTATATGAACAATCAAAAGGGTTACTGTTTTCAGTAAGGTGATTGCTCAGGTCAAACAAAATATCCAAGGGAGGATGATAGTTTTCTATGTTAGTAATTCCGGAACAAGATTCTAGAACCAGAGTACTATTAGCGTCTGAAGAAAATACTAAATCGAGAATTCGATTTTTAGAGTTTTTAATACAGCTTATTTGCTGTAAGTCAGTTGATATTATTCTATCAAGAAGCAGTAACTCATTCTGAGAAGAAGTTAAAGAGGCTTCTTGATAGGATTCGTCATCAGAGGGAACCCACTCTATATGAGGTAAATTAAAATCACCAAGAAGCAATATGTTGCTGTTAGAGCAAGACAAGTCAATAACAAAATCTAAGGCTTTCGAAAGTTCCACATAAACTGCGTCCGAACTTTTCGGAGGAATATATGCATTTAATATAAAAAACTGTTGGGTCTGTATAGTTAATTTTATACAGATTAATTCAATAGAGAGATTAAATGGGAAAGATAAAAGCGAAGACGTAAATTTATTTCTAACTGCAATTAGAACTCCACCACCCACTTCTTTTGGCTTATCAACATGACGATCTTTTCTATATACTAAAAACTCTTGATTGAAAAGTTCCGTGTCCAGAAAACTTGAATTCAGCCAAGTTTCAGTCAATACAAAGATGTCATGTGAAAAAGCTTGGGAGTTCATAAAAATATCAGCAGTTTTGCTGCGAAGCCCTCTGGGTAATTCCATGAAAAAGTGGACAAGAAGATAGAAAAATGGAAAATTTTTCTCGCCCCCTGTCTATTGTTCGCTAGTTTTAAAATTAGAATTACAAAATATCCTACAAGTAATAAGCATACGGCTAAAAATAAAATAAAATTATAAAAGGCTTTGCCCTAAATTTTGTAATTAAAAATGTGAAATAACGTGAGTTACCGACTTTTTGTAACGTGAGTTACCACGTATTTTATTAAATTTGTATAAAATATTTTCAATAATTTAAAATTTGTGTACAGATATATAAACAGGCTGATAAATTCTTATATCTAATTCAACAAACCTGTTAACCTTTATTGGTTTGTTTAATTTTTAGAAAATATGCATAGTACTGCTACAAAACCCATGTCCAAATATGGTAACGTGAGTTACCAACATGTTTTAGTATTTTTTACTAAGAAAGAATTTATTTTTCCCAAAAATTTTATTTTTTCCTAGAAGTCGAAATCATTACCATGTATAGAGTTTATATTTTGTTTTATTTATATTTATGTAAGTATGGAAATTTTAATGAAAGAGAACGTGAAACTCTCCCAAATGTAACGTGAGTTACCATGGAATTGCCCCTCTTACATTTTGGTAGAAGAGGGTATTTAAAATTTGTATTCGGAAAATTTTGTAAAGATAAGCCTTATATCAAACATTTTAATTTGTTTTTGTATGGTCTGGGGGGCAATTGCCCCCTTTTCCCACCCCGTAGTTACGCCACTGACTATAATTGTCAGAAAGCCACTAAAGCTAATGTCAAAAACCAACAAAAAAAAAATGAAATTTTGTTTGTCTAGTAAATGTTTTTTTTTCCAAAAAATTTCACATTATTTAATAATACTTCTTTTGAAATAAAAGAATTAATCGCTTTGTTACCGTCAACCCGGGTGACTTTGGCCTGGTTGGGTGACTTTGGCTTTGGAATGGATACTTTTTGAAAAAATTGTTTAAATATGAAGGAATTGTTTAATTTTTTTCAAACTTCTTTGTAAATGTTTAAAATGGAATGAATTAAAATATGATCATACTAGCTTTACTTAATGAAAATTAGAAAATAAAATATACTGTTAAAATTTACTTTTCTTAAAAATCTAAAAAAAAAATCACCTGAAAATGTTGGATGGTTTTAATATGTTGCAGAAATATGATTGCAAAATGACTTTAACTCCGATATGTATTGTTTTGTAAATCTAATTCTCTTCATTCTACCTCTTTAACTATTTAATAAACAATATATTTTAATTTTTTTATAATAAATCCCAAATGGTGGGGTGACTTTGGCCTGCATTTTGGGTGACTTTGGCCACCCAGGCTTCTTTCGACCTTTAAAAATATTGTGGCGGAAGATCTTAAGAACTTACAAGCTGGCAAACCCGAGAAACAAAACAGTGCCAAAAGAAGTATTTCCTAGGCCTAGGCTTCTAAAAAAACCTGGATATGGCAATGGAAAATTTAATATCTGGCTTCCGGGCAACTGGAATGTATCCATGCGATAAGCACAAGTTTTAGCTAAACTGGATAAAAAGAATTCAAGAACATCTGAATATAATACCACCAGCAACATGTTGACTCTTAGTTATTCAGTATTGAACTATATGAAGAGCCTTCGGACCCCAGATACCTCGAGCAGAAAGCCAAGAAAGAAAAAGGTTAACACTGAACCTGGTGCTTGTGCCACTATGGCGGACCTCACCTATTCCAACTAAGGATGACATTGAAGAGATGACCACTGATAAAGCTGGTCCATCAGAACTATGTCGCAACCGCAAGCCAAGACCCCGCAAGGTCATCGTTTATATCAGACTCATCAACTAATAATAATACCTTAAACTCACTCATGTCCTTATGCTTGGCAAGATCAACAAATGATGAGTGACGAAGATATGACGGTCAGCGAAGATTGTACTATCAAGGCTGGTGACTATTCCCTGGTCAGGTTTGCAGTGAAGAAAAAAATTACATTTTACGTCGGCTGCATCTTAAACGTACAGAGCGATTAATTGACTTTCTCATTCTTACGAAGAGGTGCTGGATACAGCTTTCTATATATCCCGAAAAAAAGACGATGCACATGTGAATAAGAGTGATCTGGAGAAAAAACTTCCTGTTCCAACAGAAGATCGCCGAGAGAGACTGCTTTTTCCATTTAAAAAATTTAAATTAATATTTATTATAAGTATTTTTTAAAAAATATTAAAACCAGACAACTCAGTGTAAATCATCAAAAATAATACCTTATATGTATATACAAAAAATCTTGTCTTTCATTTGGGTTGGGTGAGATTGACTCGCTGCTTGTAGTTCATATGAAAATGACTAAAACGTCCGCCCGGCCAAAGTCACCCTTAATGGGAGGGTGACTTTGGTCACCCATATTTTAGCATCTATGCATATATAAAACTACTCCATAGTATTGTTCAAGACTTATCATACCTATAGAGTGAGTGAGGTAGGTAAAAATGTAGAAATCTTCATTCGAAAAAAAAAAAAATATTGCAAAAGTTATTCACATTTTAATATGAAAAAATGCCAAAGTCACCCGGGTTGGCGGTACTTTTTTCAAAAACGATTTCTGTTTTTATTATCTTGAATGACATTCAAAATTTTTCGAGGCAAAAATGAAATTTTTGTGCACATTTTTGAACTCTAGTTTTTCCATTTTTAAATACGAGGATAATTTAGAGAATCATTTTTAGAATTCTCCTTATAACGAGTGAAATATTAATTTTAGTAATGGCAGTTTATTTACTAAACCTCTTATTACCTTCGAATTCACTTTTTGTGATTTGGTTCGGTAGATACAGCTGTGAACCCTCCATTTCTGAGTATACATATATTTTCTGCTTGAAGATTTTCCAGCTGGAGTCTGATTAACCCTCATTTCTACTATTGTCCAATTCCAGTTGTGTGCAAATGCAATTTTTTTGGAGTTGATTGGTGCCAATAGCAATTAAGTTCGGAATGGTAAGCTAAAATTAGCTAAATTTTAATGTGTGAGACGAATTCTTCTAGCTTCAAAATCAAATAAATGCATTTTTGTCAGCTCTCAGTACTTGTCTCTAAAAGTGCTGCCGAAGCTGCAAAAGGATTCGCCATAAAAAGGTTACCTCTTAGGAAATCATTTTCAGTTGTTTTCATAGTTCAAATATTTGCATACATCCTTCCACCATGGTGTTTTCCGAGCTATGATTAATAACATACATAAGCTCAGATTTGATAGGCGAGTACCGAAACTTAGAAACTGAAATTATAAAGATTCAATTTTAGTTAAAAAAGGCGATAAACGAAAATTAATGGTCTTCTGTAATACACAAAAAAATTAAAAATCGTTTCTACTATTTTTCAAAAATTATTGATTTTGAGCAGTTTTTCAACGTCCGTTTTTGCGGAAACTATGAGGCTAGTCGCGTACGTGCAACTTTCAGTTTCGGAACTGTTTGGTTGCAAAAATGAATCCTATTCAGCCTATTTAGATTGGGAAGATTGAGACTAGTCTCAAGGCAGTTTTTGGACAAGAGAAGTGAGGGGCCAGAGATCCCGCCACTTTTCTTGTCAAGAAACTGCCGTGAGACCGGTCTCAATCTTCCCAATCTTAACACCGTCATTGACTCATATGGGACAGCGCGCACATGCAGAAACTATTAAGACGTCGCGGTTGATTCGAGCAACTTTTCAGTTTGTGTTTTGCCACAAACTGAACGTAAATGCGCGCACATGCAACCAAAGTGCCTGTCAACATTGTCTTCTTATTGAAAGGTGCATCCAGTGAGATAGATAGATTTTAAGTACGAAAGAAAGAGAAAGAAGATTTCACCCAAAATCCACCGATGCGCCACTTTTAATCATAATTCTTGGCTTCAAGAAGACGGATTTTTTTTTGAGCGAGTGAGAGATTTATAGACCTTAATTGCGTGAAATAAGGAAGGGTATATTAAACAAAAAGGATTTTTTCTGCATAATGTAGACACGCTGTTCATCAAAACGACTTTCAGGAGGAAGACAATGTAGACAGGCTCAAATAGTTGCCGATATATAACGACATCTTTGAATTTTGCTCTTTCCAAAGTCACTTATGTTCTCTGTGCGAAAGAGAGCAAATGTATCTATTCTTTTATTTTGTGAGCAAAAGACTAGGACAAAGTCATTACTCTTTTTCTTTTTATTGAGGAGATAGAAAAATTGAATAAATATTGTCAGTGTGTTGGTTTAGTTCGGCGTGATTGAAGCACAAAAAACAAAAAAAATTGCGACATTTTTGAAGATTTCTCATATTCGCCGTGCAAAATTTTGTTGGAAAACTTCAGATTTGTGTTCAGCAACTCCAAAAACATAAAAGGAGCCACTATAAATAATTAAACCGGAACTATGACCTCTATTACACGATGATTCTTTGCGTCTGATTCTTTTCGAATTTTCATGAGTGCGAAGGAGAAAAAGCATCGGATTTCACCTTCGCACTCATTGAATTTTGACAAGAGTCAGACGCAAAGAATCATCGTGTACTCTACATCTACTATTCACTTCAAGTCCTTTGTGAACACCATTTGACTAGACTAATTGACACCTGGTAAGTTGCTTTCCGCACCATCTGCATTTCAGCGCATGAACCCTATCTGGGGGGACATTTTTGTTTTTCAATTTAACGTTCAATGTATTTCCCATAAGAGAAAAGCTTAAAAAGAGTGGTATTCATGTTACTTGTTCTAATAACTATTATATAAACGGATACAACTTTTATGATTGCAGTAGAATAACAGAGCATGTGAGTTAATAAATCTAGCAAAAAATAAATCAAAATTGACGCCTCAAATGCTTTAAATTTAAGATGAAAAATGTAAACAAACTACCTCCGCAACGAGAAACATCATCATCATCAAGTCCTGTAACCCCGGTTGGGGCATAGGGCGCCAACAAATCGTTTCCATCCTTCTCGGTCTGCAGATAGATATTTTAACTGTGGCCACGTCTTTCTCTGGGAGTCTGCTTCTGCTAGAACTGTTGATTTCCATGTTGTTCTTGGTCTTCCAACCCGCCGTGCACCCTGAGGATTCCATTCAAATGACTGCTTTGCAATTTCATCGTTTGGTTTCCTCAGTGTGTGACCAATCCATTGCCATTTACGCTTTCTTATGTCAACGTCCAGCCGCTCCTGGCTTGTCCTGCGCCACAATTCCTCGTTTGATATAATTTGTGGCCAGCGAATTTTTAGAATATGGCGTAGACAACGGTTCACAAAAGCCTGCAATTTCTTTGAGATGGTAGTCGTGACTTTCCAGGTTTCGCAGGCATATAACAGCACGGATTTGACATTGGATTCGAAGAATCTCAACTTTGTGCGCAAGGAGATTTGACATGAGTTCCAAATTTGGGAGAGAGAACCGAAGGCTGCGCGAGCTTTATTTATTCTACTTTGAACGTCCAGATCAGTACCACCATTTGCTGAAACAATACTTCCAAGGTAGTTAAATTGTTCAACCTCTTCAACTGGCGTCTCCTGTATTAAAATACGCTGATGTGTGGAGCGGCCTGTGAGCATTATTTTTGTCTTTTTGCTATTTATTTTAAGACCACTCGCCTCTCCTTTTAACTTCAGAGCTTGGCACTTCCCGTTCAGCCCGCTGATGTTATTTGCCAAGAGACATATATCATCGGCATAGTCTAAGTGGCTAAGCCTTTCAAACGGTCTCCATTGAATGCCCTGCCTCTCTGATGTTCCAACGCTGGCCGTCAAGACATCGTCAATCGCCAGTAGAAAGAGAATTGGCGATACAACATCTCCCTGTCTCACACCCTGCCGCACTTCGAAAGAGTCGGATAGCTGCCCATTGTGTAAAACAAAGCATCTTGCGTTGTTATAGGACTCTCTTATAATGGCAACAATTTTTGGGGGAATTCCTCTACCAAGAAGTGATCTCCATATACATTCACGGTTGACTCGGTCAAAGGCCTTCTCAAAATCCACGAACATGAGGTAAAGCGGTGATTGAAACTCCGCAGACTGCTCAAGAACGATACGCAGAGTGTTGATATGGTCGACACAAGACCGCCCACTGCGGAAACCAGCTTGATGCCTCTTGAGTGTAGACTCGATTCTAACCTTTATCCGCTCCAGAATGATGGTTGCCATTAATTTTGGAAAAACGGACAAAACTGTAATACCTCGCCAATTGTTGCAATTCTTAAGATCACCTTTCTTTGGCAACTTAACAATTACACCATCCTTCCAGTCGCTGGGATAGATTTCATTTTCCCACACAGCTTGTATCAACGGGTGTAGAATACTAGCCGTTCTGCCAGGGTCAGCTTTCAGGAACTCAGAAACAACAACATCAATACTCGTTTGAGAAAAAAGCAACGCACTGACGCACAGTGGGATGAGAAGTGATTCTAGCGCGCCAAAAGTGGTATAAAAAATGGTCTCCAAAATGCGTAATTTTTTCAGGGAATGTTGTCAATACCTGGGCGTGAAAAAATCGAGAGCCAGTTTTTGTAAAACGTCCTGCACTTTTTTTTTATTCCTCGTTTCTTAGAAGGTTATGAATAATCTTAGTTATGAAGTCAAATTACTGCTTTTTTAAAATGTCGATATTGATCCCATTTAAGGATGGATATCAGCTAGATTTTTTTTTCTTGTTTACCAATAGTGTCAATATTATAAACCATCAATTCCAATAAAAATAATTCACTGATAGTATGTTATTAAAATCATTTTATTTAAACAATTTTTATTTCATGGAATCTCTTACCTATACTTCCATTAGCTAGTCCAATATGTATACTTACACTCCTATAAAAATCGCTACCAACTACCACCAACTAACAATTTTATTTAACTTTTAATGAGAGATAACGTTAGCCAAGAAAGTCAAACTACTCTCTCTGGTGACTCAAGATTTGTAATGTATTCCGTTATAATAAGTTGTCGCGAGTGTTTTCTGCGTTTTTTGGGTTGTTTTATTTGATAAACACTCAAAATTGCTTAAAAATAATATACATATTAATCAAATAATTAAATTTTATCCACCAGATTATCGATAATAAAAAAAAAACTATGAATCCTATTAAAGTGTGAAAGAATACGTGCAGAAAATTTCCATGTAGGTTACAAATAATAAACAGTAAGTGTTGCCATTTTAAAGATTTTTATCTCTGTATCCATGGTATAACCTTCCTTCGAGTGTACATCAAGTTTTATTCCAAGTCATTCGAAATACATGTTTGCCTTTGGGTAAGCTTTTTTTTTGTTAAATTATTACTTCCATATATTGCAAAAGTAGGTAGTATGAATTTTAAATTTATGATTCTTTTTTTTGTTTAATCTACTCCACATGTTGCTGGTCTCTTCGGATACATATGTCTCGTCAATGCGAAAGGCAACAACAAAAAACAAAAGGGAATATAATAAGGAAGTTCGCAATTTATTATTCCTCCAAAATGACGAAAATGAATCTGAACATGATTCCGAAACGAGTAGTAATAGTGACTCGGAATAAAAAGTTTAAACAAATACAAATTTTTAGTTTTTCTTTTTAATTTTAAGTTTGAAAACTATTTTTTCAAAAAGTATATTTACAAAACCAACTACATATGTATGTATATAGTCAAACAGAGAATCGATTTTCGACTTTAAAAACAGCTATAGCATGACATTCAAACTGTTGCTGTTATTTTTTAATATTTGTTTGTTTATTTCAAGTAATTTTTTTTAGAAACGGGGGGAAACATACCCCCCACCTCATACAATTTTTTTAGAACCACCTAAGAATCATTTCTCAAATAATCCTGCATTAAGAGACACCCTTTTTTCGAACACTGATAGAATTTTCTTTTTGCCACTTTCTTGTCCCTAATTTTTGACACCACCCTGGAAAAATATTAAAAACGGCTGCAACGACCTCAAAACTATATAAGCTTATCAAAAATACGTCTTTATTCCATATAATTACCCCAAGAATACTTGAATCGCTTCTCATCCCACTGTGTGACGTAGCCAAGATTATTTAAAACATGAACTGTTTTTTTTTTTCTTTGTTAAATATCAGGCCGTGAGCGCAGTAATTGCCTAACTGCCATTTTATCGAAATTGAGTTTATTACAAAAATTGAATTTGTATGTATTAAACAATAGTTTTGCTTTAATTTTTTTCAAATTAACGTCTTCATGCCATAGTTACAGGACTTTTTATACTTAGGCCAAACACAAAAAAATTAAAAGCTAAAGTGCAAAAGTGGCCTATCTTATGTTTGAAACTTTAAGGGCCAGTTGTACAAATATTTAACTCGTGGTTTAGCAATTTTAACTCACCGACAACGACGGTTCACGCATTAAATTGGCTTCTATAGGTAACATACTTGAACCTTGAACCATCGTTGAACCTTAGTAATTCCGCTGAAATCAGCCAATAAAAATATTTGAACCACGGATCATAATTTGAACCACGTTTGTACAACGGGTCCTAAGTTAGGCCAATTATTTAACTATTTACTCACAGGTGACATCAATGCAATGAACTAAACATAAAGTCAGTACCTTGATAATCCCCCTCGATTAGCCATAAAGTTAGAGTTTCATATGCTCAACGAGAAAAAAACACCAATCAATGTCATAAAAATTACCAAAAAGCACTTCTTCTCCACTTTGAAATTGGAAATTTCAAATAGAATGATCTCTAGGGAAGGATTGAAGGTTAACTGACTCAAGATTTATGAGCTTCAATATTTTAAGACCGACCCTGCATGCTGCATATTGTTTAAACGTTTTTTTGAATTTTTTTTTTCAACATGTTTGTTTTTCGAAAAAATAAGTATAAGTCTATAGACTAAGAGCCCACAGCCAGCAGCTTTTCGGTGTGAATGGTATCAAGAAAAGAAATATTGGAGTTGACAGCTTGAATAAAACTTATTCAAGAAATCAAAGACTTGCTGCCCATAACCGGGGATTAAGTGATTAAATACTGCATCGAAAACAAACTATGAATAATTCGACTTCGAGAGTAAGATTTGTGCTAACCAAAGTTGGTTTTCACCCCTTTTTGGGTAGTCCTCCTCTGATCACGGAAGCCGAGATCATTTGTGTGTATATGTATAGTTTGCCCTGCCAGACCGTTTTAAAAACCCGTTTTTCGCCTTGAACTTTGAATTTTTCAAACGAACTGGCAGGGCTTACTATAGACTCTGGTCCATATTCCGCTTCTATGGAGAGAAGTCAAAGTTGTGTTTATACCCAAAGCCGGTAAATGTTCCCACGTAAACCCTAAAGATTTACGACCTATTAGCCTATCATCTTTCCTTCTAAAAACTTTTGAACGACTGATTGATATCGAACTAAGGTCAAGCATTGATACGAGACTATTGTCTACAGCTCAACATGCCTATTGCAAAGGGAAGTCAGTAGAGACAGCTCTCCACACACTAGTTCGTACCATCGAATATTCCCTCCATTATAAAGAATATACAATGGTTGCCTTCCTAGATATAGAAGGTGCTTTTAATAACGTTGATACATCTGCAATCACATCTGCACTGGTTTCTCTGAATGTGGATGGGTCGCTTGGTGAACTGATTAATCAGATGCTTACAAGCAGGGTTATCAATTCAAAACTGGGCGGCTTTTCGGCAAGAAGATCTGTCAGTAGAGGTACACCGCAAGGCGGGGTGCTTTCTTCCCTTCTTTGGAATTTGGTAGTTAATGAACTGCTGAATACCTTAGAGGCAGAGAGCTACAGAGTGATTGCCTATGCGGATGACGTTGCTATAGCAGTATCAGGAAAACATCCTAACATTTTAAGAGATCTTCTACAAAACGCTCTAAACAAGCTAACACGATGGGCAGATCGATGCGGACTTGGTGTTAACCCCCATAAAACAGATCTTGTCCTCTTCTCCAGGAAATACAAAATTCCGCAAACAGACCCCCCTATTATTAATGGTGTTCCACTAAAATTCTCAGACGAAGCTAAATACTTGGGTCTCATCTTAGATAAGAAGTTAAGTTGGAAACCTAACATACAAGAAAGAGTGAAAAAAGCCACAGTGGCACTTTTCTCCTGCAAAAAAGCCGTAGGTAGTAAATGGGGCCTCCAACCTCGAATCACTCACTGGCTATACATTTCGGTAATTAGACCGATTCTAACTTACGGCGTGGCAGTATGGTGGACTGCCTTGGATAAAGCGACACATCGCGACAAACTAAGCAAAGTCCAAAGAACAGCATGTCTATGTACTACTGGAGCACTTCGGTCGACTCCTTCCGCTGCATTAGACACTCTTCTCCATCTGACACCTCTCGATATTTTCAGCAAACAAACGGCTGCGAGCACAGCCATTCGCCTCAAAGCCTCTTCACAGTGGATCAATAATGAGATTGGTCACTCCGCTATTCTGAATTCATTCGGAACACTTCCTAGTAACACTGACTACACAATCCCACTATTGAATTTCGATAAAAATTTTGAAGTGACCATACCTTCCAGATCCACCTGGGAGGATGTGGAATTCTTAGAAGATCAATCAATTCACTTCTACACTGACGGATCGAAGACCAAAGATGGGGTTGGTGGGGGAGTGTACTCTGAAAGACTAAATTTAAGTCTCTCATTCCGTCTTCCTAATCACTGTAGCGTATTCCAGGCGGAACTTCTAGCGATAAAAGAAGTACTGTCTTGGCTCAAAGAAAACGTGATATCATGCTCGGATACCCGCATCTTCTCTGATAGTCAAGCCGCCATTAAATCCCTGGACTCTGTCCGTATAAACTCTATAACAGCCCTCAACTGTCGATCATCTCTGTTGGAGATGGCGCAACAGTTTAATATTCACCTTTGTTGGGTGCCGGGTCATAGTGACATTCCAGGTAATTGTAAGGCTGATGAACTCGCTAGAAGTGGAACATTACTACCCATTTTACCTGAAAAGGTTAACATTGGTATACCCATCGCTACGTGTAAACTTTTACTGAAGCAAGATGCGTTGAAGAGAACAAACACAAGGTGGGAAAACATCACTACTTGTTTGGCGACAAAACAAGTATGGCCAAACCTTGACCTCAAACGCTCCAAGTGTTTAATATCTCTAAATAGAATGCATATTAGCTCTATTGTAGGTGTCATAACAGGACACTGTTTAATAGGCAGGCACGCAGCGCGGCTTGGCGTACCTTCAAACGATTTCTGCAGAAGCTGCATGGACGAGGAGGAAGAGGAAACGATTCCTCACCTTCTCTGCACATGCCCTGCTCTTTCCCTCAGACGTAGGCTCCATTTAGGAGTTTACTTCTTTAACGATCCTAGTGATCTGGCAAACACAGACATTTATAGTCTCACACGCTTCGTCAGGAGCTCAAAGTGGTTTTAGCGAGTAAGGAAAGAGTTTTTAAGATTCATGTGGTATCACAACGGACCAATTCTGGTCTAAGTGTGTCAGTACTTAGTATTGACAGCCACTTCTACCTAACCTACTATAGACTCAAATGGTTCAGATTCCGTGAGCTGTGATCATTAGCCGCGTTTTATTATCGCTCATAACCCATATGGTTCACCTCGTGAAAATAAAACGATTTGGGTTAGTGCAGTCTCTTTTTTTCTTATGTTTATTTGTTTTTCATGTAAGCACTTGTCTCTTTTCCTCTCTTTTCCTTATACTGCTGACAAATCGCTGACATCCATTCACAATGGTAAATAGCCCTCTGCCGGCCAGAGTGAAAACCTCTATCTGGGTTATTGAAATTAACCTCGATAGAAACCTAGATCCCATGTTGTTTTTGTAATACATGTTAAAAGATAACCTCGACCCAGACCCAGAGATAATAAAACGCAGCTATTATCTAGGGAGAGATGCATTCATATTTTGATTTCGTTGCACTGTTTAATCACTTAGGCCCCGGTTGTGTGTACAAGTTAACAGATGTTTAAATGCTAGCACGTTGTTATCCGTCGTTTATTAATATGGGAGCTATAAAATATATTAAACACCACGTCTTAACTCTCAGAGTGTGAAGAGATATGCATAGGAAAGACGTGGAAGTAGCCCTTAAAATAACACGATTTGTGCGCGTCTTCGCGGTTACGTAAGGGGAACTAAAATCGTTATTTTGCTCATAGGTACCTACTCTGAGAGTAAAAATTTGAGGTACCTAATAGTTAAAGTAAGTGCACGAAAATAGTGCACTTTTTGCAAGAATACTAAGCAATTTGTATCCGATTATGAATATCCACTACACCTTAATTCTAAAATTGGATCACACCATGAAAACATTAAACAACTTCATTCTCTTATGTAAGTAAAAGTCCAAACCATTACATTTATCTGTTTTAATGGCCACACTTTTAATACTTCCAGTGGCCATTAAAATACTTAGAACTTTAATTACAAGTTAGAGGTATTTAGATATTGTGAAACGTACTTGAGGTTGTTAATTGACGAATAAGTTCAAAGTAACTTAATTGAAACTTTAATCAGAGAATGTGAAACAAGCCCTTAGAATTACGAAAGTTACATAACAGCTCAAAAGTAAGGAATAAATAGAACCATTGTATACTTTTAATAGATAGATATGTACCTGTCTTCCTACTTCAACGAGTCGGTATAAGATATCAAATACTTGCATACGTACATATGTATTTGGTATGCTGTTTTCATCATTCAAGTCCAAAATAATATCTATCTACATCAATAGTCTAATAAAAGCACAATATCTTTTTCCAACAGTTCCACAATAAAAACCATAAACTTCAAACTCAAAAATTCATTACTTGGCAGAAAGAAACAAAACATTAAAAGGACTAACACAAGAATTGGAACCCTTGACAGCCTAAATTATCCTCATATCCCTCCTTTAGAATCTTAATTAAGTGTCCAATACCAACAAATACTAACATGTTGTGCACACCAACTTGATGTCATTTTGCTGAAGTAGGAGCGGCCAGCGGTTTGGATTGTTCCTCGGAAAAGGATTTATGGAAATTTAACGGCCAAACAGAGAAGAAAACTTTTCCAAAATTGTGTTTGAAACTTTATTTGGACATTCCCCATGAGAAACCAGAATTTGTCTTCTTAGTTTATTTTTTAATTTAACAATGCTGCAGTGTAGTTGTGGTCCTTTGACAATTGCCTTGGGATTGGGGACCACCCGCATGAGTGTAGGTTCTCGATTACAAATCCCACCATTCTATTTTCATTGGGAGGATTGGGTATTGGGATAAAAGGACTGTTCGTTGTATATTTCCACATCATCATCGTCGTCTATGGCCATGGCCAACAACGCTGACTTCATCGACAATTTCCGAAGAAATGGCGACTGACACGCTGGCAAATCCGATTATATTCGGTTTCCTGACTCAACTTGGTGGTCTTCTTTTCGCTCAGGATTTCCTTCCTTCCTTCCTCCGGCTCTCGGTTTTTCTATCTCATGCAAGGAAGCCTTGAATCCGATTTGACGTCACAAAGCTGATGATGTTGATGAGTGTGGGAAAAACTAAGAAAAGAAAGCGCATCACAAAATTAAGCCACCCAAGGGATTGTAGTATCTTGCAAAAAAAACCAAGGACATTTTGAAAAAGTAAAGTACGGTCATCATGCATTAATCCGTGAATCTCATTGTTAAGCTCCAAGGAAGATTACTAACACATTTTTTTCAGATTTGCACACATTTTAAGTTCGTGCCATTCATGAGCTCTATACTGCCCTGGAGATGATGTGATATCATTTCGTATGTATTGCACTCTTATAGCCGCATGTAATTAATCCGACCTGATTTCTGTGATGGTCGTAGTTTAGTTGAGTTCGACTCCGAGTCTGACTGCACATTGGCATCGTTACCACCGCACTGCTGTAGCCGTTGCTGTCATTGTTGATTTCGCCAACAACGTGACGAAGTATTAAAATTACCAGGCTCTCCAAGAGGTAATCGTATACAAGGCCCTTTCTCTTAACGTGTCTGTCTGTCTGCTTAGATGGTTGGCTGTTTACTCTTTGCTGATGATTGACATTATGATTAGAAGTGACATTTAATACCTTCCTGGATTCTGGGCCACCAGCACATTCATATAGCAACATAAGCTTCACATTGTCTTTGAAAAAAAAACGATAAAAAGAAAACAGAAAACCAAAAATATCCTTGATGTTTTTTGGTTTGAAGTATTTTGAGCTACATTTCATACAAGAAAAGGACAAAAGACAATTATCTCTGTGTGTGTCCTGATGACTGCTTGCAATTGTTTTGATTTCTTGAAATAGCATCCTATTCTGTTGAAGCCTTTTAGTACGACACAATCAGAGACTCGACTCTGTGTAGCTAAATGTTTCATTATTCTGTGAATGAAATTTTTTGTCTGTCATGAAATTGCTCTCGAATGAATAAGCTTTAAGGGTTGAAATAATTTTCGTGTTGTTTTGTTTTCATTGCTGACAGGAAATTGAAACCGCGCATCGGGGGGTAAGTGCTGTTTTATATGTAGTGGAATTATTTCAATTGAATTGATTCTTAAGTGCAATTTCAAACCCATCAATAAGTGCATCCCTGACGGATGATGTGGTATCTATTCTATTAAAAAGTTGTAAGATTTTCAAATTGTCAGTAGAAAATTGGTTTAAGATTGCAATCAATGCAGTCAATTGTATGGGGCTGTCATTTGGAATCTGATGGAATTCCTTGTAGTCTAATATTTTTGTATATACTTATATTTCACTAGGGAGTTGCATTATTCAGCACGCGTTATAAATAATTGACAAGTGAAATAATGCCAAAAAGAAAAATCATAATAATAGGACATGTATATGGGTGATTCTCCACTAAAAGCTCCTTTTCGTGGCCCCGACCAAAAATGGTTAAAAACATGAGAAAATTAAAAATATTTTACAGTTAATAATAGCGTAAGAAATGTTTCTAACTGGCCCACTTCTTTAATTTTAATAATTAGAAGTAATTAATTAGAAAAAAAAACATTTAAGGCCTAAACGTCATTTCCGTAACGTGTCTCCTCCTCGTTTCAGCACAGAAAAAGTGATTTTTTTAGAACTTTTAAATAAATAAAATTAATTCTGATTATTATTATTTATTGAATTCGTTAAATAACTAACGATAGAAAGCTTATACAACTAGATTAGATTCCAGCATGCAAATATTGTTGTTTAATATAATTGTCCTTAAAATAAAATTAATTCATTTATAACAATTAACTTAGAAACTTACAAACATGTGTCTCCAGGTATTTGGATCATTTCCGTAAAAAAAAGTAAATGCTTTTAAATTGAAATTAAGAGCCAGCAGTTTATAGAATTCAACCTAAATGAAGAAATTCAACCAAATTTTCTTTGAAATATATTCAAAACATTAGATTAGAAATCAATTTCGATTGTAATTTTCAAGTGAGTGGTTGAATTCGTCACGTGTTCCATCAATTACGTCATTACCGTAAGTGGGTAGGTATAAGTTTGTTACTTAAGAGTAAAACAAAATTATTTTGTTACAGTTTTGTGGTATTTTGTTGCGGAATGATTCATACTGCATTTGAAAAATATAAATTCTTTTTTTCAAGTCTAAAAAGTTAAAAAACATCGATTTTCGTCATTTCCGTAGCGTCATTTCCGTGCCCTGTCTCTAAATTACGGTAATGACGAGTTGTTACGGAAATGACTTTAGAGTATTTTTCCTTTTAAAAATCGTGGATTAGTTACAAATTCTCCATTTTTTGCATTAGAGTACATAATAAAAACACTTTGAGGACAATGATGGGCCTTACATCCAAAACAAAATCGTGCACAGCAAAATCTTTTAGGTATATGTGGTCTATGATCAGATCTTTTATACTTCACCATTTTGATATCTTTGTTCTGTGCTACAATGGGGAGTTAGGGAGAAAAGATTAATATTATTTTTGCCACTATATGCAATTATGATACAGTTATCTTCCGTAGGCCCAATTTTTAAGATACGGGAAACAATCCTTCGTCATTTGCACTTGCACTGTTAGCTTATTTCTGATTAAAACGGTTAAGTTGGTAGAATGTAACAATGTAACTTAATATTACCCTTTCCGCTTCCTAACGCTTCCATGTCATATCTTGACTTTAAGTGATTTCAGCGTTGATCATTGCAAGTCTAAGTTTGGAATCCTCCAAGCATAGAAAAATGCCCGAATTTTGGGACAACACCGCGTCGGGCTGAAGAGGTAAAGAATTGGTGCAGTAGATTCACCTCCATTTGCGTACACTGGTCATCGGTTATCCGTTTTTCTTAGTTTCCGTCATTAATGGCGTCTAGGTTGATTTTGAATCAATATCCTTAGCAGGTACTCTTTTTTTTTTGACTGATTGTGTCAGTTTGTGCACTTGAAACAAAGCAGTATGATCTTAAATTTTACCCTCCGATGCCGCTTATTTTGTTGCTTAAATATGCTTTTTAAACATTTATGGGAGGCTAGTATTTCATACAGTTTGCCTTCCTTTCAATGCATCCTTTATATAAAATCTACATGGATGTATCTCTAAGCTAGATTTATATACTTATACCTATTAGTTTTTGAATAAGTCAGCTTCGCCCCTCCCCCCATCTGATTCGACATCCTGCCTACGCCCTTGTATGAAACTGTTACCTTCAAGTAGACACATCCCCACAAATTCCTTTATCTTATTTCAAATTACTTTCACACGATTAAAATTGATGCATTTCATAAATGGATTTGTGTCCCATAGGATTCAAATACCTTACCCAACCATATACAGATACGAATATTTCAATTTTATGTTTAATTGATTTTAAGTAGGTACCTGTCAACTTATTAATTTTAACAAAAACAAATTTGTTATTTGCTTTATATAAGCAGAAAATGTAATTTCAGTACCAGACCATCATTTCCATAACAAAGGCGTCATTTCCGTAGCAAGACAAAATCCTTAAAAACGCTTAAAATCAACTGGCCGGACTTTTTAAATATCAGTTATAGTTTAATTTATAACAAGCATTAAACGTGCATCACTTTTTTCTTAAATTAAGGTAGGGGACATTTTGGATGCTTAAATGGAGCTTTTAACAGAGAATCACCCATATATAAGTGAACTTTTAAGAAGCATTAATTTACAGGCCCTAGTTTTATATTCCAATTAGACTAAGAGCCCACAGCAGATTTTGGGTGCGATTGATAGCAAAAAAAAGAAGTATAGGCGTCGAAAGCTTCATTTAAGGCTATTCAAAAAATCAAGATCTTGCAGTCCACAACGGCCTTTGCGAGAAACAGTGCATCGAAAAAAAAATATAAATGCAACTTCGAGGATAATCGTGATAGCCAAAATTGGTTTTCACCCCTCCCTAGATAAGCTCCGCGGATCCCATATCACGGAATCTGATATCATTTGAGTGTTTAATTCGCCCTGCCAGACTGTTTAAAAAAAACCGTTTTTCACTTAGAATTTTGAATTTTTTAAACTGTCCGGGGGAGCGAACTATACACTCAAATGGTCTCAGATTCCGTGATATGTGATCCGAGGAGCTTATCTAGGAAGGACTGAAAACCAATTTCGGCTAACACGATTATTCTTGAAGTTGCATTTATATTTTTTTTTTGATGCACTGTTTCTCGCAAATTTCAAAATCAAATTGAAGGTATGTTCTATGTTTATAAGGTTTGAATTATTATTTTAACCACTAAACCAAGAACAAGACCCCACAAAGAGAGGCTAAAATCAGTTTCTTGGCTTTTTCTTTCCAATTTAACTAGACTTTTAACTACAAAGTAGTAAAAAGCCACGTATGAATCATAAACACGAAATATTAATTTTATGTGGTTTCGAAAATAATAACATCTAGCTGCCACAAGGTGCCCTGGGCTGCGATGGGATAGAGAAGGCAGTCAGAGGTTTATAGAATCTGAACCATTTTACCGATTTTGATGTAATTTTCAGGGACGATAAATAATCGTATACCTAATAAATCAGGAAAAATTTCCGCTTTAAATATCTTTTTTAAATAACACAAATTTGATCAAGTAATATAATTGAGTTTAAAGGTATTGATGTTGTTTTTTTTAGCTTACGCGTTCCAAAATTTTGTAAGCAAAAGAAAACCGACGATTTTATTAATGTACGTTTTGTTGTGCAGACAACATCAAAATATTGCGTATGAAAAAAAAGAAGGATTTTCATGTTTTGTTGTGTTTCTTTCCAATTGTACAGCATTCGTTATAACGGGTGATTTTTTAGCTGGTTTGGTTTTGGCAACACTGGTTTTGACAGCTGACGTGTGTTTAGTACCTTGTGTCACTGTCAAACAGCTTCAGTTTGGTTTGCAATTTAACCATGGATCGTCTTACAAATGAACAACGCTTGCAAATTATTGAATTTTACTATCAAAATTCGTGCTCGGTTCGAAATGTTCATCGCGCGCTGCTTCCATTTTATGGTCGGCATTCTCGACCTTCTGAGCAGTCTATTCGGAAGATTGTGACCAAATTTCGCACCAAATTTACTTTGTTGGACATTAAACCACCAACACGTTTACGTACTGTGCGTAGTGAAGAAAATATTGCGGCCGTATCAGCTAGTGTGACAGAAGACCGCGAAATGTCGATTCGGCACCGTTCCCAGCAGTTAGGCCTTTGTTACAGCACTACGTGGAAAATTTTGCGGAAGGATTTGGGCGTAAAGCCTTTTAAGATACAGCTGGTGCAAGAACTAAAGCCAGCCGACCTACCACAACGCCGAATTTTTGGTGAATGGGCTCTTGGAAAGCTGGCCGAGGATCCGCTTTTTTATCGAAAAATTGTGTTCAGCGATGAGGCTCATTTTTGGTTGAATGGGTACGTAAATAAGCATAATTGCCGCATTTGGAGTGAAGATCAGCCAGAAGCATTGCAACAGCTACCAATGCATCCCGAAAAAGCCACTGTTTGGTGCGGTTTATGGGCCGGCGGCATTATTGGGCCATATTTCTTCAAAGATGATGCGAATCGCAGCGTTACTGTCAATGGTGAACGCTACCGAGCCATGATAACAAACTTTTTTTTGCCCGAAATGGAAGTTCTTGACTTGCATGATATGTGGTTTCAACAAGACGGTGCCACATGCCACACAGCACGCGAAACAATGGCGCAATTGCGAGGCGAGTTTGGTGAACAGTTAATTTCACGTTTCGGACCGGTCAATTGGCCGCCTAGATCGTGCGATTTGACACCATTAGATTAGAAATGAAAATAAAAATTAAAATGTTTATAAAATAATTTTTAATTTATTGAAAAAAACTTTAATAAAATCACAACATTAATATTTTATTTAAAATTAGCGACGCGTTTCGGATTTCTTATCCATCTTCGGGCTTAATCAGTTGAACTTTGGTGTTGTTTGCCAATTTGGTTGTCAAATTATTTAGTTGTTATTGTATTTTGGCTATATGTATATGTCTCTTTTTAACTATTGTTTCGATTGAGGTGATTGATGGCTGTGTCATATAGTGCGTTTTGTTTTATAGTTAGTTTGTCATTTAGTAATTTGTCTTTGTCTAACTTGTTAGCTTTGTAAATCTCGAATTCTTCGAGGGCGTCAAGTGTTGTACCTTTTTTGCATATGTGCATGGGTCTTACGTTTGTTTCGAAGTTCGTGTAATTGTGTTTATTGTCGATGAGGTGTAGTCCAAAGGTCGATTTTGTGTTTGGTTTTGGTTTGTGTTCTAAGAATCTTTCGTAGAAAGTTCTACCTGTTTGTCCTATGTAGAACATATCACAATCATCACATTTAATCATGTAGACTCCTGGATTTGATTTTATTTCGCTCTTAGGTTTTTCTTTCAATATTTTATGTATGTTGTTTTTGGTTTTAAATGAAATGTTTATGTTGATTTTATTGAATTCGTATTTTAATGTTTGTGGAAGTATGTTTGTATATTCTATTGAGATGTATTTTTTATCGGAATTGTCGTTTTTGTTCTTGTTTTTTATTTTCTTTTTCTTTTTGTAAATTAATTTATCTATTATTTCTGTTTTAAATCCATTTGCAAATGCTATGTGTTTTATGGTATTAACTTCGTCTTCATAATCTTCTTTACACGTAGGGACGTTTAATAGTCTGTTTACAAATGCATTATAGGCTGACATTTTTTGTGCATGGGGGTGGTGGGAGTTTTTGTTTATAGTGATATCTGTTGTTGTAGGTTTTCTGTAAATTTTGTATGTTAGTTTATTGTTGTTTTTGCTTATGCTCAAATCTAAAAAGTTTATTGTGTTGTTGTTTTCTATTTCGGCTGTGAATTTGATGTGTTTATTGATGCTGTTGATGTAATTTTTAAATAAGTCGATTTGTCTATGTGTACCGTCAAAGATAATGAAGGTGTCATCGACATATCTTGAATAAAATATGATTTTGTGGTATTGTGTGTTGAATGCTGATAGTATGTATTTATTTTCAAAAAAATTGAGGTAAATATCAGCCATTAATCCACTTAAAGGTGACCCCATGGCAAGTCCTTCTTCTTGTGCATAATATTTGCTATTGAAAGTGAAATAATTTTGTCTAAGCGTTATTTGAAGTAATGTTATGAATTCTTCTATTTGTTGTTGGTTGAGTTTTGCAGTTTTAATTAAGTTTTCCTTTAATATTTTGATCGTCTCGTCTATAGGTATGTTTGTATACATGTTGGTGACATCGAAAGAAATCAGTTTATATTGTTGTGATATGTTTAGTGTATTGGTTTTATCTATAAATTCAGTGTAGTTTTGTATGCTCTTGTTATTTTGTATAGTTATATTGCTTTTGATGATTTTTAATAATGTCTTTGCGATTTTGTAGCAAGGTGCAGTGGTGTAATTAATTAATGGTCGAATTGGAGTTCCTGTTTTATGTATTTTGGGTAGACCTGTGAAAGTTGGTGCTTTTGCGTTTTGTTGTTTGAGTTTCAATTTGTTTATATTGGAGAAAATGTAGTTACTATTGTTTATAGCTTTGTTTATATCTTTAACGTATGCTTTAGTTGGGTCATTTTGTAAAGTTTTAATGTTATTGTCGTTGAAGAACGTTAATGTTTTGTTAATATATTCTTGTTGGTTCATGATCACTGTAGTGTTACCTTTATCGGCTTTAGTTACAAACGCATCGTTGTCTTTTAATTTTTCTTTTATATTTTTTAAGTTGGTTATGTCGTTTTTATATTTGTCCTTTAGTTTGTTTTGGGTTTTGTTATTTTTTAAGATATGTTTTAGTTTTTTGTTCACTATAATTCTCGTTTCATTTTGTATTTCATAAGTGGGTATTGCTTTGATGGCAGATTCAGCATTTATTACTTCTTGTGTGATGTTATTTTTGTTAATTTTCGGAATGTTGTATTTTAGGCCCTTGTTTAATGTTTCTATTTCAGATTGTGTGAGTTGAATATTTGTTTTATTTATTAATCTAGGGTAAAATGTGTGCTTATTGTTCAGGTGTGTTGCGGGTTCTATTCTAGCAAGTTTTTGTAATTTGTCTTGATGTTTTAGTGTGATTTCTTTTGCAATTTGTATGGTGTGTTGATTTATGTTGTATATATGAATATCTGCGGCTATGAAATGTAGTTTGCTGTATAATTGTAAGTGTAGTTTGTATAATTCGTTATTAAGAGTAGTTTTTTTGCTATATAGATATTTTATTTCTTCTTTAATGCGGATTACTTGTGCTATATTTTGTGTTTTTTGGGCGGCAATTGATGTTATTTTTGTTTTTATTTGTGCATATTTTGGTATTATTTTTCTGTTGAGACATTGTTTGTTAAACTTAATGCTGAGGTTGGCTTTGGTCAACTTAGTTTTGATGTTTTGGTATTTATAGACAATATGTGCTTCTTCAGCTAGTGTATTTCTTTTTGGTGTTGTCTCCATGTTGTGTGTATATATAGAAATGAAAATAAAAATTAAAATGTTTATAAAATAATTTTTAATTTATTGAAAAAAACTTTAATAAAATCACAACATTAATATTTTATTTAAAATTAGCGACGCGTTTCGGATTTCTTATCCATCTTCGGGCTTAATCAGTTGAACTTTGGTGTTGTTTGCCAATTTGGTTGTCAAATTATTTAGTTGTTATTGTATTTTGGCTATATGTATATGTCTCTTTTTAACTATTGTTTCGATTGAGGTGATTGATGGCTGTGTCATATAGTGCGTTTTGTTTTATAGTTAGTTTGTCATTTAGTAATTTGTCTTTGTCTAACTTGTTAGCTTTGTAAATCTCGAATTCTTCGAGGGCGTCAAGTGTTGTACCTTTTTTGCATATGTGCATGGGTCTTACGTTTGTTTCGAAGTTCGTGTAATTGTGTTTATTGTCGATGAGGTGTAGTCCAAAGGTCGATTTTGTGTTTGGTTTTGGTTTGTGTTCTAAGAATCTTTCGTAGAAAGTTCTACCTGTTTGTCCTATGTAGAACATATCACAATCATCACATTTAATCATGTAGACTCCTGGATTTGGTTTTATTTCGCTCTTAGGTTTTTCTTTCAATATTTTATGTATGTTGTTTTTGGTTTTAAATGAAATGTTTATGTTGATTTTATTGAATTCGTATTTTAATGTTTGTGGAAGTATGTTTGTATATTCTATTGAGATGTATTTTTTATCGGAATTGTCGTTTTTGTTCTTGTTTTTTATTTTCTTTTTCTTTTTGTAAATTAATTTATCTATTATTTCTGTTTTAAATCCATTTGCAAATGCTATGTGTTTTATGGACTCAGCGGATGGGCTACCTGAGACGCAGCCGCGGTCAATATTTGCATGAAATTATCTTTAAACATTAAATTGCAAGGTTCAAACTATCGATTCAAATAAATATTTCATTCATTTTTTCGAATTTTTTGTGTTTTTTTTTTTTTTAAAGTTCTAAACCTCTTAAAAAATCACCCGTTATAAAGTAGTAAAATTTGTCAATGTTCTTTATTTAGAGATACCAATGAACTTCAAATGGTGATTCGTCATATTGGACATTCGTTACATAGGCATTCGTTATACTGGACGTCCAGTGTACGACTGAAATAAATCAGCCAAGTAGAAGACTTAGCATTAAGGACTTGTTGAATTATTGATTCAAAAAAGCTTTTTATGGCCTTTAGTCCTACAAATTGGCGTTTCGTCCGGCTTACTCACTTGGACTCATCAATGACATAGTGAGGGCCTTGTTATACGCAATTTGTATAAAGTTCGGTTCAACTTACATATTTTTCAATAAAAAACCACTGTAAACTATATCCAACAAGATTAGAATGTCTAATCATTAAGCTGGAGGGTTTTTTGCCCGAGGCCTGGTATAGTTTCTATTAGAAGTTTCTTTTATAATACAAATTCTTTATGCTAGGTACTGAAATAAATCAGCCAAGTAGAAGACTTATGTAGTATAGGATTTGTATTCTAGATTTGTAACTTCTTATAGAAACTTTGCCATGCCCCGGACATAAAAACTTCTAGCTTAATGATTAGGAATTCTAATAAAATAACTATTTTGCAAAAAACACAAATAAAACAATTAATTTGTTTGAAAAATGAAGTTCCTTATTGAGAAACAAAAACAAAATTTTACACTTTTTTCCGAAAAAGAAAAACGCAATAATTTTTTATTTTTATATAATTTTATTGGATGCATTTCGGCGGCGGTTAACGTGCCATCATCAGCTTCACGCTTGTAAACTGAAGTTTAAGAAATAAAACAAACGTCAATTTTTCTTTTAAATAAAAACATAGAATAGAGAAAATATTACAAAAACAATAGAGGGAGAGAGATTAACTTTAATAAATGTCATATTTTTGTGCATAAACGAAAGAACAAAGAGACAAATTAAGAGAAATGATAACAATGATAAGAGTGTCATTATTGTATGAATAAAAGTCATCTCGCAAATTTAAATAATTGTGAAGTGATGTTTCCATTGCCTGTATTCATAAGGTTTTTTCCTTCGGAAATGTACATCGCTTCATAGGCACCTAATTTTCGATCTTCGGTGACGTGTTTGATTAATTTGCAGTTGTCGTTGAAGTTGCCTATGTTGTGTGGTGGGTCGTTCATATTCAAATGATCTCAGATTCTGTGATATGGGTTCCGCGGAGCTTATCTAGGGAGGGGTGTAAACCGATTTCGGCGAACACGATTATCCTCGAAGTTGCATTCATATTTTTTTTTTTTCGATGCACTGCTTTTCGCAAATGCCCCAGTTGTGGACTGCAAGACTTAGATTTTTTGAATAGCCTTTAATGAAGCTTTCGACGCCTATACTTCTTTTTTTGCTATCACTCACACCCAAAATCTGCTGTGGGCTCTTAGTCTATATATATATCTCTTATAGTTAAAATGTTAGGTATTTGGCGCCAAAAACTGGTACTTTTTTTAAATTGGCTCAAAAGCGCTACACTTTATATTCTTATGTATGAAATGCGGTACTAGGACAAACGGTTTAAGGGTTTATAATATGATCGGCACTCACGCATTGACCATGACAAGAATGACGTTTGCTTGCACAAAATAGTGCTCCTTTTCTAAACCAGGGGCAGATCCAGAGTAGAATTTGGAGGGGGACACACATAAACTTTTCTTATACAGAAACTTTAATCTATACAAGGTGTCCGATAAACATTGAATAATCCTGAAACGGCGTATTGCCCACATTATGACTGCTCTGAAACCGGAAATAAAAATGGGCTATCTCAAAGGGTACTCAAAATAGATGCATTTTTTCGTTCAGTGTATTTTTCTTTTACTTACTTTACGTTTTTGAATACCATGAATACAAATGGATGAATTCCATCGATTTTCTTTTGCAGCAATTTTCTACACTATTGGTGCCAAAACATTATTGGTAGAATATTTTATTAGCTCTGGGACTTTTTTTGTTAAAAAAAATATATTTGTTTTTAATTACAAAAATTGAAAAAAGAAAAAAACTAAAAAGTTTAAGTATCTCTGGTATAAAAAATTCGTATGGAAACCCTGGTGGCAAACATTTTTTAAATTTGGCGCAACAGATGTAGATTTCAGGATGGTAAAATTTTTTACAGTATCTAGAGTAAATGGGTTACTAGCCACATTTTATTATACTCATGATCTGATCCGGATCAGATCATGAAAAATAAAACAGACAGGATCTTAGTTATATACCCGTCTCTTTTTGCCTTATGTTTTTTTATTTGTCATGCATCTGTTGCCTCTTTTCTTGGCACTATTGAGACACATTCACAATAGTCATTTTTGGATCATTGAAATAGATCCAGATAAAAAGCAGGATTCCATGTTGTTTTTGTAATCGCGTGTTAGAAATTGATCCGGATCAGATCATGTGGATATTAAATTGCGGCTATTATTATTGGCAATATGCAAAAAGAGCGAAATTAATAAAATAATTTACTTCGTTACGTCCAGTCAATGAAGGAAAAAAATGCAAACAAAAATTCAACAGTTTTGAAACTTGGCACCCTTTTTAAGAATGGTCTAGCGATGTTGTGTAAAAAAGTCCCCATTAATCCGAGGCGAGCTCTAGCGGCAGGAACGTGCAACACTTTCATTTGTTTGTTTTTCGCATTTATCTTTGAAATTATTTGACATATCAAAAACTTTTCTGAGAAAGAAAGATAGCTTATGAAAAATGTCCATATCTCTTAAAGCTAAAAAGTTATTTGGCGCCAAAAGTTGGTACTTTTTAAAATTTCCTAAAAAGCGCTACATTTTATATGCTTAAGTATGTAATATGGTTCTGGTGCTAACGTTTTAAGGATTTATAATATATGATCGACATTCAAGCATTCAAAATGCCAAGAATGACGAATGTTTGTACATTTTTTTCTTAGAATACAACAACTTATCATTGAGATTGAATCCATAAATCCCATTCTGCATGAATAAGGGGACAGCCGTGTAAAAAAAGATATTATCGACTTGCTGCTTTCTGCAACTTGCTTTTGAAGTTTCTGAAATGGGATTTGTAGGATATACAGAAGATGTTCAAATATATGAACGGGCTTGGCAAAATCCTTGGGTGCTCGGACAGTAGAACGCTTAAAATGTTAGCGCTAGCACCGCATTTCATACTTGAGAGTACAAAATGCAGCGCTTCTTAGGTAATTGAAAAAAGTACCAGTTTTTGCAGCCAAATAACTCTTAAGCTATAAGAGAAATGAAAAATTTGGTTATAATGATTATTGTAGAAAATTTTATAAGCTGTTCTTCTGTCTCAGATTATTTTTTAATGTTACCTACTATGTTATGATGTTTTTTTCAAAAATTGTTAGCAAGTACTACTTTCCTCAAAAACGTGAACACTACGACCATGGATGAACAATTTGTATTGTTTTTATTCTTGAGTAACTGTTCTATTTGATAGGTGGTAAAATTTAATATTAGTTGCTGGATTTTTCTTATTATAATTTTATTTTAATTATTTTTTCAATTCAAATATTTATTTTCAAAAAAGTTTGACAACTCAACTTTGCTTACTCCTATTTGTTTACAATTTAAAAAAAAAAACAACAGTAACCACTGGGAACATATTTTTTGCATATTTTTTCTGGAAGGGTCATAAGGAATGCTATAGCCAGTGGCAATGTTATTCATTATTTACAGGAAACCCTGAATAGACGATATTCTTTCCAACAAATAATCCACAAAATACCTATTATTTATTATTATAATAAAATATGAAAAAGAGCACGCTGTTTTTAAGGGGCCGGTTATAGCGATCAGTAAAACACATCAGTAAAAAGTTAAAACGAAAGGAATTCGGAATTTTTTCCTGATGGGTGTTTATAGCGAACAGTAAAATTGTGTCAGTAAAACTAATGTTTTCTTCTTTCTATTTTTACTGGATGTCAATGCATCAGTAATTTTTTTTTGTGTACTGAAACAGTAAAAAATTGGAACACAAACAGGCGGAACGAACTGTTTCATTTTGAGTGACATGACAATCAGCTGATACGGAAAATGAGTTTTCATCAGTAAAATTAAATAAATGGTTTTTCTCAAAAAATACAATTCCGAATCAAGTTTTTCTTTAAAAAAAATTAAATAGGTAGGTAGGTACTTAATACAAATCTTTTTTTTATTGTCAATGTATTCCAGATAAAACAAAATACAGTCGACTCCGGCTAAGTCGAATTTCCCTCTAATTCGCATTTTTTCGCCGTATTTTTGTATTCCGCTCAATTTTCCATACAAAAAACCATCCTTTATAGTCTAAGAGCTACTAGCCACTTTGACTTACCTACTAGACACAAGGCTACAACCTTGTGTATGCTTGATTTGGGACTAGTTAAGTATGAAAACCACGGTCTGGCAGGGATACCATCTGATTTTTTCAAAATGCAAACAAACGGTCAAAATTAACCTACTCGCACAAGGCTGAAACTTATTTATAATTTACCTAGTTTATACATTCTAATGCATGAAAAAAACTATGCTAGCCGAGTTTGGTGGACGAAAATAGCTTGCCAGACGAGATTTTAAAGTTGGTATTAAAAAATGTCATTGATTAGCCAGAGAATAATGTATTAAATATAATCAGTGCTATTTATAAACCCATTCCAAGCGATGTCTAACTTTAGACACCTGTCTATCTCCAAAATGTTATTTATAAATTCTTAGCACCGATTGACTAACTTATCCACTGAAATTGGTTGTCCAAATCTTATTTGAAAGTAGACACGTTTAATGAATAAGGTGGGCAAATATTTCTGGTTTTCTAATTTTCTAGTTTTGAAATGAATGAAAAGCTAGTTGAAAGTGCCCCAAAGCGTACTAAAATTCATTAATTCATTCAAAAATGAATAAATACAGGCATGTCAGTGAATAAATGAGGCCACATTTGGGCAATTGTTGGAATGCGTTTATAAATAACAAGTTGCCTAAACTATTTAGGCATTGACTAGCTGGACAACTGCCCAAGCGTGTTCTAAGAAAATCTAATAAATATGACTGAATATGTTTACTGCTTATAATCCTAATACATATTAAATCAAGTCAGCAAATTATGATAGGATTCTTTTACCGTAGACCCAGGGTTGCCACATATTTCTTCAAAATTTTATAAAATTGACAAAACTCAAACACCTACCAATACCAACCTATAGTTTTCGCACATATGTAAGCTAATGCCATCTTGTATATAAAGAAAATCATACTTAACGAGCTGGACGGTCGAAAGCTCCTGCCAGACGAGCCTACGGTTTTAAAAATTGGTATTATCAGAAAATATCCTTTCTTGATTTGATCTTAAATTTCAAAAAAAAATGTCAAAGTTGCAAACCTACCCGCACAGAGCTGATTTGTACATATATGTTAGCTGACATCTTCTCGTGTATGAAAAACAAAATACCTACCAGACCAATCGAACGGTCGAAAGTTCCTGCCTGATTTCTGATTTTCTTCGTGTCTACTTCTCACCTTCATGCTCTGAATTTTTCGGCAGATTTTAAGCCAATTTCCAAAAAAAAGGAAATTTAATTTACCCCTACAGCGACTATAGGGGATGAAAATAAAAATCTGAAAAAAATTAGGGAATTTTTTTGTTCTGCATTTAGAGCCGATTTGGTCCCATCCGGAATGACCTTTTTTAACGACCACCCTAATGTAGGTACATACCTACCACAGTACACAAATCTAAGGTATTAAGGGTAAGTAAGTAAGTAAGTAAGTAACATATTCATTTTATTATAATTGTTCATTTTTACAGGTTTAAAATGTTATGAAAAAAATTCATTATCATATTTTATTGCTAACCAGGCTGACGGCTAAGCCATAGCTTTTTATTCATAAAATTTTAAACCTGTAAAAATGAACAATTATAATAAAATGAATATGTTACTTACTTACTTCTAAGGTACTATACTGCGCACGTTGTCTAAATTGAAATAAAAAATGGCTGTGAACGTGATGACAAAAACACACGTAAAACAACAACAAATATTGACATTTGACACAAAATTTGATATATGCGCAGAACTGAACAAAAGTCAAAACTCAAATGATATTACCTTTAATATGTGCACTGTGCATACCTACATACCTACATTATATACAGTGTTGGACAGAGAATTAGCACACATTAGTGAATCGGATTTTAATAAGGAAAATCTGTATTTTTGCTATGTTCTTGGAACATAATTTATTGAAAACTCTTTAATTTGACGTTGAAAAACTCAAATATAAACAAAAAAAGAATTAAGCAAAATAACAACATTAGAAAATCATTAAATAAAATGTGTTGGTGTAATATGTGGTGGACACAGAACTAGCACAAGTACGAAATAAAATAATTTTTAACTAAAACAAGTAGTTTTTTTCTAATCTTTTGTTGGGTACCCTTTCTGCTTTAACACAGCCTTTAACCGCCGAGGAATACTCGCCTCTAGGTGCTGGCATTGATGAACAGGAATGCTGTTCCAGCTATCCCTAATTGCCTCCCAAAGTTGTGCTAGATTTCTTGGCTTCCTTAGTCCAACCTGATATTTAACATCGTTCCATACATTTTCTATGGGATTCTGGCAGGACTCTGGGCAGGCCAAGGCAAAAAATTGATTTGCTGATCAATAATCCACTGCTTCACCAGCCGGGAAGTGTATAAAAGATCATTATCATGCATGAATGTTCATGATAATGGTAAATTATCATCTGCAAAGGGCTCCATATGGTTTTACAAAATGCTGTTGTACTGATGTTGGCCCATTTGCTGCTCTATTTTTGAGCTAGGCCCTACACAGCACCATGAAAACGCAGCCCACACCATATACACACACCACCGTGTTTCATAGTTTTGACTGTGTAACGTGGATTAAGATATTGCTTTGGTGGAAGCCAAACATAACGCTTTCCATCAGAGCCAAATCGATTAAATTGCAACTCATCACTCCAAAAAACATTTTTCCAAAATGGTAAGGATTTGGATCCGTACTCCGGTGAACTAAAGCCTGGCTGTAATATTTTTTTTGACACAAGTGTTTTGTAGTGCGTTTTCATGGTACGGTGTAGGGCCTATTGTGAAAATAGAGCAGCAAATGGACCAGCATCAGTACAAGAGCATTTTAAAAAACCATATGGAGCCCTTTGCAGGCGATAATTTACCATTATCATGAACAATCATGCATGATAATGATCCTTTATATACTTCCCGGCTGGTGAAGCAGTGGATTATTGATCAGCAAATAAATTTTTTGCCTTGGCCTACGCAGAGTCCTGACCTGAATCCCATAGAAAATGTATGGAACGATGTTAAATATCAGGTTGGACTAAGGAAGCCAAGAAATCTAGCACAAATTTGGGAGGCAATTAGGGAAAGCTGGAACAGCATTCCTCTTCATCAATGCCAGCACCTAGAGGCGAGTATTCCTCGGCGGTTAAAGGCTGTGTTAAAGCAGAAAGGGTACCCAACAAAATATTAGAAAAAAAACTATTTGTTTTAGTTAAAAATTATTTTATTTCGTACTTGTGCTAATTCTATGTCCACCACATATTACACCAACACATTTTATTTAATGATTTTTTAATGTTGTTATTTTGCTTAATTCTTTTTTTGTTTATATTTGAGTTTTTCAACGTCAAATTAAAGAGTTTTCAATAAATTATGTTCCAAGAACATAGCAAAAATACAGATTTTCCTTATTAAAATCCGATTCACTAATGTGTGCTAATTCTCTGTCCAACACTGTATGTATGATGTTTTATGTTGAAAATAAATTCATTTGCATCAAATGAAAAATGGGTTTTCAATGGAGAACGTTTGGAATGTGTCAAGGAATTCAAGTACTTGGGTGTTTATTTCACGAAAAACTTGAGTATGGAGAGGCACTTTAAAGAAAAATTGCTAAAAGCCAAAACCGCAATCAACGTTTCCTGGAAAAGATGTTTTATGAACAAAGATATAGCGCATAGCAGCAAATAACTATAAGGTATTTGAAGCAGTTTCGGAAGCGATTCTTTTATATAGATCACAGATTTGGGGATGTAAAAAGTTCTACACAGTGGAGAATCTTTTAAGACACTATGTGAAGAGAATCTTTCATCTACCGGCGAACACGCCAAACTACGTTATTATGCTGGAAACAGGGCTATCGCCTCTCTTCATTAAAACGCTAAAGCTACAAGCGGATTATTTGCTAAAAGTCTTTGGGATGCCGGAAACCCGGCTTATCAAAAAAACAGTCCTCAAAGCTATTCAGGACAAAAACAGTTGGTATGGAGATTGGATGGAACTAGCCCAAGGATGTGGTATGATTTTGAGCAATAACGTTGCAAATATAGTGGGTAGTAAGAATCATCTTTACGAAATCATAGAAAAAGTGGATGAGCAGTGTAGAGTGCAATAGCTGAAGCTTCTGGCTCGCTGTACAGATCAATCTAGTTTAGTTTATTTATTTACCACTGCACTGCAGTATATGCAACTTAGTGGAACGGGAAGATATCATTAATTTCGTCGGAAGGTACTCAACTCTCAGAGAAACCAGGAGATGTATTTTTGGATGTCATTTCTTATCGGAGGAGCAAGTGCTTATGAAGCTTAATGAGATGGTTGTTCCTAAATTGTATGAGTACTGCAAAATTGCACTGAAGTATAGGGAGCCAATAGTCAATGATGATTTCTGATGTTTGTACTAATTGAATCGTTTATTTTCAAAACATGACATGTCCACATTTTTCTGAAAATCGTTTTTTATTTTTATATTTTATTTTGAGAAGAAGTGCGTTGACTTCTGAAATATGACATGTCCAGCTATCATACATACGTTATTATAGCGTCGATAAATATTTGTTTATTTTTAAAACCTGACATGTCCAGGACATGTCATGTTTTGAAAATAATAGAGTAGCAAGTATGCTGGTTTTTGGTTTTTACTTAATTAGTTTTGTGAACTGTGAAGTTGAAGAGTTTGTTTCTTACTTTTTGTGAAAGAAGTTATTTTTGTTATAAGTAAGTGATTAAGAGTTAGAACATAAGTAGCTGGTTTGGTAATATATTTTCTTGTCCTATTACCATTAGAAAATAATGAATAGTTGTGAAGAATCCTCATTTGCTGGATCAGATGAAGAGCGGTCTTCAGGAAAACGAAAGAGGGGAATACGAAACACTCAAAAGTATGAACGAATGTGAAATAAGAAAAAAAAAAATAAGGGGAGAGGTACATAAAATAACAAAGGAGGTGTAGTCCCTGCAAGAATGGCCAAGGACTCATATGGGTGGGTTTCCTTACTTAGGTATTTATTTGGATGCTGAATCACCGTCCTTTTTTGTTGTAGATGCAAACGGCTCAAATGTTTTCAACAAATTGACGCAAGCGCGAGGAGGAGTTTTACCATTTAACACTCGCCTGGAAGCTACTAGTTCTTCTGAAAGAAGCAACCCAGTAAACAATGTTGAAACTATACTTCTGATATTGGAGAATAAAATAAAAACATGTTCAACTAAAATTTTGGCAAGAATTTTTTTTCGTTTCACTTCTTTTTCTTTTTTGACGAAATTTCAAAAGTATAAGATAAGTTTAACTACTTCAAAAATATTTTGAGGGTGTTTATTTTCAAAACATGACATGTCCATAACGGTTTTTGAATTATATCTTTTTTTATTGGCATTTTTAAAATCCGTAACGAATGGAATCCAGCAAGATGTCTTAAGGCCTAAGCTTTTCTGTTTTTGTTTAAGTTAAAATCCCACGCAAACATAAAATAATTAGTTTTTTTCGTTTCCTGAAAAGTTTTAAAATGTGGACATGTCATGTTTTGAAATAAACGATTCAATTAACAAATTAAAAATATTCAAAGGATTGTTTAAAATAATTTTGTAGATGTTATGTAAATTCAAATAAAGGATATAATATAATAGCTTTTTGCAAATATGTAAAAGAAAATATTCTTGTTGTCAATCTGGCAGACGGCATCTTGCCATGCTATAAAGATTTTAGTATAAATTATAAGAATTGTATTTATTTAAATGATTAATTAAATAAAATCAATCTAATCTAAAATCTAATCTAAATTCATTCAAATTGTAAAAATTTTCTTGAATATCGCCTTCTCATTAGAATCGATCGAAAATGTAACAACTTAAACAGTTTTCAATTTCATCGAAAAGTAGTCGTTGGAAAAACACCTAGTTTCTGTTTCATTTAATGTGAATCACCCTGTATGTATAGTAGGGTGTGTCACTTTGGTATGGCAAAAAAAAATACTGTTCAGATTTAAAATCAAATACCTGCCAAAAGCTGCATTAGAATCGTAGGAATAAGAATATATGAAAAGTTTTTGAAATGAGATGGTGTTTTGGCTCGCTAAACAACAAGGTTTATTTTTCGAAAACTGTGTTTTTAGTACTTTTTCTGTCTACTGCTTGGATATGGTTATAGTTAATCTGATTTAACTAATTTAAATAATTTTGCTTAAAGTAGGTAGGTATACAAACAATTAAAAAGAAAAAATTAAGGCCATACAAATTACAATTAAAAACTCGAAATCACTCAAAAAATTTTTTTTATAGGTACAATTTTCAAGTGCGACAGATATTAATAATTTTTTCTTAAATCAATTTTTAGGTACTTATCTAAAAAAATGTTATAGGCTTATTTTATGGCATTGAAAAAGAAAATGATATTCAAATTTGTTTGTAAAGAATTTTTTTCGAAATAACCATTATCTAAAAAAGCATTAAAAACATTTTGTTTGTCGTCTCCAATTGTGTGGTTAAATATATTGTAAATAAATAAAAAAAAATTTAAAAATTATTTTATGGCGTTTATTAAAAAACTAATTTTAAACTTTTACACAATTATTTTAAAAATTCAATACTTAGCAACGCGTTTCGGAAGTAAATTCCATCTTCGGGCTAATTAACTTAATTTTTAATAAACGCCATAAAATAATTTTTTTTAATTTTTTTTTTTTATTTATTTACATTACATTAAAAAACGTTTTTTTCGCCATAAATGCGGGTTTTGACCTTCTTTTGCAATGATTTTTTAAAAATTTAGCAACTAAAAATGTTGTCATTTTTTTTTCAAAAATCCATTTCGATGGTAAATTTTATTCTCTACAAAAAAGGTTTTCAGAATTATCTCGAAATTTTGCTCCGTTTTCGAGTTACATGCAAAAACCAAAAAGGGTGCTTTTGCACCCCCCTCTCCAAAATGTACCCTCTCATTTAATAGCTCTACGTGGTTTTCTCATCTTCAATGACCCCTTTAAAGATTGTTACAATAAAATCTCATGAACGTCTTAGTTCCTTATTGCCCTGTTTTTTAGGACATAATAAATAGCCTAAAACAAACGTTTTGTGTGTTCTTTTCAAGCTTTTTTAGCGAGCCAAAGCCAATAACTTAAACGAAAATTTCAAATGAGGAACTTAATTTTAATATATAAAGCAGCTTTATTGAGGTATTAGATGTGGAAATTCCAAAGTTGAAATAAATGACACACCCTTATGTATAGTGTATATCTCAACTACTGAAACAAATTGTTTAACTGAATAAAAACAATATGCCCTTATGAAAAAATGGATACATATACCACACCCCGCCCGGACCCCGGACGCCACTCTAACTCTACACAATCGAGAAATTTACCTTCTACCTATTATTTACATTTTCTTTAAAGCATACTCACATTACAAACAGTTGATCTCGAATGATTCAGCAAACAAGAAGTCTTCCAGTTCCAGTTGATCTGTTGAAATATTTAGGCTTTTACTGCTGCCGGTTATGGTAACAACTAACTAGAAGTATATAAGGTCCAAATGCCAAATAAATTTAAAAAAATCACGCGAAACCAGTCACCGAAGCTAATTATGGCTTCCACCAGAGTAGGAATGTTAAAAAAAACAGATAAACAAACTGTGAACGATGCAATGGCCGTGGACTTTTATCAATGTGGCGAGAGATTCTTGTTTTCACTTGATTTGTATTTTTTATTTTTCATGAATGAAAATTGCATCTAATTTTAATATTTTCTCTTTTATTTCGCCCAAAAACGGAGAAAGATATTTGTTTTTTTTTTCTCGTATCCTCTTCGAAATAAACACAATTAACACAGGTAAATAGGTATAATATAACAACACCTATGATGTACACATTCACAAGATGCACCTGTAGCACCTACACACAAACATTTGCACTTATGCTATCAACGCATACACTGTTGCACCGAAACTATCGCAGCCAAATCGAAGTTATAGAAAACAAAAAACACAATTTTTGTCTCCAAAATAAACAAAAACTAAAAAGTTGCTGCAAGAATGGGACCACAACTGATGCCTTAAAAAATATAGAGAGAGATATATTTTGAATGGCGCGAAAAAGAGAAGAACGTGTGGAAAATAATCAAAAAAAGTTTGGAATGCGAACGTGAATGCTAAAGTGTCGGGTCCGGGTCAGGGCGATGAGGCAGCAGCGACGACGGCGGCGGGGCACGATCACGGCAGTTACAAGAATTTCTTCTCAAAACCGGGTTTAAGCAATATAGGTAGGTAGCCAGATACGTAGCGAATTTATGTGAAAATACAAAATAACTCCACCACAGTAGACACACAAATACAATACACGGATGACCGGACAAGCAATGTACACCAACACACCTCGAAGAAAAACACGAATTTCTTCAAAACGACACGACACGAAAGAATTTTCACAGAAATATAATTCAAAACTCAGATCGAAGTAGGTACATATATTATTTTTTATTGATGTTCAATTACAGTTTTGTTTTTCTACTTCGTTTACAGTGAATTTTAGTACGAAAGGACCAATTTTATAAAACATAAGAATTATTTTGTTATTTTTATTAAGCGATTCCACCGCGCGACGTTAAGTCGTAGACGTCTGCAAAGAACAAACTCAGGTAAAACCTAAAAGCCAGTAGGTGTGAGTTCCATTCCACCACAGCTAATTTTCTCGTTATTCTTTTTACCTGTCCAACAAATCCAATAACCACAACACAACGATCAGTGTAGACTTGTTGATGTTGCGCTGGTAAGGTAAACAAGAAGAGAAACAGAACAGAAGGTGAAAAAGTGTTTGAACACTCTCTTTAGTCAGCGCTTGGAAATTGTCTGATTCCACTTTATAAAACTAAGTCGGTATTTACATTTCCCGATTTTTCCAGTACGATTTTTATTTTATGTTTTTGAAGGGAATAGAATGGAATTAAAAATGAGGGGAAAGCAAAGTGTTACAACAAAAACTTTTCATTGGAAAAGTCGTTCGATGTAATTGCCGAGATGCCGACTAACCTTACCTTAACCAAACACTATTCACCATGTAGGTATTACGCATTTTTAATTTTTTTGCTCTCATTATTTTTCAGTGTTTTGTTTACTAAGAGAACACTGAATAATATTTTTGCTATCTATACATTCTACATACCTACATAAATATCTCTTCATTAAAAGGTACAGAAAATGTGTCTGGCAAAGCTAAGTATAGTGGGTATAGGGTAAAGATTTGTTGAATTCTTGTTTTATAATACTTTACTTCAATACTTTATATACTATCTTAATTTACTATACTTTATCCAATTTATATTTGCAGTACAGGGCCTTTCACTCTGACCATAGTGTATTTCAATAAGTTATCTTTATTTAAAAGGTCTTATAGGGTTGATGTAGTGAGCATTATAAGTTGCCGCAAACCCACTGATCTCTATAATAAACAGTGTATAATGTATCCCATATAATGTATAACAGTTGTTATGCTTCCATTTGAAGGTGACAATTAGGTGGTCGGCTTCATAATTTGACGTCTATTTAACAAAAAAAAAACATTAAGTTGGGTTGGAATTCCACACAAGTGCTGTGTAAACGGAAATCCACACAAGTGCAGTGCATGCTGCAAGTTATACATCAATTTATATTGAATAATTTTAAATGAACAACAACTTGCGTGTGGTACTACCAAATATATAGGCTGGAGTTATATAGCTATTTCACGAAGCCACCTCGATCATCAGACTCATTAGGTTTGTTTTTTTTGCAAGCCCGGGGGAATCGGACGAGAAAAACGGAATCGTGGCTTAGCGACGCCATTACAGAAAAAAAATGGAGTTTCCATGCAAACTATCGATAACATGTATTTAATTCGTGCCGGTAGCACAGTTTTTATCTAGGCTAAAGTTAAGCCCCGAAAATTCTCTGGGCTTAGCTAAGCCCGAAGGGGCTTAGTTGTTGTTGTTTTTAACATGTAAATTGCTTAGCCCCGACGTCGTTTTTTTCGTCCAAGCCCATTCGGGCAAGAAAAAAAACACACCTATTTAGTGGTGCTTAGACCCCTATTACACGATGATTCTTTGCGTCTGACTCTTTTCGAATTTTCATGGGTGCGAAGGAGAAAAAACATCTGATTTCACCTTCAACACCCATTGAGTTTTGAAAAGAGTCAGATGCAAAGAATCATCGTGTAATAGGGGACTGATGGCCAGTTGCACCGACCTCTTATAAATTTGTATTGCTTCGTTTAATTTTAAAATTACATTTATCGGTTGCACCAACCACTTCTAAATCTAACAGGCTAATAAACGAACCATTAAACTAAAGTTCTATTTTCCTCCAGATACATTTTAAAAGCATGTTTAAACGAACATATCTAACTACCTATGTACAAACAAAAAAATAATTCAATTTTATTTGACGGAATTGTTGATTCCAAATTAAAATAACAAAAACAACAGCCGAAGGTATTATATTTCCTATTTATAATTCACTATTTAATTAAATAAATTATTCCAGAATAGTTTATACAGACTGATCTGTATTCATGTGATAACGAACTAAATCAAAATATGGCGAGACGTCAAAGAGTTGTTCAGGTTCACAGAGAAATCTGAATTCGATGACGTCGCTTTGAAATATCAGTTCATAATTTCCAAGCAGTGTGTCGAAAAAATATTAGTGTTAGTAGGTATCTATTGCCATAGTTTCATAGTTTCTCTAAAAAAAAGAAAATAATAAATAATAATAAAAAAAAACACCAAGATGGCGCATTGGCTGCATCTAATGAGAGTACCTTGTTTCTGTTTATTGTTTATTTACATTTTCCTTATTGCTATCTCACTTGCACTGGTTACATTTTTTGGTTCAGTTTAATAAACAGATGATAAAATCCAGGGGTGGTTCGTGAACTGCATTTTAAATAAAAAATGCGTGAAAGAGATTGGGGCAACCCAAATAAATTTATCAGTCCGATAAGTTTTAAATCCATTTTAGCAAAAACCGCTTTTAGTGAATTTTGGTGCAACTGGGCATTAGTCTGGGTAAGGTAGAACTAGAATAGTCGGAAGCCAACTTAAGTGGTCGTACGAAACCAAGCGAAAACAAGAAATTCATATGACGCGCAAGTTAAGTTCTTGCAAGTTAAGTTCTTGCACTTTACTTTTGTTGATTGCACAACTTTTCAGCTTTAAAAGTAAGGAAGGTTAAATAAAAACACTTTACTTTCTGCTGGTCAGTCAATGAATGAATCTTCTTTATTAATTTCGCTTACTTACTAATTTATACATAATCAGCAGTTTGATGGGAAAGGAAATGAAATGTTATTTGATTCGTTTCCGTTCCTGTTATCACATTTATTTAGAATCTGCTAGTTTTTGATATTATACAAGGTGTGACGATGTCAATTTCACTCTTATTGGTGGTGTCATTGACCACATTCATAACACCTTCACCGCCAAAGTTTTTTTTTTTTAATTGTTACAAAATATGTTTCTTTTTCATCAATCTCAAAGAATTCTGAGTTTGGTGGAGGAAAAATTAGCTTAAGATCTTACTTACTTACTTACTTATCCGGCTCCCGATCCATGAAGGGTCTCTGCCTGAGATATTGCGGTTTTCCATCGGTTGCGGTCCCTCGCACGCTCCCTCCAGTCGTCGAGACCAAGCGCTCTTGCGTCTGTGACCGCCTGGTCCCTATAGCGGAGGTTCGGTCTTCCTGGTCGTCTCGAACCTGGGGGCTGGGATTCGAAGATTTTCTTGGCTGGAGCGTTGTTGTCCATTCGCTCGATGTGGCCGAGCCAGTGTAGTCGACGTGTTTTGGCTCTTTGGACTACATCCACATCTTGGTACAGCTCGTACAGTTCACGATTGAATCTTCTCCTCCAATCGCCCTCTTCGCATATAGGACCAAATATCCGCCGTAGAATTTTTCTCTCGAAAGTGCCCAGGATCAATTCCCCTTTTTTACTTATCGTCCAGCACTCGGCGCCGTAGAGTAGAACTGGTAAAATTAGAGTTTTGTATAGCGTGCACTTTGTCTTTCGAGAAAGGAGTTTTGAACCCATTTGTTTGGCCAAACCGAAGTAGCAGCGGTTCGCTAGGGTAATTCTTCGTCGGATTTCCACTAAGGTGTCGTTCGTGGGATTGATGTTTGTTCCGAGGTAGGTGAACTCCTTGACTACCTTGAAATTACTGCCACCAACAGTGACGTTTTGTCCTAGGCGATGGACAGATGAGGCTTTATTTGTTGATAGCATATACTTTGTTTTGTCCTCATTCACTTCAAGACCAACGCGTTTCGCCTGTTCATCAATAGCTGTGAATGCTTCAAGTACAGCTCTGTTGGAACGACCGATGATGTCGATGTCGTCCGCATAACCAAGCAGTTGAGAAGACCTGTTAAAGATAGTGCCTTCCATGTTAACACCACTCTTGCGCACTATCTGCTCCAGGACTAGGTTGAAGAAATCACATGATAGCGCATCTCCTTGTCTGAACCCTGTACACGTCTGGAATAACTCGGATGAGCTGTTACCCATTTGCACGTTGCACCGCGTATTTTGTAACGTCATGCGGCATAGCTGGATCAGTTTTTTCGGGATCCCGAGTTCCGACATCGCCAATAGAAGCTCTTGGCGACTTATGCTATCATATGCGGCTTTGAAGTCGATGAATAGGTGGTGGGTCTCGACTTGAAATTCGTTGGTCTTTTCCAGGATTTGCCTCAATGTGAAGATTTGGTCTATCGTTGATCTGCCTGGCCTGAAGCCACACTGATGGTACGTGCCGATCATAGTGTTGCAGAAAGGTTTTAGACGCTCACATAGTACGTTGGATAGGATCTTGTAGGCAACATTAAGCAGGGATATGCCTCTGTAGTTCTTGCAGGACATAGGATCGCCTTTTTTGTAGATTGGGCATATGGAGCTATTTGACCAGTCGTCGGGCATACTTTCCTCCTCCCAAACTTGGTTGATGAGCTGGTGCATGCACCCTACCAGAACATCTCCTCCATACTTGAAGAGTTCCGCTGGTAGGCCATCCGAGCCGGCGGATTTGTTGTTCTTAAGCTTGTGGATGGCTTTCTTAACCTCTTCAGTACTGGGTGCTGGGACTGGATCTTCATTGACTGGTCTAATGCTTCTTTGTTCCTCTATTGCCTCCTCTACATAATGCCCATTAAGCAGCTGCTGGAAATGCTGCTAAAACACGTCTACAATTCCCTGTGCTTCGGTGACTAGGTTCCCTTCGCTGTTTCGAAGAGCTTGCGTGCCAGTCCTATAACCAGATGCCAGTTGCTTGGCTGTTTTGTAGAACCGGCGGGTGTTGGTGGCGGTGCTGGACTCTTCGAGATACTTGAGCTGAGAGGCTGCGGATGCTCTTGTCTTTCTACGCAGGGTTTTTTTCTCTTTCCTTCTCTTTTCACGGTACTCCTCTCTTGCTGCTCTTGTTTTCCGTTGCAGCATTTGCATTCGTGCATTTTCCGTCTCCTGCTTCAATACCGCGCATTCATCATCATACCACGGGTTCTTTTTTCTGGGTGGTTGATAGCCTATGGTGGACTCGGCTGTCTCCTTAATAATGTCGCGATACTGGTTCCACTGGTTGTTGACGCTTGTGGCTGGGTGTACGGCAGAGAGTTTCCCGGTCAATTGCTCACTGTAGTCTCTGGCTTTCTCAGATGTGCTAAGGCATGCGATGTTGAACTTCTTTCTTTGGGCGGTCTTCGTTTTCTTTTCATTGGACAGTCGGGCTCTGAACTTTGTCACAACAAGAAAGTGGTCAGAGTCCACGTTTGCACCTCGGAAAGTTCGCACGTCCAAGATGTTCGATGCGTACCTTGCGCCAATTAGCACGTGGTCGATTTGGTTGGCCGTTCGACCATCTGGAGATCGCCAGGTTGCTGTGTGTATCCTTCGCCTGGGGAACCTAGTGCTACTTATCACCGTATTACGAGCTGCAGCAAAGTCGATTAGTCGGAAGCCGTTATCTGTTGTCGTTTCGTGGAGGCTGTGCTTTCCAACTAATCCGCCAAAGATGTTTTCCTTTCCGACTTTAGCATTGAAGTCTCCGAGCACGACTTTGACATCGTACTCCGGACAGGCTCCGTAGGCTCTGTCCAGGAGGTCGTAAAATTCCTCCTTGTTAGACTCCTCAGCTTCATCGGTAGGGGCGTTTGCACATATTAGGCTGATGTTTTGGAAGGTAGCTTTGATGCGGATCACAGCCAGGCGATCGCTTATCGGCTTAAAATCGATGACTTTCGATCTGAGTCGATTTCCCACGACGAATCCGCATCCTAGCATGTGCAGTCTTTGGTGACAGCTGTAATAAATGTCGCAATCTTTTCTTTTCGTTATACCTGATCCTATCCATTGTATCTCCTGGATCGCGGTAATGTCTGCCTTGTACCGCGAGAGGACAGATTCAAGTTTTTGAGTAGCACCTGGTGTGTAGAGTGTCCTTACATTCCAGGTGCATACTCGTAGATCATAGTCCATTTTCGTTCCGGGTCTGGTTGCCATTTGAGGGGGGTCGTTATCCGAGGCTTCACGCGTCTCTCTCATAACAATTGTTTTTTTTTACTGTGGTCGGGTCGTTAGCCCAACGCACTAACCTCCAATCTGTAGGGCCATGGGTTTAATGTTGCAATTCTTTCCTTGATCAACATTCGCACTTACAAGTTTAGCAAGTCCTGGCATAAAGCCAAGACCAGTATCCGGCGGCTACCAACTTGGAGGTATTGTAAGCACTTGATGTGTAGGAAAAGATACAGCTCAAGGCCCCCAGTTCCTACAACATCCAACCACCAGTTAAGCTTAAGATCTACTTTAATATAATTCTTAGGAATTTTAATTGCTATAACTAATGATTGGTTAACATATTTTTATACACAAATTTTTACTAATTTTAACATATAAAAATCAATATTGTACATTTTAATTTCCTCTGACGTTAAATAATGAAAGACATCATTTTCAGCGGAAGCTATACTATCCTGTATTTTATCTATTTTATTCTCTAGGTTAGGTTGGAAGGGGTGATAATACGGCAAGCCGCACCATCTCACTCGGATCTCAGTGGATCCATTGCGCTCCCTGGGGTATAAATGGTTAGTGAGGAGGGATAGGAAGGGAGTTAATAGGAAGTTTTAGGTGTGGGAGGCCTCCTTGAACCATCTTGAGTTCTGAATGAATTTCAGGATGTTCTTTAGTGGCAAGACAGAGATGTCGCCCAGTTCGTCGAAGAAGTATTCTCCAAGGGCCTTTTTTCTGGTTCTAGCTAGACTGGGGCATTCGCAAAGGAAGTGAGGGGAGCCCTCCTCTGCCTCTTCATCATGACACCCTCTACATAAGTCCGATGAGCTGATGCCCATTCTGTACATAGGGGTTCCCATTGAGTTGTGGCCCGTAAGGACACCAACCATGAGAGATAATTGAGGCCTGCTTAGCTTGAGTAAGTAATCAGTTTTTTTCTTTGAAATATTTGGCCATAGATTCCTAAAAACCCGACAAGTGTCGATGGATGACCATCTGACATTTGCAGCCTCTAAGAAACTCTGGTGTATTCTACTTTTTTCTTGCTCCAGTGGCATAAGCACCGAGAAGTTGGTTTGGCTCGGATCATGAGACGATCCGTTTTTGGCCAGCTCATCCGCCATTTCATTCCCATATATACCACAATGTCCTGGGACCCATCTAAGGGTGACTGTGTTCGTTGCACCTAGTAAAGATAACATATACCGGCAACGTTTTATCAGCTTTGACTTTATAGTGATTGAGGAAATGGCTTTGATTGCCGCCTGGCTGTCTACAAAGATGTCAATATTTTTGTTTATTACTTCGCGTGAGGAGAGATGTTTTGCGGCTTCACAAACTGCAAGTACTTCCGCCTGGAATACGCTGCAAAAATTTGGAAGCTTTATAGATCTACTAATAGGTGGGTTATCTGAGTAGATACCTGACCCAACCCCCTCTAAGGTCTTGGAGCCGTCAGTAAAGACCGAAACATGGTTTTCATTTATGACCCGGTTTTCATTCCAGAGTTTCCTGGTTGGGATATCTGTTATGGCTACTGGGGTTGAAATCAATGTGCGGTGTAATGTAGTCTGTTTGAATGTCTATGTCAGTGAACTTCACTATAGTTCTATGACCGTAGTGGCCCTTTTTCCAGTTATTACACTGCTGAAGTCTTAAAGCACTTTTGGCCGCTAGCTCTTTCGTAAACATATCGAGCGGGGCTAGTGAAAGGAATGTTTCTAGGGCTGCCGTTGGTGTGGTTCTAATCGCACTGGTTGTGCCAATACATGCAAGTCTTTGAATTTTAGTCATGGTTTTTAGATTGGTTTCCTTTTCCAAGGCTGGCCACCAGACCAAACATGCGTACGTTAGGATTGGCCTTATTATGGCTGTGTACATCCAATGAATGGTTCTAGGGCTGGGACCCCATCTTTTACCAAAAATTCGACTGCAAGTGTAAAATGCAATTGATGTTTTTTTCTCTCTTTCTTTTATATTCTCTTTCCAGTTCAGTTTACGGTCCAGTACAACACCAAGATATTTGGCGGTATCCGAGATTTGAAGCGGAGTTCTGTTAATGGTTGGCGGGTTTATGTTGGGAATACTATTTTTCCTTGTAAACAACACCAATTCTGTCTTAAGTGGGTTAACGTTAAGTCCACAACTATTGGCCCAATTACTGAGCTTGTCGAGGGCTGTTTGTAGAAGATCGCATAGAGTTGGGACAAATTTGCCCGAGGCCATTAGCACAATGTCATCGGCGTATGCAACGACCTTGATGCCACTCATACTTAGTTCAACTAATATCTGGTTAACTACAAGAAGCCAAAGCAAAGGAGATAGGACTCCACCCTGTGGAGTTCCTCTGCATGTTTTAACTTTTATCTTGGTGTTACCCATTTCTACATTTATAAGTCTTGTCTGAAGCATGGAGTCAATCCAGTTTATCAGTAACGGATCGATGCTGGTGGAGTTCAGGGCTTGTCGAATTGCATCGTTATCAACGTTGTTGAAGGCCCCTTCTATATCAAGGAATGCTACCAGGGTGAATTCCTTGAATTGGATTGACTTTTCGATTGTGCCGACCACTTCATGAAGTGCTGTCTCGACAGATTTGCCCTTCATATATGCATGTTGGGCCTGTGAGAGAACACCATCATTCAGTTTTAGGCGAACATGTGTCTCCACTAGTCTTTCTAAAGTCTTGAGAAGAAAAGAGGATAGGCTGATAGGCCTAAAATCTTTCGGTTCGGTGTGGGTGGGCTTGCCAGCTTTCGGAATGAAGATGACATTGACCTCTCTCCAACTAGAAGGAACATAGGTGATGTTAAGACAACCCCTAAAAATGTCCACTAGAATTGGAACAATTATGTCTTTAGAGCTTTGGAGCATAATTGGAATTATTCCATCAGGCCCTGCAGACTTGTATGCTGAGAAGGAGTCAATGGCCCTAGCTACCTTCCTTTTATCTACAATTTGGTTACCTATGTTAGAGATTACACTTAAGTTAAGGCCTCTGTCCACAGGAGATGTATCAGTTGAACATCCTGGGAAGTGAGTGCTCAAAAGTGACTCTACAGTCTCGGAGCAGGAGTCAGTCCAGGTTTTATCAGGTCTTTTTAAAAAGCCCGGGGGAGTGTAAGCCTTAGACATGACTTTCCTTAGCCTAGCAGCGTCATTTGTTGACTCAATGTCAGTGCAAAATGTTTGCCAGGCTACTCTTTTTGCATAGGTTGTCCGGTTTTTGTACATATTTTTGCTGATCTTGAAAAGATCCCAGTCAGCAGGTTCATTCCTGTGTTTTGCTCTATTGAAAAGTCGCCTTGAGTTTTTCCTAAGGACAGACAGCTCTTTGGAACACCATACGGGGTTGAGCTTACCTTTCCTTTAGTAATGGGGCAAGAACTTTCATAAGCATTATTGATGGCTAATGTTAGTTCATTTATTTGTTTTTCAATCTCTGAGCAGTTATTTGTCAAGGGTTGATTTTCATAATGACCCAAAGATGAGGCCAATTTCATATGAAAGGCATCCCAGTTTGTCTTTCTGGGGTTTCTATAGGGTTTCGGGTTTTCTATATTGTGTTCAATTTGGAATGTTATCATTCTATGGTCAGAGAATGTTACATTACTTGAGACTTTCCAATCACTGACTACGATAGAGTCCGAGTTATTGGAAAGCGTCACATCGAGCACTTCTTTTCTGTTCCTGGTAACGAAGGTTGGTTCGTTACCTTTATTTAAAATCAACAAATTTTTCTTAATAATAAATTCAAAAAGTGACTCACCTCTTTTATTTGTATCAGAGCTCCCCCACTGTAGATGATGAGCGTTTGCGTCACAACAAACCAGGAGGTCCCAACCGTTCTTACCTGTCGTTGAAACTAGGTCATCAAGAGCAGCTGACGGCGGAGGCCCCGGTGAATCACCTGGCATGTAGACGGAGGCTAGGATCAGGGGCGGGGCCCCTTTTCTTTCGCACTTCACCGTCGTCATGTCTGCACTACTGTGGGAAGATAAGAGGAAGAGATTTAAAGATTTTTTCGTCACTAAACATGTCCGATAATTACCTTCTGTAGGCCCTTTATTAAAGTAGAGGATATAATCTTTGGACATTAGTCCGCAGATCCGGCCGCTGTTGATCCAGGGCTCCTGAATAAGGGCGATATCAATGTTATCTTTTGACAGCAATGAGGTCAGGGTGGCAGTGGCCAACTTACTGTGCTGGAGGTTTATCTGTAGCACCTTCATCATCATTTTTGTTTTGCTTGTTTTGTAGGTTGGCTGCCGACATAGGGCGCACCCTGACCTCACTGATGCCAACCATCAACTTAAAACCTTTAGACGGAAGCATTGCCATTGTAGCATGGTTCAACATGACAATGGCTTCCTGTCCTATTTTCGTGGGAGCTTCAATGTCCAGAACCTTCCAGTCGCTACTCGGGAAGCTAGAGTTTTGACCTCGGAGGAGGTTCTCTAGAAGTTCCTTAGAGACGCGAGGGCCCGGCACATGAATGCGGACTTTGGGTTTGGTCGGGAGTTCACTTTTAGAGGCAACATTAAGAGTTACCCCTTCGAGTAAACCTTTCATCTCCTTGATCCTTGCTTGGAGCCTTTTTAGTGTGGGTTCGTCCCTACACGTCAGGATTTTGAAACCCTTGACGGTCGACAGTGGCCCGAATTTCGGCACAAAACCAGTGGAAGCGAGAATTTCGGCGTTTATAAAGTCAAGGATCTTTATCTCTACCTGAGCCCACTGCTCACTGGTTAGCAGCCTATCGGAGCTCCCTTCATTGATGACAGCCACCTGAAGGCTTTGTGTCACTACGTCTGCCAGCGTGCCTGCGCTATTCTATTCTATTCTCTAAATATCTCAACTTTGGCATTTGATCTAAGTACAGTGATTGTCTTTTCATGTCGTTATTAAGTTCGGAAATTGAATTAAGCAATTCTGTTTTCTAATTTCTGTCTTGTTCTTTAGCTTTTCTGAGAATATTGAAAATATCATCCAAATGCCTATTAATCGAAATTTGTTTGTTCGAATTCAAAATAGCATTGTGAATATTTTCTTCGTTGATTTTCAAGTGTTCTAATATTTCGATGGTAGTGTATCATATCTCTTCATGAATTGGAGTTACCTGTAGTAGCTCCTGTACTGCTGGTATTACTATTACCAAAATTATCACGTTGATCAAAATCTGTCATTTTGAGAGGTCTTTTAATATTTGAAACATGTACATTCTTTAAAGGATTTAATCTATAATAAGGCTCATCTTTATGTCTGAGTCTCTTATAATTCCTAATATGTCCTATATCTCTATTTTCATTGTAATATTCTCTACTTAAATTCCTTTTGTTAATTATATTTTCCTTTGTCTTTTCTATTCTTGCTCCTAAATTTTGACTATCTTCTTCATCTTTTGCCTGTCTAGGTGAACATTTTATTGTGGAGTGATAACGATCGTTATAGTTTCCTATAGCCATCTGAAACAACCAAACACTGTCTTTAAATGTCTTTTAAGAAATGTTTATTTTTTTTTTTTGTGGCTGATTTTTAGCTCACAATTATATTTTTGTTAAAAAAAAAAATCACTGTCTCTTAAGTTTTGTTTCTTCGTGTTGTTTTTAAATTTTTACTACAACACTACGTATCCACTTTTTGAGACCACTATTTTCTTGTAGGTTCGTCGACTGCGCCAGTTAAGTTCTTGCAAGTTAAGTTCTTGCACTTTACTTTTGTTGATTGCACAACTTTTCAGCTTTAAAAGTAAAGAAGGTTAAATAAAAACACTTTACTTTCTGCTGGTCAGTCAATGAATGAATCTTCTTTATTAATTTCGCTTACTTACTAATTTATACATAATCAGCAGTTTGATGGGAAAGGAAATGAAATGTTATTTGATTCGTTTCCGTTCCTATTATCACATTTATTTAGAATCTGCTAGTTTTTGATATTATATACAAGGTGTGACGATGTCAATGTCACTCTTATTGGTGGTGTCATTGACCACATTCATAACACGCACATAATTTCGAAGTGGAGCTTTTTCGTTTAGTTTTCGTTAACTTTTGCCGTCGGACGTAAGAGCGCTCACCGACCGCTCTTTCGTAAGTGGGCGAATGCAAAATCAAGATGGTGGAGACAAACTAAAAAGAATTTGGCGCTTGGTGCATAGTTTTTCAACTTTTTTTTTTCTGTTTTATGTATGACGTATGAGTGAAGTAAAATATTTAATTCTCTTTTAATTAATTTATATCACATCGAATTTTGGTGGTTTCGCACGTCCCTCATCTTGGTGGACACTTTTTGGCGGAATAGAATAATTTTGATATCTGAATTTGTAGCTTATTAAATGCTAATTTGTTGCTCAAACCAAAAATTTGTAGCTCGAGTACTTTTCGAGTTATTCAATTTTCCGCTAAAATAAGTCTGAAGTTAGCGGTAAAAATTTAAAATAATACTAAGAAGAATATCGAAATATTACAAATCGAAATCCAAAAGCAAGGTCGGATCTTGTGTTGTTTTTGTAATACTAGAATGATGTTCAATGAAATTTAATTTGAAAAATGTATGCATTTTCCAAGTGCTGATAAAAGTTCTTTTCAATAATGAAATCACAATTTCTTCTTGATTTTTATTTCCAAATTTATTTCGACTTTTTGTACCCAATTTGTTTGACAGATCAGCCATATTTTTAGCTTTTGTCGTTCCTAAATGAAAAGTAACTCAAAGTAACTTTTTAAATATGACATAACAACACTTCTTTTTGACACATTAACCACATCCCAACTAGAGAAATAGAACAGAATGCGCCACTTGGCAAATTATGTTATGGCATTTCAAATCAAGAAATTGCAAATAACACTTAATATCACAAACCAAAATCGCCATCCGCGATTGCAGAGATTAACATCAAAAGCAGCAATGGATACAAAATAATGAAATAAAAAATTAAATTTCTAGAAAAAAAGCAACAAAATCTTCAACTGGCAAAATGTATGTCAAATATCTCTGTCAAGATATGATTGCATCTTGACATCCAATCAAGATATGAAACGGAGTGACTCCATTAAATATTTAATGTCAAGACGAACATTCTGAGAGAAATTATCTACTGTGGAGTCGGGGTGTAAGGAATTCACTCCACTTAGCAAATACCAAAACCATTACGTATAAAATGAAAACTACCTTACCTATTCGAGTTTACAGAGTTCTACTTACCTATAACAAACAAAATGGTTCCAAACGGAATCGTGAGCCCATATCCGTTACAGCCGATTTTCAATTTTACCCATACCGAGCGCTAAGATGTTTACACATCAAAAATACCTACATTCGTATATTAACGTTTATACCCAGCCATTTTTCCTTCTTACATCAACATTTCCTTTTAGTTGTATTATAACAATGTAGCTTGAAAAGCTGTGAAACAGAATCATACATTTTTCCAATATTTCCAGTCAACTCCTCCGTACCTACACTGTTGTACTACAACTGAAAATCGATTGTATCTTTGAAACAGAAATCATACAACACAACTGTCAAGATGCTACATTGTAGTTGATGTAGTAGCGCTGAAATAGGCCCCTGGTCTCTCAGAAGCATTTCTTACAACACTCAACGTCCATTTTACATACCGTCACCTGATTGCAAGACTAAGGTAACTCAATTTTATAAATTTTGGAGATAGCAACCTTTATAGAAGCCTAGCTACTGGAGGACGGTGGAAAGTTTAATTTGTATGTTCCTGAAACTTCACAAATATCCTATATTTGTCAATGGTAAAAAAAATTGCACAAAAAATGTTTAAAACTGTACAAAATAATACCGTTTTTGCCGATATATTATAAAAATGGAAAATTGAGTTACCTATAGTTCTTGCAATCAGGGGACGATATATGCGTAAAGTTTTCCGTCTACCCAGCGAAAGACTGCCTCGCATTCTTTCAGTAGCAGTATTGCAACCAAATATTTATTGGGCCCATGAATGGTCAGGCCTTTTCCAAAAGACTGGAATTGCTTTCAGTCTCGAAATAAACCATATGGAGCTCATCATACGCTTTTGAATAAACTTAAGGAACAATTGTGGAAGTCTTTTACCGACCGGGCTCTGCAATCGCAATTTCATGATGAATATACTAACTTATCCTTCGTAGATGTACCCAACTATTTTGATGACTCAAATTCAAGGGATATGATAAGTCTTATTTTTCGAAATGAAACTGCTGGTTTGTGCACATTATGCAACCTGGATGCAACAGAGAATACCTACCACTTCGTCGGCATTTGTCCTATCTTCAAAATTTACCGGCGAATATTTCTTGGAACTGAAACGATTGATTGTATAAATTCTTAAAATGCTTTTAATTACCGAAACCTAATTGTAAATGAATATCACTAACTTAAATTCAAACTAAGCTAAAATTTAATTTGTAAAACTTTTAGCCTCACAGACAACTTTAACAAGTTATTTTCCTAATTAGTTTTATAAACCAGCATAATCTTGTTTTTATACCTACTGTTTCTAGAAAATAAAATTATTTCATCTATCTATCTAGTGTTAAATGAAATTCTGTATATTACATGGCTGTCATTGGCCTGATTTAACCAAAATTACTCTCTAAACCTTCCTCTCTTAAGACAAGATTCTGTTTATTTCAACTCCATTGGATTAACTACATATGTGTGAACCCATTGAGTTCGAAGGAACAAATATTCATTTTTAAATATGAGATCAATAGTTTGGTTTTGACTTACCTTGGATTTGACTTCGAGAGACGAAGTACTGAGAGAGCATACAACCACTTGGATAATTCACAATGCAGGACACTAGTGTCAGAAATCAACAAGTATTTCCTGGAAAAGTAAATTTCTACAAGAAAGTCGTGATTTGGGATTAAATATGAACAGTGCAAGCTTGAATCATGGATTTTAATTACAAATCTTGACGAGACAAAGTTTTTAGTTTGCTATGTTCTGAATAAATAAGCATTAGTGTGGCATAAAAACGCCATGATTTACAAATATTTATAACATGATTTGCAAATTGCAACTGAAAATTTTGCGATTGGTGATTTTTGAATTCCCTCCGTGTATAGTGTTTCTACTAAGCAGAGTCAACTGTATTTCAAACTTATTTTAATCAAATAAATAAATAATGTGATGCGGCTAGTTGGTTGTTTCATTGACCAACTAATTTTTGTTTTCTTACCTAAACCTTATGTTGTGCCATTGAATGTCACAATTTGAAAGAAAAACACATCTCCATTTTGTTTAACCTGAAAAGCAGATTGCCTCAAAGGGTTGGTAAATATTCATCCTAAGTCAACCTGAACACGTCTCAAATATTATCTTTGTAAACTGACTAGAACCTTAATTTGCACAGCAAATATTTATTCCTATCAAAAAGAGCATTCTATATACTTATAATACATATAGTTACCAGCAAGACCCGAGTTGTTTTCACTTCTAATAGACCCATTTCCATAGATAGGAAGAAAGCATTTATTGTCTTGGGAGTACATTAGTATTATGGTATGAAACGATATTAGAGTTACCAGGAGTCATATTGACAATGTGTGGGTATCTGAATTGCTTTAACATTTGTCCTAAATGACTTTGTGGTTAAGCTTTTTTGGAGATTGGTGATTGCATAAATTCAGGGCCGTAGCAACGATAGGCCATTGAGGAGGGCAAATGCCCCATCTTAAAATACCAATTTCCTGTCTTAAAAATACCATCAACTGTTGGCATAATTTCGCTATTTTTTTTAATTTACAAAATACAAATAAAAAACGGGTTTAAAGAAAATGACTCATAATTGATGTTATGTCTTAGTTTTAGTTTTAGTTTTAGTTTTATTTCATCAATTTGAATATAAAATTCTCTTAGACTAAGATAATTACAAATTTTAACCGTTGGTGGGTATATACAAATACAAGGACAATTCATTCGAAAAAAAAGACATAAATAATTTTGTATACAATAAAAACATTTTTAAGTGCTATTTGTAAGTGTTGATTGAATAATATTTATTGCAAGGGATTTAAGGACGTCTCTTGAACAATTAGAAAAAAAGTCAAGCCTTTTACAAATTAAATTTGCTTCCCTGATGCAACGAGATATAAGCACGTTACGGCCATAATTACAACGATGAAACTGTTCATAAATTAGAAATCGGCAACGTGTGGTTCTTGATGGCGCATTTCCCCCAGTAACAAATGAAAACAACGGAGGACAATTAATATGATAAATTATAATATCTCTGATAAACACCACGGAAAAGAAAATCCTGCGGTCTTTAAGAGATTGCATCCCAAATAATAAACATCTACTAACATAGGATGGCCGTGGAATCCTCCAATTCAGCTTGTAGAAAGCATACATATCTTGTGAAATCCCTCTGTACTTTCTCAAACAAAATTCTCTAGGATTTAATCAAATCTGACATAACGGTTACGGAATAAACGAAAAATGTGGGTTTTGTCTTGACGTCAGTCGGTCTTTGCATCTGATTGTCTATGCGTCCACTGTACATTGAGCTAGATTTTAATCGAGTAGACCAATTTGCTTCAAACTTGGTACAGAGCATTTTTATGTGTTTTTCTAGAGGATAAATTGGAATCTTTGATTTATGTAGCTCACCTCGAACGGGAATCTTCCATACCTTTGCAAATTTCTCAAAGACATTCAAGGAGTTGGCTAAAATTCATACGTGTTTTGTCCTAAATAGATAGTAGGTTAGTGGTTAGAAATGCACAAAACGGAAGTAATACATTATGTACTTTAGACTGTTTCAAAAAAAAAAGTTGTCTTGCAAACAGGCTCAAAAGTTTCAGTTAAGCAAAAAAAGACGTCTCTCAAAATTTGAGCTCTTAAAATTCAGCCAACATCATATTCGTTATGGGAGACCTCAATGCCCAAGTCGGTTTAGACAATAACGGGCTGGAACGCGTGATGGGAAGAAATGGCTTGTGGTCACGGAATGAAAATGGTGACTTACTTTTCGATTTTTGAAACGCGAATCGTCTTGTGATAGGTGGGACTGTATTTAAGCATAAGACGTGCAACAAAAATACCTGGGTGCTTCCGGATGGCCAAACGGAAAACCAAATTGATCATATCATGATTCAGCAGCGATGGAGGAAGTCAATGTGGTGATGTCCGGAGTATAAGAAAAGCCGATGTGGGAAGCGACCACCATTTGGTTCTGATGAATCTCAAACTACGAACCGCTGCTGTACAAAAACCAGCGCAGGATGCAAAAAGGAATTCAAAATTCATAACGAATGCTTTAATTTAAATGACACCAACATATGTCGAAACTATGTCACCTCACCACCCTTAACGACAGAGCCTCGTCATTAAACGGAATCTAACATTCAACAATTGATGAGATGTGGGGGGAAATAAAAAGTGTTTTTATAAAGGCTGGATCCGAAACTGTACCCAAGCGGACGAGAGTTAGAGACTCTTGGATATCCAAGGACACCTGGGATAAACATCGAACTTCGCAAATTGTTGAAAATGCAAATAAATGCCGAAGCACATGTTAAATGAAAGGCTGAATTGCGAAGCAAGTATAGCATTGCACAAAAGATGGTCTATCGCTGTATGAGACGTGACAAGAGGGTGAGGTTAGATGGACTCGTAGATAATGCGGAAAACGCTGCCAGAAGCGGAGATATCCGGGAATTTTACCAAATAGCCAAAGCTGTTTTTGGGAAAAAAAGCAACACCAATCATCCTGTAATGGATATGGACAGTGGTGGATCTAGAGAGGGGGCTATAGAGGCTGCAGCCCTCCCCATAGTCAATTAGTACAATTAAATTAATAGCAAAATATAATACATTACGATGTTTCCTAATAATCCCTAAAACCATAGATATAATAATTGTGTTGAATAATTTTGAATGAACAACAATAATAATTGTATTTTTTGTATTTTATTAAAACAAGGTTGGGGCTGACAAAATTGAATGAAAATATGTTTTTCAAAGCCCCCAAAGTAATTTGACAGAAAAACGAAGATGAGACTGAGCAATTTGAGTATAAAAACGAAGGCTCTATTTATTCCAACCCCTATGTAAAAGGCAGAGTTGGGGCTAACCAATTTACGCCTAAGATGTGGTTTTCCAAGGGAATTGAAAAAAAAAATAAGAATGGGGCTAGCAAATTTGTATGTTGGCTTTGTTTTTCCCAAGTTTTAAATAAATTCGATGTGGTTGGGGCTTTACAACTTTACATATTATGTAAGCTAATGTTTTCCCAAGCTTCAAGGAAACTGAACGAAAACTGTGTTTTTCTTTAGCCCCTAGGTAATTGGCCGAAAAAAATGCTACGTTTTTGTTCAAGCCCGTAGAGCATTTGGCGAAACAAACAAGGTTAGTTCAGTAAATTTAAATGTTCAATAAAATTGAGCGGCTTAAGAACAACACCTGATATTTTCATTTAATAATTTTTTTCAGAAATTGAAAACCGAAATTCAGATATGTAGGTTAGGGATGTTGGAATTTTTTTTGATGACATGACACAAGTTTTTACCTTAAATCTTCATAGAAAACAGATCGATTTTCTAGATGTTTTCGATTATTTTTCTAAATGGAATGCTTGAATTGGTTGAAACTTGCTTTCTTAACACTATGCAGCATTTTTAAATTGATGTTTGGTCAATATATTTGAGAAAAGAAAGCCAAACTAAAACATTGTAAGTATTTTGAGCACATATCGACGCAAATTTTATTGGTTTTCCAGACCAATTTTTCGAATTGTGCTGTTTTTTAACTAAAAACGGCCGCGGGGTCTCAAAATTCCATTTAGAAATTGTGCCAGAACACAAATTTCGTCTTTCAAAACCCTTTACAAGATCCACCATACCCATTTTGAATATAAAGATTAAAATAATAATCCGACACCCCTAATGTAGGTGTCTGTATTTAGTGAAAAATGTTGCCATTTGCCTTGAAAATTCTTTTTCAGGTAAAATTTTGAATAGAGCATGCTATTGTTTTAAGCTGAAATCTAAGGATATCGATAGAATCCAACATTAAAGATTCTATTGAATTTGTCCACAAGAGCAAATGTCACCTTTTTTCCACAGCTCATCTGTTGATACCTTTTGGGTTTAGCTGACCCCCGGGAAATTTTAGAGCTTATAACTCTAAAAAATGTGTTTCTGATGCAAAAAATAACTTTGCATGATATATTTTCGAGCAACCCAATCAAACAATTTTTGTTTATTAAGATCAAACCAGTGTCCTCGAAATTGAAAATAAAGATTTGTAGTTCGAAGATATTTTGACGATTTCATACGTTTCCTTAAAACGAAGCGTTTTAAATCTAAGCTTCTCTTTTTTTAAGTTAAAAAATAAATAAAATTGAATAAATTGAAAAATATTCATTAAATATTTATGATAAGAAATGGTAGAATCATTCAAACTAACTGGCGTGACTGTAAATGGGTTTTTTAGCCTATATCAATAACATGTTTTAGCCAATATCTTTATAGAACGCAGTAAAATTTTGCTCGTATACAAAGTTCTCCCCAAAATTTGGCTTGTATTTTGGCTGAGCAGTACGCAGATCCAATTAAATTTTAGTTTCTTACTGTACATCACCAAGATGCCTGTCAAAACTAAGTGCAGGAAATAGTCGTTCGCTACTTTATTCTCGAGCCAAAGGAGAATAGGACAAAACGGTCTACAGGACCAATAACGACGAGACATATATCGTTGGAAAGGTATATTTATGAACTACAATAGTTACTATGAGGGCTTACTTCAAATTGCTGTGTGAAAAATGTTATTCGCTAAATAGAATTTTGTTCTGGTGCATTCTAGTATGAATAAAATATATTTAGTACGGGCAAAATTTATGAAAACTGGTCCAACAAATAACAACAATATATATGTCATTGGAAAGGTATTTCCATTACCTGCAATACCTTTAATAGTAAAAAAGTTCAATTCACTGTGTGAAAAATTCGAAAACTAACGAATTATTGTGGTTCATTTTAGTGTGAAAAAATGCTTTTTTTTAGTATGGGCAAAAAGTGTGAACGCAAGTTCAACCAATAACAACGGGACGTTTGTCGTTGGAAAGGAAATTATATGTAATACAATAGTTAATGAGGCAGCTTATTTCAAATCACTGTGTGAAAAAAGTTATTCGCTACTTGTTACCTATGCTCCATAGATTTTATCTGTACCAAAATTCCCTAAAACAGCGAATAACTTTTTCCACACATCATCATCATCGTGTCCTGTAACCCCGGCTGGGGCATAGGGCGTCAACAAAACGTCTCCATCCTTCACGGTCTGCTGCAAGGTACTTAAGCTGTGGCCACGTCTTTCTCTGGGATTCTGCTTCCGCTAAGACAGTTGATTTCCATGTTGTTCTTGGTCTTCCAACCCGCCGTGCACCCTGAGGATTCCATTCAAAGGACTGCTTTGCAATTTCATCGTTTGGTTTCCTCATTGTGTGACCAATCCAACGCCATTTACGCTTTCTTATGTCGACGTCCAGCCGCTCTTGACTTGTCCTGCGCCACAATTCCTCATTTGATATTATTTAAGGCCAGCGAATCTTTAGGATGTGGCGAAGACAGCGATTCACAAAAGCCTGCAATTTCTTCGAAATGGTAGACGTGACTTTCCAGGTTTCACAAGCATATAACAGCACGGATTTGACATTGGATTCGAAGAATCTCAACTTAGTGCGTAAGGAGATTTGACTGGATTTCCAAATTGGGGACAGAGTACCGAAGGCAGCACGAGCTTTATTTATTCTACTTTTAACGTCCAGATCCGTACCACCGTTAGCAGAAACAATACTGCCAAGGTAGTTAAATTTTTCCACTACTTCAACTGGCGTCTCCTGTAAAATAATACGCTGCTGTGTGGAGCGGCCTGTGAGCATTATTTTTGTCTTTTTGCTGTTAATTCTTAGACCACTCGACTCTCCCTTCACTTGCAGTGTTTGGCACATCCCGTTCAGCCCACTGATGTTATTTGCCAGTAGACATATGTCATCGGCATAGTCTAAATGACTGAGCCTTTCGAACGGTCTCCACTGAATGCCCTGTCGCTCAGCTGTACCAACACTGGCCGTCAATACGTCGTCCATCGCCAGCAGGAAGAGAATTGGCGATAGAACATCCCCTTGTCTCACACCCTGTTGCACTACGAAGGAGTCGGATAGCTGCCCATTGTGCAAAACAAAACACCTCGCGTTGTTGTAGGACTCTTTAATAATGGCAACAATTTTTGGTGGAATTCCTCTACCAAGCAACGATCTCCATATACATTCTCGGTTAACTCGATCAAAGGCCTTTTCAAAATCCACGAACATGAGGTAAAGCGGTGATTGATATTCCATCGACTGCTCGAGGACGATACGCAGGGTGTTGATATGGTCGACACACGATCGACCACTGCGGAAGCCGGCTTGATGCCTCTTGAGTGTAGACTCGATTCTATCCTTTATTCGCTCGAGTATGATTGTTGCCATTAGTTTTGGGAAAACGGACAAAACGGTGATACCACGCCAATTGTTGCAATTCTTTAAGTCACCTTTCTTTGGCAACTTAACAATCACACCATCCTTCCAGTCCCTGGGATAGCTTTCGTTTTCCCAAATGTTTTGTATCAGCGGATGTAAAATACTAGCCGCTGCTACGGGATCGGCTTTCAGGAATTCAGCTGGTATTCCGTCCAGTCCAGCTGCCTTGTTGTTTTTGAGGAGATTTATTGATGTACGAATTTCCGATTCTGACGGGGGTTCGATGTCAATACCCCTATAGGACCTGCGCATCTCGTTTAGTTGGGGCACTTCAGCACTCTGCTCAACTGAATCCTCATTTAGCAGGGCACAAAAATGGTCCTTCCATCTACGAAGCTGATCCTCAATTGATACCAAAAGTGTGCCATCCACATCCATTACAGGATGATTGGTGTTGCTTTTTTTCCCGATAACATCTTTGGCTATTTGGTACAATTCCCGGATATCTCCTCTTCTGGCAGCGCTTTCCGCATTATCTGCGAGTCCATCCAACTTCACCCTCTTGTCACGTCTAACACAGCGGTAGACCATCTTATGTGCAATGCGGTACTCTCTTCGCAAGTCAGCCTTTCGTTGAACATCAGCTTCGGCATTTATTTGGATTTTCAACGATTTGCGAAGTTCGGTCTTATCCCAGGTGTCTTGGGATATCCAAGAGTCTCTACGTCTCGTTCGCTTGGGTACAGTTTCGGATCCAGCCTCCATAAAAACACTTTTAATTTCACCCCACATCTCATCAATTGTTGAATTCTGGATTCCATTTAATGACGAGGCTCTGTCGTTAAGGGTGGTGACATAGTTTCGACATATGTTGGGGTCATTTAAAGCATTGGTAATGAATTTTGTGCTCCTTGCTGCATCCTGCGCTGGTTTTTGTACGGCAGCGGTTCGTAGTTTGAGACTCATCAGAACCAAATGGTGGTCGCTTCCCACATCGGCATTTCTTAAACTCCGGACATCACACATAGACTTCCTCCATCGCTGCTGAATCATGATATGATCAATTTGGTTTTCGGTTTGACCATCCGGATGCACCCAGGTAATTTTGTTGCACGTCTTATGCGTAAATACAGTCCCACCTATGACAAGACGATTCGCGTTACAAAAGTCGACAAGCAAGTCACCATTTTCATTCCGTGACCCCACGCCATTTCTTCCCATCACGCGTTCCAGTCCGTAATTGTCTGAACCGACTTGGGCATTGAGGGTTCCCATAACGACTATGATGTCGGCTCTCGGAACACTACTGTAAACCGAGTTAAGATGAGTGTAGAACGCGGTTTTGTCTTCCTCGGTCGCTTCATTTGTGGGGGCGTAGCACTGAATAATTGTGACGTTACGAATTTTTGAACGAAACCTTGCTGTCATTAATCTCGCAGAAATGGGCGCCCAGGAGATCAAACAACGCCTCGCTTCTTCGTTCAACATAATTCCGACACCATGCAGTCTTTGGCCACCCTCTCTTTCATCTTCGCCGGAATACAGCATTCTCGTCTGTCCAGTGTCTGATCTGTATTCAGCTCTTCCTCTCCACTTAGTTTCGCTTATGCCCAGGATACTGATCTTTAGGCGAAGCATTTCACGCTCAACCTGCTCGTATCTACCATCGCTGTACAAGGATCGAACGTTCCATGCTCCGATTTTCGTACGTATGCGGTAGCCAAAAGTAACATTTGCGCTTCTTGAAAGACTTCTTCTATTTGTCAACGATTCATTTATTATTATGGCGTCTTGATTGACGCTCGTACATGAAGGATGCCGCACCCCCAAATCCGATGTGCGGTTTACTGCAGCCGAAGCTACAGAAGGATTTTCTATAAAAAGATTACCTCTTGGGGACTCATTTCCATTTGTTGTCATAATTCATGTATTTGCATATATCCTTCCACCATGGTGTTTTCCGAGATATGATTAATAACATACATAAGCTCAGATTTGACAGGCACACCCGCCTTTTGTATGGTCAAACACATAACTGCTCGAGGCCGCCCACTATGGGAAAACAGACGCCTTTTGTAGCCGCCCAATATGGGTTACAGACGCTACCTGCTGCTGCCGTTGGCCTTTTACCAAAAAAAAAGCTCCTCCGCCACCAGACTATCATGCCGTTGACCGCCACCTGCAGTTCATCCGCCTTAAGGGGGCTTTTAACCATCCCGAGGACAAGTTTGTGCCCTGACCAGCATAGCTGGGTTGTCTGCTTATCCCGGCATCCATTCGGTCCCCCTGCACGTTAGCGTTACCCGCCCTCTACCACGCGGAGGTGTGCATAGGGATTTTCCTATCATTGAGCCTAGGGCCATATGGCGTCCTAGCACTCTCAAGTACTTTTTCCACACAGTGATTTTAAATAAGTTGTTATGGAAACTATTATTGTTCATAAAAATACCTTTTCGACGACATATACATATTATTGGTATTGGTAAACCAGTTTGTATAAATTTGTTCCACACTGAAATGTACCAAAACAAAACCTTGGTTAGAAAATAACTTTTTTCACACAGTGATTTGAAATTAACTGCCATAGTGACTTTTGTAGCGCATACAAATACCTTTCCAACGACATACGACTCGTTTTTATTGGTTCCTAGACCACCTTCCATACAGTTTTGCCGATTGTCCTTTGTACACCTTTTTATTCATGAGATTTAGGTAGACTTTACTTTGTTAAAATAAAAAATCGAAAGAGAGAAATATTCGACAAAAATTTATCAGATTTACTTGAGATATTGAAAACAAACTTCTTTGAAATTGTTGAGCTAAATTTGTATTCAGAGAACAGCTGTTTTATGAGACATTCTCCACAAAAATGTTATGCTAAAATAAGGCTAGCTTGATAGCTGGTGTTTGAAGATGAAATGTCAGAACAATCTGCGTACTGCCTATGTACATAATGTAATGTATAAATTCTTCAAAAAACATTCAGTATAAAAAGAAAGGAGGCATTTGAGCTATCCTAACAACATTTTATACTGCTCCTTTTCCAATGATAACATTTTTCATTAGTTATATACATATTTGCATCATGAAACAATTGTTTGACTCTGCTGGCTGGCCAACATTCTGATAAAAGAAAATTGGGTTTGAGAGATGTCTAAAATAGGAGCCTCGAGCCTCTGTTGAGCAGAGTACTGAAGTGCCCCAACTAAACGAGATGCGCAGGTCATATAGGGGTATTGACATCGAACCCCCGTCAGAATCGGAAATCCAAACATCAACAAGTCTCCTCAAAAAGAACAAGGCAGCTGGACCTGACGCGGAATACCAGCTGAATTCCTGAAAGCCGATCCCGTAACAGTGGCTAGTATTTTACATCCGTTGATACAAATCATTTGGGAAAACGAAAACTATCCCAAGGACTAGAAGGATGGTGTGATTGTTAGGTTGCCAAAGAAATGTGACCTTAAGAATTGCAATAGTTGGCATGGTATCACCGTTTTGTCCGTTTTCCCAAAACTAATGGCAACCATCATTCTCGAGCGAATAAAGGATAGAATCGAGTCTACACTCAAGAGGCATTAAGCTGGCTTCCACAGTGGTCGATCGTGTGTCGACCATATCAACACCTGCGTATCGTCCTCGAGCAGTCGATGGAATTTCAATCACCGCCTTACGTCATGTTCGTGGATTTTGAGAAGGCCTTTGATCGAGTTAACCGACAATGTATATGGAGATCGTTGCTTGGTAGAGGAATTCCGCCAAAAATTGTTGCCATTATTGCTACAACAACGCAGGGTGTTTTGTTTTACACAATGGGCAGGGTGTGAGACAAGGGGATTATCTATCGCCAATTCTCTTCCTGCTGGCGATGGGCGACGTATTGAAGGCCAGTGTTGGTACAGCTGAGCGACAGGGCATTCAATGGAGACCGTTCGAAAGGCTCAGTCATTTAGACTGGTAAAATGATTAACTGACTATAGCAGGGTCATCAACTCAAAACTGGGCGGCTTTTCTGCCAGAAGGCCTATCAGTCCTGTCAGTAGAGGTACGCCAGAAGGCGGTGTCCTATCTCCTCTTCTCTGGAACTTGGTGGTAAATGAGCTGCTAACATGCCTGGAAGTGGAGGGCTACAGAGTGATTGTCTATGCGGACGAGGTTGCAATTGCCGTATCAGGAAAGCATCCTAATACCTTAAAAGAACTCTTACAAAATGCTTTGAATAGGCTAACCATTTGGGCGGACCGGTGTGGTCTCGGTGTCAACCCTCATAAAACAGAACTTGTTCTATTCTCTAGGAAATATTGTAGGGACCCCATACACAAATTTTATATGAAACGTCTGAGCATATGGAATTCCACACAGAAAAAAAAATCAGGAAAGAATCACCCTGTACTCAGAAGAATCTTATTCGAAGATATACCATCTGTTTCGCTTCGTTAAGTTCCCGAAAGGAAATAGGTGACATTTTTAATCGTAGCCCTCGAGTACTGATTAGAGCAATCGATATGTCTTTTCTTTTTCGATACTGGCCGAGTGAAGTAACGCAAACACGGTGCGATAGTTTAGCCTACAAATTATATGTACTTACCAAAAGTCAACATAAGTAGATAATTTATTTTGACACAAAAGGGGTAATATTCAAATTTTATTTAATTTTGAATAAAGTGACAAAATAACTCCATAAAATAATTCGTAGGGACCGAGAAGAAAGTTCGTCATATATCGCCACCGCATACAGAATACAGAGCTCCTTCCCAATTAATAATAGCAATTATACTTGACTGAGTGCTAGTTTTTTTTGCTAGCAAGTGAAGGTAAATTTAAAGCTTATTTCTAAGCGCAAAATAAAATAAATATACATATGTATAAATTTGTGTAGTGATCGCCAGAAGAAAAGGGATTGGCCTTCAAAAACCGGCACGTGCGGTGCCAGAACTTTCCTTCTCTGACGTGACACTTGGCCACGTAACCAACAAAACAGCCACGATCGAAAACAGTAGGAACGACAAAAAAAAAAAAAAAAAAAAGGCCCTACACTTTAGAGATTCGAGTCTGACTGGCTCGAAAGACTCCAAAAATAGCAACATACTTGCAAAGGTCAGGGTGATTCAGCCAAACCAGTGTATCATTGCATATTCCATTTCAATTGATTGGATTCTGCAACACCATCCTCATCGCCACGATCATCCAACCGACGACGTCACCCACGTATATCGTATTAGTGAGCAAGAAGCTACGACCTATATGATACACGTGCACCACACAATTTTGTTTGCCAGTGCCCTATCAGTACGACATCTTCTGATAAGCACGAACACAAACTGACGGCACAGAATTTACCAATTTCTCAGATCCCTATCCACGCAGCATCATCGACCCAACAAACAACAACTTCGCCAACCTACTTGCGCCCGCTAGCCGAAGAGCTCGCACTCGAGCTCTACCATATATATCCAGCTCTGGTGTTAGAGTATCGATTCATTATCGATAAAAGCGCCAAAAATCTTATCAGAGCTGATAAGACATAGGAGAGGCAAGTCGGAGACACGTCTCGCAAATTCACCATTGGGAACATCACCTATGATCACATCCTACATACGTATCGATTTAGGTATAGGCTGTCTAATTGAATTGTAAGCTCTTCTGTGGTCAGTGGTAGATTAAGCATTGCGGAAGAATAGGAAGATCAAAACGAAAATAAGATCAAAACAAACAAAGTCAAGATGAGTATTACATTATGATCTGAACGTTCAATACAGCTTTAAGTTTTTGCAATTTTTTTTTGACAGCATTTAGCCAACAAGTCGGAGCAGTTCTTCTACGTATGCTGTGCACAACATCGTCGGAGTTACGGGCCAACTTGAGTTCAAGTAAAATATAAATATATATGTAAGCTTAACAAATGAAGCATCCTGGTGAGTCCATTTATCTTTAATTTTTTTTATTGCATATTATCTTAAATCTATTGAACGAAAGGAATCTTTAAGGGTTGAAATATTGAGCAAATTTATTATCAAGATAAAGAGAGAGTTCATATAATGGCTTATTGAAAGAAAGTAAAGAGTAGTTTTTTCCGCACATTTAAAAGAGAACGATAGATAGAGATTAGTTATATGTATTAATTTGTCGCTTTGAGAGTATAAATAAAATTAAATTACAAAACTCTCAATTAAAGGGAACTTATAACCTACATACAAATAATTAAGAAGTTACCTACATATTAAATTACTTTAAAGCTTTGGTAGTGAAACAAAAGCGAAATGAGAAAAGGCGAATAAAGAGAGCCCAAATTTAAATCCTCACAAAAGAATTTGTTCTAGATTAATATAAAGAATACAACAAATGAAACAACGAATAACTAAAAAAATTAATTAAAAGAATTAAAACTTAAGATAATATCACAGATCATTAAAATATAAAGTAAATATCACAGAGTTGACTAAGTTTATACATTGAATATAACTTGGCTAAAAAGTAAAAAGCTATTAAAGTAAATAGATATCACAGATGATCACAGAGAGTATAGGTTTTTGAATTTGTTAGTTTTAAGAGTTAAATCGATACGCGAAGAATTCAAAGATGCATGAATAAAGAAGATATCCAAATATGAAATTTACATTTTCGGTTTCCGACTGTTTTTAATTTTTCTATGGATGAGTACTATAATCGTAATGATTATTTGAGTTAACTTTTTGTGCTAGAAGGGGGCGTACAATGAGAGGGTATATTCGACGGATAGTGAGTAAATTTAATTAACTTATTCGACTTTAAATTTGGGGCTAATGTTATATAACTTTTGCGAGACATTAGCCAAGGATGGTCGGAGTTCAGGTAACTCGACTGAGGGTGGGTAGCGCCAAGGAAACAACTAACATCTTATCGTTTCCAATCCTTATTCAGAATAATGAAACGATCTTTTAAGTGGTTATCATTTGGTTCGAAGTGAGATATGTATAATTAATAAACAAAATTCAGGCATGAAAAATTTAACGGGTCCGGTAGCAGTGCAAGATCCCACGACTCCGTCGAGCTAGTGTCGCGCGTTTGCAAGCATGCCTGCCGCACTCCCCTACCAGGACGACCTATCCTATGTCCTATTGAACCTAAAGAGGTTCCTGTTCCTTTTTGTGTTAGTGGGAAATATATCCGATCGTATCTTAGGATAGGGACAGCTAAACCGTTACAATATAAAATCCCTCATGTAGATCCTCCTTCTATATAAGGTTTTCCATTAACTTTTACTGATCAAGCGAAATATTTGGGTCTTATTTTAGATACAAAATTAAGTTGGAAACCTAATATACAAGAAAGGGTTAAAAAGGCCAAAGTGGCACTCTTCTCATGCAAAAAAGCCGTTGGGAATAAATGGGGCCTTCAACCTCGTATTACTCATTGGCTATATACTTCGGTGATTAGACTGATTCTCACTTATGGTGTTTGCAGTATGGTGGACTACTCTAGATAAAGCGGTAAACTGCGACAAACTTAGCGAAATACAACTCTCGGCTTGTTTATGCATAAGTGGTGCGCTTCGTACGGCACCCTCTGCCGCTCTAGACGTTCTGCTATATCTGACGCCCCTCGATATATTTGGCAAACAGGTGGCTGCAAATACGGCCATACGCCTACAAGCTTCCTCTCAATGGACCAACAATAGTATTGGCCATTCCACCGTTCTGAATTCATTCAGATCACTACCTAGTCACATTGACTACACCATCCCTAAACCACAATTCGCTTCAAACTTTCAAGTCACCATTCCTTCTAGAACCCTCTGGGAGGATATGGCGTTCTTGGATGATGAAGCGGTCCATATCTACACAGACGGATCGAAAACTGATGATGGTGGTAGTGTGTACTCAGAAAGACTAAAATTAAGTTTCTCATTCCGTCTTCCTAATCATTGCAGCGTGTTCCAGGTGGAATTTATGGTGATTAAAGAAGCCTTATCTTGGCTGAAAGAAAACGTGATATCAACTACACATATCCGCATCTTCTCAGATAGTCAAGCAGCTATCAAATCCCTGGAATCGGTCTCGACTAACTCTATAACAGCCCTTAATTGCCGTTCATTTCTGCTGGAGATGGCGCAGCAGTTTAACATTCACCTGTGTTGGGTGCCAGGTTATAGAGACAGGAAATTGTTAGGCCGATGAACTCGCTAAAAGTGGAACAACTCTACCTCTTCTACCTACCAAGGCAGATATAGGTCGTATACCCATCGCTACTTGTGAACTTTTGCTGAGGCAAGATGCATTACAGAGAACAAACCTTAGGTGGAACCACGTGTTTGGCAACAAAACAAATCTAGCCAGTAATGGATTTAAAGCGATCTAAGTGTTTGATATCTCTAAGTAGATTGCACATTACCTCCATGATTGGTGTTATAACCGGACACTATCTTAAAGGAAAGCACGCAACGCGTCTTGGCGTGTTCTCTAATGATTTTTGCAGAAGCTGTTTGGATCAGGCTTGCCAGATTGGGCTATTTATCGGAAATTAGGCTTTATTTTTCCAAAATTGCTGATAACAATTTCAGTATGACAGCCCAATCATAATTGGGCTATAAATAGCCCAAATCTTATCTTGGGCATTATTTTTTTGAATAGATAAATTACATAAAAAGCACTTTTCTAACCTTAAACATGCCCTTAACGCATTTCACAATTTGGCACCTCTTTTTATTCACTAAATATACTCAATAATTTTGAAATTACAAACAACCGCAAAAATCTTCAGTTTATGTTATTGTGTTGTTCCCAGAATACCCATTTTTATAAGGAAAACAAAATAGCTTTAAAAAGCAGCATGCAAATAAATTTGAAAATATTCATATTGTGTCAAATTCAATTTTCTCAATATTGTTTTTAAAAAATAAATGAAAAGTAACTGAAATAAAAATAATGTTGGTATTGGGCTACTTTTTCGGCTCCGAGTTTGGGCTGCACAATTTTTTAAATTGGGCTATCGAACTAGTTCAAGACATGGCAACCCTGGTTTGGATGAGGAAGAGATAGAATCAATCATTCACCTCCTATGCACGTGCCCTGCTCTATCTCATAGACGAAGACTTCACCTTGGTGATTTTTACTTCAATGAACCTAGTGATCTAACAGACTTAGACATAGGCAGTCTTTTACGCTTCAAAAGAAGCTCCAAATGGTTCACCGAGTGAGGAAAAGGGTTTCTTAGATTCATGTGGTTTCACAATGGACCAGCTCATGGTCTAAGTGTGTCAGTCTTCACGACTGGCAGCCACTTCAAACTAACCTAACCTAGCATTTTTTTCTTAAATTTTGAACTCACAAAATTATCAGTTTGCTGAGAATTGCCCATACATTTCATACAACATTCAAAAGTATCATTATAACACTTAATGAAATCTAAGAAACAGAAAGCTGTATGATGTTTAAATGTATGTGATGATGTGATCTGAGAAATAGGCTCCAGGTGCGTCAGCGCTAAGAACATTCCCTGTAGTTGAACAGAACGCGCCTTGATCAATGACAGTTCGTAAACAAAATTACAGATTTCATAGAGCTAGTGTGTGTGTGACTCTCACAAATTAAAATCAGGCGTTGATGGTTTTAACTCAAACGCAAGTGTTTAAATGGTTTTGACATAGTTTTTCACTTCTTTATCTGTTATCAATTAAGTACTACGTCTACCAGATTATACAGAGTAAAATTTTAAATTTTGCCCTACCTGCTTCCACTGCTGCCCTACCCTAAATTCGACTCAAGCTACGGCCCTGAATAAAATCCATCACTTGACCTTTTCCATTTTATAAGTGTATATTTTGGTTGAGGTTTTAATTATTGCCATATCACAATAAATTACATTGAAAATCAAGGTAGATTATCTGCCTCAAAGGCGTACGAAATAATAAGAAAAGGATAGGTATTTGAAACATTGTATTTATTCTTGTTTTTTTATCTGCCCTATTTGCAAGAGGCCAGATTAATTTTAAAATAAGTATGAAGTTTTATTTTCAGCAAACATTTTCAAAAACTAGTGTTTGTGAAGCATTTTCAAACAAGATAAAGTAAAAAGGTATTTTTGTAACGCCATGTGACAACTGTGTTCAATTTGAATTTAAAGTTAATTTTTGTTTATGAAAGATTAAGACCCGTTTGCCGATACGATTCCTAAGCATTTATGTTCTACTTAAAAGCTATGTATGGAACAAAATATCGGCCAAATGGCCGCCGAGACCTGGGCGGCACACCTCCACCGATGGTCCAAATTTTCGATGACGCTGAGGCATAATTGAGGTTCTATGCCGTTGATGTGCCGAATTATCTCATCCTTTGAATTGTTGCTGGCTTATCGACGTACTTTTTCTTTCAAATAATCCCAAAGAAAGAAGTCCAACGGTCATAGGCGCCCGCAGGATTTTGTCCAGGGGGGGGCAAACACCAAACCAATTTTGAGATATCGAATTTTCGAAAAAAATGGGTATTCAAAAAAAAATTTTTTTTAATTTTAATATGCAATATAAATAGATCTTTTTGGAAGTTTTTATAAATAATTTCTTTTAAATGTTTCAGTCAATAATGAACTGTAAATAGTTATCTAGCGTAAAACTATTTTATATTTAATAGTAGACCGAACTTATTTAAGCACACAGACATTTTTTTGGAAGGTTTTGTATAAAAAGCAAGGTTCATAGAAAAATTAAATTTCATTCGTTCACTCGTGAACAAATCAAAAGGGAATGTTATTTTTGATTCGATTAAAACAAAATTAATTTTCAAGATCGAACCAAAAATGCTAGGATTTGGGATTGAAATCGTACGGGAGTGCAAATACCTGGGAGTTTTAATAACGTCGAATCTGAACATGAATAAGCACCTAGATTGGAAATTAGCGGAGGCAAAACGAGCGATCTCGTCGGTATGGGAACGGTGTATAAAGAGCAAATACATTCAGCACAGCGCAAAGCAAAAGATATTCCGCTCCACATCAACAGCAGTTCTTCTCTATGGTGCTCAAGTTTGGGGATATCGCCGTGGAAAAATGTCTACGATGTTTTATTAAAAGGATTTTTCGACTGCCAAGGAGTACACCTAACTATATGCTCTATCTGGAGACAGGGGCACCGCCAATGATTATTGATACACTTCAAATGCATTTAAACTATATCATCAAAATTATGGATATGGAGGAAAAAAGGATATCAAAATTAGTTTTAACTGTGGCAGTTCAAACAAGAGGAGCTATGATAGTTGAGTGGAAGAATCTTGCCGCAACATGTGGCATTGATTTAGTCAAAGTACCAAACGAGCAGCCGTCTCTATTAAAAAGTAAGTTTAATGCAATATTGGATAAGTTTGGAAGTGTTCTCTATGAAAGATTCGCAGCTGAAGCCAGTTCGTCAGAGTTTAGGAGCTACTATAGCCGTTTGAGTTTCAATCTGCAGAACAAAACGTATCCACGGAATACAACCTAGTGGATAAAATACACATTATATTTAAGACAAGAGGTGAATTGCTTGATCTATATTATATGACATCGTCCAGATCTGCCCTTACAATGTAGTTTCTGCAATATGAAAGAACACGAGGATACATATCACTTTATTGCAGTATGCCCGGTTTTAAGAGAATTCCGGATGAGGTACTTCAATAAACTCAGCCTTTGTGAATTGGAGTTTCTGAACATACTCGATGGGGAAGAAGGATGGGATGCGCTTTATAACTTTACTGTCACTGCACTACGATATAGAAGACGTATTATAGAAGAAGAATTTTAATTTTTAAATTAATACAGTTTTATATTTCTTAAAATTTTCTACTTTTTGCCATTTAAATGTGTTTATATTCGAAAATGTCAATTTGGTAGACGGCCATAGGCACCAATAAGACTTAAGATTCAATATTCTAATAATCTATAAGTATTTATATTTAATGAAATAAAAGGAGTCAATAAAACTATCTAACTATTGCAGATCCATTCACGAACCTTTGAAATAAGAATGTAATTTTACAAAAGGAAAAAGGACAGTTTCGAAATCTTTTAACCTTAATAGATTTCAATGAAATCGAATTGAGTGATTTCAATGAAATTGCCACAGGTCATGGTGATGATGGTGCCATTTTTTGAAACACCATTTTGAAAATATTCGTTTCTGTTATAATTCTGTCTCAGCTATCCTGTCATTTTACTGAAATCACTCAAGGAACAACGAAGTTGACATTATTTTTTAAAGCACCCTGTTTTGAAAATATTTTTTCTTTTTTAATTCTGTATAAGCTATCACCTGTGTCAATTTCATTGAAATCTTTCAAGGAACAACGAAGTTGAAAAATGTTGACATGTTTTTGAAACACCCTGTTTTGAAAATATGCAAATGTCAACGGATTTCCCTAATGGCCTTTTCGATTGGCAATCCGGAAGACCGATTCGATACGTGTGAACGATTCTGAAATCAAATCCGGAACAATTTTCTCTCCTTTTCAGAACAAGAACTGGCATTCTATCCCCATTCGAAAAGGCCATAGAATCACCTTTTTGTAAAAAATGTGAAAATTTCAGATTTTTTAGAAGTTTTCTTAAAGCATCGACATCGTAGCCATTCTTCAACAGACTTTGAAAATTAATGGGGACCATGTATTTTTTTTAATAAATAGCTTCACAACCGCAGTGAATAGATACTTGATAAAGAAAGATTTATTTTAAGGACCTTTTTAGATCCTTATTTAAATCCGTTCAGCCAATGACAAAATCCAAAACAACTTTGGACGTACCTACTGTTTACAAATTGTTCGGCGTAAAACTATTTTCTATAAATATTTAAAACGAACTCCGGATAATAGACTGTATTATAATATTTTTTTATTTTAGTTTTTCAGATCAAAATTTGATAACTATTGATTCATTTGCTTTCAAACTCAATTGATTTATTATTTTGCATATACATATATAAAACAGGTAGGTAACCGAAGTGCATATATTTTTTTTTGTGAATTTTTCCGATATTTTATTAGTTATTCTACTATTCGAGACGATTCCAACAAATCAGTTATAAATTAAATAGGTCCAGCCGTTCTTGAGTTATAAATGGTGTACCTAACCCGACTTTGTTTTATATATTAAAAAAATAAGAAATAAATAAGATTTGAAAATTCAAAACATAAATTTCGAATTCCGAATCAAACTTTTTCTTTAAAATAAGAAAATCTCCACTTTTTATTTTAAAACAAAATTTAACTTTAACTTCATTATTCAGCCCCATCATGAACGTCGGACACTTGATTCGAATTCCAAAAAAAAACTATCACAGAATCCATCGTAGTGCAAAACTTCACACAAATTACCATCAAGAAAACATTCGGTGATAGTTTTTTTTCGGGATTGATAAACAAATCCGATTACCATGGAATTCGTGATAGGGCTGATGATCAATTAAAAATATAAAAATATCAGTTTAAACAACTGACCCAAAGCAGATAAGCTTTAAATTAGAATTTTATGCTAACACAATAAAAATTGCATACATATTAACGTTTATTTCCTAAAGACTACGATTTTCAATTTTTCAATTTTGCTTTATTGAACATTTCTATTTACAATTGGCTTAAAAATAATTTATAACTATTAGATACATTGATAAATAATAAAATTTTGTTGGCACATAAGGGGCCTAACGGTATACATTGGTTAAATTTTGAATTCAAATAAGATTTATAATATGTGAAAACTTAATATAAAAGTCGGTTTGACTTTGTCGTCCTCGGGTTGTTCAGTCCCGGTTGTTCAGTGGCAGTGCATTTATATAGCATGGGGGATAGAGTTGGCGTTTAGCCACGGTAATGTGCTGACCCTGGGTCAGAGTAGAAGTGTCCTGCTTCATCGTTGGTTGTTGTAGTTATATCCGGAATTTCCTTGGCGCCTAGGTACCTTGGTTCCGTTCTTGGTCGTTGTTGGTTTATCATCCTTCTCATCAGTTGATTAGGGTGGTTGGCGATGTTTCTAACCAGTTTATCTGCAGATAGCAATAAGTACTTGTCCAGGGGGACTACCTTGGCTTCAGAGTAGAGTTGCTTGTTCTTGAAATGTTTGCGCCGCTGACGATCGAAATGAAGCCTCCTAAAGACTACGGTGTATGTAAATATTGTACTTACTTACGTATTAAACATACTTACGTTTTTGTGTCATAAATTATTCTTTAGAGAAAAGGAATTGCATACGCCTCGGCTCTCTACCAAAACGATCAATTACTTCATTGAAGAAGTTTTTTTTGTTCTTTTACAAGATTTGTATGTATGTACATCATTGGGCCATATGCGTAAACGGTAGTAAGTGCTTTTACTGGTAAATTTGTACAGTATTTACTTATTGTCATATGCATAAAACCAAAGTAAATACTGAACAACAAGTATTTACTGGAGGCAAAAGTATTTACTAGTTTCCGATGAATTAGTCAGTAAATACTTTTAAAGTATGCATACAAACTAGTAAGTACTTTTTATTTCCAGTATTTACGGCAAATTGTTCAAGTTTGTAAAAACCAACTTGAACATTTTATAGTAAATACTTTTGTATGCTGAATGCGAAAATTCACAGTCGTGAGTCAAGTCAAAGCAATCGGATCACTTTATTTCTCAGAAAAAGTGGCTCAGAAAAGTAGAAAAAGGAGACATACCAAACGAATGTCTTACAGGTGTTTGTTCTATTAAAAGTAATAATTTTCCAAGTGCACAATTCTGCAAGCTGCTCTCAAGATCGAAAATCACATGTGAACACAGTTATGAGAATAGCTAGCAAAATGGTAGACATCTCCCCAAGAAAACCTCTCAAAAGTTTCCTAATGAAATTATTCCCAAACAAAAACACACATTAAGCCTATAAGTATAAATTAAAAGTGTTTACAAAAGAAGAATTGATAGAACGGTAAATTATAAAAGAAATTCAAAACACCAGCTTCCACGTAAACACCTTTAGTCAGTAAATACTACCAATTTCGGGTGAATCAGCAGCATTTACTTGGATGAATTCAGTATTTACTACAAGTATGTGGCTACCAGTATAAACTTTATTTTATGCATACCAAACACAGTAAGTAGTACCTCGTGGCTTGATGGTTAGTGCGTAGGACTGTCATGCCGAAGGTGTGGGTTCGATTCCCAACCGTGCCACCAAAAAACAGAAATGTTTTATTCGAGGTACTGCCTCTTGCGAGGAACTGACAAATCCTCCAAGAGTATACTTGTCATGAAAAAGTGCTTCTCATTTAGCCGTTCGAACTCGGCAAAAAACTGTAGGTCCCCTCCATTCCTGCCCAACAAACACGCCCACAGGAATGGTTGTGAGTTGTAAGTCACTAGGCCCTGGTTCTCCTCGAGCTGTTGCGCCACCCAATTTATTTAATTTTTAAACACAGTAAATACTATAAGTTTCAGCTTCTACTAGTAATACTAGTATTTACTTTAACCTTTTACTGGTAGTAAGTACTTCATTTTTATGCATATGCCCCATTGCATATACATACATTGTTAAAATTCAAAGTAAAAAATCCAAGTTGCGTGGTAATGCCAGGGGGGGGGCAAACCATGAACTCAATAAAGAAGCTGTAAAGAAAATATCCATATTTTCCAACAATATCGAAACAAAGGATATTTTCAGATACATTTGGCATGATCCAGAGCCAGGGGGGGGCAAATCATGGAGAGAAGGCAAAGTATTTGTTAAAATTTAAAGAAAAAAATTAAAAATTTCTTAGTGGTGTGGTATTGTCCAGAGCCAGGGGGGCAACTGCCCCCCCTTGCCCCCCCCCCTCCGGGCGCCTATGCCAACGGTGTCAAATCACATGATCTAGACGGCCAATTGACATCGCCACCACGTGAGATAACACAGCCATTGAATTTTTCGCGCAAAAGAGCCATTGTCTCGTTAGCTGTGTGGCAAGTGGCACCGTCTTGTTGAAACCACATATCGTCCACATCAATATCTTCCAATTCGGGCCATAAAAAGTTCATTAGCATCTCACGATAGCGAACACCATTCACAGTTACTGCCTGACCGGCCTCATTTTGGAAAAAAATACGGCCCGATGTTGCCGCCAGCCCATAAAACGCACCAAACAGTCACTCTTCGTGGGTGCATTGGTTTTTCGACAATCACTCTTGGATTATCATTCGCCCAAATGCGGCAATTCTGCATATTGACGAATCCACTGAGATGAAAATGTGCTTCATCACTGAAGATGATTTTCTTCGAAAATTGATCATCCACTGTTGGCATTTCTTGCCACCGTTCTGACTTCTGACCAGAGAATATCAAATAAAGAAGCCAATCCTTCGTACGTTTCACTGGCTGAACAGAATAGAGTGCTGCAACTGGAGCCGCAGCTGCAACTGGAATAGCTGTCAAAAAGTGTCGTACGTGGTTTTTTTTACGCGCCCACAATGCAGCTGTACAGCTTTCTGACATTTAAGTATCGAAAATAAAGATGAAAACAAAAATAAAAATGACTAATGATGGAAAAGAAGCTAAAATTACTTTACGTCTTTATGAGTGATTGAAAAGAGTTAAAAAGTCACTTTAACCCACATGTTAACACGTTTCGTTCGCAATTTTGAAACGTCAAAAAAGCTGCAAGCAAAAGTTAAAAGTTGGCCAACTTGTCCAGCTGCGTCTGCAGCTCCGTCTGCAGTTGCGTCGTGTTCTGTTCGTATCATTGAATTTGTGTGTAATCAAAATTTTGACAGCTATTCCAGTTGCAGCTCCAGTTACAGCTCCGTCTCCATTCTGTTCAGCCAGTCACCCCCCAAAACCCATTTGTTTACATTGTTGTATTTGTAATTTCATTTTGTGTCGAAGAATAGATGTGAATTGAACAACAAAAAGACCTGTGTTGAATGACTAGTTGATTCTATGTGTACGTTTTGCACTGCTTTTCACTAATACTTTGCAAATCTAATCATCACAGCTGTTCGCTTCAGCTTGTAGGCAAATCAAATTGACGACTGAGGATTTGGCTTCTTTATTTGATATTCTCTGGTTCTGACCATTGACGACGTTTGAAATGGTCAAGAGGCTTTCCATGGTTCAAATTGAGTTAGTCTGAAACTGAGAAATGTCAAATGAAATGCAGAAAAAAACTTGACGTTTAGGTGTGGTTCACATTCAACATCGGCCCTTAAAATTTAGCCACCCTTTACAAAAAAAAATATTGAAAATTAGAAAGCATTTTACTTTTTTGCTAAAAACGTTTTGTAAAAATGTGCGAAACTAGAAACTTCAAGACACAAACTTTCAAAAACTTCGAAAATAAAAATGGATTTTCATAAAAAGATTTGGATTCCGTTTAAAAAAAGCTTGCTGTAAAAAATTCTAGTTATTTTCATTTTTTTCACTTTCTAATTTGTATAGCCTAATAACCAAAAATTTAGATTCAGCGAAAATATAGGTTGTTCAAGGTTTGTACTGCATATATTTGGACCATATACAGCAAATTGGTATATTTTATATGGTGGCCGTAATAATTTGATCACCCACTGTAATCTTTATGTAATGTACGTTCATTCATACATATCCTATGTGTATGTACCTAATGTATTAAATAAACTTAACTTATATTTAAAAAATATATATTTTCTTGTGTTACGCAATCGACTTTGCGAAAGGTGGTCACCCTCGGCCAAAATCGGCAGCGAACTTGATTCGAAGGGATCATAACTTTTCATAAGTTCATAAATTTTTGTCCGGTTTGGACTTGAAGATAGAATAATTTGGCTTTGATACTTGATTCAGTTCCAACAAATCAAGCCGCTCTTTCTTTGTAAATGAAAACATAAACAAAGGTTTGTGGGGATTTTAATGTAAATGTCTTGGATAATAATTCGATCTCAAGAAAGGTATGTGATGAATATCATTGTACGGGATTAGACGTTGTCAATCAATCTACACCAACCCATTTTCGACCAAATTGCATACCGAGTTTGATTGATTTATGCTTAACCAGTGCTCTATTCCCTGCATACCTTGCTATCATGACTTAATTTTTGTCACCTTAAATATTAATTTTATTTTATAATTACGTCTACAGAGATTTTGATTGCATTGATAGAATATCCCTAGTTCAGGATTTAGTACGGTCGCCATTTAATTATGTTATGGATATTCCTAGTGTGGAGGTTAAATTTCTATTTTTTCAAAATGCTATTCTTGATCTTTTTGGCTTGCATGTTCCATGGTTCAATACTCATTTAAAATCTTTATAAAGCAAAGAAACAAATGTTATACACGTTGGAGACGCAATAGAACCAGGAATAAGTGGGACATGTACAAAGAATGTCGTTATCTTTCAACTGCTGCAATCAGAGATTCAAAAAAATAGTACTATGTATCTAAATTTAATACTTCTCTACCAAGTAAAGTTCTCTGGAATAATCTTCCTGAATCTGGAATTGTCAATTGGAAAAGTAATGCATACACTCTTGATACTAACCAGTTAAATACTTATTATATGTATGCGGGTGGTAGGGAAACACATCAGTCTGTTTCCGTAAATGATTCACGTTTACATTTTTTCGAAATGAGTTTGAACTCAGTTGCGTTTCTGAACCAGAAGTCATTAATACCAACAAAAGTATAAAATCTAATGCTATTGGGGTGAAATATGTATATCTTTAAGATTTATTAAAATCATCCTACCTTGGACTTACTATTCTCTAACTCGCATCATTAACGCTTGCATTACTCCGTCTTACTTCCCTAAGTGTTGGAAGCTTGCTTAGGTTATCCCTGTTCCCAAAAATCAAAAAGCTAGTGCGCCTGGTGATTTTCGCCCTATCAGCAGGGTTGCCATAACCGGCTCTTTATCGCCAATTGGGCTATTCGAAATTTTCACTGGCTCCTTCAAAATGTGATTTGCGATCAATCAAAATTTGGGCTACTTTGTTTTAAAATTGATAAAATAAAATATGTAGATGAGAACTTTTGAAAAATCTTTAGTGAATGAACATGTCAATATTTGCTTGCAATCAATATATAAATTGATAAGCTCTGAACCTTTTGAAGCAATATTTTGAGTTCGAACCACACTGGAAACAAAAATAAATAAAAATAAAAATAAAAAATATGTATGTATGTACTCAACCCACAGCTTGTTTAACAAAAACATTTATGCAAATCTGACTTCGAAAATGACAGAAGAATCATCTTCTAGTATGGAAGACATTTTTGAAGCAGTTTCGATTGAATTTTGTAAATTATGAACCTTTGGGTGGTCCTACTCCTACAAAAGGTCATTGATGTATTTAAATTGACGTTTGTCCCAAAAAAAAATAGAATCCTGTAAAATATTAGCTCATTATTTTACCGTTAACCCGGCCCCCAAGGCGAAAGAAGTTTTATATGGCGAAATATCATGTAAAATGTTCAATCAAATTTTGAATTTTTATAACTTTGGTAATAATTCATAGAAAAATTTTAATTTTAAACGAATATGTAATTTTAAATTACTAAGTTTTGTGCATCATTTTTGAGTGGGGCTATTTTCGGCTCCAAGATTTTTCAATTTGGGCTCCACTCAGTTTTGTTTACGGTTCGTTTCGTTAACAAAAAAATATATATATTGTATTCTCTTGTGAGAATACCACCATCAAATAAAACACAAGTGATTTTTTAATAATATAAATTTATTATGAGCTTCAGATCCCTTACCACTGGTGGGGGGAAATCTTCAGCTATACGTTGGAATACTAATTAGAACTAAACTACTAAGTGATCGAAGAAACCCTTTTATACTTCATATTTGTTTACTCAGCAATATGATTGAAGATCATATGCTGCTCTTTGTTTAATAAAATTGCTGACACAAGAATTCTATTGGAATTATTAAAGATGCTTTGTGCACACAAGTTACTGAAGGCAAAATGTGTTGATATGCAGTTTTATATTTATAATATCGGATATCATCATTCGCTATGAGATGAAATTATGAATCATTGTGTGAGCATTACATTTGGTATATGGAAAGATACTTTGTATCTTTCTTCATTATCATAGGGTGTTTAATATTATTACAAAATTATGTGAGGGTGTTCTGATAATGTAACCACTCGTCTTGAAAAATCTGGCAACACTGATCAGCATATTACTTTGCTTATCGAAAGTGCTTGAAGTTGTTACAAGAAATCAAATAAAACATAATAACTTACTTATATCAACTTAATCTGGCTTTCGGAATAAGCATAGCCTGCTGCGAAGCAAGATGATGGGATGCGTTGGACCAAGGAATGGATGGAAAAAGGAAAAGGTAGGAAAATGGGTTAGGAAGAGTTTGGAAAAGGAAATGGAATGTTAAGTTCCAGGGGACGCGGCCAGCTTGCGTAGCTCGGCTCAAACTCGACGGAATGGGGGGGATCTTGCCCCCGAAACCTAACCTCACCAGCAACAAAACATATATCAGGCCTGAGACAAACTATAAAAAGACGGCGGACGGACAATCACTACTTCTAGAGCGCTGCAGGAGTTGTAGCGATGCCAACCCTCCCAACCAAGAAATCCTTGGCAAATTTGAATTTCCCCAAAATAGGCGATGCCCACGTTCCGGTCACACCATATTCACCGGAAGAAGTTTGCTACTCTCCACACCCCTGAAAAGTTGGATCTCAGAAACTCATGTTCCTTTCAAAGACGAAACAAGAAAACACCAAAATTTCATCAACAAGGCGTTCTTCGAAGTTTTATTTCAAAATTTAACAAACTAACAGGTATGTAAATGAGTAACATAATGAGCCTCATCGCCAATTCCGAGAGATAGCTCACCCTCGGATTTTATTTTTTCCCTGGAGTTGAATACTCTCATCACCCATCTCCCCCGAATACAATTTCCCCCGGAAATAACTTCGAACTAGTTTCGAAATATTTTGAGATAATTATTTAATTTAAATTATTGAACTGTTAAAGTTTGTGAGTAAATTAATGAAATACAATTATGTAACTACATTTTTGAAGCATCCAGATACCTAGGTATTTCTTAAAATCCATACTATAGTCTTCAGATTAACCACCGAAGAAAGAGATCGGAGAAACCTTAGTCCAGTAACTATATACATTAGACCTTGCGTCAGGTCCAGTAGTTCTGATTTTTTGCTGAGTTGTTTATGATGTTGGCCTAGTAATAAATCCGATTTTTCGACCTCGAGCGCCGAACGCAACATTGGTAAAAATCCGAAAAACCGTGAATTTTTCGCGGTTTTTTCACTTATTGGCCATTTTAACCATTACGCCTTAATTTCCGAACAAAACATTGCTCTACGATTTCAACCTTACTTAATTTGCTTCAATTTGAGTCCAAAGCCGGTTCTGTAGACATAACAGTTTCCAAGGGACGGCTTTTCAAAATATAGCAATAAAAATTTTCAAACAACAAGTAGTATATAAAACAGTATAACGGCCATTCCAAAAATTTCGAAACCAAGCAACTCAATTTCAAATTACGGAAAAAAATATATTTAAATATGCCAATATTTACAATATATATTAGAGTTAACGAAAAAATTGTAAATATAAAATTTTACTTGTTGTTGTAAAATAGGCAAGTGATCAAAAAAGCTCATACTTTATCTTTCGTATCTGGGCATTTTTCGGCATTTTTGCCGCTATCAGTTCTCTATAAATTGTGATGAAAATGGCGATGTGCAGTTAGGTTTTTATAAGTGTTTTCAATACACTACTTAAATTCAGAACTATTTTTCTTATAGGAGTGCTGTAAAAATAGTATTACGCCTCAAAATGACTGAACATTTCATGTCTTCTCCGTTACCGAAAAATTACTAAAGTTGGTATAAATGGTGAACTATATTAGTGTTTGTAAAATTATTCCGCATACAAAGCAAGACTTCAAAAAGGATTATGGTGGATTTTTTATAGATTTTTAAATCATGTCTTACTGTCTAAAACAGGGTAACGGAGAAGACAAAATTGCACTTTCTCATCCAAATTTCAAAGACTCACAGGCACTTTTTTTTTAAAGTCTGAATTTATTTGCTTAAAATGGATCAAGGTAACTAAAAAAATATGTGTTAAATTTCATTGAAATCGGTTGACGTTTACACGTGCTAACGAGCACTTGAAGTTTTTCATATAAAAAACATGGTGTTTTGACAGTCTTTTACTCAAAGGGCCCGTAAAAGTGTAAACGTTGATGGAAAAACTTTAAACTTGGCAAGTATGCTAAATACCATAAGGAGTATACAAATATATATTTTTTATTTTTGTAAACAACAGTTACTCCATTTAAAATAGCAACAAATGCACAAAAACAACGATTTTTAATTAAATTTTTTGATGGGGTTAATATTATGCAAAACTATTGAAAATATTTTTTTTTGATACTCCTAACAGTAGTTAATTTATATGCTAAGTTTAAAGATTTTCCATCAACTTTTACAATTTTGCTGATATTTTGAGTAAAAACTGTGAAAACCCCATGTGTTTTGAATGAAAAATTTCAAGTACTCGCTAGCACGTGTTAACGTTAACCGATTTCAATGAAATTTTACACACATTTTTTCAATTGCCTGAATCACTTTTATCATTGATGAGAATAATTTAAAAATACGAATTTCAATATAACTGAACAAAAAATAAATCTTTAATCGTACGTGTCTTCTCCGTTACCATTAGCTGTCTTCTCCGTTACCATCTTTCATATTTTTTTCTGTTAGTAAAATGAAACTTGGCATTAAACCAAGGATGGTTTTTGATAAATGTTGGTTTTATGAAAGTGTGCAAAAAAAATCAACTTCATATCTTAATGGACGGCGCAGAATTTTAAACTTCAAGGCAATGGTCGGAAATCTCTAAATCGTACGTGTCTTCTCCGTTACCGTCTATTTTTTTGAATAAACTTACTAAATTTCATAATTTTTTGGTAAAACTTCTGTGTCGTGTACTTTGTGATGCATTCTTAAAAACCACTGAGTTTCATAAAAAAAATATTAATTTCTTAACAAGAAAAACCTTACTACAAGCGTCCGATTGTCTTCTCCGTTACTTTGGAATGGCCGATAATAACAAAAACATGGTCTTTGACATATGCAGTAGAGCGTGTAGATTGGGTCAAAAGAAGAAAACAATAGTACTGGATGGGGGGTATATATCTCCCCGTTTAAGCGGGAGGGGCAATTTTAAGAAAAGTTGACTTCAAATAGAAAAATAACTTTAAAAAAACAATGGTAATATCTGGGCAAAAATCCATTGCTCATCTTAAAGCCAGAAATCCATTCTTTAATTTTATTTTTAAATAAAGTTTTTTTAGTTGATAGTTTTTGAAAAATTTACTTTCAAACTCAAAATTTTGAGAAAAAGACGATTTTTTTGTGTTAATCTTTTTTTTTTTATTTTATGGTATTAAGTACTATTTTTGTTTTTGATTTTCAATGCCCTTATTCATTTTTAGTTGAAAACTGAAAACTGTTTTCAGTCTAGTATCCTTTTTCTTCGGGGTGGGAGGGCTCTGCCTCAAGTGCGGTAGTTCTGATTTTAAGATGAGTTGTTTATGATGTTGGCCTTCGCAATAATCCAAGTATTCGACCTCGAGCGCCGAACGCAACTTTGTGAAATACGCGAAAAACCGAGAAATTTTCGCGGTTTTTTCAGTTATTGGCTATTTTAACCTTTAAGGCCTGGTTTTCGATTATAACTTTGCTCTACCATTTCAAAATAATTAAATGGGCTTCAATTTGAGCTAAAAATCAATTCAAATTGTGAATTTTTTCATCAACGGATGAGTAGAAACGGAGTTATGATTTTTTAAAGTCAACCATATAAAACTAAAACTAAAACATTCGCTTCAGATAACTCACTGGTGGGTACTGAACTGAGTACTGTTTTAGTTCGAGTTTTATATGGTTGACTTTAAAAAATCATAACTCCGTTTCTACTCATCCGATGTTCATGATTAAAGTCTTAAAATAAAGCCAACATGACACGCTACACAGTATACAAAAATCATTGAAAAGGGGCAAACGATTTCACACAAGGGGTGAATAAGCCCCCTTCAATTCGATTTGCAGCATTCTAAATTCAAAAGTTGATGAAAAAATTCACAATTTGAATTGATTTTTAGCTCAAATTGAAGCCCATTTAATTATTTTGAAATGGTAGAGCAAAGTTATAATCTAAAACCAGGCCTTAAAGGTTAAAATAGCCAATAACTGAAAAAACCGCTAAAATTTCTCGGTTTTTTGCGTATTTCACAAAGTTGCGTTCGGCGCTCGAGGTCGAAATCTTGGATTATTGCGAAGGCCAACATCATAAGCAACTCATCTAAAACTCAGAACTACCGGATCAGAGGTAGAGCCCTCCCACCCCGAAGAAAAAGGATACTAGACTGAAAACAGTGAAAATGATCATGTTAATTTCAGTTTTCTCAAAAACTAGAAGTCATTTTAGCATTTGGTTTTCAGTTTTTAACTAAAAATGAATAAGTGCATTGAAAATCAAAAACAAAAACAGTACTTAATACCATAAAATAAAAAAAAAATAGATTAACACAAAAAAATCGTCTTTTTCTCAAAATTTTGAGTTTGAAAGTAAATTTTTCAAAAACTATCAACTAAAAAAACTTTATTTAAAAATAAAATTAAAGAATGGATTTCTGGCTTTAAGATGAGCAATGGATTTTTGCCCAGATATTACCATTGTTTTTTTAAAGTTATTTTTCTATTTGAAGTCAACTTTTCTTAAAATTGCCCCATCCAGTACTATTGTTTTCTTCTTTTGACCCAATCTACACTCTCTATTGCTCTGATGCAGCATATGTCAAAGACCATGTTTTTGTTATTATACTGTTTTATATACTACTTGTTGTTTTAAATTTTGTATTGCTATATTTTGAGAAGCCGTCCCTTGGAAACTGTTATGTCTAAAGAACCGGCTTTGGACTCAAATTGAAGCAAACTAAGTAAGGTTGAAATCGTAGAGCCATGTTTTGTTCGAAAATTAAGGCGTAATGGTTAAAATGGCCAATAAGTGAAAAAACCGCGAAAAATTCGCGGTTTTTCGGATTTTTACCAATGTTGCGTTCGGCGCTCGAGGTCGAAAAATCGGATTTATTACTAGGCCAACATCATAAACAACTCAGCAAAAAATCAGAACTACCGGACCTGATGCAAGGTCTCAGTCCTATGAAACTACAAGGTTACTGGACTACCTAAACAGAAATTCGAAAAAACTTAAGGGATAGAAAAAGTTATCGTTTGCATTGATTTTCAAGCGCACTCAATACTTTTTTCATGCTTGTAGGTTTGTAGGGGACTTAGTACGGGGTAATTAGATTTCATTATATGGAGCTCTGAGAAATAATTCAAACATGCAGTTTGACTTTGATATTCGAAAGGGTATTAGTACACGAGCCGAAAACCACATTTTTCACAACTGCACCTAGAGTCATTTGGCCGCCATTTTGTTTTTAACGGCTTTTTTTGTTATCAGACGTAACTCACGTATTTTTGACGCTACGAAAAAAAATTGTGAGACAAACTTGTAGAAAATTTAATTGTCTACAAAATATGTTAAGTAACTTTTTTCGATAAGTGCTTTTTTTAAAAAGTTATACTGCATTTTCTTAAAAAAAGTAGGGATTGATTTTGGTAAATTCATCATATCTTATTTTTTTGTTCTAAAAAAAAAAAAAAAAATCGAAATAAAAGTTATAGTCCCTTCAATTATCTATATTTTTTGCCTAAACAGTTTTGTTGTACGGCTTACGGTTCTTGCCCTGTAGCGCATATTAATAGCAGAGAACTGTATAGAATCATATATATTTAACTTTTTGACTTCTGCTGGTAAAGAGAAACCTCGAGGTTCAAAAGCAAATTAGTACTCGAGCCGAAAACATAATTCTTCACAACTGCCCGTAGAGTCATTTAGCCACCATTTTGTTTTTAAGGTTTTTATATCTTCGCAAGTAACTCACTTTTTATTTATGCCAGACAAAAAAGTTGTAGAACAAACTTGTAGAACATTTAATTTCCAACAAAATGTTTCTTGTAACTTTTTCGATAAGTACTTTTTTTAAATTGTACTGCATTTAGTTAAAAAAAGGGTTTCTTTTCAATTTATGGTAGAAGTTATAAATGAACCCCTAGAAGTAATTTCCCACAAAATTTCTGAAGTCATTTCTCGATTAGAGTGCGATATTAATTAATTTTACAATTCGGAAATATAGTTAAACTATACGCAAATAATTTAAACTATTAACAAATCATATCATAAGGTATACCGCATAAGAAAAATCTATTGAGGCAAAAAATATAGATAGTTGAAAGGTCTACCTACAACTTTTATTTCGACATTTATTTTTTTATAAAAAATAAATTGAAAAGAAACCCTTTTTTAACAAAATGCAGTACAATTTTAAAAAAGTACTTATCGAGAAAAGTTACAAGAAACATTTTGTTGGAAATCAAATGTTCTACAAGTTTGTTCTACAACTTTTTTGTCTGGCATATATAAAAAGTGAGTTACTTGCGAAGATATAAAAAACCTTAAAATCAAAATGGTGGCTAAATGACTCTACGGGCAGTTGTGAAGAATTATGTTCTCAGCTCGAGTACTAATTTGCTTTCGAACCTCGAGGTTTCTTTTTACCAGCAGAAGTCAAGTTGTTAAAAATATATGATTTTATACAGTTCTCTACTATTAATATGCGCTACAGGGCGAGAACCGTAAGCCGTATAACAAAACTGTTCAGGCAAAAAATATAGATAATTGAAGGGACTACAACTTTTATTTCGATCTTTTTTTTTTTTTAGAACAAAAAAATAAGATATGATGAATATACCAAAATCAACCCCTACTTTTTTTAAGAAAATGCAGTATAACTTTTTAAAAAAAGCACTTATCGAAAAAAGTTACTTAACATATTTTGTAGACAGTTAAATTTTCTACAAGTTTGTCTCACAATTTTTTTTCGTAGCGTCAAAAATACGTGAGTTACGTCTGATAACAAAAAAAGCCGTTAAAAACAAAATGGCGGCCAAATGACTCTAGGTGCAATTGTGAAAAATGTGGTTTTCGGCTCGTGTACTAATACCCTTTTGAATATCAGAGTCAAACTTCATGTTTGAATTATTTCCCAGCAAAAGTCTAACTACCCCGTACTAACTGCATTCTAAACAAAAAAAACGATAGACGTTAGGTGAAGCAAATCATTGACGATCACGTTAACGATAATCGTTTTGACGAATATTATTTTTTAAATTACGGAATGACCACCAGCTTTCACATATTTACTGGATATTTAAATGAATTCAGTGCCACCACCCAAAAAAGCATTTGGCATACCTTCTATCGTCAAACTAAATGCATGCTTGCGTTTTTTTGTCCAGAAGGTGGCTACCAAAAAGGTGGCTCAATCCAGCTTCAGGGAACTTTTGGCAGAAGTTTAATTAATTTTTGGGAGAGAGATCTGCCCCAAATGTATCACTTAAGATATCACAGAAGATACAAAATGTTAAAATAAACAGACCAAACTGGAATAAAAAAGGCAAAAGTAAAACTTACGTGTTATATTTTCAAAATCCTCCAGCTAAACTTAAGTGAATTTTTTCCAGGGAAAAATCAATAATTTTCCTTCAGAAAAAAAATTGGCGATACCTACTTTTTTCCTATTTTTCGAATATTGTTTACGATTGGAGAGTATCACACGGGGGAAAATTTATTTGCGATAAGGCTGAATATTTAAAAAAAAAAAGGAAATATAATAATAAAGAAAAAGTAAATTAAAACTATTATTATTTTGTATTAATTTTGCTGTATTTTTGCAGATATAATTTGTTAAGAAAATTGACAAACCAAAAGCTAAAAGAACTAACAACAATTACGACGAGGCGTTTTTCAAGAGAGATGTTAACTCTACCCTTCTTGGCACTTTTCTTGTCTGCAATGGGTTTTCGAAAGTAAATTTCCCTAATTCTATAGAGCTCTTTGGAGGAAGATGGAGTATCTAAAATCTGTAATATGGAACGCAATCAAAAAAAAGCTTAGAAAGCACTGCTATCACTTACAAAAAGGTATTTATAACTCAAAATTGATTATTTTTGCACTAAAATATATGAAATCTTGACAAAAAAAGGTCAAAAACTTTTATGCCACTTAGAATATATCAAAATAATGTAGTTTTACTGAAAAATTTAGATACAATAAAAAAAACGAATATTACAAAATCTCTCAGCATCCAAAAATCCTTTTCTGCAGTAATTTAGTATCTTAAACTGTAAATTTGATGCACCTGTTGTTTATCTGTCCAATTTTTATTGCGTACGAAAATTGTCAAAAGCAATCCTTTTCTTTACGTCTACAATACTCATATTTTCTAATATGTATGTATGTTCCTGGTCTTCTTTTTCTTTCAGACTCACTGTGATGAACTTTTTTGTTTGTTGAGTTCCAGTTGAGGTAATTATGACTCCTCAAAGTATGATTCTGGAGAGTACAGATGCGATTGATAATGGCAGAGCACCGTCAAGCTGGAAAGGTACTTCTAATGTCCAGAGAAAGATGAGTCAGGACGACCAAAATGACGGGTTCCAAGAATGGCTTCAGGCCGGGATTAATTTTGGGACCCAGTCCTTCACTGGTGACCAGGAAACGCCAAAATTCAAATTATGGTAGTTGGTTAACCTATATAAATTTTGTTCCTTTTAGCACCAACTTTAAATAAAAAAAAACGTTTACTAGGATCGCACCATAGGACGTACTATAAAGGTACCAAATGAGCGGTATACAGTGGATGTATAACCAAAGTCTGGATATGAGGGTTTACAGGTACATCTATCGTGATATCGAATACTAAAGCTTGGCAGGTTTTTTTCTCAGCCTTTGGAAGGGGTGGGGGTCAAAAAGAGCTTTGTTTCCTTTTTTACTGTCACGGTTAAGACCACTTTAATTTATTTAAAACACAAATTTATATGATGCTCTGTCATTTTTCCTAAGCATAAACACCTCATTTTTGATGGTCCGATTAACAGAACTATTGACCTGTAATAGTATGCTGAGTTTGGGCGTACACAACAAGCTGTTCAACGGCAATAGTAAACATTTAAGATGACATTCGCATCGAATTTGGTTAAACTAACACTACAGTACTATGTCTTTTAGATTTTTGTAAAGTTTTCGATAGTGTCAATCGTTCATAACCTGTCAACAAATTACAAACATTATTTTGCTATAGTGAAAGATCGACTAACTTCTCACAAAGCTTTCTCAGTGATAGGTACCAACAGGTAAGTACTAAGTCTGGGGATTCACTTTTCTTGCCTTTTACTACCGGTGTACCTCAAGGGTCGATTCTTGGACCGTTTCTTTTTTCATTATTCATCAATGACAAGTGAAGTTTGTCAGTATGTTTCTGTACATCTTTGGGCTGATGATGTCCAAATATATTTTTCTAGACCTACTGGTCTGATGGAAGATTGTATCCTTAGAATCAACGAAGATCTCAATGCATTTTGTAACTGGGCTAATCGTAATTACTTGAAACTTAATCCCGATAAATCTAAGGAAATTATTATTTCTAACGTGCGTTTAGACTTATTAGTGTTCTTATTGACATATTTTTACTCGAAAAAAATAAAAATTGTTAACAGCAGTTTAACGATTGAAAATGCTAAAGGAATGTAAAAAAATCTATTTCCCAGCAGCGGAGTTGGAGGGGTGAAAAAGTGGAAAAAATTGTATTATTGCGTTTTCCGACTAAAGTTGACCCCAAAATGAAAAGTGTTCAATGGAAATATTGTAAATCACGCAAAATTCTACAACTTTATATAGATATAATTTTTAAACATAACTTCAAAATTTCCGAGATAATGATGACAACCCGTATTTTTTTCGTTTAGTTTTTTATTTTCCCAAAAATAGATCAATTTGAATGAAACTTTGTGATAATATATCTTGTTAACTCCTTAATAACCACAATTTTTTCAAGTAAAATCATTTACCAGTTTTGGAGGTATTCAATTTTTTAGAAAAAAAAAATGTTTTTTTCAAATTAAAAATGTACCTCAGAAAATCATTGTACAGAGTTCATTCAAGAATCATTAGTTTTGTTTTTACATTAACTTTTATATAAAATAATCAGTCATGATGGTCTGATAAATAAAAATCAAAAGTACTGAGTCTCCAAAAAAATCTGATAAGGTTTGCTTAAAAACAAAATGTTGTTTAAAACGACGCACAGAGGTCGATTTTAAAGATTTAGGCGGCCAAAACTATTTTTTTGTGTATTTTAGCTTTAGATGATATATTATAACTGAAATTAATGGACTTTGTAAAATATACATATATTTAACACCGAAAATTGACAAAAAGAAACATATTTCAAAAATAATGATATTTATTTTCAGAAACTACAAAATTATTTTCAACAGTTGAAAAAGATAATAACAAATTATATTTCATAATGATTTTAAGGAATAGGTGAAAAATAAAAAAAAATGTATGTTTCATATATACAGGGTGTCCTGTAAATAATGGATAACCTTGCAACTGGTTGTAGCAGGCCTTATGACCTTTCCAGAAAAAAATATAAAAAAATATTTTCCCAGTGGTTACTATGTTATGATGTTTTTTCCAAAAGTTGTTAACAAGTACTACTTTCCTCAAATACGTGAACGCTACGACCATGGATGAACAATTTATACTATTTTTCTATTTTTGTAATATTCTAGAATAACTGTTGCAATAGATGGGTGGTTAAATTTAATAGTAGTCATTGCATTTTTTTTATTAATATTTTTTTCAGTACAAACATTTATTTTCAAAAAAGTTTGATTACCTCTAATAAATTAAAATTGTATGAGAACATGAATGGCCAATTGCTTAAAAAAGTTTTCTATTTAATGCACTTTCCAAAATGGTATAACACATGCTTGTGTATTACCGAAATAACCAAGAAAATTTGTCAATCATCTAATAAAACAGCTTTTAACATTTTCGCAAAATGTCTATCAAAATGTAACAATAACCTCCAAATTTAGGTTGGACAAAGATTTTCTTTTTTGATGTGTAAGGGGGTTCACTGCAAGATTTTAGGTGTTGAAAGCCCCACCATTTGGCCACCACATTGAAAAACGAATTCTAAAAATTTTTCCATGGCAACTTAATTTTATTAGTCTTAGAAAAAAAAACTTTGTTACAAATTTGTAGCAAATTCAATTCTCTTCAATTTCAATTTATGTTAACATACTTTTTACCCTAAAGTTATAAATAAAAAAGTTATAATAAAAATTTAAACATATGTTTTTATGTATGTATGAACGATAATATCATCAGAAAGTACCGAACGTACTTCTTCTACTTTTCTTCTTTTGGTCCTCTCACTCGAATCTTCAAAAGTCTTAGAAGGCCGACTCGGCAAGTTTGGCTTTTTTTCTGATATTTTTTCTTTCGAAAAACTGCTTCCATTCTTTGGGCTTTAGACCATTTTTGTTTCATGGCCGATTTAAAAAGTGCAAATCTTTGTTTAAAACAACTTAAACGTTCCGGCGAATCGCCACAATAGGTTAACAGCCGTTTTTCTAGGTATTTTAGTTTTTCCTGCAATTAGGCAAATTTTGTTCTTGCATTTGATCGTAGAGGTATTTGCGGGTAACTACTTTTATACCTGAGGTACAAGGTGCACCTAAAGTCAAGAAAACTTAAGTTTATTACGTTTGAAATCAAAGTTGGTTATTTTTCGTTTTGTGACTTAATCGCCTAAAAGCTCAATAACTTTGTCATCTGCAGCTATCTGCAGAAACATTTTACGTTATTACATAACTTAATATGTGTAGCAAATTATACAAAAAAAAGTATTGCCCTATAGGGGGCTATAATAAAAAAAAAAGACTTAGGAATATGAAAAATAAAAAAAAATTCTTAACAAAATAGACCTTACTTAGAAGTTATACGAAGGGTATAAAAACCGTTATTTATATAAACAAAAATATCAAGAAACATTGATTCTTACCTGAATTATGATAATCCATCACAAATACTTTAAAAAATTTAAATTACAACACACAATTTCAATTTAGTTCACTTTAAAAAATGAGAAATACTAAATGTGAGAGATGCACTCTGACAGATGATCAAGTTCCAACTGCTTGTCCACGTGCTAGGTGACAAGTTCAGTAATGTGGGTGGTAAATTATTGTTGCTGGCATTGTCCTCTAGCTTTCTACTTTTTTTTTTATAAATTTACCGTTACTTTGAAATACTCACTTTTGGCCGGCTAATTATTGCAAATCGACGTCTGTGCGACGTTGGTTTTATTTATAATGTTTTTATATAATGAACATTTAAAGCGTACATCATAATGATTGACATAACTATACATTAAAATTGCAAATTAAGGGGTCAAATTTAGTCGGAAAACGTAATAATACATTTTCCCACCTCTTTTTCCGCCTCCAATTCACCCCTCCAACTCCGCTGCTGGGAAATAGATTTTGTGTAAATTCCTTATAACCCCTTCACCATTTTCTGTCGTTAAACAGCTGTTAACAGTTTTTTTTATAAATGTGTAAAAAGCCTGCACTATATCATGGGGTCCACCATTAGAAATGATGGGTAACATTTTACCGACTTGTAACTCTGTTTCTAGTCTTGGTATTCAGATGATCCTTAGTTTAGACTATTCATCTCAGATAAACGTCTTAGTTCGACGCATTTACAATGGCCTCCGGATGTTGAGAGTTTCAGCAATGTTTACTCGTACCTGTGCTCAACTAAGGCTTGTTAAGTCACTTTTAGTACCTTTAATTAACAATACTGCCGTCATTTATTGTCAGCCTGATGCTCTTTCTTTCAGGAAAATTGAGTTGGCTTTTAATACAATGGTTTGATATTGAAATAAACGGAAGATTAAATTATTTAGATTTGACTATAATTAGAAAAGGTCAAAATTTCGAGTTTGATATACATATATCGAAAACCTTCAAATACTCTAAGATATATAACATCGGACTCTTTGCATTCATTTGAACACAAAATATCAGCCTTCCATTCAATGATTTTTAGAGCTTTAAATATCCCGATGACGAAAGAAAGAGAATACATTGAAATACGAAAGATCAAAGAAATAGCAAAGATAAATGGATATACAGAAAAATTAATAGATGATATGACGATTGCACATAGAAGAAAACAAAACTTAAGAAATTATACAACTTTAGATTTAATCAGAAATGAACAAGATGAACAAAAGAAATGGTCAAAATTCAATTTTTATCCAGAAATAACATCAAAATTATAACCAATTTTTAGTAGACAAAATATAAAAATAAGCCAGTGTAGTGAGATAAAACTTAAAAATCTGATTAGTGGCTCAAAGGACAAAATTGATAAAAATCAACAATCAGGAATATACTCAATTGGATGCAGCGATTGTAGAAAGGAATATATAGGACAGACAAGAAGACCAATTGTGAAAAGATTCAAGGAACATTTTGCCCATTTAAAATACAATGAACCTGAAAGTCGAGTGTAGCACAACACATGCTGGATAATAACCATAATTTTAACTTACAAAATTTAAAATTAATTCGAAATGTTAATAATCCTTATGAATTAGATGCATATGAATCTCTTCACATTGTTAAAAATAGAAATAATTTAATGAATAATGACGATGGACCAATAAAAGATCCAATTTTCAAAAAATTTTGTAATAGATCCTAAATTCATTAGAATTTGTTTGTGTAATTTGTTTTGTTTGTATTGAATTATTTGTATTTAATATCAATCAAAAATTTTGTTTGTATTATTATTTATATAAAACTTACTGACGATGGAAGCATTGCTTCCGAAATGCATTTAAGTAAATAAATAAATAAAATTAGTGTTTTTAAGTTATTCTATTTATTTTATTTATTATCTGCTTATAAAAATAAAACTTTAGGAATGCGTTTCCGATCATATTATAAAAGCTGGAGTTGTATTTCACTTCAAAGTGTTGTATATATGTACAAAGAAACCCTCCTATTTATATAATTAAATCGCGTTTTCTCATTCTTTTCAAACTCAAAATATAGTTCCACATTTATACAACTTTTTAGAGAGCAAAAGATTGTTTTTCATTCATTCCATCAGTTTCTGGAATTCACTTCCCTTAGACATATAAGTAACCCTTCAAAAGCAATTTATTCCAAAAAACTGACGAGCACTAACAGCAGCAATTTCATGTAATGTATTAGGTATCTATTACTTATGTATATTTTTACATATGTAGGTTAGGTTAGGTTAGGTTGATGGGCTGACGGTGGATCTTGTTCCCGTCACACTTAGATCAATGTTGATCCATTGTGGTACCCTGATGGATTGGACCATCCCTTTAAAAATATAACCTATGAAATCCTATGGAGCATCGAACCATTTAGAGGCGTTGATGAAGTTCATTAAACTTGAGATGTTATTTCCTGTTGACTTCGAGATTTCTGCTAGATCATTGAAGAAATAGCTACCCAAATATTTTTTCCTTATATTGCATAGTGCCGGACATTGACCTAGGAAGTGAAGGGTGTCTTCCTCTACTTCTACGTCACCGCAACCTCTGCATAGGTCTTCAGTACTTAGTCTCATCTTTTTCTTGTGGTAACCTAAGAGATTATGTCCCGTGATAATTCCTATTAAAAGATTCAGGGATCTCTTTTTCAGGTTTATGACATGGTGCGTTTTTTTCTTATTGTAGCTAGGCCACAAATTCTTTGTAGTGGTACAAGTTGCGAGTGAGTTCCATCTGTCATTGGTAAGTTCCACTATCTTCTTACCAATTGTCTGTTTAATGGCACAGGATGGAATTTTAACACCGGAGTCCGTTAGGCTTTGATCTAACGATGAACCAATCCTTGCCAGTTCATCTGCTTTTTCATTTCCCAGAATTCCACAGTGCCCAGGAACCCAGCAGAGTCTGATGTTGTGCTGTGTGGCAAGAATCTTTAGCTCTTCGCGACAGCATGAAACCAGCTTGGATTTTATTTCTGTTGCAGAGATAGCTTTAATCGCTGCCTGGCTATCAATGTAAAAGGTGATATCAGCCCGTGGTATCGCCAACATTGAGATCTGTTCGGCAGCCTTAATCACTGCAAGAACCTCCGCTTGGAAGACACTGCTATAATCAGGGAGTCTATAAGAGTTCGCTAAATTAAGGGATTCTGAAAAGAAACCAGCACCTACTCTCGTATCCATCTTTGATCCGTCTGTGTAAATTTCTACCATCGGTGTATCTGATTGTTGTAAACCAGCTTCCCATTCTTCTCTTGTGGGGATGGATACAGAAAACGGTTTTTCAAAATTTGTACGGGGTGTTGTGTAGTCTGTGCATACATACCCCTCCGTAAATTTGTTCATAATTTGTGCATGACCTACAGAGTTCTTTTTCCAGCTATCGGTCTGGCTTAATCTTAGAGCACCATAGGCTGCAGTTTCTTGTACGAATAGATCTAGGGGTCTTAGATTGAGTATGGCTTCCATTCCCGCAGTGGGAGTGGACCTCATTGCCCCTGTGATTCCTATGCACGCTAGTCTTTGAACTTTGTTAAGCGTTTTATAATTACATTCTTTATCCATCGCGCTCCACCAAACCAGGCTACCATATGTGAGGATCGGTCTTATGATGGCCGTGTACATCCACATTATGATTTTAGGGCTTGGACCCCAGGTCTTACCAAAGATCCTGTTGCAGGAGTAAAAAGCTATCATGGCCTTCTTGGCTCTTTCTTTGATGTTCATACCCCAGTTTAGCTTTTTGTCAAGAATTACGCCTAAATATTTGGCATGATCTGATAGTCTAAGTTGGGTTCCTTCTATTGATGGTAGGACAAATTCTGGTATTTTCCTTTTGTTAGTAAAAAGAACCAGTTCGGTTTTTTGTGGGTTTACCGAAAGTCCACATTTCCCCGCCCAGGTACAGAGTTTTGACAAAACGTAATTAATCTGTTCGCTGGTTGTGGAAATAAATTTTCCGGTCGCTAGCAGCGCCAGGTCGTCTGCGTAGGCAACTACTTTGACACCGCTATTATTCAGTTCAATCAGGATTTCGTTCATTACTAGTATCCACAATAGTGGTGAGAGAACTCCTCCTTGTGGAGTCCCCCTAGATGTGGATACTTTGATCCGTGCGTCCCCTAGTTCTGAGTTAATCCGTCTGTGTTTTAACATACAGATAATCCAGTTTACGAGGGAATTATCCACTTCAAGGTCTACAAGTGCTCTTTTTACCGCATCATTCTGTACATTATTGAAGGCGCCTTCAATGTCCAGAAAAGCTGCTAGAGTATACTCTTTGTCCTTGAGTGATTTTTCTACTATACTTACTAAGTTGTGAAGGGCTGTTTCAACACCTTTCCCTTTCGTGTAAGCATGTTGGGCAGGTGACAACACATTCGGTTTTATACTACTTCGTATGTGTATATATCTATTAATCTTTCGAAGGTTTTTAAAACAAACGATGTTAGACTAATGGGTCTATAGTCTTTAGCTTCCGTGTGGCTTGGTTTCCCAGCTTTTGGTATAAAGACTACTTTTACTTCACGCCACGCCAAAGGAATATATCCCCACTTAAGGCTGCTTGCAAAGAAGCTCTTGAGATGTTGGGTAACGTGTTTAGTGTTCTTCTGTAGCATCATGGGGAAGATGCCATCTGTTCCTGGAGATTTGAAGGGTGAAAACGAGTTTATCGCCCAGTTAATTTTATCCTCCGTTATAATATCTGGTGGCACCGTGTGCTCTGTTTGTACTGCATCCTCCAAGTTGTTAACGTCAAAGTTACAACCAGGAAAATGAGTTTTGATAAGGAGCTCCAGTGATTCTCCACATGATTCAGTCCATTGATCATTAGGATCTTTAAGAGACCCTAAGGGAACTGATTCTTTTGCTAAAACTTTTCTAAGTCTTGCTGATTCATTAGTTCCTTCAATTTGGTTGCAGAAGGTTAACCACGAGCTGCGTTTCGCCCGTTGAGTTTCGGCTTTGAATTTTCTTTGACTGTTTTTGTACGCTTCCCAGTCTAATTCACTTCTAGTTCGTTTGGCTGTATTGAAAAGTCTTCTTGTTTCTTTTCTAATAATGCCAAGTTCGTGTGTCCACCAAGGTGGTTTCTTATTTCCTGTCCTTACCTGTTTAAGGGGGCATGCTTTTTCGAAAGCCTTATTTAGAATTTCTGTGAATTCTGTGGTGGCACTATCTAGGAGTTCAGGTCCATTTAGTGAATTATTTTCAAAGGATTTAATCCTTGTTTCTAATTCCCTATTGAAAGTATCCCAGTTAGTATTTCGAATATTTCTAAACGGTTTCTCGGAGGCTATTGTGTCTGGTATGAGAAATTCAATGATTTTGTGATCAGAGAAAGATTGCTCATCCGACACCCTCCATTGTTCTATTGGTACTGTACTTGAGTTACTTGTTATGGTAATGTCAAGCACCTCCTTACAATTTTTTGTGACAAAAGTTGGTTCTCTACCCCTATTTGCTACTAATAAATTGTTCTCAATAAGAAATTCAAAAAGAGACTCACCTCTAGTATTGATGTTAGTGCTACCCCACTGAGAGTGATGCGCATTAGCATCGCATCCTAGCACTAGATCGAGTTTCAGCTCCGCAGCATGTTTAACTAACTGGCTTGTTAGGTCAGCTGGTGGTCCTTCCGTCCCGTCGTGAGGCATATAGCATGATGCTATAATGAGCGGTGGTAACCCATCTCTCTCCAACTTGACGGCCGTCTGATCTAAATTACTGTATTTGGATAGAAGAAAAAGGTTAAACTGTTTTCTAGCTACGATACAGGTTCTAAAGCTACTGTTTGTTCCCACCTGAGCAGTTTTGTACAGTATAGTTCCTTTTGTATTCAGCCCTCTGATTTTTCCACCTGCTAACCAGGGTTCTTGCACGAGGGCGACGTCAATTTGTCTATTCTCCATGAGATAGACTAGGTTGGCACTGGCAGCTTTACTGTGATGAAGATTTATTTGAACAAATTTCATGATTAGTATTTAACTACCGACCCCCTATTTACCTTTTTATTCTGATTGGCTATGAGCCTCAGTCTGCATCGGTTTGTACCAATGCGAACCTTGAAGCCAATTTTTCGCAGAAGTGGCAGAGATTTCTGGCTGAGTAGCACCGTCACTTCTGTACCTTCGGCGGTCTGCTCTCCCACATCGATAACATCCCAGTTTTGACTGAGCTGGTCGGTGTTTAGGGATCTAAGGTATCTTTCGATACGGTCCCTCGGGATTACAGGTCCTCTAATCACCAATTTCGCTTTAGGCCGTGTGATGTTTCTGATATCCTCCTTATTAATAAGGCGGAGATCAGCATTCTGCCAAGGGACACTGGTGTTTTTTACAAAATCTTGGAGCCATGCATAGGTATATTTATCCTCGCATGCTAGAAGCTTGAAACCTTGCACGGTTGCGAGGGTACCGAAGAGGGGCAGTGGCCCATTCTTAACGATAGCCTCGTTTACCGCGTCAAGGATTCTAGACTCCAAGAGCTTCCATTGGTCTTCCGTCAGCTTCCGCGATGGGTTTCCAAAGTCAGCAATTGCCGCCTGTTGGCCCTCCACGGTCACTTTCGAAAGCCTAGCTTTTTTCCTCTTATTTTCCGGTGAGGAATTCTTCGTCGAAATCGTGTCGTCGTTCCTTACTCTTTTGGATGACCCTGCAGTAGGGTGTGAGTCAGAGTGGGGCGGGAGGCCCAGCTGCTCTTTCCCCAACACCGTCCTTTGGGTTACCTTGGAGTTCGGTTCGTTGTGTCCGTCCTTTGTCGTGTCCTGTACTCGCTGATACGATCTATCCAGGGCTTCCTTTTCTTTTTTCGTTAAGGACTCCGGATTTCTTTTACTTAGCCGCCGAATGATCTTCTCAGCATTTCGTTTTTGTCTGCGCTGTATTTCTCTGTCGCTTAGGCGACCCTTTGCCTTACGTCGCACTCGCGTTACAGATACCGCGCTGTCTTTAGTCCTGTTCCTTCTGCTTGGTTTGAGGGAATTACTCGCATTTGGGTTGCATTTAGGGCTATGGCCCATAATGTTTTCCGCATGCTTATCCTTCCCTCTGGCCTCATCGTCAATTGTCTTCTCATCTACGAGACACGTAGGAGCGAGAGGCTCCATGCTTTGTCTAGTCTTTGAGAGAGACAAATCGTCGATGTGCATATGTCCTGTGGCATTGCTACGTCTGGGACTTGGGGGGTTCAAAACTCCTGGGTTGTATGTGAGGCTATGGCCCTGCATGCTTCCCAGGTGCACGGACTCCCCGAGACTCCCACCCGAGTTAATCGTCGCAACTTCCAGTCCCGTAGGAGCGGGAGGCTCCATGCAACGACTGGTTGATTGTTTAGATTCCTCAGGTATCGGTAGGTGCATGTCCGTTGTCCGGTCTGTCGTTTGACCGGTTGATGGTGTCACCCTCCACTTACGTTGGGTTTTCCCTTCGTAAGAGTTTGGTGGTCCCATCAACTGATCTCCGCTCATGGCTTTCGCACAAGAAACCTCCTCCGATGTACAGGCGTGAGGCCCGTTCTTCATTGAAGGCTCCTCCTGCAGAATGTCATATGCGGTTTTTAGTCGTTTTCGTTCTAGTTCAGTCAGGTCAATCCACCTCTTTGAACCAAGTCGTTTGATTGTCTTCTTACTGTTGGCGATTTTACTTCGCCTCGAGGAGGTAGACAATCTTGAAAGATTGGAGCTAGCTACGGAGCAGCAGTCACTGATATCATCAATATCCACTGTTCCGACACTAGTTCCATCTCTCACTCCGAGGTTGGCAAAGGGGTCGAGAAGAAGGTCTTCCTCTTCCTCTGTCAAAGTCTTGTCCGTTTCGTTTAAGTGTTCGTCGTCGATGTTTCGCTTAGTGGAAAGTTTTGTCACTGGCGACTTCTCTCCTTCAGTTAACGAAGGAGCCAAGCCCGCGCCGGCAGCCGTGACCTCTGCCGACGTTTTGGCACATATCCGTACCAGTGTTTCATTGTTATTGGTCGTACTTTCCATTTTTTCATAGGTTTGAGTTTGTTAGTTAGTTTGGTTCTGCAGCTGGATTGCTGGAGAACCCCACGTAAGCACCCCCACCAACGTCAAGGTCAAACTCTTGGGGGTGTTTTACATATGTACATCTTTTTTTTTTGTATACTTATACCGGGTGTCCTGTAAATAATGGATACCCTTGCAACTGGTTACAGCAGGCTTTATGACCTTTCCAGAAAAAAATATAAAAAAAATATTTTCCCAGTGGTTTGGTTACTCTATGTTATGATGTTTTTTCCAAAAGTTGTTAACAAGTACTAATTTCCTCAAATACGTGAACGCTACGACCATGGATGAACAATTTTTATTATGTTTGTAATATTCTAGAATAGATAACTGTTGTAATAGATGGGTGGTAAATTTTAATAGTAGTTATTGCATTTTTTTTATTATAATTTTTTATAATATTTTTTTCAGTACAAACATTTAATTTCAAAAAAGTTTGACAAAAAATTTGATTGCATTTTTGGTTTGCGAAAAAATGGGTGTCCTGCTAACTTCATATGAACTTAGCAGGACACCTTTCTCAAAAAAGGAGATAATCGAGCTGAAAAAACTTGGTTATTGAGAACTAATTAATTGCGAATTAGTTACGCAAGAAAAAAATTTATTGCATTTCTGGTTTGCGAAAAAATGGGTGTCCTGCTAACTTCATAAGAAGTTAGTTGAAGTTTTTACGCAAAAAAAATTTAATTGCATTTTTGGTTTGCGAAAAAATGGGTAATGGGGTTTTGCGTAACTAATTCTCAATTAATTTAGTTCTCAATAATAAACTTTTTTCAGCGCGATTATCTTTATTTTTGAGAAAGTTGTCCTGCCAAGTTCATATGAAGTTAGCAGGACATCCATTTTTTCGCAAACCAAAAATGCAATAAATTTTTTTTTGCGTAACTAATTCCCAATGAATAAGTTCTCAATAATAAACTTTTTTTTAGCTCGATTATCTCCTTTTTTGAGAAAGTTGTCCTGGTAAGATATGAAAGATAATTTTTGAAATTGGACCGAGCTTTCATTAAATCATTAATTTATATTTTGAGATATCAAACATATCTTGCAGAAGCTCACATAAATGTGAGGCATGTACATATAGCAAAAAAAAGAAGTTTGGGCGTCGCATCGGAAGCTTCAGCAAAAGCAATTCAAAAATCAGTCTTGCAGTCAATAACCGGGGCTTTAGTGATTAAACAGTCCATCGAAAACAAAATATGAATGCGAGGGAAATCGTGTTAGCAGAAATTTGTTTTCAACCTTCCCTAGATGAAAAAAGGTTTTATCTGGTAGGGCGAACTATATCTACACTCCGTACCGAGTAGTGTGGGACTCTTACCGCATTAAAACCACCAGTGAGTGAATTAGGACCAATCTATGAAAATTCGACAAATGCTTTTTCTTTTTTAGTTTATAAATCATATTGGAGGAAGTTTAAAGTTATACCTAACACTTTCCCATGGCTTTTAGACCATCAGCTCATGAGGCTTGGTTCTTCTTAATCTCCGAACATTGTCTCGTATATTTAAGATGGTCTCCATTTCGGAGTTGGTATGACTTTACAGTCGCTGATTGTGTGATATACAACGTGTTTTTGAACCACTTCTGTAACCATTTCAATTTGTAGGTCACAATGCAGATTGCTATTTCTAATATACAAAGGGGCATTTATTATTCCACGAACCTTGGTTTGGAGTTTTTGGATGGGTTCAGCATTTGTTTTCTTTGTACAACCCCATATTTGGATACCCATACCATATGTCCAAACGGGTTTCAATACTTGCTTACATAACATTAGTTTGTTCTAGATGGATAGGTCAGAGTTCTTTCCTAGTAATCAGTACATTTTTCTGTACTTCAAGTTTAGTTCTTCTCTTTTCTTTTTTTGTGCTCTTTCCATTTAAGCTTTGCATCCAAAGTCATTCCAAGGTATTTGGCGGTATTGGAGTAAGGTACTGCTGTACTGTTTATAAGAATTGGAATATTGTTTATTTTTTTATTTGTAAAGTTTATATGCATCGATTTTGTTTCGTTTGATTTGATACGCCATTTTTGCGTCCAATCACTACCTTTATCGACTGCATTTTGCAGTGTTTTTAAAGCCTTCGTAACGGATTTATCTGGCACCAATATTGCAGTATCATCAGCAAAGGTGGCCATGATAGCGTTGATGTCTACTGGAATATCCTTTGTATATAAATGATACAGGGTTGGTCCTAGGACACTTCCTTGTGGTACACCGGCTTCAATTTTCTTTAGTTCCGAGTAATGTTGGTCGTACCGTACTCTCAAGAGTCGGTTCGTAACGTAGGATTTCAGTATTTCGTAGTCCCAAGTGCCAAAACTTGTCAAATGTTTGGCCAACATATAAGTATATAGCCGAGCATACTTGTTTTTCTTCAAGTGCCTTTTCCACAACGTCCGTAATCCGATGCACTTTGTCTATCGTGGAATGTTTATTTCTAAATCCAAACTGATGGCTCGGAATTAGTCTTTTTTCTTCTTTTATTTTGCTAAGCCTTTTCAGGAGCAGTTTTTCAAAAACTTTTGCCATGATTGGTATATATAAACAATATTGGTCTATAAAATGTTACTTCTGTTGGTGGCTTACCTTGTTTAGGTTCAAAATTGACTTCTGCAATTTTGATGTGGCACATATCTTAGTTTAAGGCATGCGTTATTATAAATTGGAGTTTCTTGAAGGCTATTAGATGCATTTCTTTCAAAACCCGAGCAGTTATTAGATCGTACCCTGGTGATTTTTTGTTAGACAGCTTATGTTGACAAATGCTTCTTACTTCTATGAGCGTGACATAAGGTATTTAAAATTTGTCGTTTCTATCAACAAACTGTAAGGGATCTGTAGCTGTGTTTGCTGGGAATGGCTTAAAAACGTTCGCGAGATTTTCAGCGAAGAGATCAGGCTTTTGTTTCGGGTTTCCGATCCAGTATTTATCATGGAACTAATAATATTTTCTAGTTCAAGGCCAAATACGATTAATATAATTTACTTATTAGGTAAACTTTACAACTGGATATACCAGCTCTATGTTCTCTTTTTCTCTTGTTCTTTTGACAACAATAATATTCAATATTCAACAATTACAAATAGCAGTGTTGTCTAAAAGTACTTAGGCACTGGATTTAAATTTACAGAAGGTAGGAAATTTCGTAGCCAACCCCAAATATGTCTGCGTTATTTTGACATATTTAAACTTTAAATAAACATATTAACTTTACTGCCGGTGATTAAACTTTTTACCAACCGTTTTGACTAGAAATGTCCCATATGTATTGTATTTTACATTTTTGAAATTTACTAGTTCCGAACAGAAGTAGTTCTTCTGTTTTTCTGACATTCAAAAGACCGATCGTCATCTTTATCTATCAATTATGAGATTATGTCGTTTTTTTTTCTAGTTTGTTAAATCATTCAACATATTTTTATTCATTAACTAATGTATAACTACTACCTACTACTTTTTAATAGTGTTATTATGTACTTTAAAGTTTTTATGGATTACACGTAAGATAACAAAACGAACAGCTTATTACAGAAATAAGTCTTATGATTCACGTTATTGCTCAAAGTTTCAATAATTCTTATCAGCGTGCGCCTCAATTCATAGTTCAACTGATAAGACTTACAACCTACATATATGAATATTGACACACTTTACTGGAAAACATTCTTTTTTTGCAAAAAATCGACAAACCTTACCTTATTACTCAGTTTGTTGGAATTTGTAAAAAATGAGTCCACATTTTCTGAGAAAAAAAATGCTTAATTTCAAAGAGCTTAAAAAGTCACATCAATGACCGATAAATTAAAATTTTAAACTCCTGAGCTGACAAAGTATAGAGAGGTAACTTGCTCATAGATAAGGCGGCCGGATTGCATTACACTGGCGCCCAAGGAGGTGTTGGAAAAAAGTTATGTATGTGTGTACGTTCGATAACACTAGTTTACAAAATTTTGGGTCATGGTAGGGCCCTTAGAAAAAATATATTTTCTAGATTAATTTTGGGTCACTGAACACGAAAATCAAAATTATTTTTTTTTTCCAAAGAAGCGTTTTCGAGATATGCAAAAAAATCATTTTCTCAGCTTTTTTCCAGATATTCCCATAAATCTCGCTAACGGCTTGGCTAATTTACATAAAATGTGTATATTCTGAATAATGTGATGTGTCTCCTTCCGACGATTTACCGCTTGTATAAGTCGGACTGAAATCTTATAAGTTACAGGCATTCAAATTTTCAAAAACCAGTATTTTTGAAAAATTTCTGGTTTTTGGTTGCTCCATATGGATAGAAAAAAAATATATAAAATAATTTTAAGGACTCAAGTGAAAAACAATCTTTTTAGCAAAGATTTGAGCTAAAGTTTTTCAAAATCGGACGATAAATGTAGAAGTTATTAAATAATTAGTGAAAGAAGGCAAATGATTTTTTTTCAATAAAAGTCATATACATAAATGTACATCAGGGTGTCTGTTATTTCCCAAAATCATTTTTTTAAATCAGAAACCCCTAAAATCAAAATTGTATTCCCTAAAATAAAGTTTTTCACCAAAAAATGTTTGTCTAAGGTGATAAATCGGTGCCTCTTAGGACATTCTCTTTTCCATACAAAGAAGAATTGGACACACTAAACTCCAAGACCAATTATGACGTGATATATATCGTTGGAAAGATATTTTTATGAACTACAATAGTTAGATACTAAGAGAGTTCATTTCAAATCTCTACGTGAAAAAAGTTATTCGCTAGTTAAAGATAGTTTTTTTTCACACCAAAATGCGCTGAAACACAATTTTGACCAGCGAATAACTTTTTTCACATAGAGATTTCAAATTAACTCTCTTAGTAACTATTGTAGTTCATAAAAATATCTTTCCAACGATATATACCACGTCATTATTGGTCTTGGAGTTTGGTGTGTCCAATTCTCCTTTGTATGGAAAAGAGAATGTCCTAAGAGGCACCGATTTATCACCTTAGACAAACATTTTTTGGTGAAAAACTTTATTTTAGGGAATACAATTTTGATTTTAGGGATTTCTGATTTAAAAAAATGATTTTGGGAACCCTGATGTACATTTATATGACTTTTATTGAAAAAAAATCATTTGTCTTCTTTCACTAATTATTTAATAACTTCTTCATTTATCGTCCGATTTTGAAAAACTTTAGCTCAAATCTTTGTTTAAAAGATTGTTTTTCACTTGAGTCCTTAAAATTATTTTATATATTTTTTTCTATCCATATGGAGCAACCAAAAACCAGAAATTTTTCAAAAATACTGGTTTTTGAAAATTTGAATGCCTGTAACTTATAAGATTTCAGTCCGACTCATACAAGCGGTACATCGTCGGTAGGAGACAAATCACATCATTCAGAAAATACACATTTTATGTTAATTGGCTAAGCCGTTAGCGAGATTTATGGGAATATCTGGAAAAAAAGCTGAGAAAATGATTTTTTCGCATATCTCGAAAACGCTTCTTTGGAAAAAAAAATAATTTTGATTTTCGTGTTCAGTGACCCAAAATTAGTCTAGAAAATATATTTTTTCTAAGGACCCTACCATGACCCAAAATTTTGTAAACTAGTGTAATTCACTATCAAATAAATTAAAATCTATTTCGTATTGTTCGTTTGTTTGTCTGCGGGTTTGTGCGTCCAGGGGCAGATTCTGGTTTTGTGAATAAGTGAATCGAAAAACTTTTAACGCTTTCACACAAAAGGGCCATTCACATGGGAGCGACCAACGGACGACGAATAAACGAAAAAAGGATTTAAAACACCTACAACCATGTAGTCATAAAAAAAAACTAAACAAAATGATAGATATCTAATTAACGCTACCAAAATTAACAATTTAAAAGCTAAAATAAGAGAAATTTGAGAAAAAGAATTTGTCGTCGCGAATAGAACGTAATTGGCGACGACCAACTTGATTACTCAAATTTCTCACACTTTAACTGTCAAAATGCAATTTTTTCTTCTCCAACAACAACGCTAGTTAGATCCCCACATTCTATCTAGTTCCCTCGAAGAACTTTGGCCTATAAAGTATAAATGTGTTAAATCCCGTTTTGTTCGTTTATTCGACGTCCGTTGGTCGCTCACATGTGAATGGCCCTTAATTCTGATTCCCGTTCTGTGAAAATGTGAAACCTAACATCAAAAGCTTTCATGTGAATAATTTGTTTTCACGCCGTCATTTGGAAATAAAAAATAAATATTCAAAATGAAAGCGTGACTACGAACAAACAAAGACAAATTCAAATATCTCTTTCTTTATCAATTTCATAAAGAAAAAAGTGTTCCTATCTCATGCATTTCTCTGCTCTCTTAAAAACCCAAGAAAATTGAGAAATTCATGCTGTTGCAAAAAACCAGAATCGCTTATTTTTGCCAAATGAAAAAGTCAAAAAGTGAAAACAATGCTATGCAGCGAATGTGAAAACGATTTATTCGATTCACTTTTTCACAGAACTACAATCGCCCCAAGGTGATCTTTGAGCTAAAGCCTAAATAGATGGGATGATCTGCTTCAAATTCGGTGGAAAGCATTTCTATTCAATAAAACAACTTGGCCCCACAGACTGTTAGCATAGACCCAACCCTATTGGGAAATCCTTTATTTTTAAATAAAAACAGTTGGTTAGTTTTAAATTCAAAATATTTTAATAATAATTTGTTCAGTTTATATTTCATGAGAGCTCACTGAGCTGACGGAGCAAAAATTTGTTTTACTTATTATTTGACAGCAAAACTGGGGAAATTCTCTGAGCCCTCAGAAATATAAACTGGACAATTATAAAAAAAAAAACATCAAATTCAAAGGGAACTTCTTTACCTTAACGCAAGGTAAAGCCAAAATTTGGCTTTCAGTAAGTATGTAAATATTTAGCACCGCCTTTCTCGCTCATGCTACATTAAAACTGGCCCTGTTCACAAGCACCACCGTAGAGTGAAGGCTATAAAATCAACCTCCCCTACACTCAGTAAATACAAAGTTTCATAAGACGTCGGGCAGTAAAGACTGACGACGACGACGGCGCGTCCACAAAACACAAATTCAAGCGAGCTCTTTGAAATGTTATCAGTTTTTGCTTTAGTAAAAAGACATTTTTATATAGTATTTTTGAATTCGCACTTTCATGGTGGCTGTCGGGTTTAACATAAAGACGGGGAAATATCTCCCAGACCGGGTTGAGTATTTGAAGAAAACACGCCAACGCCACAGTTGGCCTCTGGAGACCCTTGCAAAGAGAGAGGCAAGACCTCATTCTGCACCCTATATAGTGTCCATACAAATGACAACAGAAGAAGGTCAATCCCTACACTATTGTGCAGGATCGATCATCAACAAAAACTGGATAGTGACAGCAGCCCATTGTTTCGATTCGAAGGAAATTATGGAAAATTCAGTGTTGGTAGCTGGTTGCCATGATATTCATTCTAACAGGGAGAACGATAGTGTACAGCGACGCAATATTGACTGCTTCATTAAGCACGAACTGTTCCTCGGAGGTGTTAATCCTTACGACATTGCTCTCATTTACACAAAGACTCCTTTCGAATTTACGGAACACGTGCAACCAGTAGAGCTGCCCAAGCAAGGGGACTTGGCCCATGGAGCAGCAACACTTTACGGCTGGGGAAATATCTCAGCAACTGCGGTGCCTTTATTTCCAAGTGAGCTGCAAGCAACCGATATGCCGATTCTGGACATGGAACTGTGTGAAGGTGTTCTTGGGGAAGTTGGAATGTGTTTGCATGAGACTAACTTGTGTACGGGTCCACTTGACGGAGGCAACAGCATATGCACTGCTGACTCAGGAGGACCTTTAGTCCAAAGAAATGTGTACTTTGGCAAGTCAACGATAGTTGGCATTGTGTCGTGGGGCAAGATGCCTTGTGGTCAAGTCAATGCACCGTCCGTTTTTGTAAAGGTTTCATCATTTATCGATTGGATCAACAAAACAATTAATTCTGCCCAACTGAATTGCAACAAATGAATTTCTCGAAGGATACAATTTTATTAATCAATATAGTAAATGATCTCAAATTGTTTATAGAACTTAGTTTATATATTATTCTCCAAAAACATAAAATTAGTCTTAAATGAATAAAAGACCAACTATACATACAATTTTAATCACATTTTTTGACAAAAAGATAAGCGCTTTTATTTCTCAGATTGTGAAATAATAAATTCAAAGACAGAAACTTTGCACCTGCCATGAATTATATTCTTTATTTGAAATCAAATCGATCAACAACTTTGACGACACCACCGACGACAGGCTTGAAAAGCGATAAAACAATTGACTGACGCTTTTTCAGAATGTGCACTATTTTGAGAATTTTCAAAGTCATTTACGGAGAGAGCTTCACTACATCAGAAAGTACTTATAAAATTCATCATTAATTTATTTTATTTGTTATTGGACTTAAGTCGTTTTTCCCTTGCATCCTTTATTCATGAAGCGTGTAAGCAGTTGCCTCAATTTTTACTTTAGCCCAGGAAAATTTGACCTATACTTCGCGAAAACTCCGACAAAGCTGAATTTTTGTGGAGAGTAGGGTTACCAGTTTAGGGGTTCTCACCCCAAATTTAAGGGTTTTTTCACCGTTGGAGGGAAAACTGGCGGTATTATTTTCAAAGCTAAAATTATCAAAAATGTATTGCTGCTTAATTTTCTTTTAAAATACAACCTACACACGTCGCGTCGCCGTCGTGTAGGAATTGAAACAGTTGTTAATATTTTGTGAATGAAGCCCTATTGAAAATTTTGTTCTTCCATTTTGAGATGTTTACCCTGAGGCCACACGAGCGAGTAATCGCTAGCGAGTTACTAATACATTGAAACTTTTCCTACTCGCTAGCCAACTGGCTTGCCTTTTTCAAAGCCAGAGAACCATTTGACAATTAATGTATGTATGTACCCAACTCGCTAACGAGTACTCGCTCGTGTGGCCTCCCGGTTAGAAAATAAAATCATTAACTATTTTGATGGAGAATTAAGGCTCAAGGCTTAGTTAATATTTCTAGCCAAAAAAAAATCAAATAGGCCCAACCTTCCAAATAAAAACACTGAATATTTCAATGATCATTGGTAAAGTAGTTCAATCCTTGAAATAATAAAACTAATTTCATGTGATAGGCTGCGCCAAAACGATTTTTTTTTGGCCAGAAATCTAATTAAGACAGGAGCTTTATTTTGGCTTCAAAATATTTACTGAAGCTTTCTAAATGTCTCAAAATCAATATTTCAAATTTTCAATAATGAGTTTCAATGATAGCTATAACTGGTGTCTTACATATTTCCTACATTCCAGAATTTTACATAAAACGAAAATTTTACGTAAAACGAAATGCTGAAAAGTTTCAAGACTGAAATGTACTAAAACGATTGCCAAAATGAAGATGACGATCGAAATATTCTTGAGTTTTTTTTAAATATAGTTGAAGAAAAAGAAAAAACCTTTATATTTTAATGTAGGTGCATATTTTCATTTATGATGTTCTTGGAAAATTCTGCTACCTGAACACTGAAATTATTATTATAAAAAGTGCTAGATACCCTGTTTTATTTTCAGGGTTATAACCTCCTTAATTCATTTTTAAAAAATTGGATATGATTCCCTGTCATTTTTTTCTAAGTATAAACACCACAATCTTGACGGTCCGATTAATAAAACTCAAGATATGACCATTTTACGTGAACCTTATCATCGCTTTTTTGAGTTTATCTGCAAAACAAAAAATTAACAAATAAAGTCTTCACAAAATTGCCAATAAGGTTTGTTTAAAAAGCGTTAATCATGGGTCCTATTTATCGGAGTCTTCAGATTTATGGAAAATGACAGATAGACCGAGAGCTGAGAGCAAATTTTATGGTGGAGGTATGTATAACCAAAATTCAAGAACGCTTATGTAGAGGTTTAGGGTCTTGAATTCAAATCCAGTCGTCTGGCAGGATTCTTTTGTCACCAGGGCTGGAGAAGAGGGATTGAAAACGCAGATTTTACGGATTTTTGGGTAGGGGTATAACCACTTTTATATAAGCTTAAAATATAGAGAACTACGCCTTGGTTATGAATTTTGGGGATACCAGACGTTTCTCACTCACTTTCTCCAGCACAAAAGTAGGTGCAGCAAGTATTGTTCTTAACTGTTCTGTAAAACATCATGGAACACATAGTGACAGAATGAAGAACAGTTTGGGCAAAGTTTTTACTCATTGAACACACAATCCTGTACTTTACTGTAATTTTCTATTCAAAACAGATTATATACACCTTTTATTATCCTATTTTTTCAAATTTTCACAGCAAACGGATAAAAGAATATATTCACCGCGTGAATTACAAAAAGAACTTAAAAATTGAAACAATATATAAAATTCCTGAAGACTAAAGATTACAATATGTGTGCGTGTAAGGATCCAAAAAGTACCGACAAAATGAGTCAGTGATATTCTTGAATGGTTACTTCGTAGGTTTTCGAATTAGTTTTCGGAGAGAGCACTCATAACCTTATGAGTGGTCAGGACCACATTAATAACTTAATAATTAAGTGCAAATGTGGAAACGTTGGCAGCTCAAAGAAGGAAGAAGGACAGCTAAAAATGATTTTAGTTACTTCGGCTGTCAAATTGTAGATGATGAGTCGTGTTCATATGATTGTACAAAATGAGTTCAGAATACTTTTCAGTAAATATCATTCCTCCACACCAATTAAACTTCCTCCCATCTTTACGGCTGGAAACATACAACGGGACGTCGAACTCGGTTAGACTGACGAGGGCTAATAATTGCATCTGGAGATCTTGTTTTGAGAATTGACTTCTATTCTGGTTCTGACCTGGTATTATTAAGAGGATTAGTATTATGTACAGAGCTACTTGGCTGATTAGATGGTGTGCACATATTATCCACGGTTGCTTTTGCTTCAAGAAAGTGATAGGAGAAATAAGTCGATTCATGTCTTCCTCTCAGCTGGTTTTGATGATGGTTCCATAAACCACGATTGGTTTTGACTAGGTACATCTTGGTTCCTATTGGTTTAATAATAGTAGCTTCTATCCAACGATTACCTTTAGCGAAGTTTCTGGCATATACAGCTAGGTTGTTTATAAATATCTTAGGTAGGGGATGAGGTGGTTTAGTAGTCGATTGACGGTATGGTACTAGCTGCGATATAATACTACGATGTTGTCTTCCGTGCAGCAATTCGGCGGGTGATTTTCCGGTTTTTGGATTTGGGGTGGTTCGGTAGGAAGATAGGCATTGAGATAAGGCTGAATCTTTGTTGGGGTTTTCATCGAAGATTTTTTTGAAGTGGGTCTTGAAAGTGTGTCAAATCGTTCAGCTTCACCGTTTGAGGTAGGGTGAAATGGTGCGGTGCGTAAATGCTGTATTCCGTTCTGTTTGAAAAAAACAATGTTTCTTGCATTCCTTCAAGGGTGAATATTTTTGTTAAAGCTTGGATCGTTGCGGTGGTGGTGGTAGAATTTTTCATGGGCACGACGAAAGGAAGCTTTGAAAACGCCTCAATACAAATAAGCCGCATTTGATCTTTGAATGGCCCAGCGAAATCAATATGGACTCTTTGCCATGGACGTTCGGGCTATCGAGTTCTAAATTTCCTACAAGCAACAATCAACAACCACAGACAAAGGACAAACAAAGAGCAAGAAGAATGTTTCCCACATTCATTTTGAATTTATACAAATATTTACAAAAACACACTTATTTGTACTAACAAAGATTAAACAAATTAAAATTGCACTTTAGTTTGTATTGTTGACCGAAAATGTGTTTAAGTTTTCACAACAAAACGAATTAAAACAAGAAATGATAACTGCAAGACTTACAAGAATATACTAAAAAAAAAGTGCCGTAAAAAATAAAATCCCCGTCCGAGTTAATTTTTTAAGGATCCAAGCAGTACCGGCAAAGTTCGGTCAGTGAATTTGCTTGAAGGGAATTGGCTGTCAAAACCCTTAACAAAACAGACCAAATGTGTGAAGTCACCATACATTTCAATTGAAAAATTTTTATCGATAATTCAAAATTGTCTCGCTTTCGAAGAACGCAAACCAATGCTCATGTTCTATAACCCTTGCAATGACAAGCTTCATCGAGAAACTTTTTAAAATGGAACAAAACTCATGCGTTTTGTTTCAGATCTCATCATTTTTCGACGTGTTTTATCGATGCAAGGGTTACAGAACCTGGACACAGTGTACATAAACACTCTCTACGGAACTTAAATTGATTCAGGCAATCGAACATGCCCAAGAAAGAAAACAGTCCAAGCAGCTGTCAAATAAAAAAAAAATAGTAGGTATTTGGAAAAGTACTGGAGAGTGCTAGGACGCCACATGGCCCTTGGCTCAATGAAAGGAAAATCCCTATGCACACCTCCTTGTGGTGGAGGGCGGGTAACGCTAACGTGCAGGGGGACCAAATGGATGCCGGGATAAGCAGACAACCCAGCAATGCTGGTCAGGGCACAAACTTGTCTTTGGGATGGTTAAAAGCCCCCTTAAGGTGGATGAACTGCAGGAGGCGGTACCCGGCATGATAGTCTGGTGGCGGAGGAGCCTTTTTTGGTTAAAAGGCCAACGGCAGCAGCAGGTAGCGTCTGTAACCCATATTGGGCGGCTACAAAAGGCGTCTGTTTTCCCATAGTGAGCGGCCGCGAGCAGTTATGTGTTTGACCATCAAAAGGCGGGTGTGCCTGCCAAATCATGTATGTTATTAATCGCATCTCGGAAAACACCATGGTGGAAGGATATATGCAAATACATGAGCTATGACAACAAACGGAAATGAGTCCCCAAGAGGTAATCTTTTTTATGGAAAATTCTTCTGCAGCTTTGGTTTGAGGGTGCGGCATCTTTCATGTACGAGCGTCAATCAAGACGCCATAGTAATAAATGAATCGTTGACAAATAGAAGAAGTCATTCAAGAAGCGCAAATATTACTTTTGGCTACCGCATACGTACGAAAATCGGAGCATGGAACGTTCGATCCTTGTACAGCGATGGTAGATAGTGTTAATAAAACATCGATTGTTGGAATTTTCGATAGTATCGATTGTTGAAGAAAAAACAATCGATTAATCGATACACAATCGATAGTTTTTACTAATAATAATAATAAATAAAACCAAACAAAAAAAATAAAATTTAAAACCAATTTTCAAATTAAAAAGAAATCAAACTTTTCAAACATTCTTATATGAAAAAATGTTAATATATGTACATTCTAGGTGTATTTTTTAACGTGAAAATCCTGTAAAATTCCACAATTTGGTCTCAGAAACCAAAAGAGAAAAAAAAACAAGTTCTTGTTTTTCTTCTGTCAATTTTTTTTATATGAACTTTGATAGAATTTTTGACTAACATGCGCATAAATGCACAGAAATTCAAAGTAAAGGAACAGACCTATTGATGCGAACTTGCACTATTGTGCTTTTGCAAAAACTATATTTGTCTCTTCTCTTTCATTTTTTACATTTCACAGAAAAAAAAAGAAAGCGGAAAATTCGCAGTTGCATCTCAACAGGCCAAAAAAAAAGAATTTAAGTATTGTCTGCGTTTTTTGATAAACATAAATGATTTTAAAAGTAATGAATAGTTAAATAAGTATAATAAAACCATAATTCAGAAAGTTTTTGTTGGAAAACAGTCGTGATCTACAAAAATACATGATTTACAATTCACGACTTTGTTTACCTTTTATCGCAATTCACTAACAGCTGTGAATTTTGTTTTTGATTCTTCTTTCTTCGCCAAGTTCATGACTTTTTTCTTTTGGATTTCTTCTTTGCTCCGTATTCAACAACCAACTGAACTTAAGCTCAGCTAAGATTTTTGTTATTTAAGGATAATTTTGAGTTGACAACTCATTTCTGGGCAATCATTTTGTCCTCAACCACAAAAACTTATCAACTGGACAGACTATCGATGTTTTCTCCAAGCTATCGATAGTCCCGATAGTTCAAAACAATCGATTAATCGATTAAGCTATCGATGTTTTATTAACACTAATGGTAGATACGAGGTTAAGCATGAAATGCTTCGCCTAAAGATCAGTATCCTGGGCATAAGGATAAGTAGAGAGGAAGAGCTGAATCCAGATCAGACACTGGACAGACGAGAATGCTGTATTCCGGGGAAGATGAGAGAGAGGGTGGCCAAAGACTGCATGGTATCTGGATTATGTTGAACGAAGAAGCGAGGCGTAGTTTGATCTCCTGAGCGCCCATTTCTGCGTGATTAATGACAGCAAGGTTTCGTTCAAAAATCCATAATGTCACAATTATCCAGTGCTACGCCTCCACAAATGAAGCGACCGAGGAAGACAAAACCGCATTCTACACTCCTCTTAACTCGGTTTTCAGGAGTGTTCCGAGAGCCGACATCACAGTCGTTATGGGAGACCTTTAATGCTCAAGTCGGTTCAGACAATTACGGGCGGAATGCGTTATGGGAAGAAATGGCTTCGGGTCACGGAACGAAAATAATGGTGACAATTTTGTTGACTTTTGTAACGCGAATCGTCTTGTGATAGGTGGGACAAAATTACGTGGGTGCATCTGGATGGTCAAACCGAAAATCAAATTGATCATATCATGATTCAGCAGCGATGGAGGAAGTCAATGTGTTATGTCCGGAGTATAAGAAATACCGATGTGGGAAGCGACCACCATTTGGTTCTAATGAGTCTCAAACTACGAACCGCTGCCGTACAAAAACCAGCGCAGGATGCAGCAAGGAGCTCAAAATCCATTACGAATGCTTTAAATGACCCCAACATACATATGTCGAAACTATGTCACCACCCTTAACAACAGAGCCTCGTCATTAAACGGAATTCAATATTCAGCAATTGATAAGATGTGGGGTGAAATTAAAAGTATTTTTATAAAGGCTGGATCTGAAACTGTACCCAAGCGAAGGGGACGTAGAGACTCTTGGATATCCCTAGACACCTGGGATAAGATCGAACTTCGCAAATCGTTGAAAAACCAAATAAATGCCGAAGCAGATGCACAACGAAAGGCTGAATTGCGAAGAGAGTACCGCATTGCACATAAGATGGTCTATCGCTGTGTGAGACGTGACAACAGGGTGAGGTTAGATGGACTCGCAGATAATGCGGAAATCACTGCCAGAAGAGGGGATATTCGGGAACTGTACCAAATAGCCAAAGATGTTATTGGGAAAAAAGCAACACAAATCATCCTGTAATGGATGTGGATGGCACACTTTTGGTATCGATTGAGAATCAGCTACGCAGATGGAAGGACCATTTTTGTGCCCTGCTAAATGAGGATTCAGTTGAGCAGAGTGCTGAAGTGCCCCACCTAAACGAGATGCGCAGGTCCTATAGGGGTATTGACATCGAACCCCCGTCAGAATCGGAAATCCAAACATCAACAAGTCTCCTCAAAAACAACAAGAAAGCTGGACTTGACAGAATACCAGCTGAACTTCTGAAAGCCGATCCCGTAACAGCGGGTAGTATTTTACATCCGTTGATACAAAGTATTTGGGAAAACGAAAGCCATCTCAAGGACTGAAAAGTGACCTTAAGAATTGTAACAATTGGCGTGGTATTACCGTTTTGTCCGTTTTCCCAAATCTAATGGCAACCATCATTCTCGAATGAATAAAGGATAGAATCGAATTAACACTCAGGAGGCATCCAGCTTGCTTCCGCATTGGTCGATCGTGTATCGACCATATTAACACTTTGCGTATCGTCCTCGAGCAGTCGATGGAATTTCAATCACCATCTTACCTCATGTTCGTGGATTTTGAGAAGGCCTTTGATCGTGTTAACCGAGAATGTATATGGAGATCGTTGCTTGGTAGAGGAATTCCGAAAAAAATTGTTGCCATTGTTGCTACAACAACGCAAGGTGTTTTGTTTTACACAATGGGCAGCTATCCGACTCCTTCGTAGTGCAACAGGGTAAGAGACAAGGGGATGTTCTATCGCCAATTCTCTTCCTGCTGGCGATGGACGATGTATTGACGGCCAGTGTTGGTACGACAGGGCATTCAATGGAGACTGTTCGAAAGGCTCAGTCATTTAGACTATGCCGATGACATATGTCTACTGGCAAATAACATCAGTGGGCTGAACGGGATGTGCCAAACACTGCAAGTGAAGGGAGAGTCGAGTGGTCTAAGAATAAATAGCAAAAAGACAAAAATAATGCTCACAGGCCGCTACACACAGCAGCGTATTATTCTACAGGAGACGCCAGTTGAAGAAGTGGAACAGTTTAACTACCTTGGCAGTATTGTTTCTGCAAACGGTGGTACGGATCTGGACGTTAAAAGTAGAATAAATAAAGCTCGTGCTGCCTTCGGTACTCTGTCCCCAATTTGGAAATCCAGTAAAATCTCCTTACGCACTAAGTTGAGATTCTGAGAATCCAATGTCAAATCCGTGCTGTTATATGCTTGTGAAACCTGGAAAGTCACGTCTACAATTTCGAAGAAATTGCAGGCTTTTGTGAATCGATGGCGGGTTGGAAGACCAAGAACAACATGGAAATCAACTGTCTTAGCGGAAGCAGAATTCCAGAGAAAGACGTGGCCACAGCTAAAGTACCTTGCAGCGGACCGTGAAGGATGGAGACCTTTTGTTGACGCCCTATGCCCCAGCCAGGGTTACAGGACACGATGATTTGGAAAAGAAATAAATAAAACAATTAATTTCACAGGAATATTTGGTTTACTTTACTGATTGCTTTTTGTTATCACTATGTAGTTTGATTCAATTGATAATAGCCTATTGAATAGACCGGAAAAAGAGGGGTATAAAGGAACAATTTCGTGCAAGGGTTTTTATTATTGAATATGTTTGTTTGGCCCATAAGCATGCTTAAAACCGAAAATGCTACTAAATTCACCCATACGTTTATGAGAGAATGGTCACACTGGCCACTTTTCATTATTTTTGGTAAACTCGCAAACTAAGCCGAATTTGACAATTTTACACATAAAACTTGTTGTTCAAAATTAAAATTTCTATTGGAATGGATAGTTCAAAAAATTTTATAGAAAAATTTAAGCATGAAAAATGAACAAAACCAACCTAAAAAAATAAAAAAATCAAGGATTTATAAATTTTTAAATAAATTGTGCATAACTTTTTTTTGAAGCAAAGATAAGGTCAAGGCATGCATAGACAAAATAAAGTAGAGACTAAAGACTTTAATATGGCATGTTCAAAAATTAATATTTGTTCAAAATGGACAGAGATATTCCCATTCAAACCTTATCATTTCTTATAATTTTTCGCAGTTTTGCCCCGAAAGTCCCTTTTACGGTACAATATGGCAACTTTCACATTCGTAAAAATGTTTGAAATCAAGATTTTGATAAAATATGACATTACAACTATAGAGAATTTTTAAAAAATACGTACATAAATTCGCAGTTTTGTTTTTCGGCTGTTTTTAAATGCTTTCAAACCTACTGACCGAACGACTGGTCCGATTAACATAAGATTTGGTACTACGTGCTAGGAATGTTAAACCTGTCATAAAGTACCAAAAAATAGGCTTTCAGGCAAAAAATGCAAAAAATGATAAGAAATAATAAAGTCTGAATGGCTATATCTCTGTCAATTTTCAAACAATGTGGCTTTTTTAACATGTCATATTAAGGCCTTAAGACTCCAGTTTACTTTGTTTATGCATGTCTTGAGCGTATCTTTGCTCCGAAAAAAGTTATGCGCAATTTAGAAAAAAAATAGAAATCTTTGATTTTTCGATTTTTGTGTGTTGGTTTTTGTGTACTTTTCCTGCAAAAATTTTTGGAGCAATTTTCCAAACTATCCATTTCGATAGAAAATTTAATTTTTAACAAAAAGTATTAAACGTAAAATTTTCAAATTCGGCTTGGTTTTAGAGTTATACCAAAAATACTGAAAAGTGGCCAGTGTTACCATTCTCTCAGAAACGCATGGGTGAATTTAGTAGCATTTTCGGTCAAATGATCAAATTTTATGATTGTTTCATTTCTTTTCAAACCCAATTGATATATTTTTTTTTTTACATAAAACAGGTCCCGAAAATGCGCTTCCGCATTTTTTTTGGCAAAACGTAAGACCGAATTTAATCAAACTTCACAGCAACACTGATGTCAACACCAAAGTTAACCTGAAAAGAATCATCCAAATAGTTCAAGCAAGTTATGGCGTGACAAAGGGAAATATGGATTTATTTGTATTTATGTAATTAGTTTTAAGGCTCTAAATTTCAACGATCCGGATGAACCCCGTTTTGGATGAAAGCAATTTTTTACCCCAAAACCAAAATTATAGCAGCTAGATTTCTTCTGAAAAATACTGAGAGAAAAGTACATCACAATACTATTTCTCGGCCCCACTGTTCGCCACCGCCGCACAGTGGACCGTTTCATACATGCTAGACGTCAAAAATTATAATTTTGTTCCAAATGAATGTTTTTATCAATTTAAGCATAAAATACTCAAGGCATATATTTTTTGCTGAAAAAATAACTAAATTTAGCAGATTTTTTGAAAATTAAAGTTAAATGACAGTTTTTTTTTAATTTCCCTATAAATTTATATACCTACAGGATGTTAAATATGAGATGTGACAAAAGGATAGAGCCTTTTAGATTGGACGAAGACAAGAAAAAATTGTACGGGAGAGGGAGTCTATTTCCCCCCTTTAAGCGGGAGAGGTAATTTTCTAAAACATTTACCTAAGATTAAAAAAAAATATTAAAAAACAACGGCATAATTCACAATGTCGTCCAATAGCTTTTCTAAAAGCCAAAAATCTATTCTTCTATTTTTTTTTTTAAATAAAGCCGGTTTTGTAAATAGTTTTTGAAATTAATTTTCAAACTTAAAATTTAAAAAAAATCAAAAAATGTTCTCTTACTAACCCACCAACATTTCAGTTTCTCAAAACTATTCATTTTTGTGCATATTACACTAGCTTACATAATTTGAGGCCATCGTATCGGGTCGCTGAATACGAAAATACAGATTTTTTTTCCAAAGACGCGTTTTCGAGATAAGCGCAAAAATAATTTTCTCAGCTATTTTTTTAGATACTGTTATAAATCTCGCTAACGGCTTAGCAAATCAACGTAAACTGTATATTTTCAAATGTCAATGTGTCTCTTTCCGACATTATTGTCCTAGGAGCACATTTCAAATCACTGATATTCGCTAGTCAAATTTTATGTTTCAGTACATTTTGGTATGAAAAAAAAGCCTTGACTAGCGAATAACTTTTTTCACATTGTAATTTGAAATGAGCTCTTATAATTACTAATTGTAGTTCATAAAAAAACCTTTCCAACGATATGTCTCGTCATTATTTATCACCCCGTAAGGAGCAACCAAAATCTAGAAATTTTTCAAAAATTCTAGTTTTTGTAGCTTTGACCTCCGGTAACTTAATAAATATCAATCCTATTAACACAAATGGAACATTGTCGGAAAGAGACGGATCACACCATTCTAAAAATATACAGTTTATGTTAATTATCTTAACAGTTACCGATTTATGCCAGTATACGTGAAAATAGTTAAGAAAATGATTTTAGTGCAAAAAATATGCCATGCAAATTCGTGCGAAATGAAAGGAAGGTATTTTCTTTAAATAGACATGACAAGCTTTACAAAAACACATATTTCATCATGACATAATGATATACTCCTATTTAGATTTTCCAAAATAACTTTAAACAACACTTTGCGTACACTAAAAAACGTCATTCTTGTATGTATTTTTTTCATTTCTATAGAATATGCTATGGGTTTTCAAATAATTTATTAATAAACTACATACGTTCTTAAAGATTTCCCTATTTTTTTTCTTTTACTTTGACGAATAATTTTAAATTATATGTACAGTGTAATAAAGCTAAAAATTCACTTCTAGGTAGTTACCTATTACAGAAGATTGGAGGTTGTCTTTGTTGTATGATAACTTCCAACTTATTCTAGTTAAATCTTATTTAATTGTACTTTTGTGGTCAGTGGGTTATCGTTACATTTTAGAATTGCACCAACAACGAAAATTCGGAGTTGACTTTTTGACGTCTAGCATGTATGAAACGGTCCACTGTGCGCCGTTAAGGTGGATTTACACCTTCGTTGCTATGTCCGTGTACGTTGTTCGTTTTTGCCTGTACGCGGAATAACGAAGGTGTAAATGATAACACCCAACACAAACAAGGAACACCATCTTCTCAGGAGGAAAAAGAGAGAGCATGCGAAGCGGGCTGTCAAATCAATTGAGGACTGTAGGGGGGATGTTAGAAAATTCTACCGAAGGGTGAGGCAATCTACCTAGGGTAACAAGGCCAGAACGGAAACCTGCCCAGATGAGAGTGGGAATATGCTGGTAGACACACAGTCCGAGCTTAAGATCTGGAAACAACACTTTTCTAAACAGATAAACGGCGAAGATGGCCAAAATTACGCTATTAGACAGAACACTCTATTCAACCTGGATGATGATGGTCCGTCCACCCAACCTAAATTAAGTGCAGTAAACGATATCCAAGCTTAAAGCGTAAAAGGTTGCTGGTGTGGATGTCCTGCCAGCCAAGCTATTCAAAGCAGGGGGAGATGACTTGGTAGGGAGTATACACACCAACTTATCTCCAAAATTTGATTGGATGAAAGTATGCGCGATGAGTGGAGCTTCTGTAAAGTGTGCCCCATCCACAAGAAAGGAAATGCTCTGACCTGGGCCAGATACAGAGTTATAAAGTCTCCTCAACGTCGCATACAAAATCTTGTCATCTGTACTGTGTGATCGCTTAAAACCATTTGTCAACGATCTAATCGGCCCATATCAGTGTGGTTTAAGGATCGGCAAATCAACCATCGGTCAAATGTTTACACTCCGACAGATATTGGAAAAGGCCCAGGAGTTTCAAATCGATACACACCACGTCTTTATCGATTTCAAAGTCACATATGATAGCGTAGATAGAGAAGAACTATACAGAGTCATGTCGAATCTCGGCATCCCTGCCAAAATCGTCCAACTGCGCAGGATGACGATGGAGAAATCTCGCTCCTCTATTAAAGTTGGTAAGAACACCGCCGAACCCTTTGATGTCAAGAAAGGTTTCAGGCAGGGAGATGCAACCTGTTTAACATCGTTCTTGAAGCAATAATTGCACGCAGCTAGCAATTCAACAATAGGGGTACAGTTTTTCAAAAGTCTGTTAAACTACATACTTGTTTATGCATATGATATTGACATTATTGGTAGAACGAAGCGAGCTGTTACTGGCGGGCTTACAAGTATTGAATCGGAGTCCCCGAAAATAGGTTTGGCTGTTAATGAGGACAAGACGAAGTACATATACTCGTTTGCTATCTGTGAGAAAGGGCAAAACGTCACGATGGATAGGTACAACTTTGAAGTCGTCAAGTACCTTTGCTCCACTATTACATCGCAAAATGACAGCAGTGCAGAGATCAAACAAAGAATTACTCTTGCCAACCGCTGTTTCCTTGGGCTTAGAATAGGGTTTCCAGAACATCTCTTTTAAAGAGAACATGTTCTCTTTTTTGGCTCTGATCTTTCTTATTCTTTCTTTTTTCATCAAATTCTTTTATTGTACTCTTTTTTATTTTGTACTCTTTTTTATCTCTTTTTTTTCCTAAGTGACCAAAATATTAATTTAACACACTTTTCATTAATGTACTTTTGTATTGTCCCCTAAAATATAAAATAAAGCATTGATAATATCAAATAAAGACGCCAATCCTTCATACGTTTCACCCTCTAAAACCGATTTGTTTACATTGTCATTGTATATCCAATCTATAGTATTCTCATGAAACACGATTTTGTAGGTAGACATTTGGTCGATAGTTTCACTGTGATCGCCTTACCGAGATCCCTTAACAAAAATTAGTATTACATTTGGACGCATAGATGGCCAGGAGCTTTTTTTCTTCGTGAGAATACTATAGAATTTATATACAATGACATTGTTGTATTTTTAATTCCATTTCGTGTCGAAGAATAGATGAGAATTGCAACAACAATAAGACCTGTGCTGAATGATGTGCTGAATGAGGAGTTGATTCTATGTGTGCGTTTCTCACTGTTTTTCACTTTCTTTGCAAATCTAATACATCAGCCGTTCGCTTCAGCTTTCAGGCAAATCAAATTCCTCGCGTTCCAATATTTATTCGCTATGCTATCTACTAGTTATCCCAAAATTTTTTAGATAACTTGAGTTGTTGTTGTGTCAGCGGTCATCAGCTGTTTTAACAAGGGATTACAACAACACAAAGCTATCCGGATAACTGAGAATAACCATCGGAACGTGCCCATTGACAGCTGAGGATTGGCTTTTTTAGGTGTATATACATACCTATTTTAATTATTGTTTTGCCGAACTTTTAAGTTAAATTGTATTTATTCTTTGTTTTGCTTCAAATAAAAATGCTATATTTTATTATTGGTAAAATTAATAAAAATATAGCATTTTTATTTGAACCTAAAGAAGCAAAACAAAGAATAAATACAATTCTTTAGATGTGTTTAATGAATCTGTTCCAAACAGAAAATTACAGAAAAGATCAGAAAAGTACAGGATTGTGTGTTCCATGGGTACAAACCTTACCCCAAACTGTTCTACATTCTGTCACTTTGTGTTCCGTGACGTTTTTCAGAACAATTAGCAACAAAACTTCCTGCACCTACTTTTGATGTGGAGCAAGTGAGTGAGAAATATCAAAGTACCAGCTGGTTTGTTTGTTTCGGATAATGATAAGCTAAAATTTATCACAGATGTAGGTACTCTTCTTATATTTTTGGGCTTAACATTAAAAAAAAGGGTGCAGGGAATTAACTTCACGGGAACTACCTTCACATGGGAATTAACTTCACCACTAGTGGGAATTAATTGCACTTTTTTGAAGTGAAATTATTTCCCACTGAAAGTGAGTACTTATTTCACTTTTTTGTGGGAATTAATTTCTTTTTAATGTGCGTTTCTTTAAATCCAGATTCTTTAAATGCAAAACAAACTTTGCATACACCCAGCCTCGCACCTACCCCAAATCCTATAATGTGCCCAAGCAGGGGGGTTGCAGTATATAAAAACAGTGCTAGCAGCAAGCATTACGGCGAATAAACAGTGAGGTATGTATGGGGGGGCATGTTGCCCCCTGCAACCCCCCTGCTTGGGCTCATTATAGGGTTCGGGGTAGGTGCGAGGCTGGGTGTATGCAAGTTTCTTTTGCATTTAAACAATCTGGATTTAAGGAAACACAATTTTACATTTTTGTAGTTTTCATCATACCATAGGTGGGAAATAACTTCACACAATTTTGGGATGAAATTATTTCCCACCTTCAGTGGGAAATTACATCACAAAAAAAAAGGTGACATTAATTCCCACTAGTGGTGAAGTAAATTCCCATGTGAAGGTAGTTCCCGTGAAGTTAATTCCCTGCACCAAAAAAAGACATAAAAGAATATAAGAAGTGTGAATTGATAATAAATTTCAATTGAAAACTAATGCAAAAAAATTACTATTGAAACATTTTTAAATTTGAAATTGCACAGCTGATAGGCAGCGGTCAATTCCGTCAACACAAAGCTGCACTTTTCTGTTCTATCTTGTTTTGTTCTGACAGTTTTTACATACTTGTACTGTTTTGCTCTAGTTTCTATTCATTAAACACAGCTTTTATTTGATATTCTCTGATTAATACACTGAAGTAAAAACCTTCATACTCAAGATCGATGGATGAATTTAGAAGAGAAATAAGTATGGGAAGACTGAGACAAAAGTATCGACTACCGAATTTCTTAGGAAGTTTAACTGGATTACTCAAAGTTGATTGACCAATTTTGCTATTTAAACAAGTTTCTTTGTAAAGAAAATGAAAATTTTAAAAATAAAATATCTGTTCAAAAGTGGGCCAATTTTTTTAAGTTTGTCTCTTAAAATGTGCCAGTCATTTTTTGTTTTCCTGCGCAAAATATGAACGTTGAATGTATTTTCTCGTTGATGAGTTCCAATGGATAAAAGAACAAAATCGTTTAAGAGTAGGATTCTCATGGATTCTCATAGTTGCCGATAACTTTAAAGATTTTAGCTATCAAAAGTTTTATGAAACCTTTTTATATGAAAATAAGTATCTTAATCAAACTCGAAGCTCCGAAGCTGCGGTATTTTGAATTCAATTAGGTGTTTATGTATTTTAGTTTTATTAGTTTGTTTGAACTCCAAAAGTGTTTATAAAATATACTGATTTATATCACAGATATGTTTTCTTAAAAAAGATGTTAAAATAAACTACCTATTAGTACTGCTGCTTCTTGTGTACCTATTAAAATACTTGTATAAATATATACCTATATTTATAAAATAAATTTAAAGTAAACTTTTGGTCATATAGGTTACATATTCAACACATTCCACACAATCCCGTCCATCCATATTTTCCCAGTAATCAAATTTCTTTTGATTTCCGTTCCCACAGAAATCAAAAGTGCATTACTCTTTTATTTTTTGCATATAATATTTCCAAAGCACATTCCTTTTATTGTAACCCGAACCTTTAAAGAAAAACTCTAAACGATTGAATAATAATTAAAATACTTTTTCAAGTTAGTTGTAAGTAAGATCGCAACCAATAAAGTCAATTTTCTCTATTTAAGTTCAAGTGTTGTCTTTTTTTAAAAAGTCATTCCGCGCACCCAAACATTTATCTGGCGCAGTCGGTAGGATTCCTATAAACTGTAGGAATCCATATGAGAACGAATCTACTCGGAAAGAAAAAAAAAAAATAAATCGTGTTAACGCGTATCAAACAAACGAATATTGTTGAACCCTAACGCGAATAATTTTTAAATCATCGATAAAAGAAAAATCAGTTAGTGAAACAAACGAATATTGTGTCAAACCTTAACTCGAATAATTCTAATCGATAGCCGGTAGAAAAAAAAAAAAATTATATAAAAATAAATCAGTGTGTGCAAAGTCAAATTAAAATTGACATAGCAGAGTGCAATTAAAGAATTAACAATTCGTCGGAACAGAGCACTCGGATTTTGGAGAAGAGAAATTGAGGAAATGATGAACGAAGAGATGATGAACCGGCTAGCAGCCGTGTTGGAAGCACTAGCCGCACCACACGCCCAAAGGCCGAGTAGAGTAGTCTATTTAATGAAAGAGATTCAACACATCCCAACTTTTGAAGGAAGAAGCGAAACATTAAGCCAATTTTTCGCAAGCGTGGAAACACATCTTGGCTCGGTAGAGGAACCAGTAAGAGGTGAAATCTGGCAGGCTATTTATAACACCAAAATCATCGGACGAGCAAAGGAGTTACTTCTCAACAACAGACCAGAAGGATGGGAGGCAACGAAAATAATCTTGAAGCAGCACTTCAGACCAATCTGCAGTTATAAGGATATATCCAGAAAAATATGTAACATCAAAGTAAGTTCTATTCAAGACTTAAATGAAAAAATTGAAACAATAACACAAGAAATTAATCAATTCGCTACTTATGAATCTAATCCTGCAGAGGCAAAACAAACTCTTTATACATTGTTAATCAATAGAATCAAGCAATTAGTGTCAGGAAATTTATCTAGAGAAATCAAAGATCTTTATAATTTACATTTAATAAAAGATATCCTATACTCCTATGTAGGGTATGATAATAACAACATAGAAAGAGAATTTATAAGTCAGGGTAGGCATAGCATACAAAATCCAAATAATAACCATCATCACATGAACAGTAGGAATTGGAGAGAAAATAATAATAATCCCTTCAGACAAAATAATTATAACTCAAATCAAAATTATAATAGGCAGAATAATAATAACTTTAACAATAATTACACCAGGCAAAATCGCAATAGTTTCTTTAATCCGAATGATACCAGACAATATAATAATAATTTTAGACAGAACCAGAATAATTTGAATCCTTATTTTAACAGCCAAAATTATAATAATAGAAATGCCCACAGACAGACATCAGATCAATATAGGCAGAATGTTCAACCCGTTTTTAACCCCTCGGGACAAATACGAAATTCAGTACAAAACCCGGCGCCGATGTCGGTAAATCAAACTGAAAACCGAGAAGAAGAAATTCATAATCTAGAGTTTTTTCTAAACTAAGCCTTGGAAACAAAATATTTGTAGATTTAACAATAGATACAAATATATATAGAGCACTTATTGACACTGGGTCAACTATGAGTATAATTAATTCCAGTATAGTAGATTGTAGTAGGTTTCAAGTATACGACAAAATAAATATGCAACTGCAAACAATAAATAATATAACGAATGAGGTAGTGGAAAGAATTATTACTAATATTCCTAAAGAATTTAATTATGATTGTAAAACAGCAACTAGATGGTATAAGAGGAACTTAGGTCCCAAGCCTTACGATATACTAATAGGTATGGACTTACTAAGTAAAATTGTCAAAACTCTTGATTTCGACAACAAAACTCTCGTATTAAAAAATAACACAATAATCCCATTATACTCTGAAAAAGACATTGCAACTTTCGATTGTTTTGAGCTTATCGGAGAAGGGAGAGAAATGGATCTTAACCATTTAAATGAAGAAGAAAGGAAAGAAATAGAAATATTATTAAGTAAATTTAAAAACTTAGTTTATCATGAAGGTGATCATCTGACGAATACAGATACGATCATGCATGAAATCAAAACCACCATAGATCAATCAATACACGCTAAACTCTATAGGCTACCCCCACAGCACGAAGAAGAAGTCAAAAAACAAATTAAAGAAATGGAAGATCAGGGAATCATAAGAAAATCAAATAGCAGATACGCATCCCCTATTGTAGTGGTAGCAAAGAAAATAGATAACTCGGGACAACAAAAATTTCGCCTATGTGTCGATTATAGGAAACTTAATGAAATAACTATTGATGACAAATATCCACTCCCAAATATCGATAGTATCCTTGATAAATTAGGTAGAGCACAATACTTTTCTTCAATCGACCTTGCCAAAGGTTACCATCAAATAAAAGTCCATCCCACCGATATTCCAAAAACAGCATTTGTGACACCCAACGGCCTCTATGAATATCTTAGAATGCCATTTGGATTGAAAAATGCGCCGGCGACGTTCCAGAAACTGATGAACGAAATATTAAGAGACTATATTAACAAAATTTGTGTCGTCTACTTAGACGACATCCTAATTTTTTCAACGAGTCTTAAAGAGCACATTCAGTCTTTAACCCTTATTTTCAAGAAACTCTCTGAACATAATTTAAAAATTCAATTTGATAAATGTTCATTCATGAAAAGGAATACAGAATTCTTAGGACACATACTAACAGCGGAAGGAATGAAACCGAACCCAAATAAAATTAAATGCATTCAAGAATACCAATTACCCAAGACAGAGAAGCAGATCAAATCATTCCTAGGTACCACAGGGTACTATAGAAAATTTGTAAAGGATTATTCAAAGATTGCTTATCCCATGGTGAAATACTTGAAGAAGGGAACGAAAATAAACCTTAATGATCCTGAGTACATTCAAGCGTTTAAAACACTTAAATCAAATATTATCAAACACCCCATACTCAAATTTCCCAACTTTGAAAAACCCTTCACACTTTTCACTGACGCAAGCAATTATGCGATAGGAGCAGTACTTATGCAGGAAGGTCAACCTGTATGCTACGGATCAAGAACATTAAATGATCATGAAAAGAAGTACTCTGCAACTGATAAAGAGTTCCTAGCAATTGTTTGGGCAGTTACTTACTATAGACCTTATTTATGGGGCAAACGATTTAAAATCGTCACAGACCATTTACCAATAAAATATTTAAATAAAAAATATACGGGAAAAGAGTTTAGCCAGAGAACCCAAAGGTGGTTATTAAAATTACAGGAGTATCAATACGATATAGAATATTTAAAAGGTAAATTAAATAATATAGCAGATTTCCTCAGTAGGATGCCAGAAGAGAATAATAAAAAAGACGAGGTAAATGTAGAACAATCAGTAAATAATGTATCAGATAGTGCTACGATACATTCGGTAGAAGAAGAACAACTTAATCATATTCCTATAAAAGAGACTATAGTAAATATATATAAAACTCAATTAATACTAGCAAACAATGCAGATAAAGAAATAGAAATTTTACATGGAAGAAGAATTATTTATATTGATATGACAAAAGGAGAAGACTATTGGATAGACGTGTTACGAAGATTTATTAAGTCAGGCATCACAGGAATATACACAGAATTAACATATCACGAATACAATAAAATACAACAATTGTTAATACAGTTGTTCGGTCATAATAATCAAATCAAATTCATTAAAGCAACATTGAGAGCACAAGAAATAAAAAGTTTAGAAGAAGCACAGAAACAGATATCATTGTATCATACCCAAGAAAGTCTCCATAGTGGTATCATTGAAACATACCATAGTTTGAAAAACAAAATATACTACCCCAAATTAGTAAAAGAAATAACAAAAATTATTAATAATTGCAAAACATGTTTACAAACAAAATATGAAAGGAAACCAATTAAGAAGAAATTTGAACTGAGTGAAACCCCTAATAGGCCAAATGAGATTTTGCACATAGATATTTATTACTTTATGAAACATCCATTTCTGACCCTAGTAGATAAATTAACAAAGAAAGCATATGCATATTATTTGCCGAATCGAAATTGGGTAAAGAAGATAGAAACTCTTGAGGAACATTTTTCTAAATTCGGAAAACCTAATAAAATAATTGCTGACAACGAATTTAAGTCTGAAAATTTAAAAGAATTTTTTAACGCACAAGAAGTGAACCTTCACCTAACAAAACCTAACACGCATACAGGTAACAGTGATGTTGAAAGATTTCATTCAACACTGCAGGAAAAATTAGTAACAATGAGAAATTTAGACCTTACAATAATCCAAAAAGTCCATAGAGCCGTGAACAACTATAATAACAGGTACCATTCAACTATTAAAATGTCTCCAGAGGAAGCAATGTTCGCTGACATAGCTACTCTGAGAAATCAAATTAAAACTGAAAAAGAAAAGAGAATAGAAAATTCAACAGAAATAGGGAAGATTACACTGAAAATAGGCAGGTATTACCCGTTAAAAATTATAAACGAAACTACTATAAAAACGAACCAAGATATAGGATTAAAAAATTAGAAAGAGAACATCCAATAAATTTAAAACGACCTCGTCTCTTTGCAGATGACATTCATAGCCTACATACTAACGACACAAGTAACACCAGTACTATCAACTCTGACAATTAACAAATTGACTACGGAAAATGGATACTCCATTATAAATATGGGACAAACTGAAATTATTCACGACACACAAACCATACTTCATATTATAAATATCCAAGACCTTAATCAAACTCTTGATTCAATAAAAGACGGTGTTAAAAATTTACAAATAGGAGATGACATGACAATTAGAAAAACAATAGAAAACATTCAAGCTAAAATTTCGGCAGTAGAACCAGAAAAGACTAGACAAAAACGAGGACTTATCAATGTCGTAGGAACAGCACAAAAATGGCTATTTGGAACGATGGACGACAACGACAGACAAGAAATTATAAAACATTTGAATACTATAGAGGAAAATGATAGTAATGCAATTTTTAACTTAAACAAACAAATTAAAATAAATTCCCATTTTAATGATTCGATATTTGATCTTAAGAATATTATAGAAACAGATAGAAAACAATTAGCTCAAACATACAAAGAATTATCTATTAACGAGAAACGCATTATTAAACAACAATTTAAAATCGATCAAATACTAAAATTACGACTTTTAGAAGATAAAGTTAACCAAATTATTGACACAATAGCACAGATAAAATTAGGAATGATTCACCCAAGCATATTAACAGCAATAGAAATAAAAGAAACAAGGTTAGATTTTTATAAATTAAAAAACGTGAGAGTAGGAATTTTAAAATACGATAATAATAGACTCATAATAGCTATGAAAGTACCAAACACTTACAAGATAGTAAATTTTAAACTAATAACAGCATGTCCTACAGAAGCTAAACTCGAAGTCATAATGGAAGATCAATATGTCATAGAAATTAACGAAACAATGTATGAATATGATACAAAAATCCTATATGAAAAAGAACTAATACCAATTAATAATTGTATTTTAAATCGTAATTGTAAACTAAAAGAAAATAACGCTATTGAAATAAAATCACTAGATGATTACACTATCCTTTGTAAAAATATGAACAATATAGAATTAATAAATAATTGTGATGATCGTAAAGTAAACCTAAACGGAAATTATCTGATTGTACTTAATAACTGTTCAATACAAATATTAAATCAAACTTTTAGTAATAAGAATTTTCAATTTGTTGATAGATTTTTGTATGAAGAAAATATGAAATATAATTTTACGAAAAGTTTAAATTTTGAAGAAATTATACTTAAAAACTTTGTAAATCTAGAAAACATACAAATACTCAAATTGCATAAAAATGTACACTATTCTGTTATTTCATTATTTTTTCTAATTGTTACATTTATTACCATTTATCTTATAAGAAAAAACAAAAATTTAAAAATTTCAATCAATAATATTAGTAAAGATGCCTCCAAAATTCAGGAGAATTTTAATGTAAAGGGGGGAGAGGTTACATATTCAACACATTCCACACAATCCCGTCCATCCATATTTTCCCAGTAATCAAATTTCTTTTGATTTCCGTTCCCACAGAAATCAAAAGTGCATTACTCTTTTATTTTTTGCATATAATATTTCCAAAGCACATTCCTTTTATTTAAACCCGAACCTTTAAAGAAAAACTCTAAACGATTGAATAATAATTAAAATACTTTTTCAAGTTAGTTGTAAGTAAGATCGCAACCAATAAAGTCAATTTTCTCTATTTAAGTTCAAGTGTTGTCTTTTTTTAAAAAGTCATTCCGCGCACCCAAACATTTATCTTATATATCAATTATTTTGATGATGGTGTGGTGATCGAGGGGGGGGGTTAAAAGTAGAAGTTTGGAGTTTCGAAAATGTCCTCTTTTTTATCGAACGCGTTATGGACACCCTAGCTTAGAAGGCATTTTAGTAGTAAAGTCCTCTCTCAAAGAACCAAGGAGAACTTGAATAATACATCCCGGCCGCTTCTGGATGGGACAGGAGCTGGACCTTGTCAAAAACCGATGAGAATCTGCTTACGTGCTTTGAAAGGAAAATTCTTCTTCAGGTGATCTTCGGTCCAGTCTGTCTCGATGGAGTATGGAGGAGAAGATTTAACAACGAGCTTAGCGGGCTATACAGTGACGTCGAACTGGTCAAAAAGCTGAAAATACAGCGGCTGAGAAGGCTGGGACACGTGGAGCGTATGGACACCGACACGCCAGCCCGACGAGTCTTCGAATCTACCCTGATGGTCTGTGCAGCAGAACAATTGGAGAACGTAACTGGAGGTGGAGGCAGCTAGCTATGGACCGAACTGGCTGGAGGGGCTTGTTGGTTGAGGTCGTAGTCCATCCTGGACCATGAGTGCCACCTAAGGTAAAGTAAGTAAAGCAATTAAGAACAGAATTTAAAAATTTTTAATTTGTTGATTTTTGTATGTTGGTTTTTGTTAACTTTTGCTAGTTTAAATCCAAATGCGTTTCGCCCAGGTATAACAGTAAATTGGGCTCATCAGTAAGATGTTGTTGTCCTACCCCTTTAAGACGCATAATTTTAAGTGGATGGATATCGACACGTATTAAATAGATAGCACAAAAGCACTGTAAATTTGTTGTTCTAGTGGATTTGGTTAAATTTAGACGCCTAGAAATAGATGATGGTAAGGCCTGGCTGGTATAAGATTAGGAATAAAAACGTAAATAATTAAAAATTAATTATTTTTGTTTTTGTTGGCTCTTGAATAGGAATTCAAATTTAAAGTTTTTGCGACAGGTATAACAACTGGGCTTATCAGTTAAATGTTGTTGTACCCATCTAAGACGCATAATTTTTTTTTGGACGAAACGCATTTGGCCTAAAGATCTCAAGAACTTTAAATTTGAATTTCTATTCATGAGTCAACAAAAACAAAAATAATTTATTTTCAAATAATTCATTTACGTTTTTATTCTAAATCTGTTGACTTTTTCTGCTTAAATTTGTTATTAAATTTTGTAAGCCATCCATTTCGATTGAAAATTGAATATTGAAAAAGTGGACAGTGTGACCATTCTCTTAGAAACGCATTGGTGATATTTTCGGTTTTAGGCATGCTTATGTATGTATGTATGTGCCAAGGAAACATGTTCAATGATAAAATCCTTGCACGTAATTGTTCCTCTTTAAAAGGTAAAGGGTGTTTTTTTAGACCATGGTTCTCAATCTAGCAAAACTTTTTTTGGAGTTGGTCTTTTTGACAGCTGTCACTTGATTTATGCTAAGTTTGGTTTGCCATTTCATAACGAATAGACTTAGGCTAGGACCACACTTGCGATTTTCAGTCGGTGCGATTAAAAAATCGGTCTCGCAAAAAATAATTGCCATGCACTCACTTGCGACTATCTATCGCGCGATTTTTTAGTCGCAAGAAATAGAACATAAGGCTTTTAATATGAATGCACGCACATGCGTCTATTTAATTTTGCGATAGAAAAAACGCTCAAAAAAATAGATCTGGTTCCATTTATGTAATCGCTGCGATTTTAAAGTCGCGTATGTATGCACTCACATTTAAAACCATGTGTCTCATTTCTTGCGGCTAACGATTAAAAATCACAAGTGCGTGTATAATTTGTTCTACTTGTGACTACGATTTTTTAGTCGCGCTTTTTTAAATCGCAAGTGTGAGCACAACCATCTAAGTCCGTTTGTTTCATTTTAACTTTCGACAATCGCATCGCCAGAAAAATGGAACCAATTTTCGACTTTTAATCGTCGCGATTCCTAGATCGCATGTGCGTTCCCGTTCATTCTTATTCAAATTCATGTGTTCTATTTCTGGCGACTAAACAGTCGCGCGAATGAAATCGCAAGTGCGGTCCTAGCCTTACTCCTGAACAACGTTTGCAAATCGTGCAAATTTACTACCAAAACAATGGTTCAGTTCGCGCATCGCGCGCTGCATCCAATATTCGGTCGACATATTCGCCCAGCAGAGTCGGTAATTCGAGCAACCATTGATCGGTTTCGCACCACGTTTACTAGTGGATAATGCGCATACCCAGAGACGCCGTACAGTGCGCACCGAAGACGTTATTGCTGCTGTGGAGCAGAGTATCGAAAGAAGACCCGAATGAGTCTATCCGCCATCGCGTCGAAAATTGGTGGTCAAAAACTGGGCCTCTCGCTCGGCTGGAATTTATTCGAGTCAGCCGCGGTGGCCACTTGCCCGAAATCATTTTTAAAACATAATGGCAAACCCCTTATCTTTCTTATCTTTACGTGTTTACGCGTTTTATTTCTTCTTGAAAACCACACGCCTAAAAAAATACCCTTTATATTCAATAGCCTATAAAGTGTTTGTCGTTCATCTAAATGGATTAAAAGCAAATATGTTGCTTAAAAAAATTAGTTCTTCAAAGTTGAGAAGCTATCAAATATTAATGAACTTCGACTACAAGTGCCCAACCCAAAGTCGATTGATGATATGAAGCACGCGCGCTTTGATGTGTTCTTCGTTTGATTTGTTTTTTGATGGAATTTGTATTATTTTTTTTTTTTGTAACTTTACTGAATGGAGTTGTTCGCTTCTTTGAAAAAGTTTTAGATGAAGAATACGGGAATTAAGCTTACATTTTTTTAGTCATCATTTATATTTTACTACCATTTGATACTTTTCAAAGTATTTTGAAAAGCTCAGTTAGATTATGTCAAGAAAAGGTCTTCGGTATCGGTAACACTCGTATTTTCAAAAGTATTTCTCTCTTCTATTCGTTCGTAGATCTATGTATATCTGTAAATATAATACTCTTAATCTTTATCGATGGGTGATTTGAGAATTGAGAGTAATGTTTCACTCAGAAAGATACTCATTCTGAATCCAATGGAATGCTTGTTACTCATACTCAATTCTGAAGTTTTGTTTTTATATTGGTGAAGCCTCAAATAGTAACATTTTGCTGGCACACAAAAAGTGAAATTAAAAACAATAGTATATCTACCCCTACCTTACAAATAATAATATTTCTTTTGATTTTTCTTAATTTGTTTATCAAACTATATTAAATAATTTGTTTTCGAGTGTATAATCAATTAATAAATCGTGAGAATATGATTTGTGTGCCAATGGAATGCTTTCAGAAAACTTACTGGATTAGTGATGTGCGATATATCGATAACCGTTACCAGTAACCAATTATTCACTGGTAACTGTTATAACCAGTTGTCAATAGGCGTTTTCCTTTGGAGGTGACGAAGTACTTGCAAGTACTTTGCCAGCTTTTTTCAATGGAACACATAAAACTGCTTTCCCATGTAAAATGTATCTACTCGCGCATGAGAGCATGTGCAGTTGGTAGTACTAGATTAGGGTTTTCATCTACTCGTAAGTACTTCGCCACCTCCAAAGGAAAACGGCTAATGTCAATAGTTACTAGTCATTAGGTGTGCTTTTTATCATCGGGATCTGGATCTGGATTAACTTTTACACGTAATGCAAATACAAAATAATGAGAAAATTTCAAAATTATTTTTGTAATACGTGTTTAAAGTTAATCCAGATCCAGATTCCGATGAAAATAAAACACGCCTATTGAAATAAACCGAAGCAAAAAATTCTTTGTTCTTTGGGTTACCGCATAAATTACCTACTTACTCAGTTACCAGTTACACTAACCGATAAATATTATTACTGAGTTATTGAAAAGAAGAGAAGTATGAAAGGATCTAGTTTTTCAAAAACAGATAGATTTCTTTGAAGATGCAAAAGTCACTATAGGAAGGATGGCTACAATCTCGCAAAGTTTTAATTTTCTCTTTGAAAAATTAAATCTTTTTTGATTTAATTTGTTGCTACACAATAATGTCATTTAAGGGCATTTTTCTCGCATTTGGAACGAAATATTACGTTTACTTCAAAGTTAAGTTTACTGCCCATCTGGCAAGCCATTGACTGTCAAACTGTCATTGAAGCATGGCTGCGATCTCGATGGATTAAACAAATTATGAAAAATAAAAAAAAATAAGAAATATTTCCTACGCAACATTAAAAAGAGCAATGTAAATCTTCAGTCACTGAACATTGATATTATTATATTACAACTTACAAAGGTAAAAGTATTTTTGTTTTTTTCAATAGGTTATTTTCATAATATATGAGGCAGTGAGAGCCATAGTGGCCTAACTGCAATTTTATCGAAATTGAGTTTATTACAAAAATTGAAACTGTATGTATTAAACAATATTTCTAATTTCTTGAAATTTAATTTTTAGATTCTTTTCATGAAAATTAATACAAAATATATATTGCAAAAATAATAGTAATGACAGACTTTTTTTGTAAGGGTACTTATCTTCTAAGTCAATGGTGGTATTGTTATATTTATTGTTTTTCACATATATGTATGAGAACTAAAGTCTTACTGCGATTGAAATTTTATCTACTAATTTACTCGAAATTTTCCAGAGCGACTTCAAAATAATGTTTATTGTATATTATTAATCAGAAAAAGGGTAGCCACTTTTGTTTTATTGCTGTTTTAATAAAATCTGTATTAAATTTTAATACTTTGGTATTACAAATATATGCTTCACATTCATATTTAAAAATAGCTGATGCTTGCTTTTAATGTAATAATTGTAATACAAATTGTATTAGATTATAATACTCGTTTATTGAAAGTTTACGCACCTAGCTATTTTAATACAATTTGTATTAAATTTTAATACTTTTTGTATTAAAACTACACGCATCCCGATCTTTTTAATACAATTTTTATTAAATTTTAATACTTTTATATTAAAAATACATGATTCCCGATCGTTCTAATACAATTTGTATTAAATTTTAATACTTTTTGTATTAAAAATACACGCGTCCCGATTAATACAATTTGTATTAAATTTTAATCCTTTTTTTATTAAAAATACACGAGTCCCGATATTTTGAATACAATTTGTATTAAATTTTAATATTTTTTGTACTAAAAATACATGCATCCCGATTCTTTTAATACAATTTGTCTTAAATTTCAATACTTTTTGTATTAAAAATGTAAGTATTATATTTTAATTCCTTACAAACAACAATTTTAGAGTGTAATATAAAGTTATTTGAAAATGTCTTTATTATTTACGGAATATTAAAAAGTAGTATTTTTTGTATTGAATACGGCTGTAATACAGAAGCAGTATTAAAAAATACCCCAGAATTTTTAACCGTGCATACAAAATTTCGAGGCGCTCGATTTCTAGACGGGGTACATTCATGTTTATTTATGATTTCATTGCGTCCATATTATTTTGGTAAACACTTAGAATCATTGACAAATTTCAAAACTCTTGCAGATACATTTTCGATGAGAAAATAAACAACGGTGTAAATTAAAATAGTTTCCGAATGAAAAAATAAGCTCCGGTTTAAATATTTGTATAGTTTTCCATTGACATCGGTATATTTTGTGTACAGCTGGTGTAAATAATAAACGAGAACGGGTTATTATTTACACTGAATCGAAATTAATGTCCAAAAATTGTACTGAAAAGTGGCATATTTCTTATATTCAAAATGCATATCACGTAAGTGTAGAAAATACCGCGAATATTTTGGTGTATTTATGGCTTTTGGGCTACTTGAGTTTTCCCCCCTCAAATCCCCCCTCCAACTTCGCTACTGGGAAACAGATTTTTTTACATTCCTTCCCTTCACCATTTTCAATCGTTAAACTGCTGTTAATTTTTTTTCTTTATAAATATGTAAATAGTCTGCACTATTAGATAGACAAATGAAAAGCTTTTCCATTGCCTGCCAGAAGGTATTCAGATCTACGGAAGGCAAAGTAAAAGGTATTTAAGGTGAGCTAGAGTAATCAGGCGTAAGTAAAACAAGTAAGGAGTATGCATTATAGTGCCAAAAATTTCGGGTTTCTTAAAGGTTCTTTAATCCATCGACATCGGAGCCATCCTTCAATATAATTTGACAGTTGATAGCTTCACAGATGGGTTACAAACTATATTCTGACGGAAAAAGTATATTTCGATCCTAATGATACCAAATTGCCCTAAAATCGCTTTTTTCCGGAGAAGTAATAAAACAGTTAATTTCAGACTTTTCAGAGGTATTTTCATCCACCCACTTTATATTGTTCCCCATCAAGCGCAGGCGATCAATTTTTGTTGCTCTGCAAATGCTTTGAAACAATCTGATTTCTGTATGTAAAATGTTCAAATTAATTTTTTAAATTTCTAGCCACGCTACTGTTCTCATTTGACTTTTGTCTTTATCGCTACACCTTCAGAATTTGTCTTGAGAAAAAAAGTGTAGAGATAAAATTTGCCTTTTCTCGATCTGTCTACTAGTAAGGAAAAATACTTGCCATATACGATTACGATTCATAGAAACTCTTAATAAAATGACTCTGAAAAACTTGGTTTATGACCTGTCGGATAGAGGCTATCTAATAAACAAATATTCTCTCTTTTAGATTTGAAAAGTTCATTCTTCTACCATGTAAGAATGGAAAAAGAATCGGTTAAGTATAACTACCTAGCGTAACCACCTGTACCAAAATTACCGGTACAGTATCGAAATTTAACGCCGCATACCGTGTACTGAAGAAAGCCTCGGTACACACAAATGTACCAATTCAAGTTCCTGTATCTACCGAAATTTATTGGCAGCAGTGTCAAAGTGTTCAGTGGACAAAATTTATTCAAAAGTGGTCGAAAATGCTATAGCACCTTGCTCATAAGGGTCTGAAAACCTGGACGAAAATGACGGAAGTCATTGTAAAAAACAGAATTTTCGAACTTTTTTAATAAATTTTGTCCACTAGAGACTGATATTTCTGCCAATACAGCTGTTTTCCACTGATAATGGTCAGCTCTTGATTTCAATGCCTAAATATCTGCTCTTTTTTAGCTGATGGAAGGTATTTTCCTCTTTCCATGTTTTTGAAGTATCTTTACCAACATTTCTCGAAAACGTATTGAAAACAGTAATGTGTTATGGACAAAAAATATTGAAAACTTATAAAAATGTCCCTTTTTGCTCAAATACATATTAAAAATGTGCAAAACTAGAAATTTCACGATGAAAAATTTCAAAAACTTCGAAAATAAAATAGGATTTCCATAAAAAGAAATGGAGTTCATCTTTAAAAAGCTGCGGTATTTTAGTTACATTTTTCCAATTTTTCGCTTTCCAACCACTAATTTAGATTCCACGAAAAAATCGCTGTTAAAGGGTTTGCTGCATATATTTGGACCATATACTACAAGTTTTGTTTGGTGATGGCCGATATAATTTGATCGCCCACTTTAATCTTTATGTAATGCACGCTCGTACATATCATATACCTAATACATATATTAAATAAACAAAGCTAAAAGGTATACAAATTAATATAATATTTTCTTGTGCACCTAAATCGGCTTTGGGTGGTCGTCACACCAAGTATACCTCATTCGTGACCGCATTGGGGCAATATGAGTTCCAGGAAATGCTATTCGGACTTAGGAACGCCATTTCGACATTCCAGCGATTTATCGACGAGGTATTTGAGACCTTATCCGAATAAGAAAAATCGCAATCTATTTAGATCAGCTATATTAAAACTGCAGCCCGTTATAACTGCAGCCTTTTATAAGTCGCGCACCCGGCATACTTACATAAATATGTGATATCATAGAAAGACTGAATACCATCAATTCAAATTTACATACATAAATAGGTTGAGTATGGCTGATTTAGATGATATCATGATTGCTACGGAAACGGTTGAAGAACAAATAAATGAGGCCGTGAGTGCAAAAGTGGTGCAATTTTATCGAAATTGAGTTTATTACAAAAATTGAATTTCTATGTATTAAAGAACAGTTCTGCATTGAAAATTTTCAAATTAACGTCTTCCTTAGGCCAAACACACAAAAATTAAAAGCTTAAGTGCAAGAGTGGCCTATCTCACTTAAAGGCCGCTATTGCGCTCGCATATTTGATTTTATTGTTTGAAACTTTAAGTGAGGCCAATTATTTAACTATTTGCTCACAGGTGTCATCAATGCAATTAACTAAACATAAGTCAGTACCCTGATAATCACCCTCGATTAGCCATAAAGTTAGTTTCATACGCTCAGCGAGAAAAAAAATTCAATGTCATAAAAATTACTAAAAAGCACTTCTTCTCCACTTTGAAATTGAAAATTTCAAATAGAATGATCTCTAGAGAAGGACTGTAGGTTAACTGACTCAAGATCCATGAGCTTCAATATTTACCTACATATTTTACTACATATTGTTTATTGTTTGTTTTTCGAGAAAAAAAAAATAAGTATAAGCCTATGGACTATAAGAGCCCACAGCAGATTTTGGGTGTGAATGGTATCAAGAAATCAAAGTCTTGCTGTCCATAACTGGGGATTTAGTGATTAAACACTGCATCGAAAACAAACTGTGAATACTAATGGTAATGCTCCTCTGAACACGGAAGCCGAGATCATTCGTGTGTATAGTTCGCCCTGTCAGACCTTTTTAAAAACCCGTTTTTCGCTTTGAACGGGCTTACTTTAGACTCAAATAGTCTCAGATTTCATGATCTGTGATCATTATCTATGGAGAGATGCATTCATGTTTTGATTTCGGTGCACTGTTTAATCACTAAAGCCCCGGTTGTGGACTGCCAAGACCTTGATGATTTCTTGAATAAGTTTTACTCAAGCTGGCAAGTCCTACACTTCTTTTTTGTATAATTCACACTCAAAATCTGTTGGAGCTCTCGTTCTACTAGCAAGCTTTAACTTTGATACATCCTAATACCCGCTAATACATCATAGTTTTTACACCGATCACATGAATAACAATTTACAAATACTACAAAACCTTTAATGGATTCTAACACAACTGAAAGTGAATACAAATGTTTCATTTCAACGTATTTACAAAAAAAAATAAGAATAAACTCATAGAAATCAGTTTTATTTACAAATGATTGGCCTATCTTTACAGGATTTTAATTTTTACATTTTTTTCTTTGTGGAATAGTGGCCTATCTGACTTTTAAATCAGTTATAAGGGTATTTTGAAGGATCATGCATACAAAATCAAAAACCTTTTATTTTTTTTATCATATTGCAAAAAGAAAATCGAGCCTATGTTTCTTTATTTTAAAACAACAATTGTTTGAAAATAATGAAAAATGCAGTTAGGCCACTATTGCGCTCATGGCCCCATATATATAGTTTGATATGCTAGGATTACTTTGGCCTAAATGTCATTAATTCATCTTTTCTTATAGCAAAAACTAAAATGTTTGTATATTAATTTGACATCGCAGTCAAACTTCGATGGCTTTAATTACTTACATATTTTGATTTCGAGTGGTCATCGAGAAGCTTTCTGAGCACATTTATGTAAGAATTACAATTTTCAATGTGAACAGAAGTAATATTCTTGGTTTTCAAAAGGAGACAGTGGAGGAAGGTCAAAAATTCATATTTTTAAGGTTTCAAATTCATTGTCTCAGTTTTTGCATCTGACTTATAACTGTAGCTGAATAACTGTTAAGAATAACTGTTATCACAAAATAACCGTAACTGTTATAACAGCTATTCAAAAATAACCGATAAGGCCATCACTATTTCTGGTTTCTGGTTGTGGAAGCTTCTGGAATTCCAATGGACATGGAATGAGTGTAATGGTTTAAGAGAATGAAATAGAATTTTTTTTGTCATTTAATTAAGTTTTCAAAGTGGGATTGATCATATCAAACAAAAATCATGAAACGTATTTTCTTTTTAATAGTTTTAATAATTATTGTATTAGTTTTTGTTCTTATTAATACTAAAAGTAGCTCAAGCTTTACAAAACTCGACGATACTGGCCCAAGTCAGTATAATAATTTAATAAAAACTCAAATTCATAATTTTCCGTGTTCGACTGGGTGTGTTGAAAAAAGTTATGAAAATAGTTCATTGGAACCAAAAAAAATAGCCGAACTGAATGCAGCGCCGTACATTGCATCATTCCATTTAAACAGTAAACACGTGTTCAATGGTGTAATATTGGACAGGAATATACTGTTGACACTTAGCCATTGCCTAATGGACTTTAAGGATAACATTTATGAATTAGATATCTATGTAGGCCAACATAATAATAATAGTCTTAAAATTCCTGGTGTTCAACACCTCAAGATTAAATCATACGAAATGCACGATGAAGAAGACGTGTGTCTTGTATGCTTAGACAATCCGCTTTCATTCGGTAAAAACATTGCCCCAATTTGCTTTACCGACAGTAATTTATGTTATCCCGGTATGGACCTTACTTCCTTTAGTTTTGGTCCTTACAGTGAATATTTAGTTGAATCAACAAGTTTGAATACAGTGCGTTTAAAAATTTTAACTGGTGAATATTGCTCGAAAGAATATACTCAGTCAATAACAAAAAACAAATTCTGTGCTAGTGATGCTCACAAATTTTGTTACAAGAACTCAACCTTTTTTTGCCACTCTGATTCAGGAGCACCGCTAGTTATGGCAATCGATGGAGTCCCTAAACTAGCGGGTTTACTCCTTCAAGGGAAAATAGGATGCTCACAGAGAGCGGTTCTATGTTTGAACGTTTTCTTGTACAAAGAATGGATAATGGAACAATCAAAAAAATTTATTAATTTCTTAAAACATATTTGAAAAACAAAATTAAAACAAAAAACAACTATATAAATTCATACAAAAAAACTAACTTTTAATCCCAATTCTCCATTTGAAGAATTGTTATAAGTATGTATATATTATAGTATGTGTACGTACACATAATGAAGTTTAGTGAAAACTGAACTGAAAAAGGTACCTAAATATTTATTAAGTTCTTCAAATTATATATTAAATACCAAAAAAACACAATCAACGATCAACGTCGTAACAATAATATATTTCATAGTCTTGAGGATGTGTCTACACATAATAATTTAATTGTAGTATATCAAAGTTGCTGCCGTACTCAGTGTAGATGGATCCCAGCGCGTGCGGTATCTGGGGGGAAAGGGGCGTGGGATTATTTATTAACTTTTCTAAAATGACCTCTGCACCATGAGGATATCCACAACATGGCAAAGGGAGCCCATATTTGAGCACAGATAATTCAGCGCGAAGCACGCGAACGACTCGACGTGCAATCTACTACCGAAACACTGAAGATTCTGCAGCGCTGGCTTTATAAACATCAATACAATGCGTATCCTGGTGATACCAAAAATGACAGTTTTGCAGGTGTGTATCTAAATGGTTTTATAAATGCTCACAGGAGAATAACAATAACATATGTAAATTTTAAATTGTGGTGTAGTGTCCGTGTACGTGTATAAAGGGTGTGGCACAGTCACCACCGCAGAGGAAAAACATGGGTTCCCGGAGGTAATTTTCAGTCCAAAGGCTTGTGAGGTAATTTTCTGATTTTCCTTTCGTTTCGTCTAAAAGTAATAACGATTTTTATTATTTGAGTGCCCGTTTCTTTTAATTAGTTATACGAGTATATTTACCAAATTCCGCCAGATTCATATTTTTTTTTTTTATCAAAACAAACTTTCGTTCACTTGGTCCACAACTTTTTCTTGTGCAGATAACGGTTTTCCCGCCGAAAACATATAGAACGAAAAAGTCAAAATTACCCCACAATTTGCTCGCAAAGAGCCTTTTTGAGGACAAAGTGACTGGACTAATTCCAACATTATGTTTTGTTCCGCATTTCTAAAAACATGTAGGTACAAATGTGATAAATATTCAACAAAAATATTACGCATACATGTTTAAATTCGTAAAACTATTCAAACAGCCGTGTATTTTGTTGTCTTATGTATGTGTTCTGTTTTAAACCGCATTTCTCAAATTTGAGAGCCATTTAATTGGCTCTATAGTTCTACCTTAAGACTGTGTACTGGCTCGGTGGCTTAAGCTTACTTAAGCTCTGTTAAGTCTACTATAGTTGGGCCTTTAATAATTAAACGCGATCTTTTTTTTTTTCATTTTCAAGTTGAATAACTTTGATATCAATTTATTAAAAAAAAAATACGTTATTGAGTTATAATAATATTTTTTTTTTCTTTTATAAACAATTTTTCACAATAAAGCGTATTTAAAAATCGAACTTCTGAATAAAAATGAATGACAGATTCCAACATCAGCATAATCAACAACAAAATCCATTACAATATCTACAGAAAACCAACGACAACAGGCAACTATGTATAAACACAATTAATCCCATCACCCATCAAACACACACAAAATGCCAGCTTTTAATGCTATTATTAATAAGCTTTTCATTGTACCCATGAAAAAGCAAGACTACGAATAAGAAATCAACACCACTTAACAAATTATAATAGTAGAGACAAGAGATCATATTCATATAAACTATAAACAATAAACTTGAAAAGTAGGTATAGTGAACTCAATGGTTGTTGAAAAAAGTGTTGCTTATGACAACGCGCAATGGTTTACTTCCGAGCTTCACCAAGGTAATGACCATAAAACTTAATTGTACTGAAGAAGAGAACGACTGGGATGATGATGATTACTGGCGTTTTCGAAATACGTATAAGAAAAAACTACTCAATGCGAAATTTGTATTTATGAGAGGGAAAGTAGACAACGCCCGTTCTCAAAAAGATATGTAAACACGTACAATAAACTGAAAAGGTATGAGCTGCATAAAAGCAAAGATGGTAGAATACGGGTCGCGTTCCCTGTTTATACATACCTATACTTGTTTGGTGGAGGCGTGCAATATAGTTCCAAGTTTTCGAAAGTAAACATTGAATAAGCTATAAGTGCAATAAAAGAAATTAGTCAAAAAAAGGATTTTAACTTTATGAACATGCCCCAGGATTTAATAAATAAAGTTGGTCTGGGGTCTAATGTTTACTGTTTATTCCTACTAGGAAAATTACTGATGCTTAACAATGCAAATACGACCGCCCAATCAATATGGTTCCAATTTACGAAAAAGTGTTAGAAAAATTTGTTATGGTGGAGCATCAATAACATCTGTGAAGTAATAATATTATACCTATGTATGTGTAAAATAGACAAGCTCTCGAACTTAATATTCCTGTGAAACATGTATCTATTAATTTTGTAGTCAAGAAGTGGAAGTTTGAAATTGACAAATGAAGAAATGTCATCAAAACTGTATTTATAGACTTAAACGTGCACGTGCACTAAAACCGTTAATACTGCCATCGTATTGCAAAAACAGTTTACAATTGGCTCAATAGAAACTGAACTTGAGGTAGAAACCATCGAACTACAGTTAATGGAAAACATCGGAATCGTTCCCGGTTAACATAAGGATTCTCCGGGTAACCCATCGCGGCGTATATTGTTAGTTCTGATTTACATAAATGAAATGATGGAAAAAGCATTGAAACATTCATGGCTCAAACTGTTTGTGGATGATGGTATCTTGTGCATTTCTGGTCCTGATATAAAGACATGTATAATAAAATTATTCTAAGATGAACGAACATTCATATTAATAACTGTCTCCTTGAAATTGTGTCCCATATAAAATATCTCGGTGTAATCCGCAGTCAATAAACTACGAGTATAGTGAAATGAATGAACATATAAAAAAAATGTCAAAAAAACTAAGAGTCCTGAGTAAAACAAGAAACAACCTCTCAATGATCAGTGCAATAAAAGTGTATACTGTGATAATTAAACCCTATTTTAAGTACTGTCCCACCCTATTGCACTTCTGCAATATCTCCCCAAAGAGCAATGCGTATTTTATTAAAACCTGAACAACACGCTAGTATAAGAAACATGTCTGAGTTTTTAAGCGGGCTCAACATCAGTCAACGACTATATTTACTTACCATGACAATTATATTTAAAATTTAAAATAATATGCGTTCCGAGTACTTTTGTGATCATGGCCAAGCATCAACTAAAAAACTTGAACATAAAGTCTGAGGAATAGGAATAGGGAAGATCTGTTTATTCAGAGAATGAGAATAACTAGAGGGCAAAGGTCAATGCTCTACAACGACTTTCAAGCATTCAATCAACTGCCTCAAGAAATTAAAAGTTCAACCAATATCGTTCGTAGAACGATGAATAATGATTCGTTCTCTCGTGAAAAATTCGAAAGGGAATTTCATTTTTACATCAGTCGTGAATCTTATTTCTTCCCTTCACGAACCATTTAGATAAAAGAGAAAAATTAAATTTCACGAAAGGAGAAAGTTTCGAAAAGACAAAGTTACGCAGGATAAAGTATCGAATGACAAAGTTTCGAAAAAAAGTGTCGAAAAAAGAATCGAAATCTTCGGAGCTTCATTGTTCCTTGACCGATTTCTATTTATTTAAAACAGGTGATAGCTGAAACAAAATTAAATAGGAACAAATATTTTATTGTTTCAAAAAAATGTCAGCTTCTTTGTTCTTTGAGTGATTTCAATGATATTGACACAGTAGCCTATTGAATAGACCGGAAAGTGAGAGGTATAAAGGAACAATTACGTGCAAGGGTTTTTATTATTGAATATGGGGCATTTCACGTGAAGCGGACAACGAAAAAAAGGTCGGGTCCTGAAATTAGTTCAATTTTGGGTCACTTGTACTTCTTTTTATACTTAACATAAATGCAGAAGGATTTTGAATTTGGAGGCCTGGTGCTGGAGTTATGGGCTTGTGAAGTTTCGGCAAGCCATGGGGTAGAGTTTGAAAGAAAAATGTTTATAAATTAAATGAAGGGATAGGAAAATTATTTGAGTAATGGAGTAAATGGGAAATTACATGTTCTTTTCATTAATGAAATATAAACCGGAAATCGATTTTTTTTTTTTAGTAGAAAACCGGAAGTTAACATTTCAAATCAGATTTTAAGAAACTTCGACCATTTTAATTTTTTTTGTTTAGGTCTCAAAATGTAGCTTATACAATAAAGAAACTACATGCCAAGTTTCAGAGTGGGATCTCAATTCGTTTAGAAGATACATAATTTTTAGTGCGTGGCTCTCATTCAAAAAACTGATTTTTGTATAGAAAACCGGAAATATAGGCCAGGAGACGAGTATTTTTTGTATTCAATTTTCTATTGAACTGATTTTCTTGTTGCAATATGTTCAGAGGTGTCCTCCATAAGTAAATCCAAGTTGGCGGAACGGGGTGATGGGAGCGTCAGCCGCCATCTTGGAAAACACGTTTTATCAAATATGTCGTGAACCGTGCATCGGACGAATGTAATAGTAACTTTTTTCGAAAGCTTATATTCCATTCTCTTATTTACTTTTTAAATCAAGTTGTTTTAGTGAATACTTTTTGAGCAATTAAATTTTAAAGTCAATATTTGTGAAATTTTTTGTTTTAAGTTGATTTTTTTCAAAATTTTGCATGGTTTAGCACCACTTTTCTATTAAGTATTCAATGCTCTCATTGATTCTTAGTCAAATACTGAAAACCAATTGTAAAAATGCTTCTTAGTTTTTGAGAAATTAAAAAATAAAAGGTACTTTTTCTTATTTCTTGTTTGTCTATGAGGCAAAAAAAGTACCATTGATAAATTGAACTTTTGTTTTTTTTCTTAATTTTTGAAAAACTAAGAAGCATTTTTACAATTGGTTTTCAGTATTTGACTAAGAATCAATGAGAGCATTGAATACTTAATAGAAAAGTGGTGCTAAACCATGCAAAATTTTGAAAAAAATCAACTTAAAACAAAAAATTTCACAAATATTGACTTTAAAATTTAATTGCTCAAAAAGTATTCACTAAAACAACTTGATTTAAAAAGTAAATAAGAGAATGGAATATAAGCTTTCGAAAAAAGTTACTATTACATTCGTCCGATGCACGGTTCACGACATATTTGATAAAACGTGTTTTCCAAGATGGCGGCTGACGCTCCCATCACCCCGTTCCGCCAACTTGGATTTACTTATGGAGGACACCTCTGAACATATTGCAACAAGAAAATCAGTTCAATAGAAAATTGAATACAAAAAATACTCGTCTCCTGGCCTATATTTCCGGTTTTCTATACAAAAATCAGTTTTTTGAATGAGAGCCACGCACTAAAAATTATGTATCTTCTAAACGAATTGAGATCCCACTCTGAAACTTGGCATGTAGTTTCTTTATTGTATAAGCTACATTTTGAGACCTAAACAAAAAAAATTAAAATGGTCGAAGTTTCTTAAAATCTGATTTGAAATGTTAACTTCCGGTTTTCTACTAAAAAAAAAAAATCGATTTCCGGTTTATATTTCATTAATGAAAAGAACATGTAATTTCCCATTTACTCCATTACTCAAATAATTTTCCTATCCCTTCATTTAATTTATAAACATTTTTCTTTCAAACTCTACCCCATGGCTTGCCGAAACTTCACAAGCCCATAACTCCAGCACCAGGCCTCCAAATTCAAAATCCTTCTGCATTTATGTTAAGTATAAAAAGAAGTACAAGTGACCCAAAATTGAACGAATTTCAAGACCCGACCTTTTTTTCGTTGTCCGCTTCACGTGAAATGCCCCATATGTTTGTTTGGCCCATAAGCATGCTTAAAATCAAAAATGCTACTAAATTCACCCATGCGTTTCTGAGAGAACGGTCACACTGGCCACTTTTCAGTATTTTTGGAATAACTCGAAAACTGAGCGGAATTTGACAATTTTACATATAAACTTTTTGTTCAAAATTAAATTTTCTATTGGAATGGATAGTTCAATAAATTTTACGAAAAAATTTAAGCAGGAAAAATTAACAAAAACCAACTAAAAAAAATTCAAAAAATCAAGGATATCTAATTTTTTTAATAAATAGTGCATAACTTTTTTTGAAGCAAACATAGGGTCAAGACATGCATAGACAAAACAAAGTAGAGACTAAAGGCCTTAATATGGCATGTTCAAAAATTAATATTTGTTCAAAATTGACAGAGATATTCCCATTCAAACCTTATCAGTTCTTATAATTTTTCTCAGTTTTGGCCCAAAAGTCCCTTTTTCGGTACAATATGGCAAATGTTACTTTCGTTAAAATGTTCGAAATCAAAATTTTGATATAATATGACATTAGAACTATAGAGAATTTATAAAAAGGATATAAGTTCGCAATTTCGTTTTTCGGCTGTTTTTAATGCGTTCAGACCTACAGACCAAACGGCTGGTTCGATTAACATAAGTTTTGATATTAGGTGCTAGGAACGTTAAATTTGTCATAAAGTAGGTACCAAAAAATAGGCTTTCGGGCAAAAACTGCGGAAAATGATAAGAAATGGTAAAGTTTGAAAGACTATATCTCTGTCAATTTTTAAATAATATAACTTTTTTAACATGTCATATTAAAGCCGTAAGACTCTAGTTTACTTTGTTCATGGATGTCTTGAGCGTTTTTTTGCTCCGAAAAAAGTTATGCGCAATTTAGAAAAAAATTTAAAAATCTTTGATTTTTCGATTTTTTTATGTTGGTTTTTGATTAATTTTTTTAAGGAATTTTCCAAACTTTCCATTTTGATAGAAAATTGAATTTTGAACAAAAAGTATTATAAGTAAAATTGTCAAATTCCGCTTAGTTTTCGAGTTATACCAAAAATACTGAAAAGTGGCCAGTGTGACCATTCTCTCAGAAGCGCATGGGTGAATTTAGTAGCATTTTCGGTTTTAAGCATGCTTATGGGCCAAACAAACATATTCAATAATAAAAACCCTTGCACGTAATTGGTCCTTTTTAAAAGGTCTATTCAATAGGCTAACAATTGATGGTGATGATTTTGATATGCTTTTGAAATACCCTGTTTTTTAAAATATCCAAATTTAAACAAATTGCCCTTAAATTACCTTTTTCGAAGCAGTAAAGCATTTTTAGAGGTTTTTTAATGCATCAAAGTCGTAGCCATCCTCCAATAGAATTTTACAATTAATGGCTTGAAAGATATTTTGAAGATTTAATAGCTTCTTCATTATAAGACAAATATTTAACTTATTCAAATACAAATGTCTCTATTTTCCCCACTTCAAGAAAAATTATTTCAACAATAAAGAGCTTCACAACCGTAGTTAATGGATACTTGATGAAGAATGACTTTTTTTAAGGATCTTTTCAGATCCTCATCGCGAGAGAACTATATTCTCTCGCGAACGAGAGATACAAAAAAAAAGTACATATTTGTTTGTTCGTAGGAGAACTATAAATTTTTATAGATCGAAAATTTTATCGTTTGCGAACTACATTTTTGTATTGTTCTTGGGAAGATCAATAAAGGATGGTAAAGATCCATATTTTATGATTTGGGAACGATATTTTACCAACCCGGGCTTAATTTCACATTTAAGTTAATTAAATGTAATTGAATTTAATTAAATGTAAGAGAAGATGCATATGTAAACCGAAATGGCACGAATATTTATTACAAACATATATAGGTCCTATATATGATTTTAAAAAAGATAGATACTATACAGTATTTTTTCAACACTTTTGCACATAATAGTTTAACACAATTTATTTGGAATAACGCCTTAAGCTAAGTGCTAAGTGTAATATATTTTCTAACTTTTTATTAAAATGATAATTCTTCGATTTTTTTTAAATATATATAGGTATATACTTATTAACTGAAAGTTCGTTTCATTTGACTGTGCAAAACTTAAACAACTTTTTAATATTCGTTGTAATATTCTTTATGTTTAATAAATTTAGCGCATTGCCGGGGTGTTTTCCCATTTCTTCCGTAAGGTATTCAGAAGATAGAATTTGTTTCGGATACTCCATTCTAGAGTAACCCAAAAAGATCTTCAATGGAATTCATGTCTGGCGATTGGGCTGGAAAAACCATGTCTAATAGGTATCTTATGTACAATCATATTTTCTCCAACAAACCAAAAATAAAAGAGCCAAAGACCCCACAATTAATAGGTTTAAACATTAAACACAAAACAAGGACACCAACCCGTTCAGCTAATAAATTAAACAACAACAATATGTTACAAAAAGTCGCTGAAACACTAAAAGAAATCATTAAAACAAATACATATAAACATACAAAAAAAACGATAAAAACTACACAGAATTTAGAAAAAACAAAAAGAAAAGAACAAATCACATACCTATAACCACAATATAAACTCATTTCTTTCGACCGACACGTTAGTATGTAATTCCTACACGAACATACCAATAGACGAAATAATCAATATATTTAACGAAAATCTCATAATCACCGCAAAAATTAACCAACAACAAATAGACGAAATTATCTTATTACTAAAAATTATATTAAAACAAAACTACTTTACTTTCAACAACAAATACTACAAACAACAAGGTCTGGCAATGTCTAAGCCTAACAACGTCGAAAATAAATATATTTCATTGAAAAACAAAGAATAAAGCAATAAAATCATTCACTGCACTAGATATATGTTGAAGACACATTTGTCAATTTTTACGGTACATACATAGGTATAGACAAACATTAACTTTAAACAAATTACATGAACAATATGAACAAATATGAACCTACATACACTGCAGAAATGGAGAACAACAGTAATAGGAGGTATTGATTTCTTAGATTTAAACATCAACAACAAACTCTATTACAAGATCTACAGATAACCAACATCAACAGTTATTACTCCCATCACCCATATGCACACAAAATAGAAGCTTACAATGCTTTCATTAATATACGCTTTTCAGTGTACCTATGACAAAGTAAGACTGCGACACTACGGCTACAAAACAGAAATTAACTATTGACAAATTAATCAACAAAAAGAAAAAAACAGCAATAACAACATAATCAACAAAAAAAACACCACTGATAAAAATACAAAGCCAAAGGCCATAGAATACACCAACCTACTTCCACAAACTTTACAATATGAATTTTAAAAAAATATTAGGTATAAACATTTCTTTTAAAACAAAATACAACATTATGCGTAGATAAAATACAAACAACAGCGCCTATAAGGGATACAAAATATATCTAAATAAATTAGGGAAATTTTTTGTTCTTCATTTGGAGCTAATTTAGGCCCATCCAAATATAAAAACCACAAAGGGTTTACAATGGAATTTTCGACTCTCAGATGAGTTTTTTTTTTGGTGTGGATAGGCCTTTAAAGCCCAGTTGTTTTAAAATTATGTATATAAAGTTAGCAGGACACTTTTGGAAATTCATGTTAAAAACTATCCTATCATTAGTTGCTAATTAATTGCGAATTAGTTACGCAAAAAAAAAATTAATTGCTTTTTTGGTTTGCGAGAAAATGGGTGTCCTGCCAACTTCATATGAACTTAGCAGGACAACTTTCTCAAAAATTTGTATAAACGATTAAAAAAAAATGATTTTGAGAACTAATTAATTGCGAATTAGTTACGCAAAAAAAAAATTTATAGCATTTTTGGTTTGCGAAAAAATGGGTGTCCTGCTAACTTCATATGAACTTAGCAGGACAACTTTCTCAAAAATAAAGATAATTGAGCTGAAAAAATTTGATTATTGAGAGCTAATTAATTGCGAATTAGTTACGCAAAAAAAAAATAATTTTTTGTTCGTTTGTGAAAAATAGGCGTATTGCGAACTTCATGTGAACTTAGCAGGACAACTTTCCCAAAAATGAAGATTAATGATTTGAAGAAAGTTTGTTTTTGAGAACTAATTAATTGCGAATTAGTTACGCAAAAAAAATTTTATTGCATTTTTGGTTTGCGAAAAAATGGGTGTCCTGCTAACTTCATATGAACTTAGCAGGACAACTTTCTCAAAAATAAAGATAATCGAGCTGAAAAAAATTGACAATTAAGAACTAATTAATTGCGAATTAGTTACGCAAACAAAAATTTTATTGCATTTTTGGTTTGCGAGAAAATGGGTGTCCTGCCAACTTCATATGAACTTAGCAGGACATTTTTTTCAAAAATAAAGATAATCGAGCTGAAAAAATTTGATTATTGAGAACTAATTAATTGCGAATTAGTTACGCAAAAAAAAATTTTATTGCATTTTTCGTTTGCGAAAAAATGGGTGTCCTGCTAACTTCATATGAACTTAGCAGGACAACTTTCTCAAAAATAAAGATAATCGAGCCAAAAAAATGTTTATCATTGAGAACTAATTAATTGCGAATTAGTTACGCAAAAAAAATTTTTATTGCATTTTTGGTTTGCGAAAAAATATGTGTCCTGCTAACTTCATATGAACTTAGCAGGACAACTTTCTCAAAAATAAAGATAATCGAGCTGAAAAAATTTGATTATTGAGAGCTAATTAATTGCGAATTAGTTACGCAAAAAAAAAATTTATTGCATTTTTGGTTTGCGAAAAAATGGGTGTCCTGCTAACTTCATATGAACTTAGCAGGACAACTTTCTCAAAAATAAAGATAATCGAGCTGAAAAAAATTTATTATTGAGAGCTAATTAATTGCAAATTAGTTACGCAAAAAAAAATTTTATTGCATTTTTGGTTTGCGAAAAAATGGATGTCCTGCTAACTTCATATGAACTTAGCAGGACACCCATTTTTTCGCAAACCAAAAATGCAATAAAATTTTTTTTTGCGTAACTAATTCGCAATTAATTAGCCCTCAATAATCAAATTTTTTCAGCTCGATTATCTTTATTTTTGAGAAAGTTGTCCTGCTAAGTTCATATGAAGTTAGCAGGACACCCATTTTTTCGCAAACAAAAAATGCAATAAAATTTTTGTTTGCGTAACTAATTCGCAATTAATTAGCTCTCAATAATCAAATTTTTTCACCTCGATTATCTTTATTTTTGAGAAAGTTGTCCTGCTAAGTTCATATGAAGTTAGCAGGACACCCATTTTTTCGCAAACCAAAAATGCAATAAAATTTTTGTTTGCGTAACTAATTCGCAATTAATTAGTTCTCAATAATAAACTTTTTTCACCTCGATTATCTCTATTTTTGAGAAAGTTGTCCTGCTAAGTTCATATGAAGTTAGCAGGACACCCATTTTTTCCTAAACCAAAAAAGCAATTAATTTTTTTTTTGCGTAACTAATTCGCAATTAATTAGCAACTAATGATAGGATAGTTTTTAACATGAATTTCCAAAAGTGTCCTGCTAACTTTATATACATTTTAAAATTTACTGTCCTAAAAAATATTTCACGTTTTTTAAGGCTTGAGTATGGTACTGGTACCCCTACTTTATTGAAAAACTTGCATATTATAATAACCGTGATAGGGAATATAACTAGGAATCAATAAAGTATGCCGTGCTATAATTTAAAACCAACAATAATGGACTTTTTGGGGAAACCGACACCTTAAAATCGGTAACGCGCCATGATGCATACCTCTTTGGGTGGTGTGGAAATGCATTAATTTAAAGCGGAATCTTAACTTAAGCAGTGGTATTTATAAACCCATTTCAAGCAATGTCTAACTTTAGACACCTGTCCAACTCCAAAATGTTATTTATAAACATTTTGCACCGATTGGCTAACTTAGCGACGGAAATTGGCTGTCCAAATCAAATCTTAAAGAAGACACGTTTAATGAATAAAGTGAGAAATAAATATTTCTGGTTTTCTTATTTTCTAGTTTTGTAATGAATGAAAAGCTAGTTGAACTTTCCCCAAAGCGTATTAAAATTCATTAATTCATTCAAAATTGAATAAATAGAGGTATGTCACTGCATAAATGAGGTCACATTTGGACAGTTGTTAGAATGCGTTTATAAATACCAAGTTGCCTAAACTATTTAGGCATTGACTAGCTGGACAAGTGCGCAAGCATGTTGTAGCAAAATCTAATGAATACGACTGAAGGTATATAACTGGGTGGAGTTGCGGGGTACTAAGAAGCACTTCGGGGCACTTTGTTGACATATGTATGTACCACACTTGAACTGACCTATAGACGTATGGCATTACAGAAAAAAATCTGTTGGGGTGGAAATGCCTTTCAAAATTCTGCTATGAAATTTCTACTTTCAAAATTCTGCATGTAAAAGTTCTGCTTTTCAAAATTCTGGTGTTCAAAATTTTGCCAAAAATGAAAAATTTTGTTTAAAAAAATAACTTACAAACATTGTACATAATTCACAATTATCAAACGTCATTTGACAAACAAAAAATTTTGCCGCCCCTCCCCCCCACAAATTTATAAATATTCAAATCCAGAAAACTCTGAGCTGCATAGACAAACAAATTCTATAAATTTTTTGGCAAAGCTTAATTTATTATTTTTTCAAACTCAGTCAACACGCTTGCGTCAAGAAGAGATCTTACGATTCTCTACAAAAAAGCTTAAGATGATACTTTTTTCTAAAACTGTGTTTTTATTTTTGTTATTTAATGTAAAATGTTCGTATATATTTTTGGGTTGAATTGGATGAAAGCCTATTTATTCCACATGGCTTGCAAAATGTCAGTTCCAAGGCGTGTTCGTTCCTTGTTCTTCCAATTAAATCTACAATTTCCGGATTAAATACTTTTTTATGTTCTCCGTAATAAAAAATAAAAACATGTGGTTTTCTAAAAGAGACACTGTATGCATAGTTAACAACAGTTATTTTATTTTTTGTACGTTGTTGTACTTTAAGAGTGAAATACGTTCATGCGATGAAAGTAGGTATGTCACAAATTTATTTGTCAGAACCGTGGTAGTATTTTTTAAGCATGTTATGACATGTTTTTTGTTAGTTATCAGAATTTTATATTCCTTTTAACGGCATAAGTTAAAATTTTCCTGGAAATTATTTTTCTCAAGTGAGGTTACATAAACTGTCCAAATGTCAGTACCGTGGCATTTAAATACTTATCGAATTTTAATTAAATATAATCAAATAATTCCTCGCAATAATATTTTTTTCCACTACATAATTCTCTTTATAAGAACGGTAGCAATACCTCGGATGAGCCAAACAAAAACTATTCCGTGCAATAAAAACTAAGTAATAACCCAGCACAAAGGAAAGGGTTGCCATTCAGAAGAACATACTTCAAAGACGAAAAAGAGATAATTTTTTATAGAAAAAAGGGAAGATGTACATAGAAAATGTCAAGGGGTCAAAACATATTAGACAATCAAGAATCTCAACAACAAAATTATCAAAAAGAGACAAAATTAAAAATAAAATAAAGAAAAAGAGTGTCATTATCGTCTATTCCAGTTTTAGTACATTTCACCATATTTTATGTTTTTTAAAAGTTGTAGCAAAATGCTTGTACTGATTTGACACTCTGACTAAATGAAGCCACAAAAACAAGAAAAAAATTATTTCCAAGAAGTTTTAATTTTTGAAAATTTTCTAAGAAAAAAAACGCAGTTGGTGGAGAATCACCCATAGAGCGTGACATTGTAAATCTATCCGTTTTTTAGAAAACTGTCCCCCATGCTCTAAAATGAGCGTTTTCTTCTCTGGGCTCAACTGTCGAAATATTGTAATCGCAGTATTTGTACTGCTTTCTGAAACTCCGTATTGCCGTTCTGCTAAAATGCCCAAAGTACTGGTTTTTTTTGAGAATTTTTCAAAAAATCTTAATTCTATCAAAAAGGTTGGAGTCCTTTTTAACTTGCGATGTACATTATGTATGAAGGTACCTACTAGTGCAAGTTTTGGATTCATGCAAAAAAAATTCGACATAAACCAACGCTACTTGTCTTACTTGCCATACAACCAATAAGAAAAGCGATTTTTACTTTAAAATAATCAGTGGATTATTGATGATATGGTTACTTGTTGTGTACAAACAATTACCAAAACCTGTTATTAATGGTACCCTCCATATAACTCTAAGCGTATCTCTCATTTGCATGAGGAGTCGTTCTAACTTTAATAGTTTTTTTCGTTCCTAAGCCTCCTATCTCCTCTAATTATCCTCCAAAATGCTTGTCCCTTTATTACCAAAATGTCATAGGGCTTCGTACCAAAACCGCAGTCTATCTTATGACATTTTTGCACTAACTGAGACTAACCTTCTACCCAGTATTAACGATAGTGAGCTCTTTAACCTTGACTTCAACGTTTTTCGAGCAGATGGCTCTCTGCACGACGATGCATGTTTAGGTCGAGGTGTTTTATGAGCAATTCACAATCGCTTTGATTCGACCCTTTTCAAAATTTCCGATTCCTCCTCCTTTGAGTATGTCTGCGTCAAATTGACAATCGCCAAATTTACCTTTTATATAGCTTGCTGCTATATAAAACCTTGCCAGCCTATTCAATCTTATCAGCTTGCAGTTGATGCTATAGATACTATCCTCGAAGCAGCTGATCCATCGGACGTGGTTTTAATTTTAGGTGATTTTAATTTCCCGAATCTCCAGTGGACTCTCTCTGATGATGAATCACACTATACGAGTTCTAATGCAATGACTGATAAGGAAATCCCATTCTCTGATTGCCTCAGACCTTTACCAATTGAGTGGTGTCAAAAATAATTTAGGCCGTCAACTCGATCTTATCTTCTCTTCTGATGTTGACAACTGTGTAGTAGCAGCAAGTAATCATCTTCTTTCCACTCTTGACCCATACCATCCTCCTCTTTTCCTTACTTCTTCTTATGAATCTTGCCATATCACCGCCGCTCCAGAAAATGTAATGGCTTTTAATTTTCGTAAGACAAATTTCCCTATGCTTAATAATCTACTGCGTGCCGTTGACTTTGGCATTATCTTTGAAAGTAACGACATCAACTCTGCGTTCTTCCATTTCTATTCTTTAGTGTTTAGTTGCCTTAGTCAATCAGTCCCTATTTCTCCCCAAAAGGCATTTCCTCTAGCCCTCCATGGTATAATACAGAATTAAAATCCCTCAGAAATAATAGAAACAAACTATGGCGTAAGTACTTGCAATCTCGCACTGGCTACGATTTCTCAACCTTTCAGAGTGCAAACTACAATTTCTCTGAACTCTGTAAGTCTCTTTACCACAACTATCTTAGTCAAGTTCAATCTAATATTATATCCGATCCCAAAAGCTTCTTTAATTTCATTAATGCTAAAAGAAAGTATGATAATTACCCTTCTGCCCTTACATATTTGAATACTAGTTCAGACGATCCCTTAATAATCGCTAACTTATATGCTCAATTTTTTAGCCAATCATTTTCTGATAACACCTCACTACCAGACTGGGATTACTTCTCCTACTTAGACACTTGCACTCAAACTTCACTTTCTTCAATTTTAATTCCCCCTTATATAGTTGAAGATAAGATTAATAAACTCAAGGTTAAGTATACTGGTGGTCCTGATGGCTTACCTTCAATAATTCTAAAAAAAAATGCTCGTCAACTCTATTACAGTCATTGACCGCTCTTTTCCAGCTTCAATCTCTCAAGGGATATTTCCTTCCCGTTGCAAATATTCCTTCATTATCCGGATCCATAAAAAATGGCCCTAAAAAAGAAATATCTAATTACCGCCCCATAGCTAAGCTGTCGTGTATTCCTTAACTTTTTGAAAGCATAGTCTATGACAACATGCTTTTCCATTGTAAACAAATTTTTTCCCCCAATCAACATGGTTTTCTTAGTGGTAGATCGACTACCACAAACCTAGTTGATTTTGTTTCTGGCACCATATGCGCCATGGAAGCTAAGAAAGAAGTTGATGTCATCGCAACCGACCTCAGCAAAGCTTTTGACAAAATCTCACATACCCTTATTCTTTTTAAACTTAAAGCACTTGGCTTTCCACCCCTTCTCATTGCATGGTTCCAATCATATCTGAGCGATCGTCAGTACAATATCCTCTTTAGAGGTATCGAATCTAACTCTATCCTTGCAACCCCCGGTGTTCCGCAGGGAAGTCATCTCGGCCCTCTGATTTTCGTTTTGACTATTAATGATGCAGACTGCGTCATCAATGATTTATTGATCTCTGTTTATGCTAATGATACAAAAATGTATAGATACATTTCCTCTCCTTCTGATTCCTATCTTCTTCAACAAGATTTAAATAGATTTTCTACCTGGTGCCAAAAGAACTTTCTGGAACTTAATGTTAGTAAGTGTCAAGCTATAACGTACTCCCGTAAACGCTCCACTCTCCCTTCTCGTACATACTTTATTAACAATGATGCAGTGACCGTAGTGGACTCATTATATGACCTAGGAGTTCTTTGTGATAAAGAACTTAATTTTAGATCTCACATTACCACCTCTATTGATAGAGCTAACTTTGAACTTGGTTTCGTTAAGCACTGGTCAAAAGAATTTTCAGACCCCTACGTCACTAAATCTCTTTACCTCACATTTGTTATACCACTTCTTGAATATGCCAGCCAGGTATGGTCACCCTTTTATGTTACTCACTCTCTCCGTATCGAAGCTGTTCAGCGAAGATTCCTTCGTTTTGCACTTCGTGGGCTACCCTGGCTTGATACGCTCCATCTCCCACCCTACGAATGTCGCCTTCAGCTTATTAATTTGCAACCCCTTTATAATCGTCGCAAAGTAGCCGACATTGTATTTATCCATCAGCTGTTAGCTTGTAATATTGATTGCCTTGCGCTTCTCCAAAAAATTGCATTGCACACTAAGACTAACCCTAGAAATCTTAGATTAGTGTCACTCTTTGATGTCAACTTTCATCGTACTAATTATGGTAGTAACGAACCAATGACCCGCATGCTCCGTTCTTCTAACATTATGCAAAACTCTTTCGACTTCCACTCCTCCAAACACTCTCTCAAAAGCGCTTTTATCTGTGATTCTTCCAACTGTGATAACTTACCGAACTGTGATACTTCAAACTGTGATAATCTTGACGAAAATGATCAATTATTTGGTCACTTGAAATCTTATTCTCACTTGACGGATATAAATTTCAACATAAGTACTGACGATATTATGAAATTTATATCTAACTTAGAAGATAACGACACATCTGGTCCAGATGAGATACCAGCTTCTGTTTTGAAAAATTGTGTTAGTCATTTTTGTCGACGCCACTTGCTGTTCTTTTTAACTGTTCACTATCTTCGTGTAAGTTTCCCCATGCGTGGAAGCAATCTTTCATAATTCCTCTACATAAAAAAGGAAGGAAAGATAAAATTGATAATTATCGCCCAATTGCTAAGCTGTCGGCTATTCCGAAACTATTCGAAGCAATTATCTGCAAAACAATAAGCTTCCATATGAAATCGTTAATCGTTCCTAATCAACATGGTTTCTCAAAGAGCCGTTCGACTGTCACTTTTCTTGTAGAACTAGTAGAGTCTTGTATAGATTCATTTCAAAACAAAAAACAAACAGATTGTATTTTGACAGACTTTAGTAAGGCGTTCGACAAACTTTCACACCAAGTTTTGCTACAAAAATTGTGCAAACTTGGGTTTAATATTTAATTTATTGCTTGGCTGAAATCATATTTGCTTGATAGATCGTATTCCGTGAATTTTAGTGGCAATCATTCAAAAAGTTTTATAGTCAATTCTGGAGTTCCCCAGGGCAGCCATTTGGGTCCAATTCTTTTTATATTATTCATCAACGATCTACCATCAATTTTTAAGTACTCAAATTGTCTTATCTATGCTGATGATGTTACCATTTTTAAAACTATTTCCAATAGTCTTGATTGTGAAAAGCTCCAACTTGATTTAAATGCTTTTTATGACTGGTGTTTGCATAATAATCTGTTGTTGAATATCGACAAGTGTAAGGTTATAAATTTTACACGAAAAAAGTCTATTTTGCCTTTTGATTATAATTTTAATAGCGTTTATCTGCTAAATGTAAATGAAGTATCTGTCCTTGGTGTTTTGTTTGATAAAAAACTTGAATTCACGCATCACATTAATATGATATGCAACAAGGCCAATTCAATATTAGGTTGGATTAAAAGGGAATCACGCCAGTTCTCTGACCCTTACGTAATAAAACAATTGTTTATCTCATTTGTTAGACCCATCATGGAGTATGCTTGCCAAGTGTGGTCCCCTTATTACAGCTGCCATAAAATAAGAATAGAAAAGATTCAGAAAAGGTTCTTGAGATTTTCTCTCAAAGGCTTAGGCTGGCAGAACCCTTTAAATCTTCCTTCATATAATAACCGGCTCAAACTTATTGATCTACCTAGTCTTGAGAGTAGACGTTCTTATTTGTGTTTTGTTTTTATTGTTAGACTTATTGATGGTCATATTGACGCTTTGAACCTTTTGTCTCGCGTCAATTTTAATGTTTCAAAACGTAATTTGAGAGTTTTTCCCGATCCTTTATATATAACCCATTATCGTACCAACTACGAGCGGAGTTCACCTTTAAATAATATGTTCAATCTGTATAACGCAAATCATAATTTATTAATTAATTCTTTTGATATATCAAATATTAACTTTAAGAGAACATTCTATAATTTATAGTTTTAACTAAACTCTAAAACCAAACTGTACGCTAGATTAATTAGCTCTTGATTAAATAAATAAATAAATAAATGAAATCTCTCTCTATACCAACCTCAACCACACCAATAACTCAATGGATATCTTTGACTTCCATATTAGATCTTCCTCCCTCCGAACCTCTCTACATAACTCGCCCTAACTCAAGGCCCCAAATCCAAAGCCCCACGTTGTCTTTATTTTATGGATTAATCTTTAAGTTTTTGTATGTAAAAACTGGTGGGTGGGCCTACGGGCCCATTTCAATAATAAAATTTAAAAAAAAAAACAAAAAAACAATGAAAAACCCACCATTGAATTAAGTTTAAATTTAAGTTCAGATTTAAGTAGAGATTTAAGGCACGCTTGTATTAAGCTAAATAAATAAATGGTTTTTCCAATTTGTTCATTAAGGCCTCAACCGAAATCAATTTTTATTTCACAAAAGCTTTTTTAAAAATCTCAATAATATCGTATAGCAAAATTTTGGAAAAAATAAATTTTAGATTTAAAAAAAAAACTCTAACTTTTTTATTGAAAATTCAATATTTCAAAAATATATTCATGAATTATTTTGAATTTCAGTTATAAATGTATATTATTACGTACTCAAAATTGGCATGCCACAATGTTTTTTTTTGGAAAATATTACACAAATTTTATATATCGTCCCCCTTATGCCAGAAACATGAATGTGCAAAAATGAAAATGTTGGGAAATCGTGTTTGAATGTTTATTGCTCTCGTAAAATTAGTAAGTTTGGTTTATGAAAAAAATATTTATTTGTAAATTACTTTCTCATTTATCTTGTTAAGCTGATATATTTTTTATGTTGACACCACTTCCCTTCCCCGACATTTGGCACATTCATCTTTCTGGCACAAACAAAAATTAAAAAATTATCTCATTCATCTTTAAATAAGATTGACTTTCCTATAAAGAAAAATTAAAAAAAGCATACTAATTTCAATATACATATGAATATACAAATGTATGTTTATTTAACAATAAATGAATGATAAGCATAATTATTTACTAATCACTTAGTTCTCGTTTTCAGAATCAGAATCGAAAAATCAAAGATTTTTAATTATTTTTCTAAATAGCGCATAACTTTAACATAACATACATAAACAAAGTAAAGTAGAGTTTTAAGGCCTTCAAATTACATGTTAAAAAAGACATATTATTTGAAAACTGACAGAGATATAGCCATTCAAACTTTACCATTTCTTATCATTTTTCGCACTTTTTGCCCGAAAACCTAATTTTTGGTACCACATGAGAAATTAAACATTCCTTGCACCTAGAACCAAATCTTATATTAATCGGACCAGCCGTTCAGTCTGAATGTCAGAAAGCATTTAAAAACTGCCGAAAAACAAAATTGCGAACTTACATACTTTTTTAATATTCTCTATAGTCGTAATGTTATATTATATCAAAATCTTGATTTCGAAACATTTTTACGAATGCAAAACTTGCCATCATATTATACAAAAAAAGGGGCTTTCGGGCCAAAATTGTGTAAAATTATAAGAAATAGTTAAGTTTGAATGGGCATATCTCTCAATTTGTAACAAAATTTGTAACAAAATTACTTTTTGAACATGTCTTATTAAAGTCCTTAGTCTCTTCTTTATTTAGTCTTTGTATGGCTCCAAAAAAAGTCATGCACAATTTATTAAAAAAGTTAGAAATCTTTGATTTTTTTATTTTTGGTAGGTACGTTTTTGATTACTTTTCCTGCTTATATTGTATTATAAATTTTTTGAAACTATCCATTTCAATAGAAAATATAATTTTGCTAGGTTTGCGAGCTATACCAAAAATAATAAAAAGTGCTTATGGGCCAAACAAACATATTCAATAATATGAAACCTTGCACGTTCCTAGTAAACTCAATGGGCTAATACAGCTGTGTGTGAACTTCAAAAGGCTCAGGAGAGTTATGTGCCCCAGTTATAATTTGCGCCCATCCTTCAGGGACGTACACGGGAACATTTTTTGAGTTTTTTTTCCAAATTTCAAATGAATGAAATCACATTCCATCTCTGTGTCACCAGTTTAAAAATATTTGTGATCAATTGTTTTGATCGTGGGATGATTTTGGCAGAGACATTGCGACAAAAGTTTTGTTTTTTGATCACTAGTGTGAGACACTTCGCCATACACATAACACCGATCGATGCACCGACACCAAAAAATCTCAGAATTTTGATTTTTTGCACACAGGTGTGCACACACCACACAAGTGTGGTGTCTATTGGTCGCTTTAGTAACAATGAGCACGAATGTGAGTTTCTTACATCTGAAGTAACTTTTCAAGCAAATACAGCTATGCCAAATCCAAGAATGTGGCACATTCATGGTTTTTGTGCTGATAATTCCCATCAGTTGGGAGCCAGAAACATGAATGTGCCACATTCGTGTTTCTGGCTCAACTTGATGAGACTGAAATCTACATTCATGTAATTGACATTTTTAAATACTGTGGTTTCCTTGTATGCATGGCATTCTAAGTTTTGGTGTAACATAGATTATCCAAAGGTTAATCAACCCACATCATTAACTCAAAATCGGCAAATTTGCACATTCATGGTTCTGGCATGAGGGGGACGATATGTAAGTATACAAATTTTTTTGTTTAGAAAGCCGCTTCAACGATTTTAATTTTTTTTTATATAATATATTTATATTTTCCAAGTAATCAAACGGCATACTCGTTTTTGAGCTCTAAGTGATTTTACCAGTATTTTATACAATTATAATAAGCATAACGATTTAAATGATTTTTCTTTAATATTCTTTTTTTCCATGATAACTCACATATTTTAAAGGTTCTTTAGTTCCAAGCAACTTGAACATAAGAGCAAGCAAGTACGTTCGATACAGTCATGCATTATATTATGTAGGTAATTATGACTAGCTACTTGTTTCAGTGTATCAGGTAAAATACTACAGAATATCCTTAATGGCTAGGACTATGCCTACAATGCGGATATATTGAAAAACAAAACTATGAAATCTGGATTTTTTAGATTTTATTTTCTGCTCTGAAAAGATGACATTTGAAAAAAAAAACAAACGTAAAAAATGTGTTTTTCACCCATCTGTCACGCAATAAATAAATAAAATAAATTGGGTGGCGCAACAGCTCGAGGAGAACCAGGGCCTAGTGACTTACAACTCACAACCATTCCTGTGTGCGTGTTTGTTGGGCAGGAATGGAGGGGACCTACAGTTTTTTGCCGAGTCCGAACGGCTAAATGAGAAGCACTTTTTCATGACAAGTATGCTCTTGGAGGATTTGTCAGTTCCTCGCAAGAGGCAGTACCTCGAATATAACATTTCTGTTTTTAGGTGGCACGGCTGGGAATCGAACCCACACCTTCGGCATGACAGTCCTACGCACTAACCATCAAGCCACGAGGTACTACATCTGTCACGCAATACACTCTCAGATTCAACCCAGGAAAATATGACTTCTTCTACTTCGAAAAATTCTGACAAAGCTTAATTTTGGTGGAGCTTTGTTTTAAAGTCTTAAGCATTTCTCAAAAAACTACGCTAAATTTGGGCCGTGGTAACAAATTTGTATGTAATTCTACACAAAAAAGATTAAAATACTTTTGTATTGTTCATAGAATCAATAATTGAAGAGAAAAACGTGCGAGAGCTTCATGGTGTAGTAAGTTTGTCAACAAATTTAAAATTGTATGGTCGAAATAAATAAAATAATAACGTAAAATCACACAATTTTAAGAATATGTTCACCCACTACAAATAAATTCATAAAATAGATTTAAGTTTTTATAATTTATAATTTAAGATTGTTGCGTTAGTATTTGAATAAAGAAAAAACTTTTAACAAGATTTGTTGTTGGCTACATCTTTTGATTATAAACCAAGTTTTTGTGGTGCGGGGTTCGTGGAAAGCCACCATCTTGAAAAATGGGTGATTAAGTTTTTATTTAATATCGGAATGGAATTCCATTCAACGACAAAACCACCAAAAATTACTTTTGGATAACAAAACTATAAAAAATAAGGTATTAACAAACTCTATGGACAAGTTATAGAAGGTTGAAATTGGTCGTCAAAAAAGTTTAGTTATCTGTAATTATCTTGAAAATAGTTAATTTTGTTGAAGAATTTGCGAGTTTAAATTGAAGTTCATAAGACTCTACACAAACAACTTTTTTCTTCTGTAGTAGAATCTTCTTAGGTAATGAGTGCGTATGTAGTTCTATAATTATTAATTATAGAAGAATTATAATTTCTTAAGCGACAGTTATAGCTATCATTCAAACTCATCATTGAAAACTTTCATGATTGACTTTGAGACGTTTAGAAAGCAAAATCATTTATTATTTTGATGGGTGATTAAAGCTCAAGGCTTAATTACTATTTATAGTCAAACAAAATTTCAAATTGGCCCAACTTTCCACAACAATTTACTTTAAATTTTATAATGATCATTGGTAGGGTAGTTCAATCATTGAAATAAGAAAAGTCTTTTTATATGGAAATTTGGGCCTGTTTGAACTATTTTTTTGGCTAGAAATATTAATTAAATCTTAAGTTATATTTGTCCATCAAAATAATAAATGATTTTACTTCCTAAACGTCTCAAAATCTTTAAAATTTTCAATGATAGCTATGGCGCCTAATAAACTATATTTTCATTTTAAAAAACAACAATTATATATTTTACTGCCGTTCTGCTGTGCACCTACGGTTTTTTTCCTCAAAGAGGAAAAAGAAATGAAACGGCTGCCCTGCTTACACCCACTAGCTTTTTGTTACACAATTTGCAAAACACTGTTTATTAGTTCTGTACCTTGGTTCTAAAAGGGCCAAAGTCCATTTTTTTAAATATTGACTTAAGTTCACTTTTTGACTCAGCGGAAGATGTTCTAAGACTGTAATAAGGGCAAATGTGCTCCAATTGTCTCTAAACAAGATACCGATGGCTATAGAAAGTTTAATTTTCAAAAGTAATAAGCATTTTTAGAAATAATAAAAATTGATTTGATATTGGAGATTTTCAACGTGTTTTTTCATAAAATAAATAAAAGATATTATTTTGAATAACTTATTTATTTAAATAATAAAACTTAATTTTCGGTTTCTCAAAAATTATCAAATTGGACATTGGCCCTTTTAGAACCAAGGTACAGAGTCATAGCTGATGTTTTCAACATGGAATCCAAAAAACTTTGGAATCAACCATGAATTCCACTTTTACCTTTAATAACTTTGGAAGGAGTACATTAATTAGGTTAGAAGGAAGAATGTTAAAATAAAGAAGGAAACCAAAAAAAAAGGCTACCACATGATTTGTATGAAACAGAGTTGTAAAAATGTATTTTTGTTTGCATTAATTATTAAAAATAAAATTTTAATGCAATGTGAAAATTTTTTGTGTTGCAAAAGTGGATTTATCGGAGCACAAGGAAATAAAACAACCGAACTTACTGAGTGTAAAAGGAAAAAGGCAAATGGTTTGACAGGTACAAGTTGGAGCAGTGTTGCCAGATTCATAGAAAGTAATTTTAAGTTATATTCACAATACCCCCATTATAATGAAAAAATTTACTTGGCAACCTGCACTTCTAATCCCATCCCAAGGGGCACGCTAAGTTTTTTATAAGTTATGGTGACTTCTGAGTAACATAGTTACGGTCGCATTTGTTAAAAAAGAACTAGTCACAGGAACACCACTGTAACCAAAAAAACGCAGGGGTGGTCCTATTGTGCAACTAAATTCAAGTTACTTTATGTAGTTACACGTAACACTTGTGTAATCAATGTAAATCGTTCAAAATAAGTTTCTTTATACTGGATTGCAACAAGTTTGAAAGGTTTCAGTCAAGTTCTTATTGACTTAATAGCAACAGATCAATTTGTCTTAGGGGAGTTTATGAACACTAAACTGAAACCTGCATAAACTACATAACTAGTTTCAAATAAATATTTTTCAGTTTCAGAAATGTATTTCTTATTTAAATATGTAACTAAAAATGCAGTCAGACATTTGTGATGTGACAACTGTTTTTTTTTCCTCTTTTATCAATTAATTGAAATATGTAGGTTATATTAAATAATTGATTTTCAAGGTTGTAAGTATTTAATTTTCACTACGCTCGCAGTTGAATCAACTAATATTTATTACTACCCCCTTCGCGCTCGTAAAATTGATTGAATTTAAAGTTTTTTTGTTAAAAAATTAGTGCCCTTCTATTTTAGAAAACAAATTTTTTGTGGAAATTATTATCAAATATTAAAATATTATTACATTTTATAAATTCTGAAAGTGAAAAATCATTGTTTAAATATATTAAATTAAAAAAACAATTATAAACACCAAATTTCTTGTTTTTTTTTAAGACAGAAGCATTTATTTCAGAAAAAAAATATGGCCGATAGAAAGTTTCCTTTCTATAACCCCATAGCAACTGATCTTTTAATTCAGTCCAGGGTCGGATTTAGTGGAATGGTTCACATGAGTGAAATTCAGGATACTGATGTCAATGACGACAGCAGATAATATCATTATTAATTAATTTTTGACACGAAATAATCATTTTTGTTCCAGGACTAATGATTGTGAATAGTGTAAATTTAAGCCTAATTAGCCATGTTTTTAGGCGCATTTCTATCTTCGCTTGAAAAAAGCGAAGATAAAAATGCACTTAAAGGAAAGGCTTTTATCTGCTGGGTGCCCAAAGGAAGCAAGATAAAAAATGATTGAGATGCTTCCGTCATTTTGCCGAGATATATGAAAGTGTACAGAAATTTAAAATCGTTAAATTAGTGAAAAACCTTACTAAACTAAATAAAAGGGTGAAATTAATGTAAATATAGTGAATAGGTATGTTACATGCAATACTTTATTTGGAAAATATATATAAAAGAACATGCAATGCTGTATTAAATCCTGTAAACACGCCTATAATACGGTGTAAAAAATTTTCATTTCACAGGTAAGTTTTGTCTCATATTTTTCATAAAGTTATGCGACGTGATGGTTTTTAGGTAAATAAATCATCGTAGAATACTTTTAAACTATTGAACACTTCTTGGCGAAGATACAAAACCGACAAGATAGAAAGGGGCAACAGCAGAAAAACATCTAAAAATATTTTATTTAAAACGTTGAAAAAACTTTGCATTATGGTTGCTAAATAGATTTGAACGCCTTACCATCACCAACAAAAACTAATTCGTCCCTGTGCAAACATTTTTCATCAATCTCTATTTGTTTTTTTTTTTTTCTTACTGCCTCACTCACCCTCGTTCTTTTTCTTTGCCTACAATGATCCTAATGAAACTGTGAAGAAACTAACATAAAGTTTAGTTCTAAAGAAGTTTCAGAAACTTCTTTGAAACATTTACGAACACAACATTAATAGAGCGTTCTTTTTCTTAACAAATCTTAGCTATTTTTAATTTGTCATTCAAAAAACCTGTTGTTCACTTAAAATATTTTTTCTTTGTTATTAAGAGTTGTGTATCTGCATTATTTGTATCGTTGCAAATGATTCGCTATGATTTCGAGTTGGTTTAGGAAAAAGTTAAGTTCTCAAATATTCATACAATTAGTACTTAAATATTCATATAATTAACAAATCAAATTCCCCTTATCAATATTTTTGTAAGAAATTGAATCATACCTCTCTACTAATACCTCTCTTTTTCATTTAAGGAGGGGCAAAATTCCCATTCTAATAACATTTGTCCAAGTCGGAATATTTATGGATAAAAATATAAATTTTAATAAAAAATATCAAAAATGAAAATCGACAATAGAAAATACTAAATTGAAAATAGCTACATACATAAATAAAAATTCCAAATAAATTCCGAATCCAATAAAACAAAACAATAAAATTTTGGAATAAATGAACGATGAACGTTAACAAAAGTTCGATTTAATGAAGAAAAAGAACGCACGTCCTTTGAAACAACATGCTTTCCCTCAGTGACTGTTCAATAACAACGAAAGTGACAGACACAGTTGTCATACTAGAGTTGCATACAAGTCCTTCAATAACTCCAGAAATCGAAAACAGTTTTGTGACCGTCTGCATGTATTTCTTGTTGCATTTAGGTTTGTTTCTGCCATTTTGCTTTCAAGCCAAACAAACAAATATTTTTTTAACATGAACCTACATTAGGGTGTCATCAATTTTCCAAAATAATGTATTAAAGGTTAAATAAAATTTAGTGACCAAAAAAAATTTGACCAAACAAATTATTTCTCATCATTGAATTAAAAGTCATAATATTATTAATTAAATAATTAAAAGTCATAATATTTTATATAAAATTATTGTTTATAAGTTTTTGAGTGGGGGCTTTTAAAGGATTAAAGAACAAATAGAAACAAAAAAAAATTAATAGCTGCAGTAATTACAAAAATAAAATGTGAAAACAGCAATACCTATACAAATATAAATTTGTAAGGGTTGTTGACAAATCGGACACAATTTTTTGGTAAAATATTTTTTTAGGACATTCATATTTTACTAAGGAGATGTCTGCCATTAAAAAATATGTTGGGATATAGACACCCTAACATATGGTAATTATTTTTGAAGAATCTGACAGCAAGTTACAATGTAGTTGCATTTAGGATTTTATTTAATATTTCTGTCACTTTTTCACTTTGTAACAAAAGTGTTGTATATTAGTTTTACTGAATCATAATGATTAGACACTTTAGAGTTACTTTGAAGTAGCAAAAGATCAAAGTCGCAAAACAGTTTCGATTTTGTTTTTGAGAACGGCTAATTAAAATTAGGTTACATTGAAACACAATGGATAACTACTCAGTTACTATTAAGCCACACCTATTTATTTTTAGTCCCACTAAATAAGAACAGTGACCTGAATATAACAAAGTAGGAACTCAAATAATTTAAAATACAATGAGAGCATTCAACAGCTCTACAAAAACTTCCGAGTTATTCTTGAGAAACCAGATTTTTGAATTTCTTGTTGCAAAATTCAAATCTGTGCCCCTTGGGATACCCTTAGAACAAAAATCAATTTTTAATTTATTAACTGCTTTCGTTAATGCATCTTCTATCATCCTGTCTGTATCAATGTATTCCGGAATGATTTTATTTTTGTTGATCTGCTCTCTGACGAAATGATGACGCACGTCTATATGTTTCGTTCGTGCTCTGTACGCATTTGAGAACAGCCAAGTCCAATGCACTTTTGTTGTCGCAGTAGATTTTTGTTGAAGCTTCATCTTCCAGTATTTCACCCAAGAACCGCTGCAACCACAAGGCTTCTTGAGTTGCTGATGACATCGACATGTACTCAGCTTCTGTGGTGGACAACGCAACAGTGGGTTGTCTTTTGGTGCTCCAGGAAATTGCAGCACCCTGCAGCTTGAAAACGTATCCCGTTGTGGACCGCCTCTCGTCCGTATCAGAAGCCCAGTCTGCATCGCAATAGCCCAGTAAATCTTTGTTACCATTTTTGTCAAACACCAGCATCGTATTGATGGTACCCTTTAAGTAACGAAAGATTCTTTTAATTGCATTCCAATGTGACTTACCGGGATTATTATTATATCGGCTCAAGCAGCTAACAGGAAATGATAAATCAGGGCGAGTCACCTGAGCGGCAAACATTATGCACCCGATGGCTTCTTGATAGGGCACTTTATTCATTTCTGCCATTTCTTCATCATTTTTCGTACACATGTCCTTAGAAATAGTCTGGTTAACATCGACAGGAGTTGAAACCGGATTAGAATCCATCATTCCAAAGCGCTGAAGAATATCTCTTATGTATTGCTCCTGGTCAATGGAGATAGTACCATTGCTTCGATTGCGCTGCACTTGCATACCCAGTATAAAGCGCGCTTCTCCCAGGTCTTTCATTTGGAAACACTCCATCAGCTTTGACTTCAAGTCCGTTTTCATTGTAACATCGTTTGACATAACCATAGGAGATCGTCCACATATACTGCTACAAACAACTTTTTACTCCCTACCAGTTTATAATAAACGCAGGGATCAGCTGAAGATTTCTTCATTCCAAAGGCTGCCAATGCTGAATCCAATTTGATGTTCCAAACCCTGCTCGATTGTTTGAGACCATAAAGAGATTTGTGTAGCTTGCATACCTTCGTTGTATCTGCATTCATACCTTCGGGTGGAATCATGAAGATTTCCTCATGGAGTTCTCCTTGAAGAAACGCAGACACCGCGTCCATCTGGTCGATGTCCAGGTCAAAGCGAACTGCCAAAGCTAAAAGTGCTCTAACGGAACTGTAACGCACCACTGGCGAATACGTTTCTCCATAATCCACGCCCTTTCTTTGCGCACAGCCCTTGACTACTAAACGTGCTTTGTATTTTACAATGTTACCTGTAGCATCTCTTTTTGTTCGAAACACCCACTTGCAGTCAATTGGTTTTCTATTCGGTGGCAGTGTCTCCAGTGTCCAAGTATTGTTTTGATTCAAAGCATCGAACTCCTCATTCATCGCTGCACGCCATAAGTTGGCATCCGCTCTGGCCATAGCTTCACTCACTGTGACTGGATCATTTAATTCCAAACTTACGGCTGCCATACTCACAAAATCAGGCTTCTGCATAGGCTTCGGTACGCGAGATGATCTTCGTGTTTCTGAGACTTCAACCTCAAAGTCTTCTGGTGGTGAATAGTCTTCGTCTTCAGGTAGAATTGTTGTATCACTCTCTGAGAAAAAAGTTTCTTCGGAAGAATCGGATAAACTGGATCTGGAACTTTCTTGGAGATGAGTATTGGTTTCCTGTGAAACATTAGTTGGATCCTCTTCAGATGTGCTTAAGTTAAGCGATTCAGACTCATCCCCCATTGAATCCTCAAAGCATATACTGACACAATCAATTTCACTTCCACCGGCACTTTTATATTTTGGCTCATCACGTTTGTCTTCAAAGAAAACTACATTTCTGCTAACGTATATCCTTTTTGTCTTGGGGTCAACCAGTCGGTAAGCTTTCGAGTTTTCGCAATATCCCATCATGAGACACTCTCTGGACTTTGGGTCAAATTTCTTTCTTAATTGTTTTGGTATGTGCACCATTGCACGGCAACCAAAAACTTTGAAGAATTCCAAACTTGGTTTTTGACCACTCCATGTTTCTTCAGGAGTCTTATCTCTCAATTCCCTTCTTGGAGAGCGGTTGGTTATATATGCTGCCGTCGTTACAGCTTCACCCCAAAACTCTGTTCCCAATTTTGCATCGAAAAGCAAACAGTGGGCCTTTTCTACGATGGTCCTGTTGGTTCTCTCGGCAAGACCGTTCTGCTCCAGTGTGTACGGTGCGGTTGTTTGGTGTTGAATTCCATGCTTACCTAAATACGAGAGCAATGCTGCATTGCAGTATTCGGTGCCGTTGTCGGTGCGCAGTACCTTTACTTTTCTTTGAGTTTGGTTCTCAACCAGTCGCATAAATTTTTTCTTTCATCAGGTATAAGAAAGTTTTTCTGCTGTAGTCGTCTACCAAAACCAAAAAATAACGCGCACCTCCAATAGAATTCACACTCATCGGTCCACAAACATAGGAGTGAACTATCTGTAGAATATCAGTTGCACGAGTTCCAATGTGCTTGAACGGCATTCTTGTTTGTTTGCCTTTACAACAAACGACACATGAGATGTTTTTATCTGCCACAGTGAAGTTTACACCATTTGTCATGTCCTGGAGTCTTCTTAAATTGTCGAAGCTGAGATGCCCCATCCGGCGATGCCACAAATTCATATCCTTGTTGCCACGAACTGAGAAATTTGCACACATCGGTGTTGGCAGGTCCAACCTGTAGACATCTGACTCAAGGAACGCAGTGACAATCTGACGATTTTCTTTGTTGAAAATTTCGGCTCGACTTCCATGAAACCTAACACTGTTCCCCGCTTTCGCTAATCTGCTTACGGAAAAAAGGTTCGCACAAATGCTCGGGACATAAAGAACGTCTTTAACTATAGCAGTCTCATCATTCGACAATCAAATTTCAACATCGCCCATGCACTCTACCTTCAATCGATTTTTATCTGCAATGACAACTTCATTGTTACTGGGATTCGTAACATTTTTGAGCCAATCCCGCCGCAAGGTCATATGGGCGGATGCCCCTAGTCCAGAAACCACGTCTGAGTGTTGACTTCGCTTACTACCAATGACGTAAACAACACGTGTTGGTTTCCTTTACACTTTGGCTGTTCTGATTGGGACACTCCCTAGCAAAATGCCCAAATCGATTACATTGGAAACAACGTACACGCTTTTTATTTTTTACTAAAGAATTTTTACTATACAAAGCTACTGTTTTGCATGGCGCATTCGTGACATCTTGGAGTAACTTTGTTTTGATTGAGTCGGATGTTATATCCACTCCAGAGTTCTCCAAGCCCATAATCATGGGCTGATAATGTTCTGGCAAACCTGCGAGAAGCAACGTACCAATCCATTCTTCGTTGATAGTTAGGCCTGTGCCTTGTAATTTATATGCAGTCGTGATTATTTTGTTCACGAAATCTTCCATTGATTCACTTTCATCTAACTTGGTTGTGATCAACGTCCTCAACAACCCAACTTTCCTCGTCAAACCTGAGTCATCAAACGCCTTCTTCAAACTGTCTCAGACATCTTTGGCGGTCGTAGCGTTTTGGACATGGACGTAGTTGATAGGATCTATTAGTAGAATCAATTTAGATTTCGCCTTCGTTATTATTTTTTCGTCAGTGCACGTGCCTTCGACACATTGCCATATATCTTCATACTCAAAAAGATTTTTTACTGCAAATTTCCACGAGTCATAGTTTTCCCTTCCTTTCAGTTTTTCAATGGAAAGAGCAAAATGAAGGACTTTTATAATCGGAAATTATCTAATAGAAATTATTTATTAATAAATATCTGTTTCGGTTCGCGACTTTCCCTACAGTTTCTTGTGCTTATCTAATTGCGAAATTCTGGGTCCATAACCTGTTGCAAAAGTGGATTTATCGGAGCACAAGAAAATAAAACAACCGAACTTACTGAGTGTAAAAGGAAAAAGGCAAAGACGGTGTCCACATTGGGTATGAAAAAGTGGATTTTTAATAACTTTTCAGTATTCACATCTCACTTCAATGAAGGAGTGGGAGCGAGATATGAATACTGAAAAGTCATTAAAAATCCACTTTTTCATACCCCTTCATTGAAGTGAGATGTGAATACTGAAAAGTCATTAAAAATCCACTTTTTCATACCCAATGTGGACACCGTCTTATTTTCATACCCAATGTGGACACCGTCAAAGAGTTTAATTCAATGGTTTAACAGGTACAAGTTGGAGCAGTATTGCCAGATTCATAAAAAGTAATTTTAAGTTATATTCACAATATTTTGCATTAAAAAAATGTTAATGCAAACTCAAAAATTCGTTGCATTAAAAAAAAATGTTTATGCAGAATATAAATGTTAATTTAAGTTGGGTCTTGTGTGTAAATGGAAATTCACACACAAGTGCAGTGCATGCTGCGCATTATACATCAATTTATATTGAATAATTTTGAATGAACAACAACAACTTGTGTGTGTTACCACCAAGTTTATAGGCTGGAGTTATAGCTATTTCACGAGAGCCACCTCGATCATCAGACTCCTTTAGTGGTGCTTAGTCTGGTTATGCTCGTATTAATTGAAAAACTCTTTGCCGTCATATGGGAGCGAACCATGAACCTGAAGCCAAATGGTTAGCTCTATCCCAATGCAGGTTTCGTTGTTTATCAATTGCAACCGCGACTAGCATTTTTATTAACACACACAAGCTTGTTATTGTTCAGTCGGTTTCTTTCTTTTTTCCCCATGCACCGATTCGTATGCCAACAATTCGTTGGTCATACAAGGGGGGGGATGAGTTGAAAGAGTTGACACTGGTCAAGAATCAATTTACAATTTAAGTTGGGTCTTGTGTGTAAATGGAAATTCACACACAAGTGCAGTGCATGCTGCGCATTATACATCAATTTATATTGAATAATTTTGAATGAATAGGTGGCAGGTCGGAGGTACCACTACTTTTGGTAAAAAAAAAGTGAAGATATATATGAGGGGAATGGCCAAAAACCACTATATACCAAGTATAAAGAAAATCCTTCCTGCTGCTTAGGCTGTAGCTGAAGGAACAAACAATTTTTTGATAATCTAATACTGCGTTTTCATTAGGCCAAATGAGGTAATTTCGTTGAAAATTTCCAAATACGATACGAAATCATCTCATTTCCCATACAAATTCACATTTCGAAATGTGATAATTTCAACCAAATTTGCACGAAATTAGGTTGGAAATTAAGTCAAAACCTAACGAACACACCCAATCAGCCACAGTTTGAAGAGCTCTGAATTGGTTTTGTATGAAAACGTCAAAGCGCAAAGGAAGGAGACAAAAGAAAACAACAACAAAAAGCGATTAACAGCCAGTTGAAATTCAAAATTGAAATGAGCTGTCAAACGAAATTACCAAATTACAAATGAAAACACTTTTTCTGTAATTTGCGAAATTACCTCATTTCAGCTCTAATGAAAACGTAGTATAAAAGTGACCTTTCTTAATAATATGAAGAAGCTTTATTTATAGAAGGAACAAACAGACAGACAGAATTTTTGTGAGATCCATTTTTTCGTCTTCCCAATCAATCAAAATCTCGAGTTCCACGATGAGAAATCATTTGAGATATTTTTTTCATAAAAAAAATTTTCCTTGGACCAAAACTTTAAAAAAAGAGCATTAATTAATTTACTGATACAAAATTCATTCGAAAAATGAGACAGTATCATCTGCGTTTTCATTAGGCCAAATGAGGTAACTTCGTTGAAAATTTCCAATTGCGATACGAAATCATCTCATTTCCCATACAAATTCATATTTCGAAATGAGATAATTTCAACCAAATTTGCACGAAATTAGGTTGGAAATTAAGTCAAAACCTAACGAACACACCCAATTAGCCACAGTTTGAAGAGCTATGAATTGGTATTGTATGAAAATGTCAAAGCGCAATGGAAGGAGACAAAAGAAAACAACAACAAAAATCGGTTAACAGCCAGTAGAAATTCAAAAATGAAATGAGCTGTCAAACAAAATTACCAAATTACAAATGAAAACACTTTTTCTGTGATTTGCAAAATTAGCTCATTTCAGCTCTAATGAAAACGTAGTTTTAGGCTTTTTGTAGAGAATCGTAAGATCTACAACTCTGTTAAGCCCGATATATTACAGGTTGACGCAAGCGTGTTAACAAATTCTATCAAATACGATAATTGTATTTTACTATTAAAAGATGTAAATCGTAAAAATATCCCAGTTGGTACTCACGATCACTTATTCAATTATTTCAATAAAAAATCGTTACTTCAAAAAAGCTTACATAAATTAATAATGAAGATAATAAGAAAACATTTAGATATTTGCGATAGTTATGTTAAAAGGAGTTGCAAGTCTGTTTAATTATTAATATTTAGAAAATACTGAAGCTTATTAAAACCATCACCTAATTCTTTTTGGTCGAATACAAAGCAAACAAAAGCAACTAACTGAAAGTGTCGGAAATAAAAAATGGCTGTGAACGTGAGGACGAAAGCACACGTAGATACAACAACAAATAAAAATTGAAATTGTCAGAAAAAATGGCGGTGAACGTGAGGACTTAAATACACGTAAACACAACAACAAGTATTGACATTTGAGATTTGACACAAATGTCCAATGATTTTTTTTTTTTTAATAATAAGCGCGCACTAAAGGGGTTGTGACTACCCTTACAATGATTAAACACAGTGCGAGCGTTAGGAAAAAAGGGAAGGGTTCAAGAGGAGATGCCGATGCACATTGGATTTGTAGTTCTGAATATCAAAATGGGAGGGAAATACAGAGTCAGGTAAAGCATTCCACATTTGGGTAGTGTGACTAAGAAAAGAATCTCTATACTTTACAGTACGTCCGAAATTGGGCTCAAGGGTAAACTGATGTGCATTCCTAGAAGTACGAGTATTATGGCGGAATTGTTTAAGGGGAGGAATTCAACTGGCTATTTCACTAGAACATTGTTTGTAAAAATATCGACAAAATAACGAAAGGCACGAAACATTGCGACGGTATTCGAGAGATGCAAATGTTTCTGCTATAGCTCTATTACCTATCAATTTTACAGCTCTATTTTGAACTCTATCCAAGAGACTTAAATGTGTTTTGGGGGCACCCGCCCAAATATGGGAGTTGTACTCAAGCTTTGGATGAATGAAGGCTTTATAGATTACAGCCAGATCAGAAGGGGAGAAAAATTTCTTGCATCTTCGAAGAAAACCTAGACATTTCGCAGCATTTTTGGTGACGTCGAATATGTGATCATTCCACAGAAGGTGGTCTGTGATGCACATACCCAGGACTGAAAGCCGTTCGGTTTCCTCGATGCAAGTGCCACTCATGGATAGTGGCATAAGGGGTGGGTTTCGCTTTAACGACAGAAGACAGCATTGAGTTTTCGAAGCATTAAATTCTACACGGTTTTTGTTCCCCATTGGACAATGCTGTCGAGTTCAGAATTAAATGAGCTTATCATACGCTGCCGTTGAAGTTCCACATCCGTAGGACAAGGATGTGAATCTGAAAACGAATATGAAAATCTGAGGGTACTGCCGTTGGCAAAACCATTTAATGGATAAGAAGTTTCAGACAAGAGATCATTTATGAAAATAAGAAAGAGAGTCGGAGACAAAACGGAGCCCTGGGGCCCACCAGCATTTATTTTATGAATATCAGACTTGTAACCATCCAATACAACTTGTATTGAACGGTCCGAAAGGTAATTTCCAATCCAACGAAGAAGAGATTCGATCGATACCAAATCCACGCATTTTCGATAAGAGAGCTTGATGCCAAATTCTATCAAACGCTTTTGAAATATCAAGAGCAATAATATTACTTTCTCCAAAACGATGTAAAGATTTGTTCCACTGCTCGATGAGATATACCATCAGATCATCAGTGGACCTATTGCTACGAAAGCCGTACTGCCGGTCATTAAGAAGCTTCCGTTCTTCAAGATATTTCTTGAGCTGATGATTAATCAGCGTTTCCATGACCTTGGAAAGAAGGGACGTAAGTGCAATTGGACGGTAGTTAGAGGTATACACTAACCGTATACTTATCAGGATAAGAGGTAAGAAACAAGTCTAGGGTGTTGGCGGTTTGACCTGCAACGTCAGGGATTCGAGTTGGCTCGTCGACAAGCTGAGTAAGATGGTTTAACTCAGCAAAGATCTCAACATACCTTCCTTCGGGTGTTGTCTGGCCAGAAAAGCGAAGCCACGAAGAATTGTGTACATTGAAATCGCCCGCAATGACGATTTCACATTTGCACTGTGTTGTTTTTTTTCTGTATTCTTTCTTTTTTTTTAATTTTCTTGTTGACACTAATTTAACTATGATGGTTTTGATTTTGCGAATTTGTTGTTGTTGTTGATTTTTTTTTTGTATATTAATTTTGGAAGAGAAGGTGCACATTCAACGCTATTATTTGTTGTTGTATTTTACAATCAGTTTTGTTGTAGGTAATCACGGCACGAGTTTGATTTTTGATTTATGTTTTTTTTATGATTTAGATTTTGGAACACGAGATAAAACGAAATTATTTTACTAAAAGGAACTGATTATGGGTGGAACAATGCAGAAGACACAGATATAACACAACCTTTGACACGACGGACTTTCACAGAACACAAGTTCACACGATGGGAGGCAGGTCGGCACTCATCAAACAGTACACAAATAGAAGGTATTATCTTGCGCAGGTTGTCAAAAATGAGAACTGTTAGAAGGAATTAAAGATGGCCGCAATCGTGATGCCGTCCGCCGGGTTACAATAACAACGAACAATACAAACACGAAAAAATCATTTAAATAACACTAAAAACACAATTTTGTATCCACCATTTTCCACTGATTTTGACAAATGCGCTGAACTGAACAAAAATGAAAACGCTAATGATTACCTTTAATATGTGTACTGTGTAATGATATAACCTTTAATACGTGTACTGTGGATAACAATAATGTTTTTACACATCAAGGAATATGTGAAGCATTTTCAAAATTCTTCCAAAACAATTATTGAACTCCTGCGGGCCTAGTCGGAAAAGCGCGGCGGATCGCATTGAAAGTGATAGTTCAATTTCGATCGGCTTCGCTTTGGGTTATTCTCAGAACATTGTTTAAAATTATCCTTCCAATTTCCCAATTTAAATTCCAAATATTTCCAAGATACTTCCATTCGTTCTTCCAATTTTTCAATTTAAAATCAGCTGTTTCCTTAAAAATATGACAATTGTTTCCCGCAAGAAAATTGTTTTTCAAATAATTTTTTCAATTTATGATTTAGTTGCTTTCATTAATAACACCACTTTGAATACAAATTAAATGAATTCTATAAGTTTATTTTTAAATGCCGAACACGAAGAATTAAGCGAAGCTACGAAGTGGGTCTTCCCCACTTGATACTCTGGACAAAGAGTGAGTATTGCATTTTTTTCAACATAATTGAAATGTATTTAATTAATTATGCTCAATGAGATTTGTGAAATTATTTCGATTGTCGAAGAAAGCATTTATTTACGTTTTTGAGAACATGAAAGATGACTTTCAACGAGAGAATTAGCCAGTTTATATTTCTTGAGCGCTCAGTAATTTTTCTCCGCTTTTTGACAGAGCAGGAGGATAAAATATAAACACAATAGGCGAGTTCAGGAAAATGAGATCTCAGAGCCCTCAGCAATCTCAGTCTCGTCAACAGGATTCCTCAGAAATTTTGCTGTCAAATAACTGAGGAAAGAAAATATTGGATTCGCTCGCTCAATTTTTGACACTGAGCCGTCGGAGATCTCATTTTCAAGAACACGCCTAATTCTTCACATAGAAGTCAAAACAACTCTCTTTTTCTTTTCTTCCTATGTAATTCACTGCGACAAAAAATATCTGAGCAAGCGAATCTAAAAAATTTCAGTCTCAGTTTTTAAGGGGAAAAGTGAGAAATTTTTGTGAGGAATCGTGTTTATATTTCAGAGTCCTCTGAGCCCTCTGAGATCTCAGAAATATAAACTGGCCAAATAATACTTCCTAACCAGTAGCGTAGCTAACGTGGTATCAGCCGTATCAATGATACGAGGCCCCTGAGATATAGGAACCCCAAGATGCATAGGATTCGATGTATGTAAAAAATTGTTCATCGAGATGAATACGACCTACATTACAATGTTAATTATATATTTTAAATACATCTTACTATCAACTTGTTTTGCATATGTGCCTTTTCTAGTTTTCCTACCTACATAATGTACATATCTCTATCTACAGCCCACCAACTACCGCAACCGCAATATTGGAACACGTACCAGAAGCCCTAGAAAATAAGACGAACAATTCTGACAAAACTGAATTTTGAAGAACTTCTTTTAAACGTCTTAAGCATTCTCAAAATCTGTTGCCCTTTACGAAAAAAGTGTTGCAGGTAATCTTTTTCGTGTAGGTACAATTTTACGAACTAAAATTTACATCTTTTGAAAAAATTAACTGTGTTGAAGATATTTATGAAAAATATATTTTGTCCCTTTTACCATACAAAATCAAAAGGCAAACATTGAACGGCCATAACTTAAAGACTTATGCTGTTTTCCATTGGACGTCCGGAAGCGTCCAGAATCGTCCGGAACGCTTCTGAAACCGTTTCATTGGCACAAAAAATGCTCTTCTGACGATTCTGAGGAGAGAAAATTGATTCTTGATTTGAATTCAAAAGACACTCAGAAGCACTAATACATGCAACACGAAACTTCAACAAAAATTCACTCAAACGTCAAAACAAACTGCAGTGCAACTTCATATTTTTTGTTCATCCCATTCGAATTAATTGTGCACTCGAAAACACTGAATTTAATAAAATTTAGTAAACAAATTAAGAAAAACAAAAAGAAAAATTATTATTTGTAAGTAAGGGGTGGATACACTATTGTTTTTAATTTTACTTTTTGTGTGCCAGCAAAAAGTTTCTATTTAATGATTCACTAACTCATCGCTGTCAAACCCTCGAAATCCTTAAATGACATTTAAATGTATGTCAGAGCATAAAATATCACTGAATTCAAATATCAATGTCTCGTAACAGTGTTAAGGTTCCATTTGGCTATCAATCAGTTTTAAAACCTTTTACAATCTATGAACTCCATTTAATTACCTTTTAACGTCAATTTTTACTTGCGATATAGGTACTATAGGGCAAGTTTTGGATTCGTGCAAAAAAAAAATTTCGAGATAACAATCAAACATGACGTGTAAATTCACAAACGCTTCGTTGCAGCAATGATGCACAATCGTTTCCGCCAAACATTCATAAATGCATCAAACAGGCATCACTTTTTGCGTAACATGTTCATTAATGCAAACTTGCATCAAGTGATGCGCAAACTTCAAACAAATTAGAATCAAGAAAATTCTTGATGCGTTGTTGCTGATGCATTTGTATCAGTGTCAGCTGCGTTGCGCATCAGCATCGCAAAAAAGCAGTGATGCGGAAACATTTGACGTTTATGAATTTACACGACATTACGATGATAGAGAACACGAAAAAAGTGGGTGGCAAAATTCTGTCAGTCTGTCTGTCTTTCTGTCTGTACCTCAACCTACAGCCTAAACCACTGAAGCGATTTTCTTCAAATTTTGAACTTAAGGTTTTTTTGTAACTCTCCAGAGGGGAAATTGAAATTTTTTTTTAGCTCAAAAAATAACGGTACTTGCCATACAACCGTTAAGGAAAAGCTTATATATCTCAAAAACGGCTCCAACGATTTTGATATAAAAAAATCAGTGTATTATTGTAGACATACACTGTACTTTTTGGTAAGAAAAAAAAATTACCAAAAACATTTATTAACGGTACCTGCCATATAACGGTTTTTTTGATTTTCGGTTTTCTCATTAACCGCTCATCCGATTTCAATAAATTTTTTTTGCGCAAAAGCTTTGTTAGAATATAAATAATACTGTATACCAAAATTTTGGAAAAAATTAATTTTGGATTTTAAAAAAAGATTCAAAATTTTTTTTTTGAAAATTCAATATTTCAAAAACGGGTTAATGAATTGTTTTGAAATTTCAGTTTTAAATGTATATTAATATATACTCAAAATTGGCATACCAAATTTTTTTTTGAAAAATGTTACAAAAATTTTATATATAAAAAATTAATTTTTAAGAAAACGGCTCCAACGATTTTAAATTTTTTTTTGCATATATTCATATTTTTTCAAGTAATCAGATGGCATACTTTTTTTTGCGCTCTAAGTTATTTATCAGACTGTTTATACAATTAAAAGAACGATTTAAATGCTTTTTATACTTTTTCTATAATAACTTGAATATTTTTTAAAGTTCTTAAGTCCCACACAACTTGAACATAAGAGCAAGTACGTGCGATCCAGTCGTGCATTTTATTTAATTTGAATTTAGAGGTTTTGACAGAAAGCCGACGTTATGTAAAATATCTAGATAGTTAGGTGCCAGTTATAGCTATCATTGAAACTCATCATTGAAAACCTTAATGATTGATTTTGAGACGCTTAGGGCCGTGTGCCAATTGCGTTAAAATCCTGGTTAAATTTGATCCCATGGCTAAATTTTGATATTACCGAGGTGAATATAAACTTCAAAATTTAACCTGCTCAGGAGCTCGTTAAAATTTTAGTCGGTGGTTAATTTTTGACATGTCTATGGGCGCGTTCAGCTGCGTATCTTAAGCGATCCGGATTTGTTTGTGTTGTTGTAAACCCTTATAAAAAAACTGCTGAGGGAGATGAATGTAGATAAATATTTTATTTTGCTATCAAGAAGTCATGAATCCTATCGGGAAAGATGAAAAATGGAAAAAAAAAAAACTAAAATTAAATGAAAGGATTAAGAAATATAGACAAAGACCTTATAATAAATTTAAGTATGCACTCAAGAAGAAGTTTGAATAACTTGATATAAATCCTTGATAATGCAAAAGAATCAATAAAATTTATTGAAAATACTTTTTCAGATGATTCATTCATTTTGCAAACTGATATGTTTGCGAACTATCATCACTGAGAAAAATGCAACAACAAAACTAATGTGAATGTAAAAAAAAAATCCCATTTAATCCAATTGACACAGCAAAAACCTTAAATTTTTCTCACCCCTATAAAAAGGGATAACATTTAACTGGGATCAAATTTAACCAGAATTTTAACGCAATTGCAAAGGGTAGACACGGTGCATTCAAGAGGACACAAGCGTCCACAAGCTTTTTTTCAAAGCGAACCTCTGTCTATCAACTCCTACTCTCACCTCCAAGTGGTGAACATCGGGTGCCTAGTACCTTTAACTGAAGATGGGGTTCCAATCCCTGTGGACGGTTTTAGGGGGCAGCAAACGAGAGAGGGGGGGAGGAGTGTTCCCACTAAGGCACTTCTCCTTCATCCAGGCGGCAGCGGAAGAATTCTCAAGATGGAATCAACGGTGGCGTCTACAGTTCCAGTTAGGCTGAACTACTTAGTGAACACCTTATACGGGCTACTACGACATATTCGGAGCTCAGGCCTATAAGGAGCGGTTAATCCGGCTCCCCGCCCTTGGAGTTATATATATAGGGTCTGGTCCTCCAGGTTGGGGGTCGTGCCGTCGGGGTGACTTCCCGGCCACGTAAAGCTATTTTTAGTTGCGAAGCATCGACAAGCCTCGGATACGGACGGATTTACTGTTGACGAACCTAGCAAACGAAATAAGGACAACGAACTTCGGATCTGCACGTGGAATGTTCTGTCTCTCTATAGACCACGTGCAGCCGAACATTTAGCGGAGGCCCTAGACTGCTACAAAGCAGACATCACCGCCATCCAAGAAGTGCGATGGGATGGGCCGGGCAAAAGAAAACTGAAAGACTGCGATGTATACTACGGTGACTGTTACCGACCACAAGGGCAGCGTCTTTTTGGATGTGGATTTGTTGTTAGAGGCAGACTGAGGCAAGAGGTCTTGAGTTTCAATTATGTGAACGAACGCCTCACGACAATTCGCATCAAGGCTAAATTCGCCAACATCAGCCTGATATGCGCGCATGCCCCCACAGAGGAGAAAGATGACGACACCAAGGACGAGTTCTACGAGCTCCTGGACAAGACATATGAGCAATGCCCTAGCTATGACATTAAAATTGTCTTGGGTGATTTTAATGCCAAACTAGGAAGAGAAGACGTCTTTGGTGGCACAATCGGAAGATACAGCCTGCACGACACCACCTCCGATAACGGACTCAGGCTAATCGACTTTGCTGCGGGGCGAAACGTTGTGGTAGCTAGTACGCAGTTCCCGCATCTCGATATTCATAAGGGGAAATGGCGAATTCCTGGTCAATCAACCGCCAACCAAATTGACCACATTGCGATCGACGCAAGGCACTCCTCCAGTAAGTATCAAGGATGTCCGAACGTTCCGAGGAGCCAACGTTGACTCGGACCCCTACCTCGTTGTAGCAAAGGTAATGCTACGGATATCCAGACCAAAGCCAAAACAGGGAAATACTGTCAGGAAGTTCAACGTCGGACGGCTACAGTCGCAAGAAATCGCCAGGTCCTTTTCCGATCGAGTCTCTCGCGCCCTCTTAACTAGTCCTTTGCCGCCAACTGCAAACATCGAGAACCAGTGGAAAAACTGCCAGGAAGCCATCAGAGATGCCGCCTCTGACGTGCTGGGCTTCGCACGACCACCACAGCGAAACCCCTGGTTCGACGAGGAATGCCGGCAAGTACATGCAGCCAAACAACAGGCATACAAAGCGGCGCTGCATAGAAGGACCAGAGCTGCTCGCGAGCTCTACGAGCATAAGAGGAAAGAGGAACACAAGCTTCTTAGAAAGAAAAAGAAAGAGCATGAGAAGCGCGCGATCGAGGAATTAGAGGGATGCCACTGCAGGAATGAAGTTCGGAAGTTTTACCAAAAAGTAAAAAGAACCTCCCAAGGTTACAAACCCCGAACCGAAGCCTGCAAGGACGATCAGGGGAACATCGTGGTGGAATCGCAGTCGGTGCTGAGGATATGGAAAAATCATTTCTGCAAATTGTATAACGGCGATGACGAACCGAATTCCGCTACCATGCAAATTGCACCATTCAACCTGGACGACGTAGGCCAACAATTCCGTCCACCCGATCTTGACGAAGTGAGGATAGCCATATCTAAACCTAAGTCCAATAAAGCTGCTGGAGCTGATGGCCTTGCGGCTGAGCTATTCAAAGCGGCTGGCGATGAATTGGTTAGGAGTATGCACCAGCTCATCTGTAAAATATGGTCGGAAGAAAGCATGCCCGATGAATGGAACCTCAGTATTGTTTGCCCGATCCTCAAGAAAGGCGATCCTCTGGACTGCACCAACTACAGAGGCATCAGTCTTCTTAATATCGCCTACAAGATCTTCTCTGCCGTACTTTGTGAACGCCTGAAGCCATTCGTCAACAACCTGATAGGTCCATATCAGTGTGGCTTTAGGCCAGGGAAGTCCACCATCGACCAAATATTCGCACTACGGCAGATCTTGGAGAAAACCCAGGAGTTCCAAATCGATACCCACCACCTTTTTATCGATTTCAAGGCCGCGTATGACAGCATCTATAGAGACGAGCTATATAGAGCAATGTCTAGTTTTGGCATCCCTGCCAAACTCGTCCGTTTGTGCAGGATGACGATGGAGAATGCACGCTGCTCCATCAAGGTCGGCAAAGACCTCACCGACACCTTTGATGTCAAAAAAGGTTTTAGGCAAGGCGACGCGCTGTCATGCGACTTCTTCAACATCGTTCTTGAAAGAATAGTGCAAAACTCTCACGTCAACACCAGAGGCACAATCTTTCAAAAGTCAGTCCAATTACTCGCTTACGCTGACGACATTGACATAATCGGAAGAACAAAGCGTGATGTCAGTGGTGCTTTTGTGAGCATTGAGAAGGAAGCCAAGAAGATGGGTCTAACGGTGAATGAAAGCAAAACAAAATATATGCTGTCCACAAGAAAGGACATCCAACACCGACGTCTCGGACAGAACGTCACTATAGACAGCTATAATTTTGAGGTAGTCAGAGACTTTGTCTACCTAGGATCCGCTATAAACTCAGCGAACGACACCAGCGCTGAGGTCAAACGAAGAATAACTCTTGCCAATCGCTGTTTCTTTGGGCTAAGAAGGCAATTGAGAAGCAAAGCCCTCTCTCGAGCAACTAAACTGTACCTGTATAAGACGCTTATCATCCCGGTCCTGATGTATGGTGCAGAGGCATGGACACTGCTAACAGTGGATGAGAACGCGTTAGGCTGTTTTGAGAGGAAAATTCTCCGGGTGATTTTTGGTGAATGGAGAAGAAGATTCAACAACGAACTGTATGGGCTGTACAGCGACACCGACCTAGCCACAAAGGTGAAAAGCCAACGACTGAGATGGCTGGGTCATCTAGAGCGAATGGACACCAATGCTCCGGCCCGGAAAGTCTTTGAATCCAACCCCGTGGGACAACGCAGTAGAGGTGGACAGCGTAAAAGGTGGCGCACGCAAGTGGAAGAGGACCTCAACCAACTTGGCGTGCGAAACTGGAGACAGCTAGCTAGAAACCGAGCCGGCTGGAAGAAGCTTGTTGGTTGAGGCCCTGGTCCACCCCGGACTGTAGCGCCACCTTAAGTAAGTAAGTAAGTAAGTATAACTGGCGCCTTATACTTATAAAAATAAACTTATATATAGTATGTTGATGCAAGTTTATTTTGTAAAAAAAAAAGTTTATAACTAAGTTTGATGCGGGTCCCCGAAGTGCTCTCTACGCCACTGTTCCTTACCTTCATTACTGAAACTTGCAACTACGCCTACGCTTTGATTTCTAGCAGAAAGTTCTTATCAAAGCGTTGGCCAAGATTACCATATCGCTATAGTTCAACCCACGGTCTCCAAAGTGACGACAGAAACGCTGAGTATCATAGCTGTGTCCAAACCTTATAAGCTTGATATGACCGCCGCCGGAGGAAAAAAACACTGGCAGTCATATTTTTTCGAAAAAAAATTGTTGCTTTCCTGGTGTGATAATGTGTGTTGATGGAACGCATATTAGCATAGTTCGTCCTTCGAAGAATGAACATCATTTCATCAATAGAAAAGGATACCATGGTCTGAATGTTACACAATGTTTGTATCAAGTGCAAAGTAGACTTTGACTATCAGCTTTTACTTAATGCAGACGAGGTTGATGTCGAAATTCCATCTCCCCAAAATGTTGGAAACTACAAAATTATTGCAAAGCAAATAAGAGATTGCATAAGAAAGTCTATTTATATAGTATTTTATGTATGTTTAGTTAAGTTTTAAAAACATAATAGGAACTTTTCATTTACGTTTCACAGTCAATCCAGTCTTTACCTTTGCAACTTAGTTCTTTTATCTCCAGCTTCTTTTTTTTCATTTCCAGTTCTCTTATTTTTAATTTTCTGTTCCCCATGCTTTTGTTCTCCATTAATTCATTTCTTCATTTTAAAATCTTTACTTTTTCTCCTTTGATCCTTCGAATTTTTTTCATTGCTTCCGTTTTTAATTTAAGTTCTCAATTTTGTTTCTCTGAAAGTTTGTTTTGTTGTTCAAGAAGCTCTACTGACTTTTCACTGTACGACTTTTGTTGTTGCACTTGGAGCTCCAATAATTTGTTGGATGTGTTGATGGAGTTCCAGTTTACCGAGTCGTTTTTTTGTATTTAAAGGGCACTTCCTCCTCATGTTCAGGTTCCTCTTGTGGTTGATGGTTTTCATTTGTTTCATGAGAAAGTATGTTCTCAAATTTCTCGAGTAAGGCTTTTGTTTCTGGAGATAGGCTGTCACGGATGTATCTGTTCCCTTATGCCAAAGGCTTTCTATTTGGAGTAGAAGCTCCAAATTTGCTGACTTTGACGCCACTTTGCTGAGTCTTTAAATCCAACAACACAATAACTTCCTCTTCCAGAACTGAAACACACATATTGTTTGCGGGTCCACCTTCTGTCCCATGAATTGACTTTGTGTTATGAAGCAATTTGGTGTTGATATGGGTCTTAAAGTCCTTCCATATTTTGAATACATTAATAATATTTTGATTGTCATATACCTAACCACAATTTTAAAAAATATATATCTTTTAGATATGCAAATTTCAATGACCTTCCAGCCATCCCGTGTTTTTATTGGGGGTCCAAGACTATTTAAAACACTTGTGATACCATCCCAAAGCTCTCCAGCCTTGGCCTTATATTCGGGAATACAAAGGAGGCCCTTAGCTATTCCGGTGTTCTTCTTTAAAAAATCAACAAGTGCAGCGAATTGCTAAGCAAAGGTATGTTTCTGACTCCTTAATAAAAGAAAAAAGTATTTTGGCTGCATCCGTAAATTTAAAAAAAATACAAAACAAGGTTATTCATTGCAACCAAAGAGTTATTAAGACGATTCTAGGTTCCAGACATTTCACAAGGACCAAAAAGAAATTTTAGGGATATTTGTTGATCTTGAGTTAAAACATGCATTTTTCCCGATAAATTCGGAATTTCACACAAATGTTCCATACAAAGATTGAACATGTACGACCGGCGTGTTCGAAGACACCGACACTTCTGTACGCCAGGCGTTTTGCTGCTTGTATGCTGTGACGAATATGTGTTGCTTACTCCTCGTGTGCACTTATCCATTGAAACCAATGTGCGCTGCATACAATCTGCACGGAAGCGTAGGGGCGCGTCTATGACGAGACGCGTCGTGTGCAGATGGCCTTAGTTGGATAGCGCTTTCGCCTTCTAATCGAATCGACTTTAAGAATAAATCCGCTATTGAAAGTGATCCGCCGCGCTTTTCAGAATAGGCCCTTTGTCCACAACACTGTAAGTATGAATTGGCGTGTATAGTATAAAATAAATTATATAAATTATGTAGTGTACAATATGTACATGGGTTGTAAGAGTAAGTTCAAGTTCAAGCAAAGCAATTAGTTCTGATATTGCTACAGCATATACATTGTACCTAGGTGCAAGCTTTTATTTTTACTTGCGATATACATACATATGTAGGTACTATAAGGCAAGATTTGAATTCGTGCAAAAAAAAATTTAGAGATAGCAATCAAACATAACAATACGATGATAGAGAACACGAAAAAAGCGTGTGGCACAATTCTGTCTGTCTGTCAGTCTATCTGTTTGTTTGTGTCTAGACCTACAGCCTAAACCAATGATGCGATTTTCTTCAAATATTGAACTTAAGGTTTTTGTGTAACTCTCCAGATGGGAAATTGAAAATTTTTTTAGCTCTAAAGATAACGGTACTTGCCATACAACCGTTATGGAAAAGCTAATTTATCTCAAAAACGACTCCAACGATTTTAACAAAAAAAAAATCTGTGTATTATTGTAGATACCTATGGTGTATCTACCTTTTTTCTGGTAAGAAAAAAAAATACCAAAAACATGTATCATATAACGTTTTTACTTACGATTATAGGAACTATAAGGCAAGTTTTGGATTCGTGCAAAAAAAAATGTTTGAGATAACAATCAAACATGATAGTACGATGATAGAGAACACCAAAAAAGTGGGTGGCACAATTCTGTCTGTCTGTCTGTCTGTTCGTCTACAGCCTAAACGGCTCGATCGATTTTCTTCAAACTTGGTACTTAGTGGTTTTTGGTGATTCTGCCGACACGTTTTTTTCATTTTTTTTAGAACCAAAAATAACGGTACCTGTCATACATTTTTTTTTTTGGTAAATTTACATAATCGTATTTTTCTCAAAAACGGCTCGACAACTTTTCTTAAAAAAAATTCAATAAATTTATTTTAGTAAAGGCTTTCTTTGGGTGGAAACCATTTAAAAAAAATGGTTATTAATGGTACCTCCCAAGGAACCATTTTTTTAATTTTTGATTTTCTTCAAAATGGTATGACCGATTTCAATTATTTTTTTATACAGAAGCTTCCAAAAAGTGTTAATAGTTTTTTTAAAAAAATATTTTTTGGATTTTTAAAAAATATTTCAAATTTTTTTTTGGAAAATCAAATATTTCGAAAACGGCATCATAGATTTTATTGAAACTCGATATTTAAGACTTTTTTAGTACTTTCTAAAATATTTTTACATTTATGAAAAAATAACGGTACCTTCCATACAAAAGTGAAAAAACCGCAAAGGAAAATATTTTTTTGCTTGAAAACGACTCCTACGATTTTGATTAAACTTTTTTCATATACTAAAATTAGTACGATCTACCATCAAAAATTATAAAATTTTACACATAGCAACTATTAGTAGTACCTGTCATTGAACGTATTTTTTTATTTTGAGTTTTCTCGTTAGCAACTGAACAGATTTAAATGAATTTTTTATATACAAATTTCAGATAAGATTAAATAATATTGCATATCAAAATGTTAAAAAAAAAAGTTTTTGGATTTTTAAAAAAAGTTTCAAACTTTTTTTTTGAAAATTCGATATCTCAAAAAGGGGTTGACAATTTTTTTTTTCAAATTTTGTTTTTATATACACATAAATATATAGTTTAAATCTGCATACCAAAATTTGTTCTTAAAAATGTTTTAAGAATTTTATATATAAAAAATTAAAAAAAAAAAAAAACCGCTCCAACGATTTTAAATTTTTTTTTCCCATACAATCATATTCCATCATGAACTAAGATGGCATGGGTAATTCCATGAAAAAGTGGACATGAAGATAGAAAAATGGAAAATTTATCTCACCCCCTGTCTATTGTTCGCTTGTTTTAAAATTAGAATTACAAAATATCCTACAAGTAATAAGCATACGGCTAAAAATAAAATAAAATTATAAAAGGCTTAAAGCAAAAATTTTAAATTAAAAACGTGAAATAACGTGAGTTACCGACTTTTTGTAACGTGAGTTACCATGTATTTTATTAAATTTATATAAAATATTTTCAGTAATTTAAAATCCGTGTACAGATATAATCAGGCTGATAAGTTCTTATATGTAATTCAACAAACCAGTTTACCTTTATTGGTTTGTTTAATTTTTAGAAAATATGCATAGTACTGCTACAAAACCCATGTCCGAATATGGTAACGTGAGTTACCAACATGTTTTAGTATTTCTTACTAAGAAAGAATTTATTTTTCCCAAAAATTTTATTTTTTTCTCGAAGTCGAAATCATTTCCATGTATAGAATTTATATTTTGTTTGTTTTATTTATATTTATATAAGTATGGAAATTTTAATGAAAGAGAGCGTGAAACTCTCCCAAATTTTACGTGAGTTACCATGGAATTGCCCGCATACTTTTTTTTCACCTCAAACTGTCAAAAGAGTTGTTTTAGCTAATTTAAATGTCGTATTTCATGCTTCTCTACATTTTTCTCTCATAATTTCCATGTTTGTATATACAATTTTCTTAAACTCGCAGTGTCTTGAACATAAGAGCAAGTACGTGCGACCCAGTCGTGCATTTTATTTTGTCTTGGTATTCAAAAGATTTTATTTACACTAACATAAACATTATTAAAATTAAGTTATTTTGGAGCTTTTTCATGTGTTGTTATCCATGAAATAAATGCAGAAAGACGCACATACACAGATGGAGAGTCCTTCTGTCCACACGGTATTTTTCCCCATGAAACTATGCCAACCAAAGTATTTCCTTGCATAAGTGGTCCTCCAGAATCAGACCTACAAATGCTTATTCCTTTATGCAAGTCCCCAGTGCACATGTTAGTATCATGCACATTTGTACCATATGATCCAAGTGCCTTTTCGCATTCCGATAATGTTAATATTGGTATCGAATTTACAACCTGAAACAACGAATATAATTTTCATATTTAACTAATACAGTTTTAATACAAGACAGCATCACCTGAAGTGAAGCAGGAAACTTATCAACTGATGTTGTCGATGTACTTCCCCAACCATACAAGGATGCAGTTCCACTGGGAATAGATTCTGCTTTAGGAAGAACAGCGGCCCGAACAGCTGATGTCCATTGGAACGGTGACTTAGTATAAACCAAACCGATGTCATAGGGCGCGATGCCTCCCACAAAAAGGTCATGCACCACATAATAGTCAATACTACGCTTTTGAACTGTAGTAGACTTCCCGTCTACTAATATGCTTCCAGCTACCAACACGGTAATGTCCACCAAGTTTTTCGAGGACAGACAATGAGCGGCGGTCACAACCCAGTTGGCGTTGATAATTGTTCCTCCACAATAATGAACATTGCTCGATTTCTCTGATTTTTGAAGTGACACAATAAAGGGTGCACTATTTACGGCCGCCTGCTTTCCACCTACAATACGTGCTTGCCCTGTAACGCCCATCGATGTCGTAGAGTAACATATTAAAAATATTGCAAGAGTCACCGGCGGCATCGCGCACCACGATGTGATTGCCATGCCTGCTTAAAGCTTTTTGGCTGAGAATCCAACTCGCTGAAGTATTTATTTCCACAATTTGTCCAAGACTTCTTTCTATAATAATGATGTTTTGATGTAAAACTTCTCCGAATTTAACTATACAAATAGCACTGTGAGCGTGATCGACTTTTAATTACTACTAGAACTGTTTGAGTATCCGCATACATTACATACTTTAAAGAGAAACAAGATAATTGATTTAAGTTAAAACAAAAAAAATTTTGTATCTTATCGCAAGTTCTTAGAAAAGATTGCAAATTAAAAAGCAACTAGGAGGTACAGTAGCAAAATGGAAAATTAGAGAAACCTTCTATGGTATAGTAACAGCAGTTTAATTAATTTATTAATATCTTTTATTTGTTTATACATTTTCGAAAAAGTTACGAAGCCAGCCTGCAGCGTGTTTTTCTAAAAAAAAATTTAAAACATGATATAGGTAGGTATATGCATACATATGTATGTATGAGTATTAAGGTGGCACTTATTTTTATAATTTTTGAATTTCTTTCGCCATCAAATTCTGTGCAATTTTTTTTGAAATTGGTTAACGTTTACACGTGCCGGCAAGCACTTGAAATTTCCCATATAAAAAAAATGGAAATTTCTTAGTCTTCTGCCAAAAATTTTGTAAAAAGTGTGAAAGTGGATGGAAAATCATGAAACTACCAAGAGGATTATACAAAAACTTACTTTCAATTTTTTTTAACAATATATACCCCGTTTAAAATAGCAACAGATACACTAAAACAACTATATCAACTGTTATTTTTAACAGGGTAAATACCTACTGTTTAAAAAAAAAAGAAAATAATTTTGTTTGTGTACTCCTTATTGAACTTTATATACATATGTTCCAAGTTTCAATATTTTAATTTTAAAAATAAGCGCCACCCTAGTTTATATCTATGAGGTATTCATATCTTCTATCTTTATTTTGTTTATAGTTGTCCGTAGTATAATAATTTAAAGCTTTTACCACTTGGAATTTACTGCGTATATATTTTTGAAATTTGTATTATCTTCGTACATTAGATTTTGAGCAGAAAGATACTGGTGGTAGAGTAAATTTGTTTTTAATTTAGCTATCAATTTCAAGTAGATACCTTTATCTTAAAAATAGAGTTTTAAAAGCTTTAATTTAAAATATCTTTGTTGTTGAGAAAATATAGACAAATGAGAAATTTGCAATAGCGGACTTCGGAAAAATGTTAAATTGCGTCCAACATTTTTAGATACAAATTTTAAACGATAGTTGTACTTCTTTTTTCATCAAAACAAGTATGTGTGTCTCCAGTATTTACATTAAGACTATGAAATATTAAGAATTCCATCGTTATCGGAAACTTTTAGAAATCCCGAAAAAATCTACCATCAAAAGAATTTTAAATGAGTTGATTAAAAGATAAACTTAGGGCCAGTTTGTTCACAGCTTGTCACTTTTAACTAATAAGCCAGTTTATATTTCTGAGATCTCAGAAGGCTCAGATTCAACACTCAGATGGCAACACTGTCAGAGGGACAAGAGAAGAGTTGCCACTTACCTGTCTAAATATCAAAATATTGCTTATGAATCGAAAACCAGGAGTCGGAAGATGACCCGAGAACTTGCGCCCTTGAAACCTTTGGACCACATTATTGATTTTCTCCTACCCCTCCCCTTGCACAAAGGGGATTTAAAAAGGCCGTTTTTGGAAAGAAAATTTGCAAAGCTCAGAAAAGTTAGAAAATATTAATTTTACTAAAATTTAAAGATTGGTGTCGACTCAGAATTTCACAATCTACTACATTTTATCCAAAGTTGATTGAGAACCTACTTTGGTTTTTTTAAAAAGTCACTTTAAAAGTTCTGGAGAGGGGGGATATGAAAGATTAACAAACTAAAATATTTGTCTTGGTATATAATATAAGCATATGACACATGATTTAAAGGTATTTTTTAATGTCCAATCTTATAAAATCAAAATTAACCCTAAAAAAAGTTATAGTCCTTTTTATAAATGATGACAGATTTTTTTAGTGAAACAAGTAAAATATTACCAAATGGACATGAAACTTGGTCCACATATTTCATTTGTCATAAGCAACAAGTATCAAAAGAGTGTACAAAAATATTTATAGTGAAAGGGTGTTTTTTTAATGAAAGGGACAAATTTGAATTACTACCATCAATCCCCTCCCAAAACTGGAACCATGATGAAAATTGGTGAAAACTATTGACTTTTCATAAAGACCAAGAATCAAAAAAGACCAAACAAACGCAACACTTCTTAAACCTCAAGTTAGGACATGAACTATTAGTGTACTAAAGCTCAACCCATCAGGTCGAAATGAAAGGTATGCCCTCATATCACACACTAACGTTCCTACTATCAGTTAATTTAAATTTAAAAGCCTTTCATATATGATATAAATACAATGTAAGGGAGAGTGGGCAAAGATTTGTGGGAGCTGGTCCATTTCTCAACATCAATGTGTCATACATCGTTGAAAAGGTTATTGTTATTGTGAGTACATCATTTCACAATGTGGCCGTTAAGCTCTAAACCATGGGGTCCACGAGATTTTCGGCTGATATTGAGTTGGAAGACAATGTCCAAATATGGAGCTGCATTATTGTTCTTTTAAGTGCGTTGAAGCCAAATAGCTCATGAACCCCATGTAGGGTTACCAGACGTCCCCCTATAGGGGGGACATTCCCTCTTTTTCATACCAAAATGCTATTTGCCCCCCTATACAAACCTCTGTCCCCTTTTTTGTTTGATTAATTTTGAATGGAAAGTTATTTATTGTTCTTGATTAATTTAATTTTTGATTTTTTTTATATTAAATAATTGAATGAAACTTTTTTTCTTCACTTTTCATTTTAATCTGGTACCTACTATATTTTTCAAAAATTATTATTCAGAGAAGAAAATAGACATTGGTGAAGATTTAAGCAGATTTTGAAAGAAGAAAATTAGTTCTTTTAGAAAGCATTAAAAATTTTATTAGAACAGTTTACCTCACGTTACAACACAACTTTGAAACACCAAAAAAACGGTTTTATTGAAATTGAATACATATCTCAAAATACATATCTCAAAACGTGATCCGATAAGATTTTTCTGACTTCTGATTCGAGTTCAGCATACCAAAAAACCTACGGAAAAATATATTTTGGTTTATGTAACAAAAACCTTGTTGACCAGTGTAATAAGCAAGTTTTCAACAGCTGTAATTTTTCTCATCATAATCATCTGTACATACATATGTACGCAACTACTTATGGAAATATGGAACTACAATGGAAATTGGGGTGGTCAGCGATTCGAGGCGGTGGAATACTTGCTACGGGTTTTTCTCAGGAAAATTTTTTATTTGCCAATCAACACACCCAAGTCTATTATCTTGAGTCGGGCTTACCATCACTGTTTATCCATCGCTAAAGCTACATGCTGATTATTTATCAAGAGTGGTTAAAATGGATGAAATTCGGCTACCAAAGCAGATTTTGTGGTATGCACTCCAAAAGAATATACTTTTTGCCAAAAATTGGAGTAAACTGGCTGCAGATTGTGGTATAGTGCTGAATTTATCGGAAATTAGAATGTACCAATGGAAAGAGACGTTTTATGAAGTTATCAGGACAACTGTTGAGAATGAAAGATACTATTTTATCGAGTGAGTCAACAGAGAGGCTTTATTACTCGATAGCATTGTATATAAAAACTATAGTACTACTATGGAATAGCTTTTTGTAGTACGCGTAGTATGCGTTGTGGCGCTAAGATAGCCAACAAATTTTGACTACGAATGGTAGGATAGGAATATCATAAGGAATAAAGAACAAGTAGTAAGAGTACTTGAGAGTGCTAGGACGCCATATGGCCCTAGGCTCAATGATAGGAAAATCCCTATGCACACCTCCGCGTGGTAGAGGGCGGGTAACGCTAACGTGCAGGGGGACCGAATGGATGCCGGGATAAGCAGACAACCCAGCTATGCTGGTCAGGGCACAAACTTGTCCTCGGGATGGTTAAAAGCCCCCTTAAGGCGGATGAACTGCAGGTGGCGGTCAACGGCATGATAGTCTGGTGGCGGAGGAGCTTTTTTTGGTAAAAGGCCAACGGCAGCAGCAGGTAGCGTCTGTAACCCATATTGGGCGGCTACAAAAGGCGTCTGTTTTCCCACAGTGGGCGGCCTCGAGCAGTTATGTGTTTGACCATACAAAAGGCGGGTGTGCCTGTCAAATCTGAGCTTATGTATGTTATTAATCATATCTCGGAAAACACCATGGTGGAAGGATATATGCAAATACATGAATTATGACAACAAATGGAAATGAGTCCCCAAGAGGTAATCTTTTTATAGAAAATCCTTCTGTAGCTTCGGCTGCAGTAAACCGCACATCGGATTTGGGGGTGCGGCATCCTTCATGTACGAGCGTCAATCAAGACGCCATAATAATAAATGAATCGTTGACAAATAGAAGAAGTCTTTCAAGAAGCGCAAATGTTACTTTTGGCTACCGCATACGTACGAAAATCGGAGCATGGAACGTTCGATCCTTGCACAGCGATGGTAGATACGAGCAGGTTGAGCGTGAAATGCTTCGCCTAAAGATCAGTATCCTGGGCATAAGCGAAACTAAGTGGAGAGGAAGAGCTGAATACAGATCAGACACTGGACAGACGAGAATGCTGTATTCCGGCGAAGATGAAAGAGAGGGTGGCCAAAGACTGCATGGTGTCGGAATTATGTTGAACGAAGAAGCGAGGCGTAGTTTGATCTCATGGGCGCCCATTTCTGCGAGATTAATGACAGCAAGGTTTCGTTCAAAAATTCGTAACGTCACAATTATTCAGTGCTACGCCCCCACAAATGAAGCGACCGAGGAAGACAAAACCGCGTTCTACACTCATCTTAACTCGGTTTACAGTAGTGTTCCGAGAGCCGACATCATAGTCGTTATGGGAGACCTTAATGCCCAAGTCGGTTCAGACAATTACGGACTGGAACGCGTGATGGGAAGAAATGGCGTGGGGTCACGGAATGAAAATGGTGACTTGCTTGTCGACTTTTGTAACGCGAATCGTCTTGTGATAGGTGGGACTGTATTTAAGCATAAGACGTGCAACAAAATTACCTGGGTGCATCCGGATGGTCAAACCGAAAACCAAATTGATCATATCATGATTCAGCAGCGATGGAGGAAGTCTATGTGTGATGTCCGGAGTATAAGAAATGCCGATGTGGGAAGCGACCACCATTTGGTTCTGATGAGTCTCAAACTACGAACCGCTGCCGTACAAAAACCAGCGCAGGATGCAGCAAGGAGCACAAAATTCATTACTAATGCTTTAAATGACCCCAACATATGTCGAAACTATGTCACCACCCTTAACGACAGAGCCTCGTCATTAAATGGAATCCAGAATTCAACAATTGATGAGATGTGGGGTGAAATTAAAAGTGTTTTTATGGAGGCTGGATCCGAAACTGTACCCAAGCGAACGAGGCGTAGAGACTCTTGGATATCCCAAGACACCTGGGATAAGATCGAACTTCGCAAATCGTTGAAAATCCAAATAAATGCCGAAGCTGATGTTCAACGAAAGGCTGACTTGCGAAGAGAGTACCGCATTGCACATAAGATGGTCTACCGCTGTGTGAGACGTGACAAGAGGGTGAAGTTGGATGGACTCGCAGATAATGCGGAAAGCGCTGCCAGAAGAGGAGATATCCGGGAATTGTACCAAATAGCCAAAGATGTTATCGGGAAAAAAAGCAACACCAATCATCCTGTAATGGATGTGGATGGCACACTTTTGGTATCAATTGAGGATCAGCTTCGTAGATGGAAGGACCATTTTTGTGCCCTGCTAAATGAGGATTCAGTTGAGCAGAGTGCTGAAGTGCCCCAACTAAACGAGATGCGCAGGTCCTATAGGGGTATTGACATCGAACCCCCGTCAGAATCGGAAATTCGTACATCAATAAATCTCCTCAAAAACAACAAGGCAGCTGGACTGGACGGAATACCAGCTGAATTCCTGAAAGCCGATCCCGTAGCAGCGGCTAGTATTTTACATCCGCTGATACAAAACATTTGGGAAAACGAAAGCTATCCCAGGGACTGGAAGGATGGTGTGATTGTTAAGTTGCCAAAGAAAGGTGACTTAAAGAATTGCAACAATTGGCGTGGTATCACCGTTTTGTCCGTTTTCCCAAAACTAATGGCAACAATCATACTCGAGCGAATAAAGGATAGAATCGAGTCTACACTCAAGAGACATCAAGCTGGCTTCCGCAGTGGTCGATCGTGTGTCGACCATATCAACACCCTGCGTATCGTCCTCGAGCAGTCGATGGAATATCAATCACCGCTTTACCTCATGTTCGTGGATTTTGAAAAGGCCTTTGATCGAGTTAACCGAGAAGTATATGGAGATCGTTGCTTGGTAGAGGAATTCCACCAAAAATTGTTGCCATTATTAAAGAGTCCTACAACAACGCGAGGTGTTTTGTTTTGCACAATGGGCAGCTATCCGACTCCTTAGTAGTGCAACAGGGTGTGAGACAAGGGGATGTTCTATCGCCAATTCTCTTCCTGCTGGCGATGGACGACGTATTGACGGCCAGTGTTGGTACAGCTGAGCGACAGGGCATTCAATGGAGACCGTTCGAAAGGCTCAGTCATTTAGACTATGCCGATGACATATGTCTACTGGCAAATAACATCAGTGGGCTGAACGGGATGTGCCAAGCACTGCAAGTGAAGGGAGAGTCGAGTGGTCTAAGAATTAACAGCAAAAAGACAAAAATAATGCTCACAGGCCGCTCCACACAGCAGCGTATTATTTTACAGGAGACGCCAGTTGAAGTAGTGGAACAATTTAACTACCTTGGCAGTATTGTTTCTGCAAACGGTGGTACGGATCTGGACGTTAAAAGTAGAATAAATAAAGCTCGTGCTGCCTTCGGTACTCTGTCCCCAATTTGGAAATCCAGTCAAATCTCCTTACGCACTAAGTTGAGATTCTTCGAATCCAATGTCAAATCCGTGCTGTTATATGCTTGTGAAACCTGGAAAGTCACGTCTACCATTTCGAAGAAATTGCAGGCTTTTGTGAATCGCTGTCTTCGCCACATCCTAAAGATTCGCTGGCCACAAATAATATCAAATGAGGAATTGTGGCGCAGGACAAGTCAAGAGCGGCTGGACGTCGACATAAGAAAGCGTAAATGGCGTTGGATTGGTCACACACTGAGGAAACCAAACGATGAAATTGCAAAGCAGTCCTTTGAATGGAATCCTCAGGGTGCACGGCGGGTTGGAAGACCAAGAACAACATGGAAATCAACTGTCTTAGCGGAAGCAGAATCCCAGAGAAAGACGTGGCCACAGCTTAAGTACCTTGCAGCAGACCGTGAAGGATGGAGACGTTTTGTTGACGCCCTATGCCCCAGCCGGGGATACAGGACACGATGATGATGAGTAAGAATGAGAGGAGAATATTATTTTGATATACACTATAAAAATGGGAGTAAAGGAGATAAGTGAGTCAGCTGTTTTTGTCATTTAATAATAAAATAGAATAAGAGAGAAAATGGAAAAATATTTGCCATGGCCTATTTCTGTTGATGTTGAGCATTATACATACACACATACCTACATCGCATATTTTGTTTTGAATTTACGAATTGATTTGTTTATTTCGAATAGAGATGGATACATGTAGGTGTATGTCTGTAAAGAGATGTATGTATGTACTATCGTATGCTATTATTTTTTTTTTGCTGAGGCATTTGATTTGAAAATTTTCAATTTTTGTGAAAAAATCAAATAAATAATCCGCAACGTTGTTAGTTTCCACTATCTTTTTGTGGGAATCCTCGAGCAGTGTTGCGATGTTTTGGGATATATTCTATGTAAAGACATTTTGTCTCGTTGAGTAGAATATTTAAATATTAAAGTTTTCATAATTATTTTTTTGGAATTTAAATGAAAATAACATTGCTAGCTTTATTTTTCAATGGTTTTGAAGAATTAATCGGTTTAATATTGTTGCTCTATCTAAACCTACCTTTTGGTAGAAAAACTCTTTTTTCCATGGAAACAAGATGGTTTCCTAAATAGATAAGTTTTCTGAATCTCTGACTTTTTTGACAAAATCCTATAGGTGTACGAGTATGTAATGTAGGTAGCTCAGTAATTCAATTCAATTCTTGATTTAGCAAATAGTGTTCGTTCCCAGAAGTTTTTAGAAAAATGTTTTGAATTCTGAAATTAATAAATAATAAAGTTTAACTTTAATAAATATTTATCCAGGTATTTTCAAAATTTTGGAACTTCTTTCGTCCTCCCACTTAAAAGTGGTCAAAGTAATTAAGCAAAATTATGGGCCAAATTTGATTGAAATTAGTTAACGTTAACGTGCTGACCCGTGCCGGCAAGCACTTTAAATTTCTCATACGAAATACATGAGTTTTCTGAGTTTCTTGCTCAAAATTTCGTTATAAATGTAAAAGCGGATAGAATATCTGCAAACTTTGTACAGTGGGTATCTTAAAAAATTATTTTTAATTCTTTTGAACAATATGTATTTCGTCGGCCTAGAGTGAAAAGAAGGTAACTCCTAGTTTGCATTTTTTACAAACAAATATTTAAAAAAAAGTGTTCGCATTATTTGAATAAAACCAAAATTACATTAAGTATTTTTCTGAGCTCGTTATTTCTAGATTCAATGAAATTGAAAAGATTTGATATGTTTTTGTATTTTTTTATCAATGTCTGAACTCTGAAGTGGTATAAATTATGAAAAAATGTGTAGTTAGCCGCTTTTCACTCTAAGCCGACGATTTACCGCACTAAATTGAAATATTTTGTTTGTGTACCTACCTACCCTTATGGTACTTAATATATTATATAGTATGTAGTATGTTGTATGTAGTATGTAGGTACCTATGTACACATGTACAAATTTTAAAGATTTTCTATTAACTTTTACACATCTAACGAGTAAAAGTTAAAGTAATAAGCGCCACCTTTATGGATTTCAAAACCAATTACATAGGTATTTAAATCCCAATTTTATATTAAATACAAATTGAAAACTTATATCGAAGAGAATAGTTTCGCGTTTCTATTTACATACATACATACTTACATTTTACATACGTAGATACATTATGTACATTAGGAAAGTCGGATTTATTTTTTTTTACTTCAAATGGGCTAGATCTTGTAAAGGTTTAGAAAGAAGTAGATAATTTTACTGGGACATTTTCTAAAATTAAATTTCGGGACCCCGCAGCCGTTTTTATGTAAAAAATCCACAATTCGAAAAGTGGTCAAGAAAACCATTACAATTTGTGTCGAATGTGGTCAAAATTGCTTATAATGTTATATTTTGACTTTCTTTTTTCAATTGCATCGACTGAAAATCAATTTAAGTACCTACGCTATATAATGTAAAGAAAACAAGTTTAAATAAGTTTAGAATGCGAGCATTCCATTAAGAAAAAATAATCGAAATAGCTAGAAAATCGATCGATTTTTCGGGGCTTTCATGAAGATTTAAGGTAGGTAGGTACTTACAAAATTATTTCTTAAAATTTTAAGGAGCAGTTTTGTACGCTATTTTCTTATCACCAGGTTACAAAAGCAAAACAAATCATTATAAGTAACTGTGACCACATATCGACGCAAAATTGTGTGGTTTTCTTGACCACTTTTTGGAAAATATCCCAGAACTAAAATTACTTCTTCTTTCTAAAACCTAATGTACATAGGTATAGCAGAACAGCCATCCTAACACTTCTTCCTCAGCAAACCTATACTAGGTCAAGGTCAAGAAAAACATAATGAAAATAAAAATATAATAATATCCCATACAAATTAAAGTTATCTATAGGTATGCATATGTATATGTCTGACAAAGCCAAAAGCGATATAACCCCTTCCTCTTGAACAAAATCAAATACCTACAAAAAAAACATAAAAACAAAATTCATAAAAAGTTTCGAAGAGCAAATTAATGAAAATGCAGAAATATAAACAAAATAAAACGAATTCATCAACGAACATACAACAACTACATCCATAGAAGTTCATGAAGATGAAGGGACACAAAATTCAAATTTGTTCTTTTCTCATTAACTACCTACATACAAACATACATACATAATTAAATGCGCAGTGTACCTATGCGTGCATTTATAAAATACAGTACATAACGCCTATAAGATACACCGAAATGCCACAAACTTTGTTTCTTTTTACCCAGTTTTCCTTATATCCTAACCACGGATACAAAAAAAAAACAATTTTCTAATCAAAAATACGGATATTAGAAAAGAGTTTCTTATAGAAAAGTTTCTTTCTTAGAAAAAAGAAATATTAAATTTTGTATAAAACAAATAAATATGTTTCTAGCTCTTGCATTTTCTTCTGTTATCTTTAAAAACCATTTGTTCATTGTTTTATCTAAAACATTATATTAATTGCTTTAAGGAATTTTTATAAAGGTACATCCAACTTTACAGGGAAATTGAAAATTGGTGTTATAAAAAATGTTTATATTATAAGTTTTCTTCTGAAAAGTGTGTTTCTTATAACCGAGATATACTGTATAGAATGAAAATAAAAGTAATCAAAACAAACGACAAAAAAACAAAATACTCGAGACAAAAAAAATTTTTCTTTAAATTTATTTCTTTTTCCTCAATACATACATATGTATCTTCATATTCACAGTAAAATTGTTTTATGTTTCTCTCCCTCGAACTCTTTCAAATTAAGTATACAGTGTTCCCCTTCTCGAATTATCGCTTTATCCTTCTTAATATGAATATTCTTACCTACTCAACACTCCCCAGTACCCCGCAAGAGGAAGTTCTCTTCGTATAATCTAGATGTCGCCCCATCCGTTCGTTTTCATGATACTACTATAGTTTTTATATACAATGTCGATAGTAAACTATAATTATTTAAACAAGCAGTGATCGGAGCAATTTTCAAAATAAGAGAATTAATAAGCCCTAATTATTCACCGCATCGAACCGAAGGAACTGGCAACTGTGATTTGTGCAACCTGCAGGAGAGAGAAAATATCTTTCATTTCATTGGAGTATGCCCCGTGTTGAAGGAGATAAGACGATCCTTCTTCGATGAAGTTAAAAAGTACCTAAACGAGTTGGACTGGAAACTTCTGTTCAGGTACTATCAAAAGGCCAGCGCTTATAGAAGAAGAATAACCAAAGAAAGCTTTTAAAATTGCAACCGTTTAAAAATAACTTATTGTGATGTTTAAACTTAACTAAGACTTGTAGACCAAGAGCTAGCAACCGATTTACTCATCTCATTTTAGCAAGGCTAAAACTTTGGTCATAAAAAGATTGTGGCCCGACAGTTATAAAAATGCCCATCTTACACTCCGGTACCCTCCATGAGGCCTTAAGTTTAAGGCTTGAAGTTGTAAAAACAAAGTGCCCATTTCAGCAAGGCTCATCTTTTAATATATCCTTCATTGATTCAATATATACATGAAAATAACAATGTAAGACGTTTTAGCCCTCCATAACATGCTGTAAGACGCTCGTGTATATGTAAAAAAAAAGGCTAGTATTTACACATTATTAAGATGGCATAAAAACAAATACACATTTCAAGTGTAAGACGTTTATTTGGTCAAAAACCCTCCGTAAGACGCTGAAAACTAAATTTCGTTTAAGTCCAGTAAGAATAGATTTGTTCAAGGAAAAAATTTGTTACAGGCTGATTTTTGGTATACACGTTGGGATTGGCGTTACTTATAACCTTTCAAAAGTTCTCAAACATCCAATGACCGCTAGTCCCGTTAGGGGGGGGGGTCAAAGGTCACGAAAATGGGTTTTTGCTAAATATCTGGAAAACAGTAAGTTTAAGGAAAAAATGGTTCTATAAACATGTATCTGAGGTAATTTCCAACAAAAAAACACGTACGCCAAATTGATCTAAGCAATAACAGTTACAAAGTTACAATACTTCAAAGATTCACAGTATCCTAAAAGAATGCTTTTTCTTCAACACCCCCTGAATGGTCGAGCACATAAAATTACTTTTTATTGCTTATAAAAAAAATTGTTTTCGCTAAACTAAAAACCCTTATGGAAAAAAATGTTTTGTTTTCGCCAAACTAAAATCTCTTATAAAAAAATATTTAAACAAAAATAATAATTATATTTTCAATTGTTAAATTTTTCTTAAAATTGAAATTATTGTAAAAAAAAAAAGCAAATGTGTCACTCTGGCAGACGACAGATATTGTCATGCCTTAATTATTCAATTGTTCTTTATTCTTAATGATAACAACTGTACAACTTTTATATTGAATAAAAATCTATCTATCCAAAAAAAAAATTCTATCTGAATGGAAATTAACTTACCCCAAAAATCTTGTTGACACAATGATGTGTAAGTCTCAGAATATCCTTAAGTGTGGAATATATTTTTTCAACCAGCAATTATATTTCACCTATACTCTTAATCTCGCCATCAGACATTTTATTTGCATCGTTTGTATATAATGAGAGACTCTGCAAGTCATTTGCTATATCAGTTTCTGATTCTAAATCAGTTGAAGATAAAACTGTCGACGTAGATGATCCAGAAACATCACACCAAAGAACTTTATTCCTCATTTTCTTTACATTTCTATTGTTTCTGTTTACAATATTAGAAATGTTTGAGGAATCAGAACTCGTATATTTACACAGCCTTCCACTACTTATTAAATCCAACTTAGGATGTGGTATATATCTCTTTTTAGTAGAGATGTCGTTTATAATTGCTTTTTTCTCACCCCCACACCCATCGAGCGAAAGAGAATCAATGAAAATCTTAACAGCACACTTAATTTCCGCATCAGTAGGATATTCGTGCTTTTCTTGCTTTATCATTTCAGCGTCTGACATTGCATTAGGAACTGCACTTGACTTTATATTATTTATAGATAACGGATTTTGCTGCAACAAGACCTCTTTGTGTTCTCCTGGAATAGATGTGGGGAAGTTATTGTAGCAATCGATTGGTGTCGTTTGCGATAATATTCGCCTGTGATTGTCTTCCCCTTTTTCTCCTAAAACGTGTCTTAATTGTGGCTCAAGCACATTTTGGAGCAATTTAACGCTTGATTCATCATTCGTTGGCGTTTGATTTGGATGTTTCTGATTTTTTTGTTCTTGACTATGCTCTTCGTCAGTTTGAGATATCGGCAGAATATTCGTGACGCCAATGGCGCCGGACGTTTTGCAGTTCTTATATACTTCCAACGCATCGGGTGGTTCGTTACGTATTCGTTCAAATATTTTAGAGATGTCGTCTTCAACCGAATTTTCTACTTTATTAAGACAAGCAATTTTATTTAATGTATAATTGATGTAAGCCGATTTGGAAACCTCTGACTGTGGAGGGGGTTGTGCTGGATTATGCAATGGTGACGTGTTTGTCCAAACTGTTTCTTTGTGCTCTATCTCTGTTTGCACATGTGCTTCACGTCGACTAGAAATACTCTTGACTACGTCATTTGTTATCCTTGGTGATAGTGGACTTTTTGAAGGACAACGGAAGCTATGGTGAACCTCGTTAATAGTATTTGAGAGATTTACATTGTTTGATGTGGAACTTGAACTTAACGATGAAAATGATCTATTTGAAGAAGACGATTGACGGGTAAATGGTGAAGATGCGCTGTTAGTTGTGGGGATCTGAAATACATATGTTTTTTTTTATTATTATTTCTATTTAATCATACATTTTTAATTATGACGTATGTATACATATATAGTAAAAGCAACATTAAAGTAGCTCCATATTTAAAGTCACAAATACATTCGGAAAAATATTGTATATTAATTTTAAAAATTCCTTTCCCAGAGAATTGTTATGATACAGTTTTTATGTTATGTAAATACATAACGTTCAAAAAACACCCGTCCATTATCAAAAAGCTTTAATCGTCTTCAAAGGTAAAACTCACTAAGAACCAAAATATTGAAGAAAATGATATAATTTTTTAATTTTTTGCAAGATAAATATATTTCCTGTTAATATTTCTTAAAAGCTGTAAAATGTGATTTTTTAGATTCAAACTGTACGTACATGTCTCAATTTTATTTCATTTAAAAGTGTGCATATTTTGTTGGTTATTACTGATAATGTGGTGTAAAGCTTCCATTCAAACTTACCAACACGCAAACTACATTAACTTAGTCGTGAGAACATCAATTCGCAAACTAAACGTAAATTATTGAAAGGTTATGTTCCCACGTTGTGTTTGGGTTCTTGATAGGGACTCGACACCTCATTGGCTGTTTCCCCAATTTGAGCAAGGCAGTCTCTAACCAACCAACAAACAGTTCGCGTTTTATTTAATATTCTTCTCCACAATAACAAGGGCTAGGATTTTCATGCAAATGCATGTTTTTTCTCACAACATTTAGAAGCCTAAGACCAAAGTATTTTTACGAATCATAAAATTTCCTTTAAAATGACATTCAATCGTTAGTGCATATTTTGCATATTTTATGCAAAATGCTTATTCTCATAATAAATGCATATTTTTCATAATAAATGCACATTTTAAGTACCTACGTATTTTCATAAATTTCGTGCATATTTTTTCAATAAACTGTTGAATCGAGATTTGTGAAGAAAAACCTGGATCGATGAGTTGTTTTAATAGATAATGCATTGCGCGCATGGACTCTATTCTAACTCAACCCTATTGGTGCAGTTATTAAAAATAAAAATTAAGACTGTTTTTTAAAATAAACGAATGCCTTTCTACAATGAAAAGCCTAAATAATGCATTTAGTCTGAGCAACAATAACAAAAGTTGTTTCATTAGATGAAATTTGTTTGATGTGTTTAAAAACTTTAAACTTAAAAAAAATGAAAATACGTTGCCAATAAGTTAGTTAAATAGGGAGATAAGAAAAGTGTTTTCGTATTGATATAACCAAATTTCTTGCGACATTAATGGCATTCTTGTGTAAAGACCTCTGCAATAAATTGCGACAGTATTATGCGCGAGCTTCTTGCAAGATATTTATTGCAGAAGAAATTGCAAGAATTCATATATGTAACAATGTAAACGCAAGAAACTTCCGCAAGACTTCCGTGAGTTTACTTGCAAATTGAAACGCGGCCTAAGTTTAACTTACATCTTTTCATAACATCTTCTTTGATTTTATGTTTGTGTCGCAAAAAGAAATTATTATATTTGATGCAAAATATGAAATGTGATATGTGCTTAACTATATTAAACATTTCTAATACAAATATTAATTTTTTTTCTTTTAACTTTCAAAGTTATCTTTTTTTTGTTAAAAATAAGACTGAGTTCATTTTTTTAATAAAAACTAAAAAAAGAATGTGTGAGTACCGGGACTCGCGTTGAAGATTTGTAAACATCCGTTCTCATTACCACGTATGGAAAAAATTGGGCATCTGTGACAAGCGCTTTAACAAAATGGTCGCACGACACAAACGTGAAAGCACAATGAACAAAAACAAAATTAGGATCAATTTACCCATTGCTGATGATCCCACATCATTATTTTTTAACAAAAACCCAATTGACGTCGTGAAAGAAAATTATTCATATGAAAATGTTTAATGTTGGTTTCACATTTTCACAGAACGGGAATCGGAATAAGTTTGAAAGCGTGAAAAGTTTTTGGATGCACAGAACCAGAATCGATCCCCTGGATGAGATAACAAGCCGACTCCACAGCCGGACCTAGGCGATCTGTCTCTCCAACTAAATGTCTGATATCTACATCATAATGTTTTCTTCTATCTGCACTTGCACTGGGCAAATCATGTTATGGCATTTCAAATCATGAAACAGCAAATTACACTTAATATCACAAACAAAAATTGCCAACCGCAAATGCAGAGATTAAAATCAAAAGCAGCATAAGAATACAAAATAATGAAACAAAAAATGAAATTTCTAGACAAAAAGCAACAAAATCTTCATCTGGCAAAATTAATGTCAGATATCTCTGTCAAGATATAATCGCAGAAAGATCTTTCTGATATCCAATCAAGAGATGAAACGGAGTGACTCCATTAGATATTTCATGTCAAGATGAGCATTCTGAGAGAAATTATCCCCTGTGGAGTCAAAACCATTAGGTATCAAACGAAAACTTCCTTTCCTATTCGAGTTTACAGAGTTCTACCTTACCTACAACAAACAAAATGGTTCATAACGGAACTTGTTACGTAACCATATCCTCTGCAGCCGACTTTCACTTATCCCATACCAAGAGCTAAGATTTTTTTTTGAATACCGAGCGCTAATATGTTTACACATCAAAAATTTTTGTTGTAATTGTTTTTTTTGTTGTTGTTAAAATGATCCAGTCTAAGAGCTGGCTGCTTATTTTTGGCTTGAACGCATAACCAAAAAATTAGTATGAGGGGTGCATGCATAGGTTAGGTTAGGTAGAAGGGCTGACAGTTAATCTCGTTACTGTCACACTTAGATCTATGTATGTAGATCCGTTGTGATACCCTAGGAAATTGTATTCCACTTAATGTAAACAAAACCTATGTGTTCTGTTAGCAGTCAAGCCATTTAGAGGTGTTGATGAAATTCAGAAGGCTATTAGCCGAAGTTCTAGAAAGTTCTTCTTGATCGTCATAGAAATGATTTCCTAGGTGTTTCTTACTTAAATGACAGAGTGCTGGACAGTGGCAAAGGAAGTGTAAGGTGCATGCATCCTGACATCGAATTCAAAAGTCGGGCAGGAACGAGGGATTGAAAATAGCGGTTTTCAGACTATTGTGTTAGGGGCACATGCACTTCAATTCATTAATTTAAGATGAGAAATGATGCTCTGGCATTTTTGCTTTAATTTCAACGATCCGGAAAATAAAACTCAAGATATGGGCTTTTCGGCTTTATTTTGGAGACTTTTTTTGTTGATTTTTTTAATTCTCTAAATATGTCTCGATATGGTGCATCTGAAAAGCTTATATCCTGAGTTCTATTACCCGGACCGCTAAGATTAAATGCTGTGGACTTAAAAAAATGACAGAGCATAATTTCCCATTTTCAATATGTGTATACATGAATAATTGAAGTGCGCGCCTGATTTTAAATACCAAAAAAAGTACTAAAAGTGCCTCTACACTATCCCACAAAGTATTAACACATGTCAGAATAAAGTGGGAAGAAATTTCATACGACTGCCAAATTTGTGTGATGTAACTGACTTTCATATTTTCCTTCCACACTTGCATCAAAAATTATTTTCACCATAACCTCAAACGCCCAAGTGTGATAGAAAGTGTGATGGTTTTAGAACCGATCCTAAATATTTTCATGTATTAACACATGTCAAATCGTGTCGGATGCGCTGTTAAGTTGTGTGTGATGAAATTTCATATTTTTTTTCCAAACTATTATACATGATTTCTTCACACTTTTTTGACATGTGTTAATACTCAGTGGGATAGTGTGGAATGGCTATAGCCATTCGAGATTCGATTCACCCGAGCGATTCCCTTTCGAACTACCTTTACATTCTGCTATCCGTCGGGCGAACTGCACTATCACAACCCGATTTGACATTTATGGGAGCAGCTGCTGTTTATTAAAAGTGTATTAGAAAGTCCGCTGGTGAAAAAATGAAGGAATGTCGATAACATAGTTTAAAAAATTTAGATTAGTGAAAACTTAACCCATCCGCATTCTATATAACTTTTGACGTTTCAAATCCGCATCAAAATTGTTGCCGATCCAAATCCAACATTTGTTTTGCTGATAAATTTTGACAAACAAATATGGAAAAGAATAAACTGAAACTTAAAATTAGAAAAAAAAAATTCAATTCAACTTTTGGCCCAGCTATGCTCAAAGTTGTAGTGGGCAGAACATAACAAAGTGAACTAAGAAAAGGATCCACTTTCGCCCGCATTTGAATAGTGTATCTATGTGTGCGTTCTTTTTCTTCCTATATACCATGTAAGTACAGTATTTATCGCTTATAAGCAACACGCTTATAAGAAATCCTCGCTTAGAAGAAACTTGAACAAAAGCACCGTGTACTTTCCCATATATTTTAATGTTGAATTGTGTGTTTATTAGAAACACGTTTATAAGAAAAACCCTGATAAAAGAAACATTTCTCATGCACGAACTTTCTATGTTCCATGTAAAGTTGGTTGAATTTAAGAAACTTGCAAAAAACTCACGAAACTCATAAAATATGAACATACCTTTAAGAAAATTTTCAAAGCAAACTATGCAAATGTCATTTATGATGCAATTTGACAATTGAAGAGAAGTTCAGTCCAGTTTTCATTTTGACATTGAATTTGTTATTTCTTGTGTATGTGTTCTTTTTTGTTTCTTATATCCGTATAAGAAACTAATTTCTTATATCCGTTCTAAGGATATAAGAAAAACTCGGTTATAAGGAACAAATATTATGCGATTTTTGAGTTTCTTATAAGCGTTACGTACTGTACCTATTTATTTAGTCGGTATTTACATTGAAAAATTTTTCCAATGACTATCTTTTTTCATAAGTAAAGGGAGTAAAAAGGACTAAATCGTGCGTTCCTTACAAACTATACTACTATTTTTTCAGTATGTTTTTTATTCTTTTTCGCACTTTTTCTAGTTTCTCGTTAAAGAGTTAATTGTCATTTGTTTGATGGTGGTGAGTAAATCTGAATGAAGTTAGGAGGACAGTAATAAAATATGAAGAGGACAAGGAAAAACATCTCATTGAAAAGATTTTGCAATGTAAACATTTAGACCGATTTCGGGAAAAATCGTAGTGAAAAAGTCAGACAATTTTGTTAGGATTGTTACAGTTTCATTTAGCAACGACGGAAAAAACTTCATTTGCATTATTAAAGCATAAAATCGAATATTTTTGCATTTTAAATTTTCCTTTTTCGTTTACAATTGGCCCAAATGCTATCTTAATTTTTTTTTTTCTGAACTTCATCAAAAGCAAATAATCGATTGAAACTGGAACGCATGCGATTAGTAATGTCGTTTTTTATTGTTGAAAAGATTTGATGTTTTTGCGAAAAGATTTGCATTTATTCTACTTTTTCATGGTTTTATTCAAAAAACAAGATTAGATCAGAAGAAAAAAGATGCGATCTTTCTAGTTTGAGAGATTTGATCTGCATTCACTGACAGTTATTTTTGTACATCGTACGTATAGGCCAGGAAAAATGGGTTCTGAGGTTGAAAAAATTAATTCATGAAATTTTAAAATTGGAATCGACGCAGAATTGCAACCTCTATAACATATCCAAAGTCCCCCAAAATCCCCGCATTGGCTTTTTGTGTAGATGCATTTGAAGAGGTGCAGACGGGGAGAATTTGGAGGTCTATCAAACTAAAATATTTGTTTGGGTAAAATCTAATCATATGATACATGCTTTAAGGGTAGTTTTTAACGCTGAATCTAATGAAATCAAATTCAAAATGATACAACCATCCAAAAAGAAGTTATAGTCCTTTTTATGTAATGATGACTTTTTTTCAGGTACAACAGGTAAAATATTACCGAAAACCCTTTGAAAATAACGGTATGTTAATGAAACTTGGAATGAATGTTTCATTTGTCATAGGAACTAAGAATCAAGAGAGTCCCTAAAAATATCCATGGTGAAAGGGTGTTTTTTAAGGGGGAGGGGCAAGTGTAGAATGTTAACCATAACACCCACGAAAAAACTCTTACACTCATGAAATTCGCCAAAAATATATAATTTGTCATGGCAACCAAGAATCAAAATAGTCCTCATAAATATATTTGTTCTGGGGTTTTTTTATTAAAGAGAGGGAAAATCTGGGAAGAAGTTGGAAGATTTGAGCCAAAATTCCGATTTGGTGTAATTGAGGTATATACACAAAGTATGGTATATGATTTAAGGGTATTTTTTAACGCTGAATCTAATAAAAGCAAAACTAAAATAATACAAGCACCTTTAACAAAGTTATGGGCCTTTTCAAGAAAAATAAATTTTTGAAACCGTATTTTCCGTAGAACAAGTCAAAAGTTAACAGTCACCAAAAACACTATTAGAACAAAGATATTTGTATGGACTATTTTGATTCTTGGTTGCCATGAAGAGTTTAATATTTTTGGCGAGTTTCATGAGTGTAAGAGTTTTTACGTGGGTGTTATAGTTAACATTCTTTGTTGCCCCTCCCCCTTAAAAAAAACACCCTTTCACCATGGATATTTTTAGGGACTCTCTTGATTCTTAGTTCCTATGACAAATGAAACATTCATTCCAATTTTCATTAACATACCGTTATTTTCAAAGGGTTTTCGGTAATATTTTACCTGTTGTACCTGAAAAAAAGTCATCATTACATAAAAAGGACTATAACTTCTTTTTGGATGGTTGTATCATTTTGAATTTGATTTCATTAGATTCAGCGTTAAAAACTACCCTTAAAGCATGTATCATATGATTAGATTTTACCCAAACAAATATTTTAGTTTGATAGACCTCCAAATTCTCCCCGTCTGCACCTCTTCAAATGCATCTACACAAAAAGCCAATGCGGGGATTTTGGGGGACTTTGGATATGTTATAGAGGTAGCAATTCTGCATCGATTCCGATTTTAATATTTCATGAATTAATTTTTTCAAGGTTCCCCATACGATTTGTGCTATTTTTCCTGGTATAGTAGTTTTTATTTGTATTCGTGTATGTGTGCTATGTGTGTAATTGAATCTACTCAAAAGTACGCCCAGATTTTTCATTCAAGACAGCAATTCTTTATTTTAAAATCAAATCTTTCAGATTTCAATGAAAAACGACATAAGATAACTATTTTTGGAAAAAGAGTGTGTAGCAACGCAAGCAGATGCTGAGAACAATTTATGTCACAATCCCAAAATCAACCAGTCTAAGTAAATAAAAGTTACGATTAGAAACTAGCTATTGTTTTTTTAATTATCATAGAAGAAAACCATTAATATTATATATCTCAAGATTTATAAGTGATTATTTATTTTAAAATTTCTTTGTTAAATGTCATGATGCCCAAGCGATCAGAAGCCAAATTATAAATTACAAAAAAAAAACACATACCTACCAACATTGACATATAATATGTCTATGCCTACCAAGCATAATTTAATAAATGAAAAGTGTAATTATTCAAGTCGAAGGTGATGGTAAATTTAAGTAAGATATTCACTTATGCAGCGAATAAAGTCAAATTCAATAATTAAAATTAATGAAATACATACGTATTAAAAAATATAAAACACACAACAAACTAAAGCAAACCAGTGCTGTCCACTGACGTACAAATGTATTATCTTGTTGTAAGAACAGTGGTTTAAGTTTCTAAAGTTCGCAGGCGATTGATTTTTTGCTTCGTTTTCACATTTCAAATTATTCACGCCACGTAACTGGTTAACAACTACATCAAACGATTGAATAAACACTAAACAGAAATGAAGAAATAACGGTGAGTTGAGCATATTCAAAGTTAACCAAGTTTGGATATTCTCAACTTTGAAATGTCAAAATCGGAAGTTTAATTTTTATTGACTAGAAGCAATTAATTTTGAGTGTTTATTGAAAACATTGGTATGTGAACGCCTTTATCTTTTATAATTGGGCACGTTCCGCTGGCTATTCTCAGTTATCCGGATAGCTTTGTACTGTTGTAATCCCTTGTTAAAAAACAGCTGATAACAGCTGCCGCAACAACAACTCAAGTTATCTCAAAATTTTTGGGATAGCTAGATAGCATAGCGAATAAACATTGGAACGCGAGGAATATCAGTCGATTATGACTGCTATCATCTGCTGGTGATTTTTCCATAGTCCAAAAAAAAAAAAAAATATGCTGAGCAATTATCTGAGATTCTTCTGATTCAGAAAGGGCCCTTAAAACCAAAAGGAACTTCGATATACATACAATAATAGCTGCAAAACAATGAGATAATGATTTAGTTTTACCCTCGTCGCCAATGCTTTATTCTATTTTGTCCTGCTTATCAGTTCGTCACGAATGAATCTCCTTCTTCGATTGTATATTTTCATAAAGCAGGTTCAATTGTATATTAAATCTGGATACTACACTTGTAATAGTCATGTTGAAAAAAAAAAAATCGAAGCTGAATAATAGGTTTTTCTACTCACCTGATATAGATTTCTGAATTCCAATGCTTTGAAAAATTTGTTTTCCTTTCTTGTATTAGCTTCGTTGCTTTCATCTTTGTGCTTCAAATCAATTTTAACTCCATCCGAAATAATTTCCAAGTCTATAGTTTCTCCTCCATTTCCACTTTTATCTTCATGTCTACATACAAAGTACTTCACATTTGTTTTAGAATTTTCCACTGTCGTCGCTCCTGAAATACTTTCATTTTCACCACGAATAGAAATACTTGACAACTTTTGTACTTGAAACTCGGGGCTAATGTAGAGAACAGGAAAACTTTGACGATGGCATTTATTTCGTTTTGCTAATCGCTCAGAATGTTTCTGAAGCGTACTAATACCCTTTGAAGGAATAGAAGAAATTAGATCATAGCTTTCATTTGGTTCTTTAATTTGTGGTCGATGTAGAAAATTGAGGATGTTTGGAGTTCTCTCCAAGATAACTTTTTTGGTTTTTTTTTCTGGTTTTTTACTGGTTTTGTTTTGCATTAGAATACCATTCCATGTTTCTGGTTTGGATACGTCTAGAATTGTATTTGGTGGCTTCATTTCGGCTTCGGCCACATTTACACATTCCACGTTTTGGGAAAGGGACTCGGTAAGTTTGTGGAAACGCCTTGGAAACAATGTCATCTGTTCGGATTTCATGTCCAATTCCAAATAAGGGTGCTCTTTGAAAAAGTCAATATTTTTATTGGTAGGTTCAGTGAATCTTTGCAATGGAAGTCGATATGAGCTTGTCGCGGCCAGTTTGTTTGATTCCAAGTAAATCTTCCTAGTGTTAATAGGGCTCACATTTAGACTTGAGGTTGTTGTGCGCTTAGAAGAAACAAGTGATGTTAATTTTTCTCTCGATTTTTCTGTAACTTTAGTTCCAACAGAAGCAGATGTTCTGTAGAAACTTAATAAAGAATCCTTACCTCAATTCCGCAGTTCGATTTTGATGGCATTTTTTTAGAGTTTGCTTTTGATCTAGCCGCTTTCCTCGGTTTCTTTATACCTTTATTTAATTCATGGTAAGGATGATCTGGAACAATTCTATTCATATAAGAACTCAGCTTCACGTTGTTCCACACCGGTGACAATTGTTCTTGTTTCCTGAAGTCGGCAACTATGGGAGACTCTTTGGCTTGGAGGCTTAGTTCTTGGCGTATTTTATTTTGTAATTCTTTGGAACACTTCAATAAGTCTTCAACTGATTTAACGTTAAAATGTTTACTGTTCATATTCAATAAACAGGAATTTTGAATTGAATTGATTTATTGATAGTTATTAAAAATGGTTTACAAAAATGATAACATGTCAGTTGTTAAAAAAATTAACTGCTCCTTTCTGTTGTTATGTTTGGCTACTGATTTGATTACAATGTTTCGACTGCTCTTGCTCAGGAGCACAACATACATGCATTTACTGTGTGACTATTTGTCACATAATTTATACAATGAAAAACTTAAAACTAACTTAAAACGAAAGAGAGAGTGAGACTAATATGCACGATGTGCATATAGTCCAACTCTTTCATATAGCGAAGCGATTGCGCACAACGCAGTAATATCTTTGACCCTGTTTAGATTTGTTGGTTTCACTACGTAGTGAAAAGTCATGTCGTGTATACACTTTGTAGTTTTCACACAAATGTATTTCTGCATGCTCATGGAATATTTGCAAATTGGAACATTTGATTGTGGACACCGTATGAGTATTTCTGCTCTCGATCTCGCCTAACCACATACATATGTATCTAGGTAGAAAATTAGGAAATTAGAAATTTGACTGCTCACTCAAATTTTTATATTTTCTTCATGACTAACCCCTCATGAAAATTAGGAACCTTTCTGTTGGACGCACAAGAAAAAATGAACAAAATGGAATGAAATGGATCATTTTGGTTATGAAACCTGACTGCTCACTCAAATTTTTATATTTTCTTCATGACTAACCCCTCATGAAGAAAATATAAAAATTTGAGTGAGCAGTCAGGTTTCATAACCAAAATGGTCCATTTCATTCCATTTTGTTCATTTTTTCTTGTGCGTCCAACAGAAAGGTTCCTAATTTTCTACCTAGATATGTGGTTAGGCGAGATCGAGAGCAGAAATACTCATACGGTGTCCACAATCAAATGTTCCAATTTGCAAATATTCCATGAGCATGCAGAAATACATTTGTGTGAAAACTACAAAGTGTATACACGACATGACTTTTCACTACGTAGTGAAACCAACAAATCTAAACAGGGTCTTTGTATATGAAAACCATAGTACTATCATGGTGGCACTCGACGAGGGCGATATCTCAAGTCTCCAAGGGGTACCTTGACGTGGAGAATTGTGGAATAAGTGGAAGTGTGGACGTGAAGAATAGTATAAGCACGGGAAAGACGTATACTGAATTTATGAGGGTTAGAGTGAATCAGGTAGAAGGCATTTTGGAGAAAATATTCAATTTTGTTTTGGTTATCGGTTTTGTTTACATTTTTTTTACTATACAGATAAAGCTGAAAGACACAAAAAGAACAATTTTGGATATTCTTTTTGGCTTATGGGGTTTTTATGGTGCAAGGGAAAGGGGTAGGTATACATGTGAAGGTGTATTTGTTTTTTCACAGCTGTAGGCGTATTGTCTTCAATATATTTGGGTTTCTATGGTTCAAGAGCAGTGATGCCAGATGAGATTTCTAGAATCCCACCAAATTCCAAAAAAAATCCCACCATTTTTGTACTGGAAGGAAAAAAAAAACCACCATAACCTTTTCTGATACAAATATTTCCTAGATATAAAAAAGAAGAATGTTGGCTCTGCACTCTTGGTACTTCATATTCGCATAAAAGTATGTCATCTAATTGGTCAGTAATTGGTGAAGAAAGTTAACATGTCCTAGAAATTAGTCAGCACTAGAAAACTTGCAATGAAGATTCAAGGCCACCTCATTTGTGGAATATTCACAAAAAATGTATACCGATCCAAAAGATAACTAGATCATGATAAGATCAACTGTTTTCAATAATTGGTCAGCCAAAGTTTTTCATATGAATTGTTAAAGTTCGCTTCAAGGCTACAAAAAAAATGTTGGCATCTCACTTGAACGGTCACTTAAAGGTAGTAAAAGGTCAGCTAGTAAGTTTCAGTAATTGGTCAGCCATTGATTTTTATGAATTTTGAGAGATTTTTTAATTTTTACAAGGTCAGTGTTTTTTGGTACCTCATTTGTGTAGTATTTACAAGAAAAATATTTTTAAAGTTTCTGTTTTTTTGTGCCAAATCATTATAGTTCATAAAATTCGAAGATAGACAGGTATTGTGAACTGTGGTTTTTCCCACCAAAAAAGAGACCATTGAAATATTTTCCCACCATAAATCCCACTATGAATATTTTCCCACCATTTTTCCCACCAAAGGCATTTTTTCCAACCATTTTGGTTGGAAAAACCACCAATCTGGGAACACTGTTCAAGAGGAAGATGTTGTTATACATTGGAATATAGGTAGGTAGGTATATGGGTTAGTTTTTACAACTGAGTGGGTAGTTGAGAACCAAAACTCGTCATATCCAAAATTTTCATTTTGTGCAAATTAAAAAAAAAAACTAATTAAGGTGAAATGGTAGATGTTATAAAAGATTTTATTTTATACCTTTAATCTTTGTATGTGTATGAAAATTTCTTATATACAAAGCTATAATAGAAGATTTTTAAATCTATGTTATGATTGAGAGCAAACAAATATTGGAAGTTCCGTTTAAAAGATATTTAACAATTAAATTTGGTTATGAAGAGTTTTGTTGCAAAAGCACTCCCCTACTTTCCAATCTTTAATGACCCACTTAAAATTGTTTACAATAAAAACCTGTGAACGTTTTAGTTCCTTCTTATATAACATAATTAATAGCCTATGATGGATAAGAAGAGTTTTGAAAGCAAACCTACTGCTTAGAATGGATGGAAAGTTTTGATGTAAATTGCACTGTGGATATCGAGAGTTTTGGAAACAATAACGATGTTTGACATCAATATTAAAGGGGCTTAGAGGGGTAACGGTGTCAAATTTTCTTTAAAAACTATTCAATATGCCCAGCTTAACAAATCTGGATCAAAATCTCAATTTTTGATAAAAGTGGATAGGTATGATGAGTTTTGGTTCTCATCTACTCAAATGTAGGTGTTTTGTGTGCAGGATTTTTTACAAATAATGTACATGCAAACTTTTCGCACTTTTCAAACTTTTCTCTCGCTTCTTTCCTAAATATATATACATATATTTTAGTAAAGGCTACATTGGGGTGGAATACCATTTTCAAAAAAATGGTTATTAAGGTGCAGTGCAATAACACCCGCGCTAATAAAGCCCTTGGGCCGTGGGCGTTATTTCCCAAAATAAAAGGAAAAAATTCAAAGTTAAAAGTTCAAGTGAGCTCAACTCCATGATTGCGTTTCGCCCAGGTACGATAGTTGGGCTCATCAGTTAGATGACTATCGTACCCTTTTAAGACGCAACTTTGTATCGATGTTTACCGAAAAAAATTTTCTTCATATTCAATTATTTTAAAAGGAAAAAATACCCACGGGTTTATTTTCCATTTTGAAATGGCAATAACCCACGAAAGAAAAGAAATAAGAACCGCGGGTGCTATTGCTTTTTGGATTTGGCATTTAAGCCCACACTTAAAGTATAATCTATACTCTGCTTTTAAATACTCTTCTATCTTAATATATACAACAAAGTCGGGTTAGTTACACCATTTATAAGTTATAACTGAAGAACGGCTGAACGTATTTTAATTATCTATTGTTTGTTGGATTTGTCTCCGCCTCAAATAGGAGAATAACTATTAAAATATCAGAAAAGTTCACGGATAAAAATTATATGCACTTTGGGTAGGTAGGTACCTGTTTTATTATATAAATAAAATGCACGACTGGGTCGCACGTACTTGCTCTTATGTTCAAGACACTGTGGGCTTAAGAAAATTGTATATAAAAACATGGAAATTATGAGAAGCATGAAATACGATATTTAAATTGGATAAAACAACTCTTTTGACAGTTTGATGTGGAAAAAAAGAATGCCATCTTAATTCTTGATTGAATATAATTGTATGGGAAAAAAATTTAAAATCGTTGGAGCGGTTTTTAAAAAAATTAATTTTTTATATATAAAATTCTTAAAACATTTTTAAGAACAAATCTTGGTATGCAAATCTAAAGTATAAATTTATGTGTATATAAAAACAAAATTAAAAAAAAATTGTCAACCCGTTTTTGAGATATCGAATTTTCAAAAAAAAATTTTGAAACTTTTTTTTAAAAATCCAAAAAAAAATTTTTTGAAAATTTTGATATGCAATATTATTTGATCTTATCTGAATTTTGTATATAAAAAAATTCATCTAAATCCGTTAAGCCGATAGCGAGAAAATTCAAAATAAAAAAATACATTCTATGACAGGTACTATTAATAGTTGCTAGGTGTAAAATTTTATAGTTTTTGGAAGTAGATCGTACTAATTTTAGTCTATGAAAAAGTTTAATCAAAATCGTAGGCGTCGTTTTTAAGCAAAAAAAATATTTTCCTTTGCGGTTTTTTAACTTTTGTATGGAAGGTACCGTTATTTTTTCATAAATGTAAAATTTTTTCAAAAAATATTTTAGAGTGTGCTAAAAAAGTCTCGAATATCAAGTTTCAAGAAAATCGATCATGTCGTTTTCGAAATATTTGATTTTCCAAAAAAAATTTTGAAACATTTTTTAAAAATCCAAAAAATATTTTTTCAAAAATTTTGGTACACAAAACTATTTATATTTTTTGGAAGCTTCTGTGTAAAAAAAATAATTGAAATCGATAGTACCGTTTTGAAGAAAATCAAAAATCAAAAAAATGGTTCTTTGGGAGGTACCATTAATAACCATTTTTGAAAAATGGTTTTCTACCTCTTTTTTGTCTTAAAAAATATTAATATATCGCGCATTGAAAACAAAAGTGGCACTAAACGAAAAACCTAGTTTTCAAATACGGCCGTTTAAAGTTTTGGACGACTTACGTAAATAGTCGATAGCTCTTTGAAAAAAGATTTAGGGCCTTATTACGGTTTGCGAATCGAACGTTCACTTGAAGTCAAACGATTTGGCGAATGTTATGTACGTTAGGGTTAGCGAATGAATTCATTCGCTAAAAATTCATCGCTGTGGCTGTCACAGGAAAAATTCATTATAATCAATTTTTCTTGCGACAAATGTCAAATAGAAAAAATGAAAATCAGAAAATATATCTTAAAGTGCGGAATTTTTGTAGTTTTCTTCATTTTATTCTTGACTTAATTATTCAATTGGTCATTAATAACTTATTTAATAATGGTCCAAAAAAAAAACTGACTTTAAATGCAAACAAAAATATTTTAATATGTCAACAAAAAACATACAATAACCTGTTATAGCTATTTTGAAAGTCAATATTCTATTTATTTTTGTTTTTGTAATGGTTATGTTTAAAAGAATGGTTTTTAGAAATTAAATTTCAAAGTCATAATTTTTGAAAAAAATTGTATATTTTTTAAGTTAATTTATTTAAAATTTTGCGTAGTTAAGTGCCATGTTGTTCTTGATATCCAATGCTTTTATCAATTTTCAGTTAAAAATCGACAACCAAATGCAAAAATCTTTCTTAATTTTTGAGAAATTAATAAATTAAAGGTACTTTCCTAAAAACCCCAAAAAGGGTTATAATTATGACACCAAAAATATATTGAAATTTAATACTTGGCAAATATTAAAAATTTGGAAGTTAATTCAAAATAGGTATATTAAAACTTAATAATATCAGATATTACAAAGGAATACGAAATCTGTATTATATTTTATAATAAAACAAAGGTATTATAATAAGTTAACGAACGATGTTAACATAAGAAATATAAAGGAAATTTGCTTGTCATAATACAGTTATGACTACTTGTGATTTATTTAAACATCATCAACTGAGTGTCACCGGCTTCACCGGAAACAAATTGTAAACAAAAGTGGACAATAACCATGTCCGACATCTTGAAATATGATACTCCTGGAAACCAGTCCAGCATCCAGATGACATCATCCTCTCCCACCATAACTTATTATACATTAATTATTAATAAGTTAAGCATAAGAATGATCGGTAATGATTAATAAACATTTTTAAAAACTCAATTTACACACATGTGTAATTAATTTAATATAATACTTAATTACCTACTTGAAATTTATAATTTGTAGATTCTTTTCATGAAAATTAATACAAAACATATTACAAAATAATAGTAATGAAAGACATTTTTGTAAGAGTATTTATCTTCAATTAATAGTGGCATTATTATATTTATTGTATTTCACATACCTACATATATGAGAACTAAAATCTTACTGCGATTGAAATTTTATCTACTAATTTGTATATTTTACCTCGAAATATAGATATTGTAATATTTTCTCAGGTTCGTTAATAAAACTTATTTACTTTATTCAAAACGTCCACTTATTTATTTCGCAAAATAAAACACTTTACTTTTCTTACTACAAACAAAACGATTTATTATTCACCACTGAATTAGTTCACAAACTTTACTTTTCACTTTTATTACAACCAACTTTATTCATTCACGATTAAAAACAAACTGTGTCGCTGCCGTTCAAACATGTGCCTTTTATACTTGTCTTCCAAACTCTCGAAATAAGGAGAACGTTCTGGTCTCTGCTTCCAGAGCTTTCCGTAGGGGAAATTTCCCAATAATTTCCCTTCCAAAAGCTTTTATTTGACAGCTGGTAAATCTGCTATAATCCGGCAGATGGCGCTTCCTTCGTTTGAGAGTTGCTATAATTAAAGCTAATAAGGGTCTGTTTGCACTGCGACCGTAAGCTTTATTGTGTCCGTTTGTTTGCTTTTCAGAGTCGTTATAGTTCAAATTTGGAAAGTCATTACAATATTTAAATTGTTTATTTTAAATTATTAGGCAGAAAAATGGTTGCTATATACCTAGGTACCTACCAACTTATACAAAATAAATCTGTAAAAAGTTCATTAGATAAAAAGTTTATTAGGTACCTACATACATACCTACCTACATACCTATGCTTACCTTATATACATAAAATTAGTTTTAAATTCAAGGTCAAATAGGTACTCAAAGAAATAGGTACCTACGTACCTACCTACCCTTGAATTTTGCAACAAAAACCTTTGAATAAAATACCTACCGATGAGTCGAAATGAACTTCGACGTTGGAGCCAATAAAGCTAGGAATGAATTTTTTGAAAATCACTGGTAAGAAATTTGAAATTAAATTTGTTTTGACAGTACATATTTTGAACTGGCATAGGGATTCCCACTTACAGACTAGTGAATAATATTAGGATATCTTTTTACAAAATTCGAAGAAATTTCAGGTCAAATAAGTAGGTACCTACCTACCTACTCAAAGAAATACATACCTACCCTCGAATTTTGCAAAACAAAAAAAAAACAAATACCTAGGTAGATACCTATTAAAAGATAAACCTACCTAGGTATGAAGGTACCTATACCTAAACCTACCCCCGAATTTAGCAATAAAAACTTTAATTAAAATACATGTAGGTACCTACCTATATACCTATCTATCAAAAATATCTATGCCTTAGCCCACCCCCGAATTTTGCATACAAAATTTAATTAAAATACCTACAAATACCTATTAAACATAACTACCTACTCGAAATAATTTATAATATGTAGGTACCTACCTACCTACCTATGTAGGTAATAAAAACTATTAACAAAAAAACTATCTAGCAAAAAAATAATAGTAATTGCACAAAAACTTTAATTCAAATATGTACCTACCTACCTACATACCAAAAGACCAATCTTCGCAAAAAAGATTGCATCTAAAAATTCAAATACCTACACACCAAAATACCTACCACCGAAATCATGCAAGAAAATTTCAATCAAAATATCTACCAAAAAATATGCCTAGCCTATCCTCGAAACTTTGCAAGAAAGTTTCAAGTCAATTAAAAAAAGCAAAAACAAAACCTACCCTCAATAAGAAAATATAGCAACGACCTTCACACGTTTGTCTTTTCACACTCACATACAAGAAAATCTCTGCAAATAATAGGTCTGATCCTTTACTTTGAGTTTCTGTGATTTTCAGTCCAAACTTGTGTCAAAATATTTTTTTTATATGAACTTTGACAGAACTTTGGACTAAAATGCGCAGAAATGCACAGAGAATCACAGAAACTCAAAGTAAAGGAACAGCCCTTATAATTTTTCTACTCGTTGCTACGAACTAGACACCATACACCAACGACGGGTGACGATGACGACGACGCAAGCAGAAGCGACACGATCAACTCGTTCACCACTTCATATAATTTCTTTGCTTCTCTGCCTGCAAACAAAATACATTCCTAAATAAACCAACACAAATATTCTTCTTTTCAAAGAGGAGACGAAAATTTTTTTCTTATTTTCTTCACGTTTTTCTATTCTTTGACATTTTAAAAACAGCTGATTTGCTTATCTCTCTTACTCCCTTTATTTCTTATGAGCATGAAAATAATACTTTCCTCTTGCTCTTACTACTTGTCTTCGATTCTTTATGTACCCCGCATCCACAATTCTCCACGCAATCGAATGCGGTCGAATGTGGCGCCCCCACAGGGTCCACGTTCAACTAAAAAAAAAATTCATGAGAATACTATGGTTTTCATATACAATGGTTTTCATTTCAATTTTTTTTTTGAGAATAGGTGTGTTGAAATAAGGCTTTCCTGGTTAAAAAGCAAGCTAAGTATCCAAACTCTAGTGACAGCCCTGCTCGAAACAATCTTTAGCTTCAATTTTCGAATTGTATCGTTATATTCTACTAAGGAATTTAAATCTACTTCCTAGCGGAACCGGTTTAACCGCTAAAAGTTCAACGTCAGCTCATACCCGAACCTGATTGTTGACTTTAAAACATTTGGATAAAATCCAACCCCTACAAATGCATATCCTCTTTGAATATTCTAAGGCGAATTTTGAAATCATATTTAAAAAAAAAACTTAACTGTCACTAGCTATGTAACTCCTTACAAAAAAGGGTTGTTTAAAAGCAGAAAGTGGAATCAAAGCTACGAACTGAGGAAACTTTGCATTACTCTTCACTTACTAAATCATTGCATCTCGTTTCTCTTATGATTTGATGATTTCAGCAATAAAATTCATTGAAGACTATATTTCCCGCTGGGGTGCTGAATGATGTGCTGAATGACGAGTTGATTCCATGTGTGCATTTTTCTCTGCTTTTCACTAATGCTTTGCAAAATCTAATCATCATAGCTGTTCGTTTCAGCTTGTAGCTTGTAGGCAAATCAAATTGACAGCTGAGGATTGGCTTCTTTATTTGATACTCTCCGGTTTGGACGTTTGGAGTGTAGTTGCAAGGCAGGGAGCGAAGGGATTCACGTCTGTCTATTGCATATACCACAGCGAAATGGAGTATTGTTTTTCTTCATATACGCAAGATCAATTTGCTTCTAGTTAACTCAATTTAAATGCAAAATCACTTCACAACCAACACATTTCACTCCCTTTCCACGTCCCTCAACCTCTCGACCGCACAAACAAGGCATTTCATAGAACAGTAAATACAAATCGAAATATTATTTATTTTGTATATAAGTAGGTAATTATATCGACAACAGATTAAATTTCAAAGCTCAGGCAAGTTGAATAATGAGTGTGTATCCCACAACTGTAAGTCGACGACGATGCTCACAGTCCTCTTGAACCTCGTTAATCCGCATCCCAGGCACTTCATTTAATTGGTGCTATGTAGGTATCCGTAATGATATAGAAATACCAAATAAGTAATCTAAAAGCAATAATAATGGCTGATTTACAATGACGCGTTCGCGTTCGCGATGCGTACGTTACATTTAACAAGCGCTACGGCCGCGTCAAGATAAATCGAGCAAAAAAATTCAAACTTTTTTCAACACAAGATGGCCACATACCTAAATTGAAATCGAAATGTCAAAACGCACGCAAAAGTTGAATAATCTCTACTTTCGCGTTGCAGCCGCTTACGTTACGTTGGTTTGTGTACCTACTAATGGATGCAAAATCGTAACATAATGCTCAACGCGTCATTGTAAACACTAAACAGATATTCCTATGCCTGAACTTTTGCGTTGACAGGCAAATAAATAAATTAATTATTTTTAATCAAAATACGTCCTCGTCGTCGTCTAAATCAAATGATTGTTTTGATTTTGACATTTCATTTTTTTGATATTTACTATCTGTCGCTCTAAATTTTAATCTAGTTGCTCTCGTCTCGCAAGATAAAAGGATGATAGCCGCCGTAGAAATTGATTTTTGTTTTCAAGGCTAGATGTCGCGGACGCCAGTACTAATGTGGGGATTCATCTGTCATTGACACTCACTCTTGTAGAAATCTGAAAACGAGTGAGAGAGAAGAAATTCAAATTAACGAGTGTTGGAAGACGAACCAAAAAAGAAGCAGATAGAAAAAGTTAGTTGCTGTGCGCGGTACAAAATCCATTTTCTTCTTAAAATTCATTATTATAAATTAACTTAAAAGTATATATTAAAGTAAAGAGATTTAACTAATTGTTTATAAAATAAATAGTATTTGTGTTTCATTTCTTGTGGAAAACGTAGTGTGAAAATACCTACAAATGGTGACCCCGACGTGATAGCCAGCAAAGCACGACGTGAGCAGCCCCAAGAAATAGGCGACAAGAAAAAAACATATCGCATACCAACATTATCAACCAGGATTTTTTCACGTGAATCAACTTATACAATTATTTATTTACAAATAAATATTCTACTGCTCAAACATAAAGTACGTACATTTAATTACTGCAATATGCCCAATGAATTGCAACCCACCCAAGTTTTGGCGTCACGTATTGCAAAATTGCCAGCGTTCTGGAAAGATGACGTAGAATTATGGCTAACGCAAGTCGAAGCATCTATTGGAATTGCACAAATCACGCAAGACCAGACAAAATTTCAGTACATAGTTGCAAACGCTGACCCAGCCATTTTACCTCATATTGCCGATTTAATTAAGGCGCCACCGGCAACAGAAAAGTATAATGCTCTCAAAAACAGAATTCTTACTGTTTTCGCTGAGGCTGAAGAGTCAAAACTTCGCCGACTCTTAAAAGGCACAGCGCTGAATGAGCAGAAACCATCACATTTACTACAAGTGATGAAAAACGCCGCTGGCGATCAATGCCATGATAACATTATCAAGTCACTTTTCCTCGAACAAATGCCCGACCAGGTCCGTGCAATTTTGAAAGCAAATTCTGACCAAAACATTGATAAACTGGCTGCCTTAGCTGATAAATTAGTTGATTTACAAAGACCTTATCATATTTATGCCGTTCGTCGTGATGAGCCAGCATCGATGGAAGCCTCAATATGTGCTCTGAATCAACAGATCAAAGACCTAAGCGCACAAGTGAAACAAATTCAGTCTAGGTCTCGAAGCCGTTCACATAATCGTCCGTACCAACAGAAGCGTGAAAAGAACAACTACAGCGATGGTAGTCGAGCAACAAACATCTGTTATTTCCATAAAAGATTTAAAGCTGCCGCTCGAAACTGCAAGGCTCCCTGCTCATGGGGCAATAAATCAAAGGCCTCGGAAAACTAAACATACCGTCTTGCATCGAGGCGGTGTATGATGGTCTCCGACACAACCAAAGCCACCTTACAATTTTCGACAACACAACGGGTATCAAATTTCTAATTGATACCGGCGCTGAGATTTCTTTATTGCCATCGTCTTTCGCCAAATCTAAATCTGAATCCGACATTAAACTATTCGCTGCCAATAATTCAAAAATTTCAACCTACGGAACGAAAAGGCTGAAATTAGATTTGGGTCTTCGTCGTCCAATCGACTGGATTTTTTGTATAGCGGACGTGCCTTACGCATTAGTGGGAGCTGATCTGTTATCACACCATGGACTCCTTGTGGATCTCAAAAGGCAACTGCTTATCGATAGTTTAACCAAATTAACATCTAAAGGTCACGTAAGCCCAGTTCAAGTTTTGAAAGTCTCGACTATTCAGGAATCTTCTCAGTTTGCAAATTTACTGAAAGATTTTCCTGAGATCACTGGCGTTGCCCAGAACCGCCCATTGACCAATCAGCGGGTTGCACACCACATTCCAACAACCGGCAAGCCAGTATACGAACGAGCACGAAGGTTAAATTCAGAGAAATACAACGCCGCAAAAAGTGAAATAGAGTATCTTATGAAACTAGGTTGGGTTCGACCGTCAAATAGCCCATGGGCTAGCCCAATCCATTTAGTAAAAAAGAAAACTGGTGACTGGCGTGTCTGTGGTGACTACAGACGCCTAAACTCCATCACTATTCCTGATAGATACTCAACTCCGCATTCCCAGGATTTTACGAACAACTTATCTGGCAGAAGTATCTTTTCCACCTTGGATTTGACCAGGGCGTACCAAAAAATTCCTGTTTCAGAGGAGGACATTCCTAAGACTGCTCTAATAACAGCTTTCGGGTTATATGAAAGTTTAGTAATGCAGTTTGGTCTTCGAGGAGCAGCACAAACATTTCAGAGATACGTCGATGATATCATGAGAGGTCTAAATCTAAAAATTGTTTTCCAACGTCTCAAGGAACATGGTTTGACACTTAACGTTGAAAAGTGCACTTTTGGAACTTCCCAAGTCAAGTTTCTGGGCTACCTTATCTCCAGCAAGGGTATTTCTCCACTGCCAGAAAAGGTTCAAGCTATCAGAGAGTTCCCCAAACCAAAGACAGTAGTTGAGTTACGACGTTTTTTGGGGATGATAAATTTTTATCATCGTTGTCTTCCTCAAGCAGCAACAATGCAAGCTCCACTCAACAAGTTCCTGGTCAACTCTAAAAAGAACGACACCACACCCATCAGCTGGGATTCCGAAGCGGAAAAAGCTTTTCAGCAGTGCAAGGACGAACTTTCCAACACTACTCTCCTGGCTCACCCAAATCCTAATGCAGAACTCCGATTAGTTACCGATGCCTCGAACCTAGCCATCATGGGAGGTGCTTTGGAACAACGTTTGCCTAACTTGACATGGGAACCCTTATCATTCTTTTCCCGGAAATTCTCACCATCTCAACAAAAATTCAGTACCTACGACAGAGAACTAACAGCTATTTACGAAAGCATCAAATACTTTAGACATTCTCTGGAAGCATGTGAGTTCTCAATCCATACTGACCACAAACCACTTGTCTATGCCTTTATGCAACTTTCTGATAAGGCATCTCCAACACATTAACGACAACTCGATTATATTTCGCAATTTTCAACGAAAATAATTCATATCAATGGAGCAGATAACGTGGTAGCAGATGCACTGTCGAGAGTAGACGCTCTTCACATGCCAACATCTTTCGATTACGTAGAACTTTCCACTAAACAACTTGAAGACGATGAACTTAAAGAGTTGCTCAAATCAAAAACTACTTCATGCAAATTCACCAAAATGCTTGTGGGAACCGACAAGACTCCACTCGTTTTGGAAACATCAACTGAAAACTGTCGACCTTACCTTCCTGCGTTTTTTAGGCAACAAACATTCGATACTTTCCATCGTATGTCTCATCCTAGCGGTAAAGCCACACTTCGAATTATCCAACAACCATATTTTTGGCCCAATATGAAACGCGACATCATCAACTTGGCTCGCCTATGTACTGACTGTCAACAATCGAAAATAAGTCGTCATGTTCAAAAATTACCAGAAGTCATTCCACCACCTGACGGCCGTTTTGACCACGTGCATATAGATATCATTGGACCCATGCCAGTTAGTCAAGGATTTAGTTACTGCGTTACATTCATCGATAGATTTTCGAGATGGGCTGAAGCATTCCCCATCAAAGAACAAACCGCGGATATAGTTGCAAAAACATTTTACACTGGATGGATTTGCAGATTCGGTACACCCAAGGTCATAACAACTGATCAAGGTTCACAATTTGAATCAACCTTGTTTAAGGCACTCCTAAGCTTCACGAACGAACGTCGCAGAACAACAGCATATCATCCAGCTTCGAATGGTCTAATTGAACGATGGCATCGTTCGCTAAAGTCAGCTATAATGTGCCACAATTCCAGATTCAATTGGGTCGACACACTTCCAACCGTGTTATTTGGTCTTCGAACTTGTATTCGCGAAGGACTAAAATCATCACCCGCAGAATACCTCTACGGTATACCTCTTCGAGTCCCAGGCGAATTCTTTGCTCATAATGATTTTTCACCGAATCCTCAACTTTTTCTTGAAGAGTTCAGAGAACAGATGAGAGAGCTTAAACCGGTCCCAACTACTCACAACTATAAACGAAAACCATTTTATTACAAGGACCTTGCATCCTGCTCGCATGTATTCATACGCAGTGAGAACACACATTCGCTAGAAAGACCTTACACTGGACCTTTTCAAATTATTAATCGTATTTCTGACAGAGTATTCCAGATCAACCAGAATGGTAAAATCATTAACGTTTCCATTGAAAGACTCAAACCAGCTTATTTGGAACGCGTTTATCTTAACCAAACCGCCGAGAACCAGTCAAGTCTGCCAAGCAACTCTGAAAACAGTCAACAAACTGCTTCGACGTCTCAAAAACTCAAGAATACACAGTCAACACAAAGTCATACACCAATTCACATGAGAGAGCACGACTATTCAATTCCAAGCAATCTTCAGACTCATCCAGACACTACACGATTAAACTTGCCAGATCCAACTTCTGGAATATCAATATTTCAACCGATTAAGACTTATATTAATAAAAATAAAAAAACTGTCCGATTTAAAGTAAAGTAAATTATTTTTGTTTGTTTATTTATCATAGCATACTGTTTGTTTTTTTTTTTAAATAACTTGTTTCTTAAACTATTCTGATCAATTTTTGTTAAATTATCTTGTGTTTTAAAAATTAAAGTATTTCCGTAAAAATGTAACTCTCGACTGTAAATTTTTTTTTTCTTGAAAAATATTTAATCGAATATTTCACATTCTTAGGGGGGAGTACTGTGGGGATTCATCTGTCATTGACACTCACTCTTGTAGAAATCTGAAAACGAGTGAGAGAGAAGAAATTCAAATTAACGAGTGTTGGAAGACGAACCAAAAAAGAAGCAGATAGAAAAAGTTAGTTGCTGTGTGCGGTACAAAATCCATTTTCTTCTTAAAATTCATTATTATAAATTAACTTAAAAGTATATATTAAAGTAAAGAGATTTAACTAATTTGTTATAAAATAAATAGTATTTGTGTTTCATTTCTTGTGGAAAACGTAGTGTGAAAATACCTACACTAAAAAGTATTTGGTTTACACGCACGATGCTCGTCCTTGCTAACTGTGGATATGAGGAGCGGGGTTTACATGCTGGCTCCACCTGCCATGAACGATGCCAAGACTATGAACATGTCTAATAAAAATCCAATGGAGCCTGAAAAATCCATGTCTTGTCGACGACATGTCGAAGAAAACCAACTTTTGAACAAGACATGAACGCTGTTCAAAGCTTGCCATGAGATTTGACGTCTCACGTGCGTGTGAGTTTTTATCAGGTTTTCCTTGTATCTAGAGGTAGCTTGATATTAAAAAAGGCCTTTCTACTGTTATCTGGAGTCTAAAGGGCGAGTATTATTGCAAAAGATAGAAGTAGTGGTGAGAGGGAAATGAAACGACATGACATGAACTGCCCAGCGAGAAAAAATCTGCTGATTGTTGATTGGATTGTGGTTGTGATGTTGGGCATCTGTATGTCCTGTGGAGTCGGGGTGTAAGGTAGAACTAGAATAGGTGGAAGCTGTCGGAAGTTTATGTCAAAACCGACCGAAAAGTAGCTTCCCGAAACGTCAATTTCATAAGTGGCCCATAATGCACTTAAGTGGTTGGAAGTGAACAAAAAATAAATAATTGTTTATTCAATGTTTATTTTCTCATTATACTTATTCACAGCGCAGAGTGATAGCTTTTAATTATTTATTTTGCAAAACCACTAAAATTCTATCTGATATAAATTAATTAAAAGAAAATTGTTTTGACTTCTCTCATTCATTCGTCAAACAGACAAAAAAAGTTGAAAACTTTGCACCAAGCGCCAAGTTCTTGTTAGTTTGCTTCCACCATTTTGATTTTGCATTCGCCCACTTACGAAAGAGCGGTCGTTGAGCGCTCTCACTTCCGACGGCAAAAGTTAACGAAAACTAAACGAAAAGTTCCACTTCGCAATTATGTGCGCGTCATATAAATTTCTTGTTTTCGCTCGGTTTCGTACGACCACTTAAGTTGGCTTCCGACTATTCTAGTTCTACCTTTAGTTTTTGACAGCAAAACTGGGGAAATTCTCTGAGCCCTCAGAAATATAAACGGGACAATTGAAATCAATAATAGAGTATCTTTTGTTTCAATTATTTTTTTTGTCGTAATCAAAGATTAAAGTGACTTTTGACCATTGAAAAGTTTAATAGTGTCAAAAGTGAATAGAATATAATTTTATTCAATATATATATTATTATATGCATCATCATCATCGTGTCCTGTAACCCCGGCTGGGGCATAGGGCGTCAACAAAACGTCTCCATCCTTCACGGTCTGCTGCAAGGTACTTTAGCTGTGGCCACGTCTTTCTCTGGGATTCTGCTTCCGCTAAGACAGTTGATTTCCATGTTGTTCTTGGTCTTCCAACCCGCCGTGCACCCTGAGGATTCCATTCAAAGGACTGCTTTGCAATTTCATCGTTTGGTTTCCTCAGTGTGTGACCAATCCAACGCCATTTACGCTTTCTTATGTCGACGTCCAGCCGCTCTTGACTTGTCCTGCGCCACAATTCCTCATTTGATATTATTTGTGGCCAGCGAATTTTTAGGATGTGGCGAAGACAGCGATTCACAAAAGCCTGCATTTTCTTCGAAATAGTAGACGTGACTTTCCAGGTTTCACAAGCATATAACAGCACGGATTTGACATTGGATTCGAAGAATCTCAACTTAGTGCGTAAGGAGATTTGACTGGATTTCCAAATTGGGGACAGGGTACCGAAGGCAGCACGAGCTTTATTCATTCTATTTTTAACGTCCAGATCCGTACCACCGTTTGCAGAAACAATACTGCCAAGGTAGTTGAACTGTTCCACTACTTCAACTGGAGTCTCCTGTAGAATAATACGCTGCTGTGTGGAGCGGCCTGTGAGCATTATTTTTGTCTTTTTGCTGTTAATTCTTAGACCACTCGACTCTCCCTTCACTTGCAGTGCTTGGCACATCCCGTTCAGCCCACTGATGTTATTTGCCAGTAGACATATGTCATCGGCATAGTCTAAATGACTGAGCCTTTCGAACGGTCTCCATTGAATGCCCTGTCGCTCAGCTGTACCAACACTGGCCGTCAATACGTCGTCCATCGCCAGCAGGAAGAGAATTGGCGATAAAACATCCCCTTGTCTCACACCCTGTTGCACTACGAAGGAGTCGGATAGCTGCCCATTGTGCAAAACAAAACACCTTGCGTTGTTGTAGGACTCTTTAATAATGGCAACAATTTTTGGTGGAATTCCTCTACCAAGCAACGATCTCCATATACATTCTCGGTTAACTCGATCAAAGGCCTTCTCAAAATCCACGAACATGAGGTAAAGCGGTGATTGAAATTCCATCGACTGCTCGAGGACGATACGCAGGGTGTTGATATGGTCGACACACGATCGACCACTGCGGAAGCCAGCTTGATGCCTCTTGAGTGTAGACTCGATTCTATCCTTTATTCGTTCGAGAATGATGGTTGCCATTAGTTTTCTTCCAATCCCTGGGATAGCATTCGTTTTCCCAAATGCTTTGTATCAACGGATGTAAAATACTAGCCGCTGTTACGGGATCGGCTTTCAGGAATTCAGCTGGTATTCCGTCCAGTCCAGCTGCCTTGTTGTTTTTGAGGAGATTTATTGATGTAAGGATTTCGGGTTCTGACGGGGGTTCGATGTCAATACCCCTATAGGACCTGCGCATCTCGTTTAGTTGGGGCACTTCAGCACTCTGCTCAACTGAATCCTCATTTAGCAGGGCACAAAAATGGTCCTTCCATCTACGAAGCTGATCCTCAATTGATACCAAAAGTGTGCCATCCACATCCATTACAGGATGATTGGTGTTGCTTTTTTTCCCGATCACATCTTTGGCTATTTGGTACAATTCCCGGATATCTCCTCTTCTTGCAGCGCTTTCCGCATGATCTGCGAGCCCATCTAACCTCACCCTCTTGTCACGTCTCACACAGCGGTAGACCATCTTATGTGCAATGCGGTACTCTCTTCGCAAGTCAGCCTTTCGTTGAATATCTGCTTCGGCATTTATTTGGACTTTCAACGATTTGCAAAGTTCGATCTTATCCCAGGTGTCTTGGGATATCCAAGAGTCTCTACGTCTCGTTTGCTTGGGTACAGTTTCGGATCCAGCCTCCATAAAAACACTTTTAATTTCACCCCACATCTCATCAATTGTTTAATGCTGGATTTCATTTAATGACGAGGCTCTGTCGTTAAGGGTGGTGACATAGTTTCGACATATGTTGGGGTCATTCAAAGCATTAGTAATGAATTTTGAGCTCCTTGCTGCATCCTGCGCTGGTTTTTGTACGGCAGCGGTTCGTAATTTGAGACTCATCAGAACCAAATGGTGGTCGCTTCCCACATCGGCATTTCTTATACTCCGGACATCACACATAGACTTCCTCCATCGCTGCTGAATCATGATATGATCAATTTGGTTTTCGGTTTGACCATCCGGATGCACCCAGGTAATTTTGTTGCACGTCTTATGCTTAGATACAGTCCCACAAGACGATTCGCGTTACAAAAATCGACAAGCAAGTCACCATTTTCATTCCGTGACCCCAAGCCATTTTTTCCCATCACGCGTTCCAGTCCGTAATTGTCTGAACCGACTTGGGCATTAAGGTCTCCCATAACGACTATGATGTCGGCTCTCAGAACACTACTGTAAACCGAGTTAAGATGAGTGTAGAACGCGGTTTTGTCTTCCTCTGTCGCTTCATTTGTGGGGGCGTAGCACTGAATAGTTGTGACGTTACCATTGTATATCCAATCTATAGTATTCTCATGAAACACGATTTTGTAGGTAGACATTTGGTCGATAGGTTCGCTGTGATCGCCTTACCGAGATCCCTTAACAAAAATTAGTATTACATTTGGACGCATAGATGGCCACGAGCTTTTTTTCTTCATGAGAATACTATAGAATTTATATACAATGACGTTACGAATTATATGCATATGATAATGAAATTGTTGTTTTCTTATTGCAATTCCTATCGATGAATAGCAATTTTTGAGAAAAGCACACCCACACATACCTACCAAAAACTGGACATTTACCAACACATACACCAAGTCACTGCGGAAATATCTGGCGACTAATCTGACATTTCATTTCACTCGCTCACTCATTTCACTCGCTAGCTGAATCGATTTTTGACGAAAAGTGACTCATCTCACTCACTCCCTGCGGTTTCGAATTAGCTTAATCTCGGCACAGAATTTCCACCACTGAAAGCCACTTTTTAACTTATTCTAGAGACATCTGGATTTAAAAATGTTATTATTATTCAGTGGTGGTTTGTGAATTTGATAAAGACGTCTTTATATCGTACTTACGAGATTAACTGGTTTTTGGAGAAAATATTTGAATTTTTATATTTTTCGTCGTTTTTTATTTTCGTTTGAAATTCAAAGTTGTAGTACTCCTAATAATAGAATATGAAGAAAATTTGAAAATAAATTCTTCTGTGCATATTTTTAACCCCTACTATCCCAAAAGAGTTCAAGTGGTTGTTTTAAGGAGTCTTCTAGACGTGCACACGCTTTTATGTACATAGGATTTTTCGTTGGACATATGTATGTACATAATCATTTATGTAAGTCAACAAATGCTCTTTTTGGGTTCTGCTGAATTTACACGATTGGCATTTATTGCCAGAATCGAGAACGAGATTGTGAAAAAATGTGTGTTTATAGTCTAGTCAACGAAGACACAATATTAAAAAATAAATGCAATAAATTATACTCTCCGGGTTATTATTTTATGTGGTAGCTGTGACCCCCAGGTATAACATAATAAAAGTCCCCAGCCCAGGAATATTTTGAAAACTAAGCGTATTAGCGGAAAAGTGTGCACTACAAAATGAAAGAATATTAAATTTCCTACAAAAAAAGTTTTATTCATATTTTCGGTAGGATCAAGGTTAAGAAACATACGGGGAATAGAAATTTCAATGTTCAATGTTTTTTGATCAATTTACCCAGAAATAACGGAAAAAGTAAAAACATATTGATTCATGGTCATTCTAGTGATGTCATGAGAGCAAGTTGGGGTGTGAGGGAGGCGGTTGTGTTAAGAATTTCCTTATTTAATTTTGTTCATACAGTGCTTATTTTCATATTAGGAACACTGTTTCTTCAATGGTTAGAAGTACACAGGATGTTTTAAAGTTATTGGCTAATACTCTATGAAATAATTTAAGGACACATCCTAAGAATAAAATTATATAGGAGGGGGGTGTATTTCCCCATCCTTTTCATACGGGACGGATATATTCCCAAAACATTAACTTGAAATAGATAAACAGCTGTTCAGAAACAACGGAAATGTTTACAATACTGTGCTATACCTTTTTCAAAAGCTTAAAACGATTTTCTTTTTTGTATAGTACCTAAATGAAGTTAAGAATTTCTGAAAAACTAAAATTGAAAAATTATATTAAGTGATTTTTTATTTTACGTTATAAAGTGGTTAATTGTCTTTCATTATTAAAAGTTTGTTACTAGCCTTAAGTTGAATGCTGAAAACCAGACAGTTGTAGGGTTATTTGCTTTTGAGAAAATTGAAAATTATGAAAACTACTTTTTGTTAAAAATCATTTTTGTTGGGTAAGTAGTATATTCAACTAAAGGAAACAATATTATATACAAAAAAAAGTCAATTTAATTTTCTAAAAAAATGTATTACTTAATTTCTTTCGAGAAGCACTTAGTACTTATTACCAAACAATAATGATTTTAAAAAAAAAGTAGTTTTCAATTTTCCCAAAAACAAAAAACACTACAAATGTCTGGTTTTCAGCATTCATCTTAATACTACATTTTCATTAGAGCGGAAATGAGGTAAGTTCGCAAATCGCAGAAAAAGTGTTTTCATTTGCAATGTGGTAATTTCGTTTGACAGCTCATTTCATTTTTGAGTTTAAACTGGCTGTTAAACACTTTTTGTTGTTGTTTTTTTTGTCTCCTTGCATTGCGCTTTGACATTTTCATACAAAACCTTTTCAGAGCTTTTCAAACTGTGGCTGATTGGGTGTGTTCGTTAGGTTAAGACGTAATTTCCAACCTAATTTCGTGCAAATTTGGTTGAAATTATCTCATTTCGAAGTGTGAATTTGTATGGGAAATGAGATGATTTCGTATCGAATTTGGAAATTTTCAACGAAATTACCTCATTTGGCCTAATGAAAACGTAGTATAAGGCTTGTAACATAAAATAAAAAATCACTCAACAAAATTTTTCAATTTTAATTTTTATTAGTTTTGAGTTTTCAAACGAATTTTTAAGAAATTCTTAATTTCATTTACTATACAAAAAAGAATTCGTTTTAAAGCCCGTATGACGTACAATTTCTTATTCAAACTTTGATAGGTGTGAGTGGGTACGCCCTATATCCATAAATGTAAAAATGTCACAAAAAATCTAAAAAAAATGTGATTTTCAAATTAAATTTGTCAGGTTCTGGCAGCTTTTCTTCATATTTCAGATTTAAAAACGAAAAATTATTTCAAGGTACACTCAGTTACAAAAGTAGATATACACTGGACCCTTGAGAACACTAGGATATGATGTATATTTTCTTTTGGGACACATTGTAAATGTGAAATTTAATTTAGAGAAATGCTATCCCTTTCTTAAAAACTCTTCTTATCCCTTTTTGGCTCTGCTGACACTTTGATAGATTAAATGAGAAATACAATGAAGAAAAAATGTAGTGTCATACGGGCTTAAGCTTTTGAAAAGCTTTAGAAAAAGCACAGTATTGTAAGCATTTCCGATGTTTCTGGGCAGCTATTTATCTATATATATTAGGGGAATTTATCCCTCCCGTATGAAAAGGAGTCGGAAATACACCACCCTCCTATATAATTTTATTCTTAAGATATGTCTTCTTACCATTGAAGAAACAGTGTTTGAGTGTTTAATTCGGCCTGGCAGACTGCTTAAGAAAATCGTTTTTCACTTAGAATTTTGTAAACGGTCCGGTAGAGTGAACTATACACTCAAATGGTCTCAAATTCCGTGATATGTGATCAGAGGAGCTTATATAGGGAGGGGTGAAAACCAACATTTACCCCCCCCCCCCCTCCTTTTTAAAGCTCGTGGCCCTGGACTGGGGACTTTTAGTATGTTAAACTTGGGGGTCACCCTTACCACGTAAAATAATAACCCGGAAAGCATGATTTATTGTATCTATTTTTCCTCCGTTGACTATACTATTAATGTTGGCAATATTGATGTTTTGTTTGTTTTAAGCACATATAACACAAATTCTGTGCAGACAGACAAAATTTTCCGCCGAGCTGATGAAACGATACAAAATGCCTCTAGTACCTAGTCTAGCTCAATAGGTATGTAAAACAGGTAATTTTGTCTTTTTGAAAAACTATGATTTTTGAATCGATTTGGAGTCTTTTGTAGCACTGGTATTGAAGTAAGACCGCACTGGACGAAACTGAACTTCAACAGAACTGTTGAAGTGTAGCTTTGTCGCGGTCTGAAGTTCGGTTCAGTTCCGTTGCCGCAAGTGCGTTAAAGCAAACTTCAGGAAACGTTGTGTTTGGTTATGTTTTTTCTGTGCCAGGGGGAAGTAGAACCTGCATTTAAGGAAAAGGAGATTTGGCATAATTGTATGAGTTACGTCCCTCCCATCGCTGTACGCTTTATGACCTACATATATATCATTGGAAAGGTCGCAATGAGTACTATTTTTGTTTGTACAGGCATAAGTCTGTATCTCATGCAGGGAAAGTTAAATTGCCCATAATAGCTGTTGCACTGCACTATAACTCCTTCCGTGCACAAGTTGCGTCCCAAGTCCCAAGTGTTGTAACACCTTCTGACCTATATCATTGGAAAGGTTCAATGAGTTTTATTTTTTTTTGTTATTATAAACATAAATCTGTATCTCATACAGGGAAAGTGTTATATCCCAAAACTGTTATAGGTGTTATAGCGCGTTGCAACAGTTATTGGACTATAGAGCACTCATTGAGACTTTTCCAATGGTGTATGTAGGTCAGAAAGTGTTGAAGGGACTTAAGTGGTCGGAAGAAAACAAGCGAATACATGGAAAGCAAACTACGCGTTTATAATTGCGTTTCGTCTACTTTGATTACGGAAGTGAGGTGCGCTGTGTATACTGTTTTCAATCATAGTAACGTGTTGTTTTTGATATTTCTTCGTCGTCCACACAAAATAATTTGTCTGAGGCATGAACGCAAAAGAATTCAAAAACTTCAAAGAATGCAAAAGACTAAAAGAATGCAAGAAATTGAAAGGTTGCAAAAGAAATCAAAAGTCTTCAAAAGACTGCAATCAGTTGATGGTGACAAAAGATTGGAAACAAAATAAAGATAAAAATAAAAATAATTTTCAAGATTTCAATCTCTTACAACTCTGATATTTGGTCAATTACTACCTATTATTTGATGTGTTTCACTGTATGTAAATTAGCGATGGACCCAAAAAGATTGAAACAATTCGAAAATAGAAATCCATAACGACAAATAAGTAAGAAAAAGTGGTCCTTAGTAACCTTAAGACGGAAAGGAGTGAAACCTTCCGAAAACCAATGGAAAACGCCATTAAACAAAGAGGCAAGTGTGACCCACACCGGTATCTTTCCATTGGCGGCCTTCAAAATTAGATATACGATGTTAAAATGCTTTGAGAAAACCGCCTACTCAAATACTTTTAAAAAAAATTATCAGGGGTCTGTACCACCAAACTGCAAGTCTTGTTACAAGAAGTTATTTTTTTAAATGTTAGGCTTTGTATGGAGAAATTGGATTTACCTGTAAAACATAACTTCTTGTAGGTCGAGCCTAGTTTTGTGGTTCAAGCGCCAGAGGTCCACCTCTGTTATGTTTATGTGAAGTGAAGACCAAAGTTGGGCCCTTTGATGCTGTCTAGGATATAGGGTCTGGTCCTCCAGGTTGGGGGTCGTGCCGTCGGGGTGACTTCCCGGCCACGTAAAGCTAAGGCCCTAGACTGCTACAAAGCAGACATCACCGCCATCCAAGAAGTGCGATGGGATGGGCCGGGCAAAAGAAAACTGAAAGACTGCGATGTATACTACGGTGACTGTTACCGACCACAAGGGCAGCGTCTTTTTGGATGTGGATTTGTTGTTAGAGGCAGACTGAGGCAAGAGGTCTTGAGTTTCAATTATGTGAACGAACGCCTCACGACAATTCGCATCAAGGCTAAATTCGCCAACATCAGCCTGATATGCGCGCATGCCCCCACAGAGGAGAAAGATGACGACACCAAGGACGAGTTCTACGAGCTCCTGGACAAGACATATGAGCAATGCCCTAGCTATGACATTAAAATTGTCTTGGGTGATTTTAATGCCAAACTAGGAAGAGAAGACGTCTTTGGTGGCACAATCGGAAGATACAGCCTGCACGACACCACCTCCGATAACGGACTCAGGCTAATCGACTTTGCTGCGGGGCGAAACGTTGTGGTAGCTAGTACGCAGTTCCCGCATCTCGATATTCATAAGGGGACATGGCGAATTCCTGGTCAATCAACCGCCAACCAAATTGACCACATTGCGATCGACGCAAGGCACTCCTCCAGTATCAAGGATGTCCGAACGTTCCGAGGAGCCAACGTTGACTCGGACCCCTACCTCGTTGTAGCAAAGGTAATGCTACGGATATCCAGACCAAAGCCAAAACAGGGAAATACTGTCAGGAAGTTCAACGTCGGACGGCTACAGTCGCAAGAAATCGCCAGGTCCTTTTCCGATCGAGTCTCTCGCGCCCTCTTAACTAGTCCTTTGCCGCCAACTGCAAACATCGAGAACCAGTGGAAAAACTGCCAGGAAGCCATCAGAGATGCCGCCTCTGACGTGCTGGGCTTCGCACGACCACCACAGCGAAACCCCTGGTTCGACGAGGAATGCCGGCAAGTACATGCAGCCAAACAACAGGCATACAAAGCGGCACTGCATAGAAGGACCAGAGCTGCTCGCGAGCTCTACGAGCATAAGAGGAAAGAGGAACACAAGCTTCTTAGAAAGAAAAAGAAAGAGCATGAGAAGCGCGCGATCGAGGAATTAGAGGGATGCCACTGCAGGAATGAAGTTCGGAAGTTTTACCAAAAAGTAAAAAGAACCTCCCAAGGTTACAAACCCCGAACCGAAGCCTGCAAGGACGATCAGGGGAACATCGTGGTGGAATCGCAGTCGGTGCTGAGGATATGGAAAAATCATTTCTGCAAATTGTATAACGGCGATGACGAACCGAATTCCGCTACCATGCAAATTGCACCATTCAACCTGGACGACGTAGGCCAACAATTCCGTCCACCCGATCTTGACGAAGTGAGGATAGCCATATCTAAACTTAAGTCCAATAAAGCTGCTGGAGCTGATGGCCTTGCGGCTGAGCTATTCAAAGCGGCTGGCGATGAATTGGTTAGGAGTATGCACCAGCTCATCTGTAAAATATGGTCGGAAGAAAGCATGCCCGATGAATGGAACCTCAGTATTGTTTGCCCGATCCTCAAGAAAGGCGATCCTCTGGACTGCACCAACTACAGAGGCATCAGTCTTCTTAATATCGCCTACAAGATCTTCTCTGCCGTACTTTGTGAACGCCTGAAGCCATTCGTCAACAACCTGATAGGTCCATATCAGTGTGGCTTTAGGCCAGGGAAGTCCACCATCGACCAAATATTCGCACTACGGCAGATCTTGGAGAAAACCCAGGAGTTCCAAATCGATACCCACCACCTTTTTATCGATTTCAAGGCCGCGTATGACAGCATCTATAGAGACGAGCTATATAGAGCAATGTCTAGTTTTGGCATCCCTGCCAAACTCGTCCGTTTGTGCAGGATGACGATGGAGAATGCACGCTGCTCCATCAAGGTCGGCAAAGACCTCACCGACACCTTTGATGTCAAAAAAGGTTTTAGGCAAGGCGACGCGCTGTCATGCGACTTCTTCAACATCGTTCTTGAAAGAATAGTGCAAAACTCTCACGTCAACACCAGAGGCACAATCTTTCAAAAGTCCGTCCAATTACTCGCTAACGCTGACGACATTGACATAATCGGACGAACAAAGCGTGATGTCAGTGGTGCTTTTGTGAGCATTGAGAAGGAAGCCAAGAAGATGGGTTTAACGGTGAATGAAAGCAAAACAAAATATATGCTGTCCACAAGAAAGGACACCCAACACCGACGTCTCGGACAGAACGTCACTATAGACAGCTATAATTTTGAGGTAGTCAGAGACTTTGTCTACCTAGGATCCGCTATAAACTCAGCGAACGACACCAGCGCTGAGATCAAACGAAGAATTACTCTTGCCAATCGCTGTTTCTTTGGGCTAAGAAGGCAATTGAGAAGCAAAGCCCTCTCTCGAGCAACTAAACTGTCCCTGTATAAGACGCTTATCATCCCGGTCCTGATGTATGGTGCAGAGGCATGGACACACACTGCTAACAGTGGATGAGAACGCGTTAGGCTGTTTTGAGAGGAAAATTCTCCGGGTGATTTTTGGTCCCGTCTGCATAGATGGGGAATGGAGAAGAAGATACAACAACGAACTGTATGGGCTGTACAGCGACACCGACCTAGCCACAAAAGTGAAAAGCCAACGACTGAGATGGCTGGGTCATCTAGAGCGAATGGACACCAATGCTCCGGCCCGGAAAGTCTTTGAATCCAACCCCGTGGGACAACGCAGTAGAGGTGGACAGCGTAAAAGGTGGCGCACGCAAGTGGAAGAGGACCTCAACCAACTTGGCGTGCGAAACTGGAGACAGCTAGCTAGAAACCGAGCCGGCTGGAAGAAGCTTGTTGGTTGAGGCCCTGGTCCACCCCGGACTGTAGCGCCACCTTAAGTAAGTAAGTAAGTAAGTAAGATATTCGAAACGAAAAACATTTTTAAACAATCTTTTGCAGTTATTTTTAAGCACAGATATTTTTTTCTAAATTCTTATCAATTCTTCAATACATCATGTGTTTTAAAGGACACAAATTAAGCTAGCTCAGTAATATTTCCAACGAACCCAAAAGTGTCAACAAATAAGGCAGTATAAAAGTGGATAGTAGAGATAAAGTTTAGTTAAGTTTAAACTTAGGCGGGGGTGCGGCGTCGGACTTGGGTTTCATACAAAAGTGAGTATAGCGTTTTATTGGTGCTTGCATTGCTGCACTTGCTAAAACTTATAAAATATAATAAAACGCACCTTTTATGTAGGTATGACCAATTAAATTGAGTAGAAGTCGATGGCATTATTTGTCATCGATATATTCGAGACGCCATGAATATGTTACACTTTTTTATAGTTGCTGGAACCGCTAGTATTTTTGAAAACCCCTTCCAACTTTACGTCGTTCTGTAAAATAAAACCCATCAGAAATCGAAACCTATCTTTATTCGTTCTCAAGGTAATGGTGAACGAAAAAGAAAGAAGAAACGAACACACACAGACTAGGTATCTCTTTAAAAACTATGGATTCGGATTTCAGAGATCTCAAAAGTCTTAACGTGGTAGTTTGTCGAAATGTTCGATTCAATCAGACCAATTATAACAGCCTTCAATGGGGAGTTAATAGTTACCTGCAAGATCCTTAACTGAAAATTGAAATACCTTAAATATTTATAAACAAAAAACACATACAACGTTCTCAATTTTGGCTTGAGTAGGTACCTACATATTTTGTTTTGTTGTCTTTTTTTCTCATTAAGTTTGGGTAAAAAAAAACAATTCTGAGACTATTTGCTATTATTTTTAGATGCATTTTAAAAGATTCCTTCAACCTGAATTGTTCTTTGTCTTGTCATTGGGTTAAAATAAAAATCGCGAGTCAATAAACGATTAAAATAGTCGGAAGCCCCTGAAGGACGTCTTACAATAAAAATAAAAACGAATTTACTACTCTCGCGACACTGGAATTCAAAACGACTAAACACAAAAAATATACATTCATTATTAGTAGGTACGCACTAGCCTGAATTTTTAACAAATTAAATGTCTGTTACCTACAGCACCGCAAATTACGGGTTTGAGATTTGGCAACAATGAATTCTTTAAAATTTAGGCACGTTCAAAGTAACGATGTTCTGTGAACATTAAACAAAAGCAAATACGAGTTTTTTTGGCATGCAAATTGGTGGTGCTGTAGTGGGAAGGTTGCAGCAGCAACAGTGACCAAAATCGAGTTTGACAACTTGTACGCAACTCACATCACAGGTTAGGTAGGTACAATACACGCAGGAGATTCACAATCCACACCACATGTCATTTGTACAGAATCATCATGTGGGGCGAATGCAAAATTGGACTTTTACGTGACGTCGTGCCTTTTGCTTTTATTTGTCATACTAGGTAGTTCGCGCTAGGAATTTTGAAGACTATGTTGGAGTTGGTATACTATATGTATATACCTCAATCAACTCCAGTAATTACTAAATATACCTACCTGGACTAAAAACGAAGAAAAAACGTGCTTCTTCGTGACTAAAATTAAGTCTTTTACGTGCTGCATGCTATATAAAGTGCATGCATGAACAGATGAACACTATGTGGACAGTGGGGTGTAGAAATATGAGTGAAACATTTTCCCGCTTTTCAAGCTCTTAAATGGAATTTGTTTCTTTAGAAGGGAGAAAGCAGAAAGGGCATAGGAGGTAGATATAGACATGAAGACTTGCTATAGAAAAGTGAAGAATATTTTTCTTTCGTTCTTAAGCCTATTATAGTATGCTGCTGATGCGAATGAAACTTTTTTATGGCTACCAACAACCAACAATATAAATAAAGTAGAAATGCTATATTTGTAGGTATCTTGTCTAGGAATATTTATTAACTGTTTTGACATCAGAATAATGATTACTATCCCAAACATAAAATACATTATATGACTTATATACATTAGTTCAGTCTTCTTTTCTCACAAACTTATCCAACCAAAAATCTGGCATAAATGCTGCTTTAAAGTTTTCCAATTTATATTTTAAAGAGTTTCAAAGCCACTAGCCACTGATAACAAGCGGGTTTGGAGCAAAAACTAGCTCTCAAACTCAATGAATTGGCTATATGCAAGCTTTACACTTGCTCTAAATGCGCATATGGAGCTCTATCTCATATAAACGAGATAGAGCTCCATTTAAGATTTGCTCTGGAGGCGCTGTTAAACCATTTGAATAGCTTAAAATATTTCTTGTGGGTGGAATTTGGTATTTTACTTGTTTCTCTAAAAATTCAGTCATCATTTAGGTATGTAAAAGACTATAACTTTTTTTGGGATGGCTACGAAATCTCGCAAATTAAAATCTCGCTTTCGAAATAACGAAATCTCGAAATTACAAAATCCCGCTTTTCATAATTTGGCAAAAACAAAACCCCGCTTTTCATAATCTCGCAATAACGAAATCCCGCAAACTAAATCTCGATAATCAAAATCTCGCAAAATTTAATTGGATAACAACAAATACATTTTTTAATTTTTCAGCCGCTCGCCAGCCAAAAGAATCTTCTCTAACAAAGCCAAGAGCAAAAGAATCTTCTAGAACAGCAAAGCCAAGAACAACGGAATGAACAAAAGAATCTTCTCGAAAGATTCGATCAACAAAGCCAAGAGCAAAAGAATCTTCTAGAACAACAAAGTCAAGAACAAAAAAATCTTCGAAATCTACTCGAAGGTAAGTTAGAGGATTTTGACAACTGAATTATTGCCCTTGACGAGCGTGTCGACAAACAATTATCGACAATAGAAGCTAAGTTCGAGGATAAAATCGAATCCATTACAAAGGAATTAGATAAAGCAAAGAAAATGAAGGTTCGAGAAAGTTCTGGCGACTGTCCATAGAAAAAGGAGATGCATCCACCAACCTTCGATGGGCAAACTTCTTGGTCAATTTACAAGAAGCAGTTTGAGGCAGCCGCAGCAACAAATGGCTGGGATGAGGAAGACAAATGCATAGCTCTAACACTTGCCCTCAGGAGAGCTGCGGCTGAGCTGTTACAAAGCATTCCAGCAGATAAAAATGGCAACTTCAGTGCTCTCGTCCAGGCCATTGACAAACGTTTTGGAGATGGCCATATGCAAGAAGTTTTCCGCGTCCAACTCAATTCCAGAGTCCAGAAAAGAGGAGAAACTCTGCAACAACTCCAAGCAGACATCGAACGGTTGGCGCACCTGGCATATCCAGCTGCAGGAGATGAAATCATCAACCAATTTGCAACAGAAGCCTTTGTTCGTGCTGTATCTGACATTAACCTTCAGCGAGCAATTCGAACTGCTGGCAAACGCACGCTTCCTGAAGCACTAGCATTCGCCCTCACTATGGAAGCAGCAGAACAGGCTTCTCAAGGAGTCCATCGGGTAAGAGAAATAGAAATTGAGGAGTGCTCTTGCCACAGAACAGCTTTCCAAAGGAACCAACGCGATGGACCTGCTCGATGCTGGAATTGCAACAAAACCGGACATCTCCAACGCCAGTGCAGATTGCCACCGAGAAGATCTGCTTGTCAACATTGTGGAAGCAGAACTTTTAACAACAACAATGTCAAAACTCCTACTCGCCCCGTTTTTCAACCGGGAAACGAGTAAGAACCAACTTCGAGGGGCAGAAGCTGGTTTCTGGTATCGATGGCCCCAGAACCAGCATCCAGGTCTCACAGACGAAACGAAACAACAAAAGTCTGACTGTGGAGGCAACACTAAACGGCAAGAAGCAAGTGGCTACGATCGACACCGGTGCCACTGCCTCCATTGTTCGAAAGGACTTGGTGAATATGACATGGCTGCATAACACCAACACTTACCGTCTGAAAACAGCAACGGGAGAGGCAGCCAGAGTGTATGGGGAGGTTCGTCTTACAATCCGTTTGGCAGAACTTGAGTTTTCACATCTATTTCTGGTAGCAGATATATGTGACGAGTGCATCGTTGGAATCGACTTTATGAAAGAGCATGGAGTAATTCTCGATATCGGAAAGCAAGTTCTCAAATACCGAAATGTGGAGATTCCTATGGTGTATGGCAATGAAAATTCATCAACTCTGAGAACTGTCATAAAGGAAGATATTTGCCTGCCACCTTCTTCAGAAGTGTTCGTTTGGATAAAAATAAAGGGAGATTTGGGTAGCCATCGATACCTAATGGTGGAGCCAGAGTCTGAGCAGTCTTCTCAAAACATCATCCTAGGGAAGACCCTTGTGGCACCAAAGAACAACATGGTGCCCGTACGGATACTCAACATGAAACCGTATGAAGTCAAGCTTAAAAAACGAGAAGTTGTTGGAAAATGTGAATCCGTATCTGCAATAACTAAAATCACAGAAGTTGATACACAAGAATATGTGGACCCCAGGAAAGTGAACCCTATGAAGTCAAACATTCTCAAGTCTTCAAAATTAAGTGAATATCAGCTAAGTGTTGCTGGAAGCCTCCTTCACGAGTACGCTGATATACTATCTTCACCCAATGGGCAGTATGGTCGAACACAACTGGTGCAGCATCGAATCGACACAGGAGACGCGAGACCTATTCGACAACCAGAAAGACGTCTCCCATTAGCCAAACAAGCCGAAGTTGAAGAGATGATATCGAGCATAAAGAAAGATGGGCTAATAGAAAACTCTAAAAGTCCTTGGGCATCCCCAGTAGTTCTTGTCAAAAAGAAGGACGGAAGTACTCGATTTTGTGTGGACTATCGGAGGCTGAACGATGTGACAAAGAAAGACAGCTACCCTCTGCCAAGAATCAGCGATACTCTGGATGCGATGGAAGGAGCTGAATGGTTTTCAACATTGGACTTGAAGAGTGGCTACTGGCAGGTAGAAATCCATCCAGAATATCGAGAAAAGACGGCTTTCTCCACAGAAAATGGTCTGTGGCAATTTAAAGTGATGCCTTTCGGACTATGCAACGCTCCGGCAACATTTGAGCGTTTTATGGAGTGTGTTTTACAAGGACTTACTTGGAAATCTTGCCTAGTCTATTTGGACGATGTCGTTGTTTATGGTAAGACATTTGATGAGCATTGTGGAAACCTTAAGGCCGTGTTCCAGAGGCTTCGAGAAGCAAACTTGAAATTGAATCCAGACAAGTGCGAATTTTTCAAGTCTGAGGTAAAATACTTGGGACATATCATCTCTTCCCAAGGAGTGAAGACTGATCCTGAAAAAGTTGACACTATAAGGAATTGGCCAACACCACAGGATAAACATCAACTCCGAAGCTTTCTTGGTCTAGCCATGTACTATCGACGATTTGTGAAAGATTTTGCTGGAATCGCGAAAAGTTTGCACCAGTTAACAGAGAAAGGCAAACCATTCAAATGGTCAAGTGAGTGCGAGAAAAGCTTCCGGGAACTTAAGCAGTGCCTATGCAATACACCAGTTTTGGCCTATCCGACACCAGGGAAGCCTTTCATCATTGACGCTGACGCAAGTAACGTGGGAATTGGAGCCGTACTCTCACAAGTTCACGAAGGAGAAGAGAAGGTTGTCGCCTACTACAGCAAGGTACTCTCAAAGCCAGAAAGAAACTACTGTGTGACCAGAAGAGAACTTCTAGCTCTAATATTGGCTACAAAACACTTCCATAAGTACATCTATGGACAGAAGTTCCTTCTTAGAACAGACCATGGCGCACTTAATTGGCTTTTGAACTTCAAAAATCCAGAAGGTCAAGTGGCGAGGTGGATCGAGAGATTGCAGACATACGACTACCAGATCCAACATCGAAGAGGAAGGTTGCACTCAAATGCAGATGCCTTATCTCGGAGACCATGTAAACCGGACTGCAAGCACTGCACACGTCAGGAAAAGAAGGAAGTTGCTGCTATCCAGCGATTAAGAGCTGATCCCATTTATGGTTGGAGTAACGAAGAACTGAGGACTGCCCAACAAGAAGACTCCGATATTGAACCCATTCTTGCGTGGAAGGAACACCAAGAGAAACCAGAATGGGGTGACATCTCCGATAGAAGTCCAACTCTTAAAGCATATTGGGCACAATGGGTCTCGCTTCATGTACAAGAAGGTGTACTAAGATGTAAATGGGAGTCCACAGACGGCAAATCATATGTGATGCAGCTAGTCGTACCTCGTTCCAAAGTTAATGACATTCTTCAGGAGATGCATGATGGAGCTTCCGGAGGACATTTGGGTGTCAATAAGACACTGGAAAAGGTAAGGCAGCGATTCTACTGGCTACATGCAAGAGAAGATGTCGAAAAATGGTGCCGAAAATGTGATACTTGTGCTGCAAGCAAGGGACCAGGCAGAAAAGTCCAGAGTAGAATGCAGCAGTATAATGTGGGCACGCCTTTTGAGAGGATTGCAATAGACGTTGCAGGCCCTTTTCCAGAAACCAAAAACGGAAACCGATACATTCTGGTAGTAATGGACTACTTCAGCAAGTGGCCTGAGGCATTTGCCATCCCAAACCAGGAAACCAAAACAGTCGCGGATCAAACTGGGTAAGCAGGTTTGGTGTACCTATGGAACTCCATTCAGATCAAGGGAGGAACTTCGAGTCCAAAATTTTTCAGGAAGTTTGTACACTCCTTGGCATTAAAAAGACGAGGACAACACCGCTTCACCCACAATCTGATGGGATGGTTGAACGATTCAACCGGACACTTAAAGAGCACCTTTCCAAAGTTGTAAGCGACAACCAACGAGACTGGGATCGGCATATTCCATTATTCTTGATAGCCTATCGAAGTGCAGTACATAGCTCAACAGGACATACACCATCAGAAATCCTGCTCGGGACAACCATACGACTACCAAGCGAAATCAAATTTGGATGTTCTACAAGTGGGCCACAAGGAATAGACGACTACGTGGACAACCTCAAAGAAAAGCTAGTTGACATTCACGAAAGGACGAGGGCAAATATAAAGCTATCGAGTGATCGGATGAAAACAAGATATGACGCAAAAGCCACAGCGACAGGATTCCAAGTGGGAGACCGTGTGTGGTTTTATAATCCCCATCGTCGAAAGGTACTCTCACCGAAGCTTCAACAAAATTGGGAAGGCCCTTATACTGTTGCAACACGAATAAACGATGTCGTCTACCGCATTCAGAGAGGATTAAGAGGCAAGCTAAAAGTAGTTCACAGCGACCGTTTACATCATTATAATGGTAATGGAAGTGATGGATTTGCTCGGGACGATCAATCCTAAGAGGGGGGCATTGTAATAACTTTCCATATTTGAACTATAACGACTTCGAAACAAACGGACACAATAAAGCTTACGGTCGCAGTGCAAACATACCCTTATTAGCTATAATTATAGCAACTCTCAAACGAAGGAAGCGCCATCTGCCGGATTAAATCAGATTTGCCAGCAGTCAAATAAAAGCTTTTGGAAGGGAAATTATTGGGAAATTTCCCCTACGGAAAGCTCTGGAAGCAGAGACCAGAACGTTCTCCTTATTTCCAGAGTTTGGAAAACAAGTATAAAAGGCACATGTTTGAACGGCAGCGACACAGTTTGTTTTTAATCGTGAATGAATAAAGTTGGTTGTAATAAAAGTGAAAAGTAAAGTTGGTGAATTAATTTCAGTGGTGAATAATAAATCGTTTTGTAGTAAGAAAAGTAAAGTGCTTTTATTTTGTAAAATAAATAGGTGGAAGTTTTGAATAAAGTAAATAAGTTTTATTAACGAACCTGAGAAAATATTACAATATTTTGTTTTACTAAAGAAACAAGTTTTTTGTCACATTTTTTAATAAAAAAAAATGTTAACAATAAAAGTTGAAAAAAATGGTTCGTTTTCCAATTTGTATTTTCTATTAGCAGGATTTTTATTTTCCAGTGCAAAACTCACAACAATACAAATGCCAGTGCATTGTAGCGGGTTCATTTTGATTTAATAAGATTGGAGATTAAAAAATACCCTTAAATCATGTGTTAATATGTAGGGGAAGAGTGCGAACAGTGAGAAACTTTTTTTTCAAATTGATTTAGCTTTGGAACCTTTTAAGCAATCTTACAGAAACTTTGATAGTATTTTGAGACAAACTTTACCTTCATACGGACAAGGATTGAGAAACTTTATTGAAAAATATAATAGTTAAACTGTTATAAGCAAAATTGTGAGCAAAGTCAAATTGTCTCACTGTTCACCGAGGGTGCGAACACTGAGACACTGTAGGGCGAACAGTGAGACGATATAAACAAATTACAAAAAAAATTTACTTTAATTGTTTAATTTGTAACAAAAAACTACATTCAATCAAAGCCTTACATGTGTTAGTCACTTTTAAATAAAGAAATCAATACAAAATTTCAAACAAATGAATAACCTTGAACAAAACTTAAATTCTCTTCTGCTTGCTTGACAGTAAAATAATAAACACAAGAAAGAGAGTGGTATTTCCAAAATTTTAGTTCGAGATATGTCTCACTGTTCGCTTTTTGAAAATGTCTCACTGTTCGCCCCTTGTGATTTTTTCAGATTGTTTAATATTTATCCGATTGATTTGTTGCATTAAAAGATTATATAGCAACAAATTAGTAAAAAAAAACTTAGTTCATTTAATTGAATATTATAGAGTGTTAACACAAATTCAAAATACATTTAAGAAAGTACTTTTGTCACTTTTTTTGTATGACCACTCACCAAAAGCACATGCTCAGCTGGATGAAGTTTGCGATAGAAATATAGAATGCGGTATAGAAAAAAAAAATTATTTGTATAATTGGCATGTCTGTGTAAGCTTTCGGGGAAACACAATATGCATTGTCTCACTGTCTCACTGTTCGCACCCTTCCCCTACTTACAATAGTCGGAAAAATAATTTAAAAATAAATTTTTGTTCGCAATTTTCTTTATATCTTTTTAATTGCGATATAGGTGCATAGGTGCTTGCAAAAAAACCTACAGCCTAAACCACTGAAGCGATTTTCTTCAAATTTTGAACTTGAGTTTTTTTTGTAACTCTCCAGAGGGGAAATTGAATTTTTTTAGCTCAAAAAATAACGGTACTCGCCATACAACCGTTACGGAAAAGCTTATTTATCTCAAAAACGGCTCCAACAATTTTGATAAAAAAAATTAGTGTATTATTGTAGAAATGTTGTACCTTTTAGTAAGAAAAATAATCACCAAAAACATTTATTAACGGTACCTGCCATATAACAGTTTTTTGATTTTTGACTTTCTCATTGATTGCTCATCCGATTTCAATAAAATTTTTTGCACAAAAGCTTTGTAAGAATATAAGTAATACTGCATACCAAAATGTTTGAAAAAATTAATTTTGGATTTTTAAAAAAGATTCAATTTTTTTTTTTGAAAATTCAATATTTCAAAAATGGGTTGATGAATTGTTCTGAAATTTCAGTTTTAAATTTATATTAGTATATCCTCTAAATTGGAATACCAATTTTTTTTTGAAAAATATTACAAACATTTTATATATAAAAAATCAATTTTTAAGAAAACGGCTCCAACGATTTAAAATTTTTTTTGACATATATTCATTTTTTTTTCAAGTAATCAAATGGCATACTTTTTTTTTTGAGCACACAACTTGAACATAAGAGCAAGTACGTGCGATCCAGTCGTGCATTTTATTTTGTATTCATAGAAAAAGTCTAAAAAAATATATTATAATGGTATCAAAAAACACATACAAAAGTTTGATTCATAACTATAGTTTTGAAAAAAACAAACTGTATTCCAAAAACTTATGGGGGAAAAAGTATTTTGACAAAATTAAAAAGGCTCGCAAATATCGGTTAACTTTTTAGTACAGTCAGTGAGGATTGTGTTTTAGTACGCTTTTGGATGCAGAATTAAAGTCGGATTATCGTCCGGGCCTTAGCTTTTAATTTGTAAGCCAATGTATGCAACATTTCGAGATTAAAACTGGTTAGTGGCAACCCTTCTTTTGTCCCGCTGACAGTGTTGCCACCTTGGAAGCACTTTTTAAACGATAATTTGGGAAATGTACTAAAGCTCAACCCATCAGGTCAAATGACAGGTTTGCCCTCATATCGTGCACGCCCCTACTTATGCTAATTTGAAAATAATCAAACGCAAACAAAAAGCTATATACTTTCCCCACCAATTTAAAACCAAACATGGCGCAAGTGGATATAAATCGAAAATCGCAATTTGAACCTTTTGAAGGAGCACATGATATATTCAATAGCCCAGTTGTCGATTCTAGACTGATTCAAAAAAATGAAAATGTCTTCGATTTTCAATGCCACTAGCTTTTTAGTTAGAGTTTAATGAAATAATAATCCTGGCAAAATTTCAGCCCTTAAGGTCAATATTTAGAGGTCGCTCATCGCTACTTCCTATTTTCCATACAAATCGTATGGGAACTTTTTTTTTATTCCTTCCTTATTTTATAACTTAAGAAACGGTTATCATACAGAAATGATCAAGGTAGAATCTGAAAGAAGATTTGATGTTCTTTAAAAAAGGTCCTTACTTCTTATCTAATTAATGTACCCCTTCCAAAGTTATTCAAGGTCAGAGTGGTATTCGTGGTGAATTTAAAAGTTATTTGGATTCCGTGTTGAAAAAATCTGCTATAATACAAGGTGTTTTGCAAAAGTTGTAACAAAAGGCAAGTGCGTGTAAGTTGTACTCACACAAGAAAAAAATCATTATAGAGTGGGGGTCTATTTCCCCCATTAAGGCGGGAGGGGCAATTTCCTAAAAAAATGGTTTAAAAAGGAAAAAAATATTAAAAATCAACGGCAATATTTATAGTGTCATGCTATTACCTTTTTAAAGCCACCAATCCATTATTTAATTAACTTTTTAAATAAAGTTGTTTTTGTAAATATTTTTTGAAAAAATTAACTTCAAACTTAGATTTAAAAAATTAAAAAGTGATTTTATTTTTTAAATATCTTTTTGAAAAATTTTTCGGTATCAAGTACAATTTTTGTTTATGGATTTCAATACCTTCCTTAATTTTTAATCAGATGTTGAAAACCGCAGGCTAAAATGTTTTGTAGTTTCTGAGAAAATTGAAAATAACAAATACCAAGTTTCTTGTTATTTGACGCCCTGGAATTTAAATTGTTCCTTCCTACAAACACCCAATTTCCAGTAGTAGAAGTAGGTATTTTAATTTTCAATTTTCTCAGAAATTACAAAACATTTTAGCCTACGGTTTTCAGCATCTGATTAAAAATTAAGGAAGGTATTGAAATCCATAAACAAAAATTGTACTTGATACCGAAAAATTTTTCAAAAAGATATTTAAAAAATAAAATCACTTTTTAATTTTTTAAATCTAAGTTTGAAGTTAATTTTTTCAAAAAATATTTACAAAAACAACTTTATTTAAAAAGTTAATTAAATAATGGATTGGTGGCTTTAAAAAGGTAATAGCATGACACTATAAGTATTGCCGTTGATTTTTAATATTTTTTTCCTTTTTAAACCATTTTTTTAGGAAATTGCCCCTCCCGCCTTAATGGGGGAAATAGACCCCCACTCTATAATGATTTTTTTCTTGTGTGAGTACAACTTACACGCACTTGCCTTTTGTTACAACTTTTGCAAAACACCTTGTATTATAGCAGATTTTTTCAACATGGAATCCAAATAACTTTTAAATTCACCACGAATACCACTCTGACCTTGAATAACTTTGGAAGGAGTACATTAATATATAAGAAGTAAAGACCTTTTTTAAAGAACTTTAAATTTTCTTTCAGATTCTACCTTGATCATTATTGTATGATAACCGTTTTTAAAGTTATAAAATAAAGAAGCAATCAAAAAAAAGTTCCCATACAATTTGTATGGAAAACAAAAAGTATCGATGAGCGACCTCTAAATATTGACCTAAAGGGCTGAAATTTTGCCAGGCTTATTATTTCATTAAACTTTAACTAAAAAGTTAGTGGCATTGAAAATCGAAGACATTTTCATTTCTTTGAATCAGTCTATATATACATATATATATATGCTGGAGAGAGAAAAATCAAACAAAAATTTTAGAAGGAAAACAGAGGGGCAACACTTTAAATAGCCTAATACTATGTTCTCACCGGATGAAATTGCACAATATTGGAATATTTTCTGAAATCATCTTCGAAATTACAAAATTTCTCATATATTCGGGTAATTTCAAACCACACCTTAATTTCAATGAAATTGCATAAGAAATTGTATTTTGTACTAGTTTATTCCAGTGTTCCCATAGCATAAAGTAAAAAACAGATCTTATGAAACCTTGAGTAATAGGTGTGTTTTTGAACGTGGAATTTCTTGCAAACTTAATCAATTTTTCACAATTTGTTACAGTTTTACCAAGCTTGAGAAATATTTCAAGTTACCAAACAGGCATTATACTCGTACTTGTAAGTTTGTGTAACCTTTGAAATTAATAATACAAAGCTACCTACTAGAGGCAAGTTATGCATACGTAAAACAAATTATAGGCAAGACGAAAAAAGTGGGTCTAACAATTCAGTCTGACTGTCTGTCTGTCGGTTGAGTGACAGCCTTAATGGCTAGATCGATTCTCTTCAAACTTGGTTAATAGCGTTTTTTGATCATTCCACCACAAATTTTTTTTAGAACCAAAAATAACAGTAGGTACCTGCCATACAGTCTTTTAGCAATTTTACACAATCGTATTTTTCACAAAAACGGCTCCACAACTTTTCTTGAAAAAAAAATCAATTATTTACTTTCAGTAAGGGCTACTTTTGGGTAGGAGACCAAAGAACCTTTTTCTTTATTTTCGATTTTCTTCAAAACGATATGAATGACTTCAATAGGTAATTTTTTATACGGAAGCTTCCAAAAATTTTAAATATTATAGTGTACCAAAATTTAAAAAAAAAATTTTGGGTTTATAAAATATGTTTCAAAATTTGCTTTAAAAATCAAATATTTCGAAAACGATATGATCGACTTTTTTGAAGCTCGCTACTTAAGAGATTTTTAGTAATCTCTAAAATATTTTAAGAAAAAATTTTAAATTTATGAAAAACTAACGGTAGCTTCCATACAAAGTTAAAAACCGCAAAGAAAAATATTTTTTGTTCTCAAAAGCGACTCCTACGATTTTGATTAAACTTTTTCCATATACTAAAATTAGTACGATCTACTACCAAAAATTATAAAATCTTACACTTAGCAACTTAGAATAAAAAGATAAAAATACTTGTATTTTTGTTCCACGGTTTATAAGATTTTTTATTTTTAATAATTTGGCCGACGAGTTTCGTCTGGTTATGGTTACGATATCCTCAGGTCACACTGGGATGTCCTAACCAGACGAAACGCGCCTGAAAAATTATTAAAAATAAAAAGTTTTATAAGCCGTGGAACAAAAATACAAGTGTGTTTATCTTTATATTCTAAGATGTCATTGTTCCATCAAGTGCCTACAAAATGCTCTGTTGAGCTTATCAAAACTTAGCAACTGTTAGTAGTATGGATTTTTTTTTATTTTGAATTTTCTCATTATAAGCTGGAAGTCCACCATCGACCAAATATTCGCACTGCGGCAGATCTTGGAGAAAACCCAGGATACCCATCACCACCTTTTCATCGATTTCAAGGCCACGTATGACAGCATCTATAGAGACGAGCTATATAGAGCAAAAATGTGTAGTTTTGGCATCCTTGCCAAACCCGTCCGCTTGTGCAGAATGACGATGGAGAATGCACGCTGCTTCATTAAGGTCAGCAAAGACCTCACGACACCTTTGATGTAAAAAAAGGTTTTAGGCAAGTCGACGCGCTGTCATGCGACTGCTTCAACATCGTTCTTGAAAGAATAGTGCAAGACCCTCACGTCAATACTAGAGGCAGAATCTTTCAAAAGTCCCTCCAATAACTCGCTTACGCTAACGATATTGGTGCTTTTGTGAGTATTGAGAAGGAAGCCAAGAAGATGGGTTTAACGGTGAATGAAAGCAAAACGAAATATATGCTGTCAACAAGAAAGGACACCCAACACCGACGTCTCGGACAGAACGTCACTATAGACAGCTATAATTTTGAGGTGGTCAGAGACTTTGTCTACCTATGATCCGCTATAAACTCAGCGAACGACACCAGTGCTGAGATCAAACGAAGAATTACTCTGGCCAATCGCTGTTTCTTTGGGCTAAAAAGGCAATTGAGAAGCAAAGCCCTCTCTCGAGCAACTAAACTGTCCCTGTATAAGACGCTTATCATCCCGGTACTGATGTATGGTGCAGAGGCATGGACACTGTTAACGGTGGATGAGAACGCGTTAGGCTGTTTTGAGAGGAAAATTCTCCGGGTGATTTTTGGTCCCGTCTGCATAGATGGGGAATGGAGAAGAAGATACAACAACGAACTGTATGGGCTGTACAGCGACACCGACCTAGCCACAAAAGTGAAAAACCAACGACTGAGATAGCTGGGTCACCTAGAGCGAATGGACACTAATGAACCGGCCCCGAAAGTCTTTGAATCCAACCCCGTGGGACAGCCCAGTAGAGGTGGACAGCGTAAAAGGTGGCGCACGCAAGTGGAAGAGGACCTCAACCAACTTGGCGTGCGAAACTGGAGACAGCTAGCTAGAAACCGAGCCAGCTGGAAGAAACTTGTTGGTTGAGGTCCTGGTCCACCCCGGACTGTAGCGCCAGTAAGTAAGTATCTGATTTACATTAATTTTTATATACCAATATCAAATATGTAAGTTCAAATAATATTGCAAATCAAAATTTTCAAAAAAGAAATTTTTGAATTTTTAAAAAAAAGTTTCAAATTTCAATTTTTTTTTTGGAAATTCGGTATCTCAAGAACGGTTGATATTTTTGTTATTTTATTATACATGCACACTTAAGATTCGCATACCAAAAATTTTCCTTTAAAAAGTTTTAAGAATATGTAGGTATATAAAAAATAATTTCTTAGAAAACTGCTCCAACTATTTTTATTTTTTTTTTTGTCCACATAATCATATTCAATCAAGAATTAAGATGGCGTTCTTTTTTTCACCTCAAACTATCAAAAGAGTTGTTTCAGCTGGTTCGTATTCAACGCTTTTAAACACTTTTCTCTCATAACTTCCTTGTCTTTGTATACAATTTTCTTAAACCCAATGGCTCTTGAACATAAAAGCAAGATACTGTGTTCTAAACAACTTGAACATAAGAGCAAGTACGTACGATTCAGTGGTGCATTTTGTTTTCTAATGGCTTATTTTCAAGTTAATTTTTTTTATGAACGGTTTTGGCAAAAATTGTGTTCAATTTCAAACTTTTTTCATTTACAGCCGATTTAGGCCCATCCAAGGTGTCCTTTTTTCAACGATCACCCTAATATGAATGCATCCACTCCCAACATCTGATACCGACTCTAGTAATATCAATACCTTTTTTTAACGATCACCCTAATATATACATTAGGGTGGTCCTTAAATTGGACATTGTCTTGGATAGCCTTCATTCGATTCAAAACATTGAAAAACAATTTCCCTAATTTTTTCAGATTTTTATTTCACCCCCCTGGTCTCCCTTTTTTCACTTCAAGGTACAAATAATGCCTTAAGGGGTATAACACGCGAACTTATAGATAAGATTTAGACGAAAAAAAAAATTGTATCGGAGGGGGCGTCTGTTTCCCCCCGTTCAGACGGGAGGGGTAATTTTCTGAAAAATTGACCCAAAATAGAAAAAAATTATTAAAAAACAACGGGACCACTTACAATGGCATGCTATAGCTTTTTTTAAAGCCATGAATTCAGTCTCTAATATGTTCCCTAAATCAAGTTGTTATTGTAAATAGTTTCTGAAAAAATAATTTTCAAACTTATAAATACAAACAAAACTAATAATGTTGTACGTTTGAAAATTATTTTTTCAGAAAATATTAACAATAAAAACTTTATTTAAGAAACATATTAGAGACTGGATTCATGGCTTTAAAAAAAGCTATAGCATGCCATTGTAAGTGGTCCTGTCGTTTTTTAATAATTTTTTTCTCTTTTGGATCAAATATTTTGAAAATGACCCCTCCCACCTGAACGGGGGGAAATAGACCCCCCCTCCGATACGATTTTTTTTTTCATCTCAATCTAATCTAAAAGTTCTGATTTTTTTTTCGCGTGTTATAACCCTAACTCCATTATTTGTACCTGGAAGTGGAAAAAGGGAGACCAGGGGGATGAAATAAAAATCTGAAAAAAATTAGGAAATTTTTTTTCTCTATTTAGATTCATTTGATGCCTATCCAAGTTGGAATTTCAAAAAAACCCAATATAAGGACCACCCTAATATACATACATGCACTAATCTTTTGCTATATTTCCACATTTTTTTATAATGGTATCAAAAAACACATACAAAAGTTTGATTCATAACTATAGTTTTGAAAAAAACAAACTGTATTCCAAAAACTTATGGGGGAAAAAGTATTTTGACAAAATTAAAAAGGCTCGCAAATATCGGTTAACTTTTTAGTACAGTCAGTGAGGATTGTGTTTTAGTACGCTTTTGGATGCAGAATTAAAGTCGGATTATCGTCCGGGCCTTAGCTTTTAATTTGTAAGCCAATGTATGCAACATTTCGAGATTAAAACTGGTTAGTGGCAACCCTTCTTTTGTCCCGCTGACAGTGTTGCCACCTTGGAAGCACTTTTTAAACGATAATTTGGGAAATGTACTAAAGCTCAACCCATCAGGTCAAATGACAGGTTTGCCCTCATATCGTGCACGCCCCTACTTATGCTAATTTGAAAATAATCAAACGCAAACAAAAAGCTATATACTTTCCCCACCAATTTAAAACCAAACATGGCGCAAGTGGATATAAATCGAAAATCGCAATTTGAACCTTTTGAAGGAGCACATGATATATTCAATAGCCCAGTTGTCGATTCTAGACTGATTCAAAAAAATGAAAATGTCTTCGATTTTCAATGCCACTAGCTTTTTAGTTAGAGTTTAATGAAATAATAATCCTGGCAAAATTTCAGCCCTTAAGGTCAATATTTAGAGGTCGCTCATCGCTACTTCCTATTTTCCATACAAATCGTATGGGAACTTTTTTTTTATTCCTTCCTTATTTTATAACTTAAGAAACGGTTATCATACAGAAATGATCAAGGTAGAATCTGAAAGAAGATTTGATGTTCTTTAAAAAAGGTCCTTACTTCTTATCTAATTAATGTACCCCTTCCAAAGTTATTCAAGGTCAGAGTGGTATTCGTGGTGAATTTAAAAGTTATTTGGATTCCGTGTTGAAAAAATCTGCTATAATACAAGGTGTTTTGCAAAAGTTGTAACAAAAGGCAAGTGCGTGTAAGTTGTACTCACACAAGAAAAAAATCATTATAGAGTGGGGGTCTATTTCCCCCATTAAGGCGGGAGGGGCAATTTCCTAAAAAAATGGTTTAAAAAGGAAAAAAATATTAAAAATCAACGGCAATATTTATAGTGTCATGCTATTACCTTTTTAAAGCCACCAATCCATTATTTAATTAACTTTTTAAATAAAGTTGTTTTTGTAAATATTTTTTGAAAAAATTAACTTCAAACTTAGATTTAAAAAATTAAAAAGTGATTTTATTTTTTAAATATCTTTTTGAAAAATTTTTCGGTATCAAGTACAATTTTTGTTTATGGATTTCAATACCTTCCTTAATTTTTAATCAGATGTTGAAAACCGCAGGCTAAAATGTTTTGTAGTTTCTGAGAAAATTGAAAATAACAAATACCAAGTTTCTTGTTATTTGACGCCCTGGAATTTAAATTGTTCCTTCCTACAAACACCCAATTTCCAGTAGTAGAAGTAGGTATTTTAATTTTCAATTTTCTCAGAAATTACAAAACATTTTAGCCTACGGTTTTCAGCATCTGATTAAAAATTAAGGAAGGTATTGAAATCCATAAACAAAAATTGTACTTGATACCGAAAAATTTTTCAAAAAGATATTTAAAAAATAAAATCACTTTTTAATTTTTTAAATCTAAGTTTGAAGTTAATTTTTTCAAAAAATATTTACAAAAACAACTTTATTTAAAAAGTTAATTAAATAATGGATTGGTGGCTTTAAAAAGGTAATAGCATGACACTATAAGTATTGCCGTTGATTTTTAATATTTTTTTCCTTTTTAAACCATTTTTTTAGGAAATTGCCCCTCCCGCCTTAATGGGGGAAATAGACCCCCACTCTATAATGATTTTTTTCTTGTGTGAGTACAACTTACACGCACTTGCCTTTTGTTACAACTTTTGCAAAACACCTTGTATTATAGCAGATTTTTTCAACATGGAATCCAAATAACTTTTAAATTCACCACGAATACCACTCTGACCTTGAATAACTTTGGAAGGAGTACATTAATATATAAGAAGTAAAGACCTTTTTTAAAGAACTTTAAATTTTCTTTCAGATTCTACCTTGATCATTATTGTATGATAACCGTTTTTAAAGTTATAAAATAAAGAAGCAATCAAAAAAAAGTTCCCATACAATTTGTATGGAAAACAAAAAGTATCGATGAGCGACCTCTAAATATTGACCTAAAGGGCTGAAATTTTGCCAGGCTTATTATTTCATTAAACTTTAACTAAAAAGTTAGTGGCATTGAAAATCGAAGACATTTTCATTTCTTTGAATCAGTCTATATATACATATATATATATGCTGGAGAGAGAAAAATCAAACAAAAATTTTAGAAGGAAAACAGAGGGGCAACACTTTAAATAGCCTAATACTATGTTCTCACCGGATGAAATTGCACAATATTGGAATATTTTCTGAAATCATCTTCGAAATTACAAAATTTCTCATATATTCGGGTAATTTCAAACCACACCTTAATTTCAATGAAATTGCATAAGAAATTGTATTTTGTACTAGTTTATTCCAGTGTTCCCATAGCATAAAGTAAAAAACAGATCTTATGAAACCTTGAGTAATAGGTGTGTTTTTGAACGTGGAATTTCTTGCAAACTTAATCAATTTTTCACAATTTGTTACAGTTTTACCAAGCTTGAGAAATATTTCAAGTTACCAAACAGGCATTATACTCGTACTTGTAAGTTTGTGTAACCTTTGAAATTAATAATACAAAGCTACCTACTAGAGGCAAGTTATGCATACGTAAAACAAATTATAGGCAAGACGAAAAAAGTGGGTCTAACAATTCAGTCTGACTGTCTGTCTGTCGGTTGAGTGACAGCCTTAATGGCTAGATCGATTCTCTTCAAACTTGGTTAATAGCGTTTTTTGATCATTCCCCCACAAATTTTTTTTAGAACCAAAAATAACAGTAGGTACCTGCCATACAGTCTTTTAGCAATTTTACACAATCGTATTTTTCACAAAAACGGCTCCACAACTTTTCTTGAAAAAAAATCAATTATTTACTTTCAGTAAGGGCTACTTTTGGGTAGGAGACCAAAGAACCTTTTTCTTTATTTTCGATTTTCTTCAAAACGATATGAATGACTTCAATAGGTAATTTTTTATACGGAAGCTTCCAAAAATTTTAAATATTATAGTGTACCAAAATTAAAAAAAAAAAATTTTGGGTTTATAAAATATGTTTCAAAATTTGCTTTAAAAATCAAATATTTCGAAAACGATATGATCGACTTTTTTGAAGCTCGCTACTTAAGAGATTTTTAGTAATCTCTAAAATATTTTAAGAAAAATTTTTAATTTATGAAAAACTAACGATAGCTTCCATACAAAGTTAAAAGCCGCAAAGAAAAATATTTTTTGTTCTCAAAAGCGACTCCTACGATTTTGATTAAACTTTTTCCATATACTAAAATTAGTACGATCTACTACCAAAAATTATAAAATCTTACACTTAGCAACTTAGAATAAAAAGATAAAAATACTTGTATTTTTGTTCCACGGTTTATAAGATTTTTTATTTTTAATAATTTGGCCGACGAGTTTCGTCTGGTTATGGTTACGATATCCTCAGGTCACACTGGGATGTCCTAACCAGACGAAACGCGCCTGAAAAATTATTAAAAATAAAAAGTTTTATATGCCGTGGAACAAAAATACAAGTGTGTTTATCTTTATATTCTAAGATGTCATTGTTCCATCAAGTGCCTACAAAATGCTCTGTTGAGCTTATCAAAACTTAGCAACTGTTAGTAGTATAGATTTTTTTTTATTTTGAATTTTCTCATTATAAGCTGGAAGTCCACCATCGACCAAATATTCGCACTGCGGCAGATCTTGGAGAAAACCCAGGATACCCATCACCACCTTTTCATCGATTTCAAGGCCACGTATGACAGCATCTATAGAGACGAGCTATATAGAGCAAAAATGTGTAGTTTTGGCATCCTTGCCAAACCCGTCCGCTTGTGCAGAATGACGATGGAGAATGCACGCTGCTTCATTAAGGTCAGCAAAGACCTCACGACACCTTTGCTGTAAAAAAAGGTTTTAGGCAAGTCGACGCGCTGTCATGCGACTGCTTCAACATCGTTCTTGAAAGAATAGTGCAAGACTCTCACGTCAATACTAGAGGCAGAATCTTTCAAAAGTCCCTCCAATAACTCGCTTACGCTAACGATATTGGTGCTTTTGTGAGTATTGAGAAGGAAGCCAAGAAGATGGGTTTAACGGTGAATGAAAGCAAAACGAAATATATGCTGTCAACAAGAAAGGACACCCAACACCGACGTCTCGGACAGAACGTCACTATAGACAGCTATAATTTTGAGGTGGTCAGAGACTTTGTCTACCTATGATCCGCTATAAACTCAGCGAACGACACCAGTGCTGAGATCAAACGAAGAATTACTCTGGCCAATCGCTGTTTCTTTGGGCTAAAAAGGCAATTGAGAAGCAAAGCCCTCTCTCGAGCAACTAAACTGTCCCTGTATAAGACGCTTATCATCCCGGTCCTGATGTATGGTGCAGAGGCATGGACACTGTTAACGGTGGATGAGAACGCGTTAGGCTGTTTTGAGAGGAAAATTCTCCGGGTGATTTCTGGTCCCGTCTGCATAGATGGGGAATGGAGAAGAAGATACAACAACGAACTGTATGGGCTGTACAGCGACACCGACCTAGCCACAAAAGTGAAAAACCAACGACTGAGATGGCTGGGTCACCTAGAGCGAATGGACACTAATGAACCGGCCCCGAAAGTCTTTGAATCCAACCCCGTGGGACGGCCCAGTAGAGGTGGACAGCGTTAAAGGTGGCGCACGCAAGTGGAAGAGGACCTCAACCAACTTGGCGTGCGAAACTGGAGACAGCTAGCTAGAAACCGAGCCAGCTGGAAGAAACTTGTTGGTTGAGGTCCTGGTCCACCCCGGAATGTAGCGCCAGTAAGTAAGTATCTGATTTACATTAATTTTTATATACCAATATCAAATATGTAAGTTCAAATAATATTGCAAATCAAAATTTTCGAAAAAGAAATTTTTGAATTTAAAAAAAAAAAAGTTTCAAATTTCAATTTTTTTTTTGGAAATTCGGTATCTCAAGAACGGTTGATATTTTTGTAATTTTATTTATACATGCACACTTAAGATTCGCATACTAAAAATTTTCCTTTAAAAAGTTTTAAGAATAAGGTATATAAAAAATAATTTCTTAGAAAACTGCTCCAACTATTTTTATTTTTTTTTTGTCCACATAATCATATTCAATCAAGAATTAAGATGGCGTTCTTTTTTTCACCTCAAACTATCAAAAGAGTTGTTTCAGCTGGTTCGTATTCAACGCTTTTAAACACTTTTCTCTCATAACTTCCTTGTCTTTGTATACAATTTTCTTAAACCCAATGGCTCTTGAACATAAAAGCAAGATACTGTGTTCTAAACAACTTGAACATAAGAGCAAGTACGTACGATTCAGTGGTGCATTTTGTTTTCTAATGGCTTATTTTCAAGTTAATTTTTTTTATGAACGGTTTTGGCAAAAATTGTGTTCAATTTCAAACTTTTTTCATTTACAGCCGATTTAGGCCCATCCAAGGTGTCCTTTTTTCAACGATCACCCTAATATGAATGCATCCACTCCCAACATCTGATACCGACTCTAGTAATATCAATACCTTTTTTTAACGATCACCCTAATATATACAATACATACATGCACTAATCTTTTGCTATATTTCCACATTTTTTTGTCAGGTGGCAGCTTATAATCATTCCAGCATCCAAACCACCTAACCATTGACAGATCGTGAATGTTTGTCGCCCTGTATTATCGGGAACTTACAGATAGATATATTTATACTAGTATTTACTCTCTCAGAATTATTGATATTTATATCACGTATACGCCGTGTATTCCCTATAATGTCTGTCTTTTTTGTGACTCAAGCAAATAAAGTTTTCTATGAGCATTTTATTTTATATGGCAGTCAAAAATGCAGGGCAGAAGCCTTTTGGCCACTGACTTCCATCCATGACCATTGGACACACTACTGATTTTTTTAACGAACAACTCCCTGTTCCATTGAAATGTTCATTGTTCAACCCCTTAATCCGGCAAGAATCTAATGATAATGAGAATGACCATTTACTTCTGTAAATCTTGTAAGCTTTTGATTTTTTGAACATTCAGTCAGTCAGCGGTCAAAGTAATAAAGTCAAAAAGTTGTGATAAAATGGAGAAATGTTTATAAAAGAGGGAGTTAAAATTCTTAGGCACCCAAGCACCTACTGTTGTCCAAGAAAACTATTTGAAAAAAGTCAGGAAATGATATATTAAAATAAAACTTTTACCATTTTTACCCGCAAATTCTAGAGTTACAATATTTCGGGGTTTTACGGAAAATATACGGCTAGTTTGAAACTTTGGCAGCCTCCGATTCAATGGCAAAAATAATAACGTGCGTCGTTTTCATTTGCCAAATATTAAAAAACAAGGACAACAAAAAAGAATTTGAAGTTTCGTATTTGCGTAGGGATGGAAAATCAAAGAAGCCGAAGTCGAAGATGTCACTTCCCATATGAACGAGTTCACCCAATGCCCATTCAATTTGGTCACACTAGTCACCAAAAGGCGTCCGATATATTTGAGGTGAACTTTGGAACTTATGAAAGTAACCTAATTAATGAACCCTGCATCTTAGTTCATTACTTAAAATATATGATTTTCTTACTTAAAAACTAACCATGAATTCAATATTGATGTGGTTTTTTTTAAACTTCAATTTTTTTAGAATTGTACTGTCTCACTTCTCACCCTACACTGTCTCCCTGTTCGTACGGTCGGTGAACAGTGAGATAATTTGGCCTTCTTAAGGATTCGCCCCATAGAGTTGTCTGTACTGTATTGGTTAAATCACTTAGTTTCTTTTTACAAGACTTAGATTAAATATCTAAATTTTATTAAAATGAAAACACCATTACTTTAAGGTTACATACACTGATTTTAATTTCTTTATTAAAAAAATGTTTTTATTTGTTTAATTAAAAATTAAAGTTCAAAGCTTGAATGCATTTCGGCTAGTCTACTAGCCATCATCAGCAACACGACTGAAGGAAGCTGTCTCTAATATGAACACAGAGCAATATTAATTACATTTATACATATGCCTGCAATACATTTTTAAAAATGCTTTTTTTTCAAACTAAAAACAAAAATTATTTAACTCAAAATTAACTGAGATTAAATATGTCCGAAGATTTTACTAAAATTTCATCATGATTGCTCAAAAGGTTTCAGAGATGTACCAACTTAGAAAAAAGTGTCTCACTGTTCACACCCTTCCACCACAGAAGATATCTAAAGATATAAGACTAAGATTTACCAAAATGATAGAGCGTTTAGGCTGGCTCGAAACAAAAAAAAATACATGAAGGGGCAGGGGCGGACTGGCCCACCGGGCAACCGACATTTTGCCCGGTGGGCCCCCGGGCAATCAAAAAGTTCCTAGAAGTTCCTGCGTTTGTTTTTTTTTTAAGAAAAATTTTCTAATAAATTTAGACTCGCACGAAATATAGAGTTTTTGTGGATCAAAATGAATATGTCGAGACCTTTGGAGGCCCCTTGAACTCAGTTGGTGGCCCCTGCGGATATCTGGATTCCCAAAAAACTCGGTTGATGGCCGCCTCTACTCATCATTGGAGGCCCCCTGAACTCGGTTGGTTGCCTTTACGGATTTTTGTAGGTCCCCATAGCTCGGTTGGTGGCCTCTAAGGATCTCTGGAGGTGCTCAGAACTTAGTTTGTGGCCTCTATGGATTTCTGGAGGCCCCCAGAACTGGGTTGGTGGCCTCTACGAATCTCTAGAGGCCTCCAGAACTTGATAATTGGCCACTACAGATGTTTGAAGGGCCCCAAAACTCGGTTGGTGGCCGCTAAAGATCTTTGGAGGCCCCTAGAACTCAGTTGGTGGCCCCAACGGATATCTGGATTTCCCAAAAACTCGGTTGATGGCCTCTACTCATTATTGGAGGCCCCCAGAACTGGGTTGGTGGCCTCTAAGGTTCTTTATATATAATTAAATTGGGTGGCGCAACAGCTCATGGAGAACCAGGGCCTAGTGACTTACAACTCTCAACCATTCCTGTGTGCGTGTTTTTTTTTTGTCAGGAATGGAGCGGACTTACAATTTTTTGCCGAGTCCGAACGGCTAAATGAGAAGCACTTTTTTTGTGTTCCTCGCAAGAGACAGTACCTCGGATTAAACATTTCTGTTTTTAGGTGGCACGGCTGGGAATCGAACCCACACCTTCAGCATGACAGTGCTACGCACTAACCATCATGCCACGAAGTACTACCTACGGATCTTTAGAGGCTCCCAGAACTGGGTTGGTGGCCTCTGCGGATCTTTGGAGGCACCAAGAACTCGGTTAGTGGCCTCTACAGATTTCTGGAGGCCCCTAAACTCGGTTGCTGGTCTCTACAGATCATTGGAGGCCCCCAGAACTGGTTGGTGGCCTCTACGGATGTCTGGAGGCCCCCAGAATTTGATTAGTTGCCATTACAGATGTCTGGAGGCCCCCAGACCTCCACAATTCGGTTGGTGATTTCTTCAGATCATTAATAATAGAAAAAGATATAAATTGATAGAAAATTTTACCAATCCAAAAATCTAGGGATGCAAAATTATTGACCAATTTATCATTTAGAAATATGTTCGAAACATATTTTTAAAATAGTTGACCAATCATTTGTATACCAGAGATGATTTAACTTTTCCAAAAATGATTTTCTTCCCAATTCTAGTATGAAAAAGAATTAAATTTGTTTTTAAGTTAAGTTTTGTTGGCACAGATACTGTAGGATATTATACTAAGAAAAACATGGAATAAATTCACTTGTTGTCGTGGTATTAAAAAACGTATGGTAAGTCAAATCACTAAACGAAAAATTGCGCATATCATTTTTATTCTGCTTATCAATCTTCTAAAAATTTGGTTCATAGTGGTTACCGGTGATTCCTCTAACACGTTTTTTTCATTTTTTTAGAACGAAAAATAACGGTATCTGCCATACAATGTTTTGTAGCAATTTTAAAAAATCTTATTTTTCTCAAAAATGGCTCCACAACTTTTCTTAATAAAATTCAATAAATTGCTTTAAGTAAAGGCTGCTTTGGATTTGCATTTGTCAAAAAATGGTACCTCCCAAAGAACATTCAAAACATATTTTTTGGATTTAAAAAAAAATTTCAAAATTTATTATTTTCAAAAATTTCAAAATTTGATGTTTTGAAAACTAAATGGTCAATTTTGTGAAACTCGGGTTTTTAACATTCTCTAGAACATTTTAGTTAAATATTTTACTTTTATGAATAAATAACTTTACCTTCCATACAAATGTTAAAAACTCTTTTTGTATCCTAAAAATTGCGATCTAACTCCAAAAATTAAGTTAATTGTCGTTTACCTCAAAACAATTCTTGAAATTAATGATTTGGTTGGATATACCATGTACCTACGTCAAGTTATAGCCTTTCTGTCTAAAACTTTAAAGACATTATCTAGAAAAATACCACGAGGCAAGATCACCTTTCATCATCTGCGACATACTTAAATCGTCCACTTTGATCATACAGTACCAGTACTAAAAAACGTTTCAACGGACCAATTTTAAAATTTACAAGAATATTTGTCTGTAAAATCTCATACCAAGATTTGGATAGTTATCAATATTTGAAAATCTGCAAAAAAATTTTTTTTAAATCACGGCAACTGGGAAGAAAAATAGTCTTGTGAATAAAAAAGCTATGGCTAAAACTTGGATTTCTAAGTAAAAGCTTGGTTTCATCTGATTAAAAAAAGCTTAAGCTAGTAAATAAACGACGTCTTTTAGTCTATTTTAAAAAAATCAAAGCTTTAGCTTGTTTTTCCACCTTAAGCTCCAATTTTTGTGATTAAAAATAGTTTAAACTAGAATATTTTATTATATTATTTTAGAATTCCCTTCAATTATAGAGCATAATGAAGATTATGTCATGAATACAATAATTACAATGTTTATGGATAAGTTTGAAAATGTAAAAAGTACTAAAAAACTATTTGGTAAGGTCAGGGAAATGAGATCTCACATATTTTGCTCAATCAAAGTGAGCAAGCGAATGCCAAAAACCTGAAAAGTTGTCTTTTAAAATTGCTTTGGTTAATACAGGTACAAAGTTAAGAAGAAAAATCAATATAGCCAGTTTAAAAAAAAAAAAATGAAAATTTCATTACCCCTTTATTGAAGCTACCCGTCCTAGATCAACAGTTGCATCTTTTCCTTTAGGCCTCTTGCAAATGAAATAAAAAATTTGAGCAAATTGGCCCATCTGTTAAGGCTCCAGCGCCCAGCTCGATGTAGAGTAGACGTACCGACGCACACACTGACGGACATGATGGTATAAAATCATTTTCGGGACTTATCCGTCAACCATCGTAATGTAAAGCTTGATTAAAATTTCGAAATCTTCTGTTGACATGCAAACAATACTTGCCATATAGGCCAAGTAAACAGCTGCAATAAAAACAAAACCAAAAGGACTTGCTTTGCTCTTCGGCCCCAAAATTTACAGGTTTAGCTAAAGTATCTTAGCACAAACATGTGAATAACTAAACGAATGTTAAAAATACTAAGCTTAAGCTAGAAGTTTCTAGCTAACGCTGTTTAGCGTAATCTTTTTTTATTCACTTTTTAGGGCTTTTCTGCCCCAAAAATAACAGTTTCAGTTTAAGCATCTTAGCTCAAACATGTGAATAAATAAACGAAAGGTAAAAATATTGAGCTTAAGCTAAAAGTTTCTACAGCTAAGGCTGTTTAGCGTAATCTTTTTATATTCACGTAAAACAAATCTAGCCTTAGCTACTTGTAATAGCCATGACTAGCTAGCTTTAGCTTCTTCAAAAAAAACTTTTAATTCTTTTTAATCAAAAGGCCCAAAGTTTTAGAAGTACCTTCCTTTATTTAATTTAAGTTTTTAAAACTGCCCCTAAATTTTGTGTGTCACCATTATTTGCCGAGATATTTGTGATCAATGGTTAAACGATGTCTTTTTATACAAGATCAAAAACTTCTTGCAAAAAAAAAAAAAAAAAAATGGTGATACAGTAAGAAAATGTAAAATTGAATCTGAATAATTTATTTGATTAGCTCGAATAAAATTATAGAAAATTCGACTCCTGAATTCTTTTTTATTTTTTTTTTAAATATTTAATCCATTTCTTTTCGTGGGATTGTACAGTAGCTCAAAAAATAATTTCTTACAAATTATTGAAAACTATAAATATGAATCTTATGAATGCTTTTTATCAAACTCTTAAACAAAATTTTAAAAAAATGTTTCCTTAATTGTTTTGATTAGTGTAATTTTGTTTCGTCTTAGCTGAAAGTCACACTCACTCAAAGTCATTAAGAAGATGTTATATCACTTGACTTAAGAGAAATGTCTGCAATATCAAATATTATTTTTAACCATTTTGAGAGTACATAGTTGTATTCTGTGGCCCTTAATCTTAAAGTCCCGGTAGGCCCTTTGACCCCCAGTCCGCCCCTGTGAGGGGGGATGTTTATGTTCCCCTGTTTAGGCAGGAGGTTTAATTTTCTTTTAAAAATTACTAAAGCATAAAAAATATATTTAAAAACAACAGCAGCATTAAAAAATCAAGGTATATTAGTTTTAAATTAAGACTCCATTATTTAATTAACTATTAACTAAAGTCATTTTCATGTATAATTCTTTTCTTATTAATTTTAAAACTCAGAATTTCGAAAAAAAATATCATTGTTATTTTTGTTTTATTAAAATTTTATTACTTTTACGTAAAAAAATTTGTTTTTTTTAATATTCAAAGTTTTTAAAAATTTGGTGTCAAATTTTCAAAACCAGGGTGGCCGATGAATATTGCTACATTAAGAAACTCAAATAACTTTTTATTCAGTGTATGGAATTAATTTTTTGTATTCATGTTAAGGCTCATTCAATTTTATTTAATATAGGTTAATTATTTTTAAAAATAATGGATTTTAAATGCCCCCCCTGCTAGTTGATGCATGTGCTTTAATTCATTCATATCTGTTGGTTTTGCTTTGTAGACTTCCTGTTTGTAATAACGTCACAAGAAAAAGTCGGGTGCAGTAACGTCAGGCGACCTGGGGGGCCAACGGAATGTCGAATTTCTGGATATCAGCTTATTGAGAAATTTTGGTCGCAATTCAGTCATAACAGGGCGGGCTATGTGAGGAGTTGCACCATCTTGCTGCAACCACACAGAGTTGAAAGAAATTCTCATTCGGCGGAATTCTGGATAGAAAAACTCTCTCAACATGCTCAAGTAACGGTCTCCAGTAACCGTAACGGTGTGACCGTTTTCTTCGAAGAAGAAGGGCCCGACAATACAGCGTGATGAAACTGCACACCATACTGTGACACGAAGTGGATGCAAATCCGTCTCATGGAGTATCTGTGGAACACACTGATTTTAGAGTGTGATATTCTAAAATTTAACCTCTAGTATAATCTCCCCTCAATGTTCCATTATATTGACATTGATAACGACCCCAACTCTCGAAGTCCATAAAGTCCTAGCTAAACTGATTTCCTTGTTCTTTTGAGTATGCTTCCAATGATGTTTTAAATTTTTTTTTAAATGAACGTGCAGCACATTAAATTTTAGAGACACCCTAAATTGATTTGATATTGGAGATTTTCAACGTGTTTTTTCATGAAATAAATAAAAGATATTATTTTGAAGGGCTTAAAAACACGTATTTTATTTATTTATTTACTAAAATGCATTTCGGAAGCAATGCTTCCATCGTCAGTAAGAAGACCAATTGTGAAAAGATTCAAAGAACATTTTGCCCCTTGAGAAGTCGAGTGTAGCACAACACATGCTGGATAATAACCATAATTTTAGCTTAAAAAATTTGAAATTAATTCGAAATGTTAATAATCCTTTTGAATTAGATGCATATGAATCTCTTTACATTGTTAAAAATAAAAATAATTTAATGAATAATGACGATGGACCAATAAAAGATCCAATTTTCAAAAATTTTTATAATAGATCCTAAATTCACTATAAATTTGTTTGTGTAGTTTGTTTTGTTTGTATTGAGTTAATTGTATTTAATATCAATCAAAAATTTTGTTTGTTTTATTATTTATATAAAACTTACTGACGATGGAAGTAACGCTTCCGAAATGCATTTAAGTAAATAAATAAATAAAATAAGTATTTTTAAGTTCTTCAAAATAATATCTTTTATTTGCAAACTAAATGTCTTTTTAGCTTTTTACATATTTAAAAAAATGACAATAATGTGAATTTTGATAAAGTAACCACATAATTTAATAGCAAAATGCATTAGCATCACTTTCATCACTTTAACACATTCTTAATAACATTTTTAGGCCCTTAGATTAAAAAAAAATGTTTGTAGTTTGTGACACAATTATTCTCTGCAAATACCACATGAACGTAGCAATTACCCTCCCTTCTCTTCTTTGAAAAAAAATATTTAGAAATATATATTTATTGCTTCCATCATGAAAACTATGGTAACTGTATTGTAACTATCAAATCTACAAATCAAATGACTAAACTATATTTTTGTGTATTTTTCCATCCATGGAGCACGACGAAAAAAAAAAACATAAAATAAACCCAGGCACAAAAATATTTTTTTATTTTGTTGAGCTGTGTAATTAATTGAAATTAATAATTGTGTTTGTATATTTAATAATCAGAGTCTTAGATTGGTAATTTTGTTGACATAAGGAGGGCGTGGCTTTGAAGCTTTGGTTCAGAAAATATTTTATGAATAAGTGTTTGTTTGGCTATTCCGAGCTTGAACCGAGTCTAATTTATAGGGCTGTGGATGTTTCACTTTGCTTACTACACTTTAGGCTTCTCAAATTTGAATTCGTTTAATATTTAAATTTTAACCACAATTTCTCCATAGATCAAAATGTATAATGCAATTATTAGCTTTGTTCCTTGAATTCTTCGCACTATTTCGGACTAAATGTCAAATTTTGACAAATATGGATGAAATTCTCTCCGAGTGGAGAGAAACTGTCAAAAAGAGTGGAACGACTTCGGCACTAATTCGGACTAAACGTCAAACGACATACAAATATAAGTTAATAAAAAGTTAAATGTACCTACTATTTAAATAAAAACAAAAAATATTATTAAATTACCTTAGTTTCAATGAAAGATTTGGAAATGTTTAAATGGAGTTGAAAATATAGTATTGTTTTGATGATTCATCAAAGCGCCAAGTCTGGGATCTGAATCAAGCAAACGCATTTCTACACTAAAAAAAATAAAAGCACCACAAACCAAAATTAAGTATCTACTGTTTCATTTCTTTTACAATTCGACTGTGCCTACCCCTTCATCCTTCATAATTATGCTACATCCAGTTGTTTCTCTTTCTCTCTTATAAGCAGTTGGGCTTTCTACCAAGCTATTCCTTTCTATTTGTAATGGCACTTTGAAGGAAAACATTTGTGTGATATTTATTGTTTTATTTCACTTTTATGCACTATTTTTTGGATAATAGTTTGTAAAATTGATCAATAATTGTTTATTAAGCATTTGCAAGAAATATTTTGCATTCAATTCCCTGAAAGTGATTTAGCTGCTTGACACTGAAGTATTAGTGGAGGGCCCTATTCACTCGTTTTTTGCTTTTGACGTCACAATCATCTCAGCTTGTGTTCGGAAAAGTGTCGTATCCCTTAAAATAATAGATTCACGCTTAAAAGAAAATAATAATAGAAGTTGGTGAGCATACTCACTTTATTTCTGTTTAAACTGTCCAAAAACCTAAACAAAATAATGTCCTCTTAGAGGCATTTTAAGAAAATTCAATACATACACGGTGGTAAATGATATTGCTTAAATCTTTTCTCTTCTTAAAAAATAACACTTAAATACACAATAAATACAAAATTGCCAATAGTGCAAATGTTTTTTTCTTGTCAAACTGTTTTGCTAAAGTGACATCATTTTATGAAAATCATTTGATTATTTGAAAGTAAAACAAAATAAAAATATCGCAAGTAAAAATATAACAAAAAAAAAACAAATAAAAATAAAAATAAGAATAAAAGTTGCACTTGGGCAACCCTTAGATAAATCAAGGTTTTTTGTTTTGATTTTGCTTTTTTTTAATTGAGACTTTAGAACATTTAAATGGATTACAAATCAATACTTAGTTAGTAATAAATACTATGAAAACTGCGGCTGTAATGTATTGCCTGCTCTATCTAGTTACTTATAAGTTTGCCAACATGGCTGTCTCTTTTTGTTTTATTTACTCCCGCTCAAAGAGAATTATTTTAGTTCAAGGTTCTTTGTATTGACAGCTAGTATAAAACAGCGACCAGAAATTTCTCGAACCAAATCTGGCAAGGAGGGGAAACTTTAACCCTCTCGTGAGCGCTCTCTTTGGTCCGAAACAGTACAGTTTTTTAAGCGTAGAACGGGCTCGCACTAAAAATTACTAAAGGCCTGGGCAAACAGAGCGCGATCCCGCGTTTTTTGAGAGAAATTACAAATTTGATCGCCACGATATTTTTCCCAGTGAAGTATTGATCGTATCGCTGGATCGAGTACCAACTGTTTGACCTGGCGGTTTCAAACTTGTTGAAACTCAGTAGGGAACACAGCTATTGAAATCCGTTCATGTTTGTTTAAATAAATAAGATTTTCAGATGGTTATACCATGGTGTTGCTGTGTATAGTATTAAGTTTTTATGCACTGAACGAGAATCGCTTTTTGGTGCCAAATGAATCAAAAAGGAAAAAAGAACAGCGAATATGAAAACGATTTATTCGAGTCATTTTTTCACAGAACCAGAATCGGCCCCATGGAAAATCAAAAACGCTCCTCATTCCAGCAAAAAGTTTTCTAATTTACTGTATAATATTCAAACATGAATACTGAATATAATTTGTGTCCATGATTTTTATGTGTAATGTAAATAAATAGTGGGCATTTTTAAAGCTATTAGATCAACTGTATGTATACACCCAAAGCAGCCATTTTCTTTTTAACATCCATTTCCACATGAAAACCAGCCCAACGAACGGAAGCTTATAACTTATTCCAAATACTTTTCAAATATTGGACAAGCATTTTAAGCTCTCATAACGAATTGACTAAACCACTCGTCATGCATATTAAATCGTTAAAAACAGAAGTCCTCACTCGATCCTTCCAATCTTGATATCCAAGAAGCAAAAGAAGAAAAATAAAAGGTCCCGCTGTGTTAGGAATTCGAATGAGTTTATTCTTCCCCAACGCCAAAGCCGATACGATACAGAGAAACGAACATCCTTTGACGTCTTCTCGCGAAAGATGATGTCCTCTTTATTGCTCTCGCACATATATTCAAATGACGAGTTCACTCAGAGATCTACCAATAAAAAAGAGCTTAAAGTGATACATATGAGCCTCATGTTTCTAATGCAGCCCACTCTCCGTGTATTACCCCCATTCTGGCTCAGAGCAGGACACACATTATCAAGTGAAAGAAATTCGTTTTGTGTGTTTCTTCGTAACTTTTTGGCCAATTCCAGTCACGAATCCAATCGAAATGTGTACGGATGTCCTTCAAAATGTTGGTCACGTCTGCACAAACAGCCAAGCCAGAGTTAATTTGTATGCACGCCACATTGCTCAATCCTGTGCTGTATACTCTTGGCTTTGGCTTGGCTGGCTGGTTGGTGGTAGTTTTGTCCACTTCTTCTCATATTATTATTATTATGGACAGGGGATTACCTATAGTGTGGAGGAAAAGCTGAAGCTGGAGTGGTGTTGTGAAAATTGGAATAGTCCACATCCACATGGGTTCATGATGGTGATGACGGTGGTGTTGGTGTTTGTGTTGCGATTAGTATTCGCACCGGATACAAGCTCCCAAGGTATTCTTTCAGTATTCCTCCAGCGTTCATCTTTCTATACTGTTGCTCGTTTTATGTATTCACTTTTTGTCCATGGCTTTTTTTTCTTGTCTTGCTGTTTTATTTTATTGTTATTCTTTTGTGTGAGGGATGGAGAGTTTGGCTGAATCCTTTTTGAATGGCTTCATAAATCGTCCAATAAGTTTTGTGTTCATATCAAAATTATCGAAGTGATCTGCATTTCAGAGAGTGCTGGATTGGATGGTTCTCAGAGGGTTCGACGCGACGTTTGAGGTTGAGCTTGTAGCCACGCAGGAATTCACTCTGGGTGATTGGGCGGATGCGGATGGTATAAAACATCCCCATAAACTCAGGGATATTAGAACGTGAATGGACTTTGCGTGATTTTAATTTGGGTGGGTAGATGAAGCGATGGGTACAAGAAAAAGAGCGTCGACATGATGCGATAGGAAATATGAAATATGGAAGTGTTTTTTTTCTTCAAAAAGATTAATCGTTTGTTCCAAAAATGGAGTGAAATTAATGTGAAACGTGTCTAATTTGCCTTATAGATGAAGCGAAAGGAATAAAGTACTTCAAGATTATGTTTTATATTAAATTGAAAGCTTTTATAATTGTATTCAGGAAAGTACATATATTTATACCTTCTTAAAAAATTCAGAATGATTTTGAGAAAGAAAAATTGTCATGGACTTAACAAGATAGGGGAGATCTGCTTAAGATAGGATGAAAAAGGTACTCGATAAGATCACATAACTGCATTAGCTCAATAAACATACGAACTGCAGTATTTTTGAGCACGCCCATATTTACAGTTTTACATATGGCAATAATCAACAGTGTGTAAAAACAATGTTGTAGATTATTATGCTAGAAGCATAATTTTCAACAAGGGCTTTTTCATAGAGGAAAAAATATATGGGAAGGGCTGAATTTTGAATAAGATAATTATTACTTTTAGGAATCGCCGCACCTCATAACATAAAGGAGCTAAAAAACGTTTTCTTGTCATTTTTAACGGAATTATCTCGAAAACCCAAGCTGATAGAGGAGGTAGTTTGTGCAAATAATTTTGACTCCAAACATTTTTGAATTATAATTCCATATTTTTCATGTTTATTTAAAAAAAATAAATTAAATAAATTAAAAAAATAAATGCAAGAAACTAGTGATTTCGTAAAATAAGTTTTATTTCATATGAAACACGAGGTATACAGGGTGTCTCAAAAGTCATGGATATGTTCCCCGATATATAGTGCAAAGTTCGGATACCCTTTGTGAACTTTAACTCAAGACAGATGTATGTATACGAGGCAATGCAACCACACTGAGGGGCCTACTCGCCTACTATCTTCTCTGTACTGATAATTTTTGTTGGATAGAATATACATAGTTCACTTATTTACAGGAAAACACTTGTTTAAAATAAGTCACTTACAAAACAATGGGTTTTCGGTATTTTTTTAATTTTCTGAATTTGAATATAAAAAGTTCGTTTCGGTGGTTATGATGATTTGTATGAAACAAGAAAAGAATTAATAAAGGCACTCTTTTTAAGAAAAATATAAATTACGCGTTTAAGTCGTTTTAGCTATGGTGCCTTGGACCGCAATATGAATTACTCTATACTAAAAACTAATTAGATTTCTGAAATTAAGAACACTTTCAAGAACAATCCAGAGTTCCTCCAAGCTAAACTAATTCCTCTATGAGTTTTCTTTCTGTACATACTATGTACAAGGTGGCGCAAAATTAATCACCCGATTTTGTTTTTGAATAACTTTTTACCTAAATAAAAAAAATTGATTTTGGTTAATGGATATATTTATTTAAACCTTTAAAATTTGTTCTGTTAAGTAGAAGTGGCTGCCGCCAGTGTTGATACACATTTGTGCCCGTTTTATCGCATTTTGCACGACTTTTTTCAAGACTTCCGATGATAAAAGTTGGCATTCATGTCGAATATTCTCCTTTAGGGCTACGATTGTCTGAGGCTTGTTGACATAGACCCGCGACTTCAAGTAGCCCCAAAGGAAAAAGTCTGGGATGGTTAAATCAGACGATCTTGCTGGCCATTCCAAATCACCAAATCGGGAAATTACTCGACTAGGAACAGCTTCCTTCAGAATATCCATTGTGGCTCTTGCTGTGTGTGCGGTTGCACCGTCTTGTTGAAACCACATGTTCACCAAGCACCGTTCATACTATTCTGGCAGTAAAAAGTCGTTTATCATGACCCTGTAGCGTTCACCAGTAACAGTGACCGTATTTCCGATGGCGATGGATGGCGTGGCGTCCTCAAAAAAATACGGCCTAATCACTCCTCCCGCGTGAACGCCACCGCACCACAGAGTGGCTTTGAGTGGATGTAATGGCTCTTCGTGCATCACTTGCGGATTTTCAATGCCCCAGAAACGAAGATTTTGTTTATTGAAGTAACCGCTTAAGTGGAAATGAGCCTCGTCGCTTTATGATGATTTTCGTTGTTGAGATTGAGGAGGGCTTGACAGTAATTCACACGCGACTGAAGGTCAGGAAGCATAACTGATGCACTTTTTACACTTTGTACGGTCTCTTGTGCTTCCAGTCAGTTCGAGTCTAAAAGCTAGGCACTCGTATTTTTTGCGGAGTTGGCACGACACTAGTAGGAAATCGACTTCGAAATTCACGTTGCACTAAAATTACTGACTGATTTTGAGTAAAAAAAAAATAGACGCAATTATTCCACGCTCTTGGGGAGTATAGCGGTTCATTGTTTTCCAAAAATATTCTACAGATATCTATTTTACGGGTATGGTTCGTTTCGGCTTTTTCATTTCGTTTTTTTGTTGTTTCGTCTAGGTCGTTTCGCATTTTGTTATTTCGAATTTCATTGTTTCACTTTTCATTTATTTCGTTTTTTATTGTTCAGGAAATTTTAATTTCGTTTTGCAATTATTTCGGTCAAACTTTATTTCGTCTTTGATTGTTTCTTTTTTCGATTATTTCATTCCTGAATTATTTCATCCTTAGTTTATTTCGTCTTTAATTGTTTATTTCGCCATTGTTTGATTGGCTTTTTGATTTGTGTGCATGTAAAGAACCTAAAGGCGTTAAAATTCGCACGAATGCTAATTTGGAGCCTTACTGCAAGTTCCTAGCATGCTTGGTTCGTGAGATACACGATGTGGCCTACTTGCTTCATATTGAAGTCAAATGTGGGAAATTTTTATGTTGAGGACTTCAAATTTTAAACATAGCCTATCGTTGAAATGCAAAAAAATTGCAAATTTGGAGCTTTACTACAAGTTCCTAGCATGCTTGGTTCCTGAGATACACCATGTGACACACAGTGAAGTTAGCAACTTGAGGACTTGAAATTTTGAGCATAGGCTATCGTTGAAATGCAAAAAAATTGCAAATTTGGAGCCTTACTACAAGTTCCTAGCACACTTGGTTCCTGAGATACACCATGTGACCTGCTAACTTCACTGTGAAGTTAGCAGGTCACTAAATTACACCCTTATTTGGCGAACTGCAAAATCGGGAATAGAAATTTGCGTGGGTGAAAGTTGCCTTGTTAACTTCACAGAAGACGTTAAAAATTCGATATGATATAAATTAATTTAAAGATTTTACTTCCCATTCATCAAATAGAAGAAAAAAGTTGAAAACTATGCACCATGCCAATTATTTTTAGTTCTCTTCCACATTTTGATTTCTGCATCCGCCCACTTACGAAAGAGCGGTCGGTGAGCGCTCTTCACGTCCGACGCCGAAAGCTTACGAAGACTAGACGAACAGTACCAAATTTTAATGAAAAAAGGAGTTAACTGTTTTTCTCTGTAAGACGAAAATTTGTTTTATGTCAACTGCACACGCTCATGGTAAGCGTCAATATTTACTTAAGCTAAATATTATGACACAAAAACTATGAGAAATCAACAACTCTGCATACTGCATGGCCGAACTACTAAATAGAACATTATCTATAAGATTTTCGTAACACAAAACTGTTCTGTACTTCGATTTAGCTTAAGCCCTTGAATAGGTTATCTTCAAACTTGGGATTCAACTTGTTAAGGTTTGGGTAGAAGGAACATTTATGTACATATATACCGGCCATGAAACAGTTTATTTTTAATCGCGAATTAATAAAGTTGGTCGGAAGCCTAGTAAAGTAAAGTTGGTAAACTAATTTCAGTAGATTAGAGATAAGAGAGATTTTATTTTTCCAATTTAAAATTATTTACACACATAAAAATTACAAAAATCTATAAAGCATTGCTTTGCCGTGTGCCTGATTGACAAGTCTTTAATAAAAGCGAATAATTGATAATATATTAAGATGCATACATATATAAACTAAAAATGTATTAAAAATCACCATTAATTATTTTGTTTCAATTTTGCAGAATTCGAAAAGGTAATTACACGCACATTTCGTTCAGTAGCGCTTTTTTTTTTTTTTTTTTTTTTTTTTTTTTTTTTTTGACCGTGGGTAGGCGCAAAACCTGCATCAGGCTCTATGAGGACCGGAAAACGCGTGCTCATAGAAGTGTGAGATTCTTACTACACTAAAACCACCTCCACTTCCCGATTGCAACTAAGTTGAAACTTATCTAGCAATTTATTTTTAACGAAGTTAAGTAACGTGTTGCAGGTAACTTTCCGGTGAAAGTTTCTGCTTATTCCGCGATTTTAAAGCGGTTTTGTGTTCACCGCACCAAGTCGGAAGGTTTTGTTCTTTGCAGACGGCGTACTAAATTCGACTCGTCAAGAATGTCAATAATCGTTGGATTAGCGTGATCTAATAGCCGATTTCTATGTTTTCGCGCGAAACTCTTAATTTCGTCTCGAACCGTAGGAATCCCGAGATCCCTGTGAAGATCTTCGTTTCTTATATACCATGGTGCATTTACAAATGACCTAAGCAATTTATTTTCAAAAGTTTGTAATTTATTTAAATTTGTATCGCAGGTACAACCCCAGAGTTGTATACCGTAAGTCCAGACAGGTTTAAGTACCTGCCTGTATAAAATCAACTTATTATCAATACTAAGCTTGGAATATTTACCGAGTAGCCAGTTCATATCTCTTAATTTACTTTTTAGTTCTTCGCATTTCTTTTTTACGTGCGGCTTCCATTTTAATTTCACGTCTAGAGTCATTCCCAGATATTTTGCTTCATTCGCAAATGGTACACGACCGGTATTAAGAAAGACGGGCAATCTATTTATTTTTTTATACGTAAAGTCCACGTGGACTGACTTTTGTTCATTTAGCGCTATTCGCCATGTTTTTGTCCACTCATTAACATTATTAAGAGCATTTTGTAATTTAATCGTAGCTTCGTTAATCGTTTTGCCTACTGCTAGTATTGCAGTATCATCAGCAAACGTTGCTACGAAAGTGTCTTCTGTTTGAGGTATATCACGTGTAAATAGAAGGTACAGAACTGGACCTAAAACACTACCTTGTGGTACCCCAGCCACTATTTCTTTGAAATTAGAATATTCATTTCCGTGTCTTACACGAAAAAGTCTGTTTTCTAGATATTCGTTAAGAATTTTATAAAGTCCTTCAGGCAGAACTTGTCGTAATTTGAATTTGAGGCCTTCGTGCCACACCTTGTCAAACGCTTGCGACACATCCAAAAAGACCGTCGAACAAATTTTCTTTTCTTCAAGAGCTCTCTCAATTACGTCAGTTATTCTATGCACTTGATCAATTGTTGAATGCTTGCTTCTAAATCCGAACTGATGTTCAGGTATTAATCGTTTCTCTTCTATTATAGGCTGCAGGCGCAGGAGTAGTATTCTTTCAAAAACTTTCGATATTATTGGAAGAAGCGAAATCGGTCTGTAAGAATTCTTTTCGTGAGATGGTTTGCCAGGTTTCAAAACCATTATGACTTCCGCAACTTTCCATTGGCTTGGAACATATTCTAGCCTTAGAGCGGCATTTATTATATAAAGGAGGTTAATTAATCCTTTATTAGGAAGCATTTTTAATATTTCCGCTGTTATTAAGTCATACCCCGGAGCTTTATTAGACTTTAGCTTCTTTATTTCTCTGTTCAATTCAGCAAGCGTAGCATTTCTGGTTCTGTAATTTTCACTTGAGCTAAAACTCATATTAATATTTTCATTGAGTGCTTGCCCATCGGAAGGTTTAAATGTTTCTTCCAGGTAATCGGCGAATACCGCCGCTTTCTCTTTGTCACTTTTAGCCCATTCGTTTTGGCTTTTCTTAATCGGGGGTACTGGAAGCTTTGGTTTTTTCGTTGTTTTTATAGCTTTCCAAAGTGAGTAGTTGGATTCTTTCCCAGCTGACAAGCTTTCAAGGTAATTTTCAACTTCACGGTTTTTGAAATCTGATATAGCTGTTTTTAGCATATTACACAAGCGATTTAAATGAGCTTTGTGTTGAGGAGCACGGGTTCGCTGCCATTTCTTACGTGCTTTTCGTTTATCTTTTATTAAGTCTTTTATTTCCTGCGGATATTTTATATCTTTATAGCGCGGCGTAACCCTTTGATAAGGTGTGTTATTCCACGCTGCCTTTTGTATTATATCAACAAAGGTATCTACTGCGTCTTCAAGCTCAAGAGGCGTTTGTAATGATACCCTCAATTCAACGTTGTCCTCGATATCTTTCTTAAATCCTTCCCAGTTGGTTTTACCGTTTGTTAACCTGGGTGGTTTTTCAATTTTGACAAGGCTTTCGCTCATAGTGAGTATGACTGCAGAATGATCAGAGAACAGATCATGGCCTTCTGAAATTTCAATACGGTTGGAGGGTATTCCTTTTACCATAAACAAATCGATTAAATCAGGTATTTTTGACGGATCAGTTGGCCAGTAAGTTGGCTTTCCAGTCGAATGAAAATCGCAATTATTTTCCATTCCTGCCTCATAGAGCATTCGACCCTTTTGAGATATGCATCTTGAAGCCCAAAAGGTGTGCTTCGCATTAAAGTCGCCACCAACAATTAAGTTTGGGCTTAGCGACTTTATCAATGTCGTAAATTCACTCTTATCGATTTTGCAACGCGGAGGGCAATATATCGAAGAGACATTGAGAAGAATGTTTTTAGTTCTAACTTGAACACTACTCAATTGCATCGATTCTACCTCTATTTTCAGGCCTATTGAGTGTTCAATGCACTCTTTTATATATAACGATGATCCACCCCTTGCTTTATTTGAAGGATGAACAGCGTGGTAGTCAAGAAACCCGTGGATTTTAAGATTTGATTCATTTTTGGCATGCGTTTCTGATATCAAGCATATGTCGATATCATTTTCCTGCATATACATCTCTAATTCTCCAAGTTTTTGCCATAATCCGTTGGCATTCCACGTAAGAATTTTAAACTTTTCCATCATAATTTTTTTGAGAGAGATTTGGGTCGAAAATAATTTTCGAGCTTACTTAACCTATCAAAGATAAGTTTATTTGTGTCACATTGTTCCTCGAGTTTCGACAGAATTATTGAAAAGACTTTTGAAACCGGGTCTGTTTCAGTGTCGTTGTTTGCGGGTATATTTTTGGCCGCTATTTGGGCATATGTTTCTGCATTTCCTTGCTTTGATATATTCTCCGAAGGTATTGACACTGTTTTCTTTTCCTTACGGATACTAGGTTTTGGAGCTTTACTAGATTTGGAAGTCTTGGGAATTACGGTTTCTATTTGCCTTTGTGGGTTTCTTTGTGTTTTGGCAGATTTCGATCGCCGCTTTTGTAATTCTTTAGCTACTTCGCAGCCTCTATAGTTTGCCGGGTGATTTCCATTACAATTAATGCACGTCGGTGGACTTTCACTTTTTCCGATGCAGTCAACGGTTAAATGCTTTCCGGCGCATTTTACACACCTTGGCTCTTTTTTGCAATAAGTTTGGGTGTGATTGAATTCTTGACAGCGTTTACACTGAGGGACTAACCTTGTGCTCTTTCTTAGAGGTTCGATCTTAACTACGATGTTTAGAATTGTTTTGATTTTATAAATTTCATCTAGTTTTTCAGTCTTATCGAACGAAAGTATAAATAGTGGAAGACCACGCTGTACCACTTTTGTTTCACCCTCTTTTGTCTGTTTCTCTCTTTTGACGATGTTAATTGCATCTAAGATTTTGAATTTGCGCTCTTTTAGATCACTAATGATATCGTCTTTTGAACATGATGCGTGTAAGCCTCTCGCCACAACACGTAAGGGTCTTTCCGACTTATTTTCATAGGTATACCACTCTACTTTTTCTTCGTTTAGTTTTCGCGACAGAAGGCGATAACTTTCGGGGTCTTTCACACATACTTTCCATTTGTTGTTATTGAGCGAAATAACTTTAAAAGCCGATGGTAGTAATGCCTTTAATATGGTTTGCAACTTGTTATACTCCTCAATACCGATAACATTTATCGGTGGCGGGGGCCGTTCCTTAACAGGTTTTTCTTTTACTGTCGCATGTTTTGGTGAAACTATTATTTCAAAAGACGAGGCTGCCTCAGGTGAAGAGCCAGCTTTACGCTTTTTACTTAATCTTTTCTTTGAGGACTTTTCCGTTTCACGTGCTAGCTCTTCTTCGTCTGTTTCATATCTAGAATTATTGACTTCTGGCAAGCTAGCTTTGGAGTTTATTTGAGAATTTTTGCCTTTCAACATCTCATTTTCTTTTCGAAGAAGATCGACTTCTTTCTTTAGCTCTTGATAAAGTTCCATTACTTCATCAAGTCTTCGTCGAAGTTCGTTATTATCTTTTTCAAGATTTTCTGTTTTATCTGAGTCTTTTTTGGCGCGCGCTGGCGTGACGGGTGGACTCTTTTGCCCGAATTTGGATGGTTTTATACTCGATTTAGATGGTGGTGATCGAGATACCCTTGCACTTTTTAGGAAGGGATTTATTAAATGCAATAATTGGCTCTCCCCAGAATCCATAGAGCCGACCTCCGAAGAGGGTGGATTTTCCAGTGAACCTGGACTGCCACCTGGGGTACTATATCTTATTGTTTTGCTCATTGCATAGTTATGTATACATCAATCTCAGTATACGGAGTTTGGATTTTAGTCGCCTCTTACGACAGGCATGCCTACCTCGGGTATATTCTTGCCCCTTACCCGCAGGGGGCGCTTTGACTGTTTTCTAAATTCACTCAAGATCGGGCACCGACCAAGGAAATGAAAAAAATCTTCCCGTTCCTCCCAATTGCACAAACTACATAAATGGGTAGATCTTCTCTGTGAGGTATGTAATTAAGGTTCAGTTGCTCTCCACGCAAGCGAAACATCATAGCTCCTCTACCTTACATTCATCTCTGAAGTAGTTTCGTTGGTTAAGGGAGTACTCCACTTGACTATAAATTGCCCTGTGAAGGGAACCAGCAGCTTCCTCCATGAATTTTGCTCTTGTTTGTGTATCTACACGTTCAATAAGCTCATTTAATTTAGGTTTCCAGCTTTTTGTATCTTATAGATTAATATTGAGGTCCATTCAACATTCTCCAGCTAAATTCAACCAATTCTTAAAAATTCCTGCCTTACTTTAGACCATTTGCATTGCCGCATTTTTTGGTAGTCGGTCGTTTGGCATTTGCCTTACCTTGAGTACATAATCGATTTGAAGTTTCAGCGTTTTTATAAACAATGGTGACAATCCAGTCTCAATCATAACCATATAGTTAGAAGAGTTAGGTGGAAGGTGAGCATATCTCTTTACGTAGAGTCTGAGTAGTTTCTCCACAAAATCATATTTCCTTCCTCCCCAAACTTGAGCAGCGTAAAAAAGTACAGATACTGCAACTGCCTCGAAAACACGATATTTGCTGCTGTGTACTATGTGTTTATTGTTCATGCACGTTCTCCATGCAACGTTTACTGCACTTTTGGCTTTTGAAAGCTTTTCATTCAAATGCTTCTCCTCATAATTTTGGTTAGATAAACTCCAAGATACTTGTATTCTTTGACAACCTCGATTATATCTCCGTTGTAATACCACTTTTCATTAGCACTGACTCTACCTCCATTTTTTTTTTAACTATCATTACCTTCGATTTTTGCAGATTGACCACAAGACTCCATAAGCTACAGTATTCGTAGAGTTTATTTATCATGAGTTGCAGAGTTTCAGGTGAGTATGCCATCGGCATGTGATCCGAAAAAGAAACCGGTTTCACTTCAAAGTCAGTGACATAGTTGGTCCATTCACCCCCAGAAAACTATAGTCGATGACTGAACTTCCCTGGCGCCCAAAGAATGTTAGCTCTCCTGCTTGGTCTCCCTCACTGGTTCCATTTTTTAGACGTAATACAACGGAGTCACACAAATCTAAAAGTTTATTTCCTCTAGCATTCCCCGTTTGATCTTTTGAATTGCGCTCAATTCCCGCTAAACTGTTTTCTACTCCTCCTTTTCTACCAACTCTTGCATTAAGGTCCCCAATAAGAAGTGTGTAAAAATTGTCACCAGCACCGCATAACACACTTTCTGTTATTTTTTCGAAGTCACTATCCCAATGGTTACCAATGGTTACAATTTAGATACGTAGGAATTAAGCGAAATGTTTTCCCATCCATATGTATGACAATGCAGATCGTATCACCACAGTTTTCATAAATATACTTGCAGCTCCTAAGATCATTCCTCAGTCCAAAGAGAAGTCCTCCGCTAGCCCTTCCTTTAACCGTATTTGGAATTTAGAAAAAATACTTTCGTAGTTTGTTGAACTGATATCAATAACAAAGGTTTCATAAAGAAAAATTATGTCAAACTGATTGATAAAATTATAAAAATCATTCAAATTAGATCTTTTGCCCAAGCCTGAAACATTTTATGATAAGATTTTAAATATTTTTGAACTAAAATTACTACTAATGCTAAATTTCTTAAACATTTGGATTATCTTCCGTAACGTAACTGCTTCTTAGGTAATTTGGTGCACATCAGGAACAGATCCCAATGATCTCTGGTCCGTTCCTTTTCTCTAAAATGTAAACAATTGTTGATGTGTCAAAAAAAATGTTGAAATGTCATTGTTAAGAATGTTACACTTTGTAACATTTCATTTGGGAACGATCAATGTTGAAAATATTGTTGATCTGTCAAACGGAAAGGTTGGACAAAAAAATCGAAATGCATTTAGACTGAATAATCAAGAAAAACTATTTATTGTATTAAATTCATTGAAAAAAAATACAAAAAATTAGAAAATTAAATTTCTATTAATTTAAACTATTAGTCCAGTCAAATTAGGAAATCAAATCGCATTTTTCGATGGACAACATTTTTTTTATGGAATCTGTTTGGGTACACCTTCTTATCATAAAAACGAGTTTCGAGAAGTTGAAACTATTCCAGCAAACGAAAAAGTCTCAACTGGTGCTAAAGACGTCAAAGGATCTGGCAAATGCTTTTGAGACTAGTGGATAATTTTTAAAAGTTTTTAGAGAAGTATCACTGTCCACTTTGTAGGTATTCCCGTTGTTGTTTTAATAATTGTTTTCTTATTATTGTTATTAGATAACTTTAAAACTGTAACTTGACGGTAAGTCAAAAATTCCAATTTTTCACCCCAATCTAATGAATATTTTCTATTTGCCAAATAGACCGAGAGCCCACAGCATATTCTGGGTGTGAGTGATCTCAGATTCCGTGATATGGGATCCGCGGAGCTTATCTAGGGAGGAGTGAAAACCAATTTCGGCTAACACTATTGTCCTCGAAGTTGCATTCACATTTTTTTTCAATGCTCTGTTTCTCGCAAGGCCCCAGTTGTGGACTGCAAGACTTTGATTTTTTGAATAGCCTTTAATGGAGCTTTTGATGCCTATACTTCTTTTTTTGCTACCACTCATACCCAAAATCTGCTGTGGGCTCTTAGTCCAAAAACTTCAAGGTTCTTTACCCAACCCATAAAAATATAAAAATCAAAAACTGTCCAAAATCCAAATAACCGTTACGTTATACCCACCTCAACCGCTACATACAAGCACGATTTTTAGTTTGTTCACATCTGGGGGATAAACCTTTCTTACGATCTATAATTTAAGCCTATTCACCTCGTATGAACTTTAAAAATGGTACGCAAAGATTATTCCCTCACATTGTGTTAAATGTATTTGATATTTTGTATAATCAATTACATTTGTGTGTAATCATTACAAAAAAAGTAATCATTAAAGGTTTTTTCAATTACTTTTATATGTCTGCAATTACTTTTTCCCAGTTACATGTAATTATTAATTGAAAATTTTCAATTACAAATTATATGTAATTGTAATTGAAAATTTCCAATTACAATTAATTGTAGTTGTAATTGGAAAAAGACAATTACTGATTACATGTAATTGTAATTGACACTGTAATCAATTACAAAATGCAATAATTACTAACCAACTCTGGTATTATTCATCGAGATTCACGTTTCACCTTGCATTACAGTATGTAAGGCTGAGCTCTGCGCTTTCTCCACCCTCTATCTCAAAAACGGTTGAGGGCATTTAAAAATAATTCGGAGATAATCTGCCGAAAATTGTATGCTCTAAAATTTGTACAATAGATGTTAACATCATTGGAGCTATAGAATCCGAGATAATCACGAAAAACCGATTTTTGTGACCTTTGACCTTGAATAAATTACGTTACAGACACGATATTTTATGAGACTTTTCAGACAATTTTAGTTGTTTTTATATTTGTAATTTATTTTCGACATGCTAAAAATTTGCTTGGCGTCATTGTTGTAATCCTGTTCCTTGGACGCTATTTTTTTGGGTTGGGATTTCTACTTTTTTTGGTAATTTTCAATATTTTGAACACGTAACAAAGCTAATACCCTACTTGTTTTTCCGTATTAGAAGTGCCTATCGCAGTTAATAGTTGAGTGTAAACAGTTTTGAAATGACAAACATTTTATATGAAACCTTTTGTTGGATGACCTACATTTGCATGTGTCTTTGTTATCATACAAATACTTCAACGATAAAGGTCTTTGGTCTCGTATTAAAAACTATTTAAATGCGTCTGATTCATAACTGCAAAATTTATTTTTCACAAGAAATTCAAATTTAACAAAAATTCTTTTCTTCGAATCTTAACCAATTAAAAAAAAATAAGCCTAAAAATAAATATGTTTCTTTTTTAAATAAATCGTTATCAGATTGAAAACGCAGTGCATGGAATCTGAGCAACGATTTTTTATTTATTTGTATTATGTATAGTTATACAATTTTACACTTGTATTGAATTAACAAAGCCGGCCGACGCACATAGGAGTATTTGTATGCAAAAACTGGACAAAATTATTTTTTGTCTTGATTGCAATATTTTCATCTTAAACCATGCAATAAATACCGTTTTTAATAAATTTACCCTCTTTTAAAACAAAAAAAATTTCAAGTTTTTTTTTAATTTTTCAACTGGAAACAAGAAAAAATGCATACAATCGGATATACGATATGACCAAAAAAGATAAAAAGGATCAAAGTTGCAGCCAATATTTTTTTTTAATCAAAACTGGGAGCTTTGTTAAACCATATTTTATACAAATAACTTCCAAATAACTCCAAAAATAAAAAAAAAAATAAATCCCAAAGAAAAATAACAGCACAAATAGTCAGTTTGAATGGGCATAAAAGTGGGAATACGATATGACAAAAAACAACTACATCCGCAAAAATCCGCAGCCGATTCTTTTTGAAAATGAAGCTTGATGGTTTATTTTATCCACCCATATAGTTACAAATGAGAACCCAATTCCACCTACATCTATAAAAAATTACTTCCCAATGAAAAAGAACCAACAAAAATAGTGTTTTTTTTTTTGCATTCTTAGAACAAAAATTCGAAAAAAAATATAAATATTTAAATATTTGTCGTAAAAATGGCTCAATATAATAGTGAACATCTGTAGTTGATTTTTATATACCAAAAATTTCATCAGACTACACAAAATTTTTAAGAAATAATTTAATAAAATGTTTCAAATTTTTTGAAGGTTGATTGCAAAAAGAAGTGACAAATTCTTAATCGAAGACTTTGAACTAATATCATAGCCAAAATATGTTGAGCAATAAAAAAAATATTTTAGCCTATTGTTCCATGGGATCTTAGCTATTGTCTGGAAAAAGTTCCCCTTTCAATTTTGACACTTGAAAAATCGACTTTTGGCCGAGTTTTGTAGGCAAATACTCCTATGTGCGATGCGACGTAACTTAAATTTATTATAGGAACATGATAACTTAAAACACCCGGCCAATTTATGCCTGATAAGACCAGCCGACTGTTTTGATAATAATGCTTAGTGAATACCTATGTATTAACTTCTTGTGCAGGAAATTTTTAATTATAAATATTGCAAACCCTAGGCAAATTATTAGCTTGATAGTCGAAGGACTAAAGTCTCCCTACCACAGAAAATTTTCTACAAGATTTAAGGATTTGTAAATATTTTCACGATTGGATTTAATAACTTAAAAGCATCTGTAGTAGAGCTTCGTATATTCCAGAAGAATTTAAAAATAGAAGTGTGAGACAAATTTACAATGTGAATAATATTAAAAAATTTGTTGAAGTGAACAAAATATATTTAAATAATATTGATAGCTATTTGATAAGAATTTTTAAATTGATTAAATTAGTACTAGCACAATTATCAGCATCCCCACTTAATTTCAATAAATATAATTAAAATTTGTGAATTGTGATAAGTTCATTCTAAAAATAAAACAAAAATAAACATTGCACATATTAAACAAAATCAAAATCAAAACATAAACTAAAGTCTGATAAGGCTCAGTCGAGTCATTTGGATTCTCAGCGAGTCGGAAATGTATGAACCTAATTAGGCTCCGAGGCAAATGGCTCGCTTATGTATTACCAGCGTTATGCTGGATTTAGACGAGTGAAAAGCTGCCAGTTTTATGACAAAAAGAATGAATTTGTGCATTCTTTTGTTGTTGTTTTTGTCAGTTTTCCAATCGTGTAAATCACGCATTAGCTATGTTAATGGCGCTTTGGTTGTCATTACTAATTTCGCTTGGATGCCGAAGATGTCCAATAATTTCGCTAAAATCATTAAAATCACTTCGTGAGCAGACATCGAGAGATCACTGGAAAGTTCAACCATTGGCTGATTCTGGTTTTCTAATTCAAAAATATATCCGGTGATTTGTTTATTACGCCCAATCATCATCGCAATATCTATGAAGTTTCATAATTTAGTAATTTGAAGGACAGCTTTTAACTCTTCGTTTTTGAAAATTCACCCTTGTTCATAATTAAATCTGCTAAGATTTCCAATCGCAAAATAAAATAAAATGCACGACTGGGTCGCACGTACTTGCTCTTATGTTCAAGACACTGCGGGTTTAAGAAATTTGTATATAAAAACATGGAAATAATGAGAGAAAAATAAAGAGAAGCATGAAATACGACATTTAAATTGACTAAAACAACTCTTTTGACAGTTTGAGGTGGAAAAAAAAGAATGCCATCTTAATTCTTGATTGAATATAATTGTATGGAAAAAAAAAATTAAAATCGTTGGAGCGGTTTTTTAAAAAATAATTTTTTTATATATAAAATTCTTATAACATTTTTAAGAACAAATTTTGGTATGCAAATCCAAAGTATATATTTATGTGTATATATAAACAAAGTTTGAAAACAAATTGTCAACCTATTTTTGAGATATCGAATTTTCAAAAAAAAATTTGAAACTTTTTTTAAAAATCCAAAAACTTTTTTTTGAAAATTTTGATATGCAATATTATTTAATCTTATCTGGAATTTGTATACAAGAAAATTCATCTAAATCTTTTAAGCCGATAGCGAGAAAATTCAAAAGAAAAAAATACGTTCTATCACAGGTACCATTAATAGTTGCTAAGTGTAAAATTTTATAATTTTTGGTAGTAGATCATACTAATTTTAGTATATGAAAAAAGTTTAATAGAAATCGTAAGAGTCGTTTTTGAGAAAAAAAATATTTTCCTTTGCGGTTTTTTAACTTTTGTATGAAAGATACCGTTATTTTTTCATAAATATTAAATTTTTACAAAAAATATTTTAGAGAGTACTAAAAAACTCTTAAGTATCAAGTTTTCGAAATATTTAAGTTCATGAAGTTTAATATCAAATATCTTAAGCAGAGTAATATCGAAACAATTCCAAATCATGACAGCAATTTGGTATTTTATGATTACTGATTTAAATATGGTGGGTACACTGGTCAAGTTTTCATACATTTAAAATAAGTAAGTAATTAAGAGAAAACTTGCCAAGTAAATCCACCAAATTTTAATCAGTAATCATTAAATACCAAATTTCTGTCATGATTTGGAATTGTTTCGATATTACTCTAATTAAGATATTTGATATTAAACTTCATGAACTTAAAACTTGGAATATATTTTAGATCTCATTACTTTTTTGGCTGACTTTTTACGCACAGGTCTTTTGTACATATAAGAACTTGGCTCTTTTTTTAACATTTATGTTTTTGTTGTGATTTCAATCCTTTTTGCAAAGATTTATTTTGCCAGGTGAAAATCAAGCCCTATCGCTCCCCAAAGTTTCATAGTTCTACGACAACCGAAAGTGCTCCATATAAATAATAGCAAATCTGATAAAGTGGGTGGATGGCACGCCCCCTAAATGGAAAATTCCAATTTTTTGATTTTTTTTCTTTCAAAGTACTTCAAGCGCTAACGACGTACCAATTTTCATCGTTCTACAACAATCGGAAGTGCTCCATATAATTTATAACAATTTTTAAAAAGTGGGTAGATGCCACGCCCCTTGAGCTGAAAATCATACATTTCTTACTTTTATCTTTGTGTGCACGTCAAACCCTATCGCTCTACCAATTTTCATTGTTCTACAACAATTAGAAGTGCTTCATATAGTTTATAAGAATTTTTGAGAAAGTGGGTGGATGCCACGCCCCCTAAACTAAACTCTCAATTTTTCAATTTTTTTTTCTTCGTACTTGAAGCCAAACTGACCTACCAATTTTCATCGTTCTACAAAATACGGAAGTGCTCCATTTAATTTATAAGAATTTTTAAGAAAGTGGGTGGCTGCCACCCCCCTGATAAGAAAATAGCAGATTTTCGATTTTTGCGAAATTTCAAGTTCCTACGATGCCGGGAAGTGCTCCATAATTTTGATTATCTGTCAGTGAGTCAGTGAATCAATCAGTCAGTTACGGTTTTTGCGATGTTTGAAGTCCTATATCTCCGCAATCGCTAATGCGTAAGAGTTGAAATTTGGTGAGCCACCTGCGTTTGATCAGCTCAGAAACTGCTGCGAATTTGAAGTTTCTGACTTTATTGGTACTGAAGTAAGAGGGGGGTTGAAAATCGCCTGAGTTTGTTCCTGTAAAAAGGGTGTAGTGCCGCGGCATGCCGCGATCTTGGCTGGGCACTACCTTGCCCTTTGATACATACCGAATCGTTCAATGTCTCCGTATATTTCTTCGGATCTAATGAGTTCATTACAGTTTTTTGATCACCCATGACTCTAATTCCAATACAGCAACCAGCATGGTCTAGTTCTTTCATCTAAATCCAATAATCCATTCTGACTCCCAGGTACGAATATCTAAAAAGAAATTATATTTTCAAAATATTTCAGTGGCCCTAATACACTGAAATGGTCCTCTAAAAGTACTGGAGAGTGCTAGGACGCCACATGGCCCTAGGCTCAATGAAAGGAAAATCCCTTTACACACCTCCGTGTGGTAGAGGGCGGGTAACGCTAACGTGCAGGGGGACCGAATGGATGCCGGGATAAGCAGACAACCCAGCTTTGCTGGTCAGGGCACACACTTGTCCTTGGGATGGTTAAAAGCCCCCTTAAGGCGGATGAACTGCAGGAGGCGGTCAACGGCATGATAGTCTGGTGGCGGAGGAGCCTTTCTTTGTTAAAAGGCCAACAGCAGCAGCAGGTAGCGTCTGTAACCCATATTGCAAAAGCCGTCTGTTTTCCCATAGTGGGCGGCCTCGAGCAGTTATGTGTTGACCATACATAAGGCGGGTGTGCCTGTCAAATCTGAGCTTATGTATGTTATTAATCGTATCTCGGAAGACACCATGGTGGAAGGATATGCAAATACATGAACTATGTCGTATCTCGGAAAACACCATGGTGGAAGGATATATGCTAATACATGAACTATGACAACAAACGGAAATGAGTCCCCAAGAGGTAATCTTTGTATGGAAAATCCTTCTGCAGCTTCGGTTGCAGTAAACCGCACATCGGATTTGGGGCTGCGACATCTTACATGTACGACCGTCAATCAAGATGCCATAATAATAAATGAATCGTTGACAAATAGAAGAAGTCTTTCAAGAAGCCAAAATGTTACTTTTGGCTACCGCATACGTACGAAAATCGGAGCATGGAATGTTCGATCGTTGTACAGCGATGGTAGATACGAGCAGGTTGAGCGTTAAATGCTTCGCCTAAAGATCATTATCCTGGGCATAAGCGAAACTAAGCGGAGAGGAAGAGTTGAATACAGATCAGACACTGGACAGACGTGAATGCTGTATTCCGAGGAAGATGAAAGAGAGGGTGGCCAAAGACTGCATGGTGTCGGGATTATGTTGAACGAAGAAGCGAGGCATAGTTTGATCTCCTGGGCGCCCATTTCTGCGAGATTAATGACATCAAGGTTTCGTTCAAAAGTCCGTAACGTCACAATTATTCAGTGCTACGCCCCCACAAATGAAGCGACCGAGGAAGACAAAACCGCGTTCTACACTTATCTTAACTCGGTTTACAGGAGTGTTCCGAGAGCCGACATCATAGTCGTTATGGGAACCCTCAATGCCCAAGTCGGTTCAGACAATTACGGGCTGGAACACGTGATGGGAAGAAATGGTTTGGGGTAACGGAATGAAAATGGTGACTTGCTTGTTGACTTTTGTAACGCGAATCGTCTTGTGATAGGTAGGACTGTATTTAAGCATAGGAAGTGTAACAAAATTACCTGGGTGCATCCGGATGGTCAAACCGAATACCAAATTGATCATATTCATGATTCAGCAGCGATGGAGGAAGTCAATGTGTTATGTCCGGAGTATAAGAAATGCCGATGTGGGAAGCGACCACCATTTGGTTCTGATGAATCTCAAACAACGAACCGCTGCCGTACAAAAACCAGTGCAGGATGCAGCAAGGAGCTCAAAATTCATTACGAATGCTTTAAATGACCCCAACATATGTCGAAACTATGTCACCACCCTTAACGCCACAGAGCCTCGTCACTAAACGGAATTCAACATTCAACAATATTGATGAGATGTGAGGTGAAATTAAAAGTGTTTTTATGGAGGCTGGATCCGAAGCTGTACCCAAGCGAATGAGACGAGAGATTCTTGGATATCCCAAGACACCTGGGATAAGATCAAACTTCGCAAATCGTTGAAAATGCAAATAAATGCCGAAGCAGATGTACAACGAAAGGCTGAATTGCGAAGAGAGTACCGCATTGCATTGCACATAAGATGGTCTATCACTGTGTGAGACGTGACAAGAGGGTGAGGTTAGATGGACTCGCAGATAATGCGGAAATCGCTGCCAGAAGAGGAGATATCCGAGAATTGTACCGAATTGCCAAAGAGGATCAGCCACGCAGATGGAAGGACCATTTTTGTGCCCTGTTAAATGAGGATCAGTTGAGCAGAGTGCTGAAGTGCCCCAACTAAACGAGATGCGCAGGTACTAATAGGGGCATTGACATCGAACCCCCGTCAGAATCGGAAATCCATACATCAATAAATCTCCTCAAAAACAACGAGGCAGCTGGACTGGACGGAATACCAGCTGAATTCCTGAAAGCCGATCCCGTAACAGCGGCTAGTATTTTACATCCGTTGATAAAAAGCATTTGGGAAAACGAAAGCTATCCCAAGGACTGGAAGGATGGTGTGATTGTTAAGTTGCCAAAGAAAGGTGACTTAAAGAATTGCAACAATTGGCGTGGTATCACCGTTTTGTCCGTTTTCCCAAAACTAATGGCAACCGTCATTCTCGAGCGAATAAAGGATAGAATCGAGCCTACACTCAAGAGGCATCAAGCTGGCTTCCGCAGTGGTCGATCGTGTGTCGACCATATCAACACCCTGCGTATCGTCCTCGAGCAGTCGATGGAACTTCAATCACCGCACCGCCTTACCTCATGTTCGTGGATTTTGAGAAGGCCTTTGATCGAGTTAACCGAGAATGTATATGGAGATCGTTGCTTGGTAGAGGAATTCTGCCAAAAATTGTTGCCATTATTAAAGAGTCCTATACAACAACGCAAGGTGTTTTGTTTTACACAAATGGCGACTCCTTCGTAGTGCAACAGGGTGTGAGACAAGGGGATGTTCTATCTCCAATTCTCTCCTGCTGGCGATGGACGACATATTGACGGCCAGTGTCAGTCATTTAGACTCTAAATGACTTTAGACTATGCCGATGACGTCTACTGGCAAATAATATCAGTGGGCTGAACACGATGTGCCAAACACTGCAAGTGAAGGGAGAGTCGAGTGGTCTAAGAATAAATAGCAAAAAGACAAAAAAATTGCTCACAGGCCACTCCACACAGCAGCGTATTATTCTGCAGGAGACGCCAGTTGAAGAAGTGGAACAGTTCAACTACCTTGACAGTATTGTTTCTGCAAACGGTGGCACGGATCTGGACGTTAAAAGTAGAATAAATAAAGCTCGTGCTGCCTTCGGTACTCTGTCCCCAATTTGGAAATGCAGTCAAATTTCCTTACGCACAAAGTTAAGATTATTCGAATCCAATGTCAAATCCGTGCTGTTATATGCTTGTGAAACCTGGAAAGTCACGTCTACCATTTCGAAGAAATTGCAGGCTTTTTTGAATCGCTGTATTCGCCACATCCTAAAGATTCGTTGGCCACAGATAATATCAAATGAGGAATTGTGGCGCAGGACAAGTCAAGAGCGGCTGGGCGTCGACATAAGAAAGCGTGAATGGCGTTGGATTGGTCACACACTGAGAAAACCAAACGATGAAATTGCAAAGCAGTCCTTTGAATGGATCAGGGTGCACGGCGGGTTGGAAGACCAAGAACAACATGGAAATCAACTGTCTTAGCGGAAGCAGAATCCCAGAGAAAGACGTGGCCACAGCTAAAGTACCTTACAGCAGACCGTGAAGGATGGAAACGTTTTGTTGACGCCCTATGCCCAAGCCGGGGTTACAGGACACGATGATGAATACACTGATGTATTGGTAGTCAGGAAGTTATGTTTTTTTAAGGTTCGCTAGCTTAGCTTACTGTACTGATTAAAGCACCAGTACCTTGAAGCTTTTAGGTCTAAAGGTAAGAACGCACTCGACGAGTAAACTTAAAACTACTATTGAAACTAAACTATAGAGGCCTAGGGCATCACGACAAAGGGGGCACCAACTAAAAGCCATACAAAATGAAATAACAGAATCCAAACTACCATTAAATTGCAATGAAAAATCTCCAAATTTCCACTTTTCATAATTAAAACAATTCTGTTCAAGTACAGTATACAGATAAATATCATTTTCAACCGGATAATCTACATAAGGCATAGTCTACTTTTAGAATAGGGACAAATCTGGGTATTTTTGGAAAGGATTGGAAATTTAAATTAGATATCGTGAGTTTTATCCAGATTAAACTTATTTTGTTCGATATGAATAAGCCGTCACATCGATTTTATCGGATCCTGTTACCCCTCAGAATGCATTTTTTTTTTCAATTTAGCTTTGAAGGAAAAATATACTCTTAATCTTTTTGTTACAAATTCCTTTGACAACTCTTTTCAATTATTATTATTATTATATTATATATTACGTTGATCATTGATTAACTGACTGATTCTGTAACGGTGGAAAATATTTTGAATATGAAAAAAGTTGCGAAAACGCTTCCAAGTTCCAAACATGTATTGGGAAAATAACGGTCGAAGACTCAAAAGATAGATGTTGAATAGACGCAACATCGGCTAAAATCAAATGTTACCACGTTTCGGGAAAATACTTTTATTTCATGTAAACGGACCTCCACATTTTTTCTTTTTTTTTAACATGAAAAATAGTAACGGAAACGCCTCCAAATGCCAAACGCGTGTTGGTAAAATAACCCTTAAAGTCTTAGAAGATAAGTTAGTGTTGATTTCCGAAAAGATAGGTGTTAAAAAGACGCACTCAGATGTCAATAAGGTGTTGAGAAAATGCAGCTTAGGGTAAAGTGTAAGTGTTACCACTTTTCGGAAACATACTTTTTTTGATGTCAAAGGATGGGACATCCCCTTTTTGGTAGTTTTTTGATATTTTGAACGTGAACAAATTGTAGAAACGCCTCCAGATACCAAATGCGCTTTGGGAAAATAAAGTTTCATGTCTTAAAAGATAGGTGCTGAGTAGACACACCTTCGAGTTAAACAATGTTAGTGCTGTCACTTTTAATAAACAAATGACTTATGTCTTAAAAGATAGGTGTTGAGCAGACGCACCTTCGAGTAAATTTTTGGTGTTGCCACTTTATGGAAGGATACTTTTAATGTGAAAGGGTAGGACCTTCTCTTTTTTTGGCAATTTTTAATATATAAAGTTGCGGAAACACCTCCAGATACCAACCAGAAGAAATTATTTTGTATTAAATATTTCGTGCATTTAATAAAGGCGTTTGATATCAATATTTTCATTCATTTTTAACGGGCGCCTTAGGCGCGTTGCAATCAACTAGTAACCAAATATTAAATTTGTTCGCGTACTTTTTGGGCTACATTTGGTAGTCTGTCAAATTTTGAAGGGGATATTCTTTACTCTCTCGTGAGCGTCTTCTTTTGCCTAAAACTACACAATATTGTTTTGTAAACGAACACGAATTTGGCTGTTTTGGGTGAGTACCTACACGAACAGATTTATTATCAGTCAAACTTTCAACTTTTTCTACTTGGAAATGGCTATTGCCGTTTATCTTGTGCGTGTGCCACGTTGATATTAACTTCATGCTATTCTGTCATTCTGATCAAATATTTCAATGTCCCGATGTCTCGTATATGGTATATCTCATAAATATGTTTTTCAACTATTTCACAATAATTCATGTTGTAGGCAATTTAAAGTGATTCAAGTAATATTGTATTTTAAATATTTTACTAAAATATTAATGTATTGAATTTAAATCATAAATCAATTTTAGTAACTAATAAAAATGTTAACACTCTTTCAATTTTTTTTTCAAAATAGATTTGCCGATTTTGATCTTTTTTATTTCCAAACTATTTAGAACACTCATGTCGCTAGCTCAACATGAACCTTACCTTTAATTTTTCTGATTTGATGAATTTTTGAGTTCAAGGAAATAAAAACTGGGGCACCATTTACTCTACAGGTCTAGTGCCCAAAAAAGTTAAATCCAGCCCTGTGTGTGAGTATGTACATTGTTGAGAGAGTGTACTTCATTCTATTCATATTATCTAAATAACCGACAGTGCTGGTGAATTGCAACATTTTTAAAATAGACGTATCCGGTCGTGAAGAACCTGTTGAGTCGAGATACCTGAAGTGAGTTATTATTTTATTAATAATTCAGAAAAATACAACTGAAAATACATGGTGAACAATTTTCTCCAAATAAGTAAGGTTTTGTGAATGATAATGATACATAAAACCCGACCATTTAAATTTTTTAAGAGTTTGAGGTACCTGGTTCTTCACGATCTGCACGGATATATCTTTGCCTCACAGAAACATAGTAGCTACGGCACTGGCTGGCTTTAAAAAATAAATAAATTGGGTGGCGCAACAGCTCGAGGAGAACCAGGGCCTAGTGACTTACAACTCACAACCATTCCTGTGTGCGTGTTTGTTGGGCAGGAATGGAGGGGACCTACAGTTTTTTGCCGAGTCCGAACGGCTAAATGAGAAGCACTTTTTCATGACAAGTATACTCTTGGAGGATTTGTCAGTTCCTCGCAAGAGGCAGTACCTCGAATAAAACATTTCTGTTTTTAGGTGGCACGGCTGGGAATCGAACCCACACCTTCGGCATGACAGTCCTACGCACTAACCATCAAGCCACGAGGTACTACTACTGGCTGGCTTTAGACTATTATCTTATTAAGCTTATTCTTTTCAAACTATCCACTCTAGGGTTTGAACCATCTTTGTTAAAATGGATTTGTTCTTACCTTGAAAACCGTTATTACAGCGTTCGATTCAGATCTGCCACCTCTTGCCCTTTCTTAGCTACCTCCGGTGTCCCCCAAGGCAGCCACCTAGGCCCACTTTTATTTATTCTCGCTATCAACGATATTGAAAGGGTCATCAAACATTCTTCTATCTCTCTGTACGCCGATGATACCAAGTTCTTCAAGACCATTTCCTCAACACATGACTCTTCCCTTATTCAACAGGATCTTGACAGTTTTTCAGTTTGGTGTCTAAAAAATAACTTGGAGCTAAACGTCGCCAAATGCCAATCAATCACTTTTTCACGCAAACGTATCAAATCTCCTCCCCGTCTTTACTTGCTCCATAATCAACCCATACCCATAGTTGATAATATTCGCGACCTTGGCATTTTATGTGACCCAGAGCTTAATTTTCTCACTCACATAGACGATATCATTCTCAAAGCAAATTCAGCGCTCGGCTTCGTCAAAAGATGGTCCAAAGAATTCTCCAACCCCTATGTTACCCGGTCTTTATATATATCATTTGTACGTCCTCTCCTAGAATATGCCTCTCAAGTTTGGTCCCCTTACCAACTTACTCACATTTCAAGAATTGAGAGCATCCAGCGTCGTTTCTTACGATTTGCTCTTCGAGGTCTATCGTGGAACAACCCTCTGATCCTGCCTCCCTACCTAGATCGCCTTAAACTAATAAACCTGAATTCGTTGGAAGAACGAAGAGAAATATCAGACATTCTCTTCATTCATCGACTTCTCTCTGGTTCCGTTGACTGCATATCGCTCTACAACTCTGTCTCTTTTAATACTAACCCTCGTAATACACGTAATCCTCGTCTCTTTTATATACCCACCCACCGAACCTCTTATGGCTCCAACGAACCAATCTCTCGTATGCTGCGGGCTGTTAATTCAAACATGTGCTCCTTCGACTTTAACCTAAGTACTCCTTCCTTAAAAAACCGACTCCTGAACCGCTCAACGCCTCACGAAACTTATCTTAAGTTCTTAGTTTTTAAGTTAGATTAAGAATTAGCTTGTATTAAGCCGAATAAATGGGGGTTTTGCCCCCACCAAATTTCAAATTTCAAAATTTTTTTTTTATTTACTTTAATGCATTTTGGAAGCTATGCTTACATTATCAGTATGCTTACATACAAACAAAAATACGTCGAAAATCTCCATTACCAAATTAATTAAAAAATTGGTGAAAAAAATACTAGCAGTTACGATTTTTGGTTGGAACAAAACTAATGCCTTGTTAGTTGCTGGATCATACACATACGATTTCTCTTTGTTTCCTCGCACTATGCAATGAAATTCAAATTGCTTCACTCAGCAGCCCCGTTTGGTTTACCACACAACTTGATTTCCTTTCCAGTTTATTTCAATGAAAATTCACAGATCTTGGCAAATGTGTAAGATTCTTCTAACTAGAGCAAAAGAAAAGTGACTGCACCAATTGAAATATCTTCCATCAGTACTGCCAATTCAGCACGTATGCATAAAACTAACTCCAGTACCCTTAAGAAATGTTTGTTGAACGCTTCTTTTAAAAGCTTTCCTTTTAAGCAAGTTACTCAAGAAGGTCCAGGTTCACACGGCGCATGAAATTAAAAAACAACGTAAAATCAACGGAAACAACTTTGATTTAAATATTTTCGGAACGATTTGGCTTCGAAGACAAAAATTTTTAATTCAAAGTAGCAATGACATCAATTCAAAGTGTTTCCCTCTTTTAAAACAAATATGATTTAACCATTTTTTCTCTTCATTTGAGATGTCATCATCGTTGATTTGAATTCATCCATCTTTAAAACAATATGTATCATCTTCGATCAAACGATAAGCATCGTTGATTGAAATACATACAAATTTTAAAATACTTTTTTAAAACTTTAATTCAACTTCGTCCAGTTATTGATTTAAAATAAAATGGAAACCAATTCATTAAATAAATAACAAAAATAAATATGAGAAAAGTAATAATTTTTTTTTGATTAAATGTAAGTGAATTTTGAGTGCGCGTTAATTTTGTTCACAAACGTTTTGTAGATACTTCGTGAAATTACGAAGCGCTCTCGAAATTCTATATATTAAGCTAAAATATAAATTAAAAAGTGATTAAAAAATCTGACTTTTACGTTGGCCTAACTATGCAACACTTTAAAAGTACGTGCATGGAAATTTGAAATTCGATTTCGAAAAATATTAGCATGTTGCACTTTGAAACTACGTTGAGCGTACTTTAAATGTTCGAAAAGTTGATTTCAATGTAAAATTGAATACGTTTCGCTTTGAAACTAAGTTGGCTTTATTAAATCTATGTTGCCTATTTAAATCAACAGGTTTTCAACGTGAAATTAAATATGATATAATGAATATTATTCAACGTTAAATCAATTATTTTCTATTAGATTTTAAATTGCATTTTTTTCCTCAGTGTGCGCAATTCTTGATTATTTCTTTTTGAACTTGTATTCGGTAATGCACGCATTCTTACACGAACCATTGTTTTTTCAATTGCAAATTATTTTTACAGCTATCTTTCCTCTATCATGTACCATACATACATTTGTTTTTGTTGTATTGAGCTACATCCAGAGCAAGAATGTAGCAAAATAAGAAAAACAAAGAATATAGACAAAGAGAAACGTCAAAAAGTTGCAGGGACAGTCCTACTGGTGTATGCTTAGGTTCTTCTATTTCCTTTTCATTTTCTTTCTCTTTTGCACTCCAAGCATGCAAGGGAAACATGCGCCGTGTAAAAGTGGACTAGTTAACTTCCAAATGATGAAAATTTCTTCAAGTCATGATTATTTAAATGGCCTAACGTCTGATACAAAATCTTTGTTCATTGTCCGAACCGATACACCTGAAGAGTCAGGAGAACATGAAAAATCACAAGTAAAATGTACTTGGAAATTTTTGTTATTTGGCTGTCATTCCATAAAAAATTTATTCGCAGAATATTTATTCCGAGGGAGATTCACGATGAATAAAATATTTCGGGGACAAAATTTCCTTCGAGATTGCCTACAGGTCTCAACCTCAGAAGAAAAAGCTGACAAAATGGGAAACGTACTACCGAATACCTATGCATGCCTTCATAGTATACAGCCTAGACCTACAGCGTGATAGTCTAAAACACTAACGACTATGACCATGGATACTACACAGCAAAGCTTTTGAAACTGAGTAGATACAAAATTAAGAAAACTATTAAATTACAAACGTGGGTACATCACGGGTGCTGTACATATTAAACCCAATAGATTATCATTGTATTTTATGTTAGGTACCTATTTGTTACCAACGCCCGCTAAACGCCGATAAAGAACAACCCGTAAAAAATTACTCATGGTCTCCGTGAATGCTGCGCTTGTGCTTGTCTTTGACCGAGCTCATTTTTCGTGGAGAAAATGCTCCGTTAAAATGAAATATAATATAAATATGAAAAATTTCATTAAAAATTTGATTTCACGAGCAACTCACTAGAATTCTAGAAAGCTTAGGAAAATTTAACAAGCTACATTCACAGTAGACCAAGAGTAATAGTCTAAGAGCCAACGAAATAAAAAGTCGTCATTTGCGTAAAGTTGTAACTATTACGTTTTGTCTGCCTACCTAAACACGTGTCGAACAGGTGTAAAATTTGACGTATATTATTTACATCGATTTATTTCAATGCCTATTATTAGTCGGAGGGAAAAAGTGTGCATACTGCATACAACAAATATTTAGCTTGTTTTTTATTTTGAACAATTGTTGTCATAGGTCCCTCTCTCTGTTGTGAATCCCTAAGAAGGTAGGAAGCACTGTTGTTTCCAAACATCACTTGTTTACCTAAGTATTTTTTGGATATTTTGGCGCATTCTATCTTTTAAGGGACAAACAACAGAGAATTTGACCAAAGACAAAAATGGTTCAAAATTGCATCCTAAATATTTCATGTATGCACACTTTTTCCATCCGACCAATAGGCATTGAAATTATTTGATGTAAAAAATGTACGTCAAATTCTACAACTGCTCGACACGTGTTTAGGTAGGCAGACAAACGGTTATTGGTTCAACACCTCAAAGGCTATTATTGATATGACTTACAACTTTACGCAAATGACTTGACTTTTTATGTCGTTGGCTCTCAGTCTATAAGTAAAACAATACTAAACCATTTTATGTAAATATTAACAATTATGACTTGGAAGGAAATTAAAAGTAGTATTCTTCTGTATTAGTGGAGCGAATGAATTAATTCAAATAAAGAAATTTAAGTGAGTCGAATAACCTGAGCGAAACGCAATTTATGGAGTAGAGCTCACTTAAACTTCTTTATTTGTACGTAAATATTAAGATATTTACATAATTTTTCTTCTGATCTTAAACATTGGTTCATAATGAAGAAGATTCTTACGGCGACGTTGCCAAAATTGGCGACACTACCTATTATACCTATTTATATTTCTTTCTTTCATTGGAACAAACAAATAAATTGAATAGTAATGTTGTAGTAATAAAAACATTTTTATTCAACACGTAGAGCGATAGACCCAACCCACTGAACATCGCCTCTTTTTTGCCATTCAAAGTGATGCTTTTTATGTTTAAAAACTATTCCCCGACAGTTATTTATCAGTCGCTATTGTAGTAATGTATTTGATTGTACCTGACTATCCACCCTCAATTGCCCAAAGCAAAATAAGCTCTAGCAATATATATGTAGGTACCTACAAAGCTATAGGTACCATACAACAACATAAATGTTTGTACATAATTATTATGTACCTTCCACGCCATAAACCTCCCTTAAATCAGAGACGAAAATGGTTATACATATATGTACATACCAACAGTCCTTTGAAGTACGCTGAACCGTGAAACGAAGCTGACGTAACACACCTCCAGGGAGCTAACCTGCACATCGACAACTCTTTGAGTGTATACAATGTTCCTTACGAAACAAAAGCCTAAAGTTGCCCTGGCCATAATATTTACTATCTACTAGTCCGTATGTGTTTTAAAAAATCAATAATACACCCTGCATATACCAACACAACAAATGGAAATGAATGATTTAGTCAGCTTTCAAGTCCAAACCTCTGGAACTCGACTGTCTCAAATTTACCACTCTCTCTCTTGCACGCTATACAAATGAACGCTTGTGCAATATATTGATTAGGTAAACTTGCTGGTAAATCTGCTGTTCTGTAAATGGTTCAAAAGCGAAAAGCTCTACTATGGCTGCTTTGTCCCAGACCATGGCCAACTTTTCCGCGCAATTCTATTATTTTTTTCCTGTCTTGCTTTTATCCAGGCCAGCCCGACGAGGACAGCGACGCTACGTATACATACACATGCAATTCAAACCAGCGCACTCCAAATCCAAGCTCCAGCATGTTTCCGGCAATTGGGAACAAGTACAGTGCTAAAGTGACTCCTTCGCGCTCTTTGGATCGATAAAGCTGTTCGCTGCTCCTATTCTTGCTTTCCCAGCAGCATGAACTGTGGTGCTGCATATCCTGGTTCCTGGGAAAGGTGTGTACCTTTTACACGTATTCTACGTTAAACTAATCGATAAAACCACACATGCACAGCTTTTGGTGTATCTTACTGTTCATTATACCAATACAACCTAAGGCGCTTCTTGTTGCAAAATATATATTTACGTACATGTTGGCTGGTTTTAGATTGGCACAGATATTGTGTGAGGCACGGATATGTTGAACTTGCTTTCGTTGCAAGGGTCTTTCTCTTTACAGTTATTTGTTTTGTATTAATTTTGTGTTTTGCCATCATGGCTACGTTTATGCGTGTTTGTTTTATTCCTGCTTAAACCGTGAGTATCCTTCACCCTGGGAATCATGAACGAAATGTGTAGATTTATGTGTAGATATACCGTTTACTTGAAGCCATCAGACAAAATATGGAAGAAAATTTATATTGTGTACAGAAAAATATATTAATTTACGGTCCAAATTTCCATCCACGCTCTTGCAAAAATAAGTTTGGTTTTGGAATCGTGATGTCGTTTTCGACTGGATTTTCCGACTGTTGCACTCCTGTTTGATTCCAATCGAATATGAAAAATATCATGTTCTCAAATTTACTCACACACTACCGAATGACGCCATTTTACAAAATGGCTTCTTCAAGTATTTATCACTTTTAACAAATAATCCGACGAAAAGTTGTGTATGTATCTACGCGTGTATTCCAAATCTACTTCTTCTTGAAATCGGGAACAGAAAAAGACTCTGAAAACATTACTCGGAAAAGCCAATCGAAAGCTTTTGGAGTAAAAAGAGTGGAAATGTTCTCAATTTTTCACGAAAACCACTTGGTTTAACAAAAAAAAATTACTATTACTGTCGTTTGCTGCACGGTTCAAGAGATATAAACGCGTTTTCCAAGATGGCTCACGCCCCTTTGTCCCGCCAACTTGGACTTAAATTCGGGGGACGGCCCTGGACATATTCAATCAAGAAAATTAGTTCATGAATAAATTGCGTTATGAACCTGCTTTTTTGCTCTGACTCTTGGACTAGCGATGATTCTTTGCGTCACTCTTTTTGAACATAATAAGTTCGAAAGAGAAAAAAGACCAGTTCCGAAAGGTGAGATAATTTACCCAGGGTTACAAGGCCAGAACGGAATCCTGCCGAGACAAGAGTGGGAATATGGTGTTATACTTACTTACTTAAGGTGGCGCTACAGTCCGGGGTGGACCAGGACCTCAACCAACAAGCTTCTTCCAGCCGGTTCGGTTTCTAGCTGGCTATCTCCAGTTTCGCACGCCAAGTTGGTTGAGGTTCTCTTGCACTTGCTTGCGCCACCTTTTACGCTGTCCACCTTAACTGCGCTATCCCACTGGTTGGATTCAAAGAATTTCCGGGCCGGAGCATTGGTGTCCATTTTCTGTAAGTGACCCAGCTATTTCAGTCGTTGGCTTTTCACTTTTGTGGCTAGGTCGGTGTCAATGTATAGCCCGTACAGTTCATTGTTATATCTTCTTCTCCATTCCCCATCTATGCAGACGGGACAAAAATCACCATGCCTCTGCACCATACATCAAGACCGGGATGATAAGCGTCTTTTACAGGGACAGTTTAGTTTCTCGAGAGGGATTTGCTTCTCAATTACCTTCTTAGCCCAAAGAAACAGCTATTGGCAAGAGTAATCATTCGTTTGATCTCAGCACTGGTATCATTCACTGAGCTTATAGCGGATCCTAGGTAGGCAAAGTCTCTGACCACCTAAAAATTATAACTGTCTATAGTGACGTTCTGTCCAAGACGTTGATGTTGGGTGCCTTATCTTGTTGACAGCATATATTTCGTTTTGCTTTCATTCGCCATTAACCCCATTTTCTTGGCTTCCTTCTGAACACTCACGAAAGCACCACTGACATATCGCTTTGTTCGTCCGATTATGTCAATGTCGTCAGCGTAAGCGAGTAATTGGAAGGACTTTTAAAAGATTGCGCCTCTAGAGTTGGCGTGAGAGTTTTGCACTATTATTGCAAGAATGATGTTGAAGAAGTCGCATGATAGCGTGTCCGTTGCCTTGCCTACAGCCTTTTTTGACATCAAAGGTATCGCTGAGGTCTTTGCCGTCCTCGATGGAGCAGCGCGCATTCTCCACAAACGGACGACTTTGACAAGGATGCCAAAACTAGACATTGCTATATATAGCTCGTTTCTGCTGTTATACGCGGCCTTAAAATCAATAAAAACCTGGTGATTATCGATTTAAAACTCCTGGGTTTTTCGCAAGATCAGCTGTAGTTCAAATATTTGGTCGATGGTGGACTTCCCTGGCCTAAAGCCACAGTGATAAGAACCTATCAGGTTGTTAACAAATAGATTCAGGCGTCACAAAGTACGGCAGAGAAGATCTTGTAGGCAATATTAAGAAGACTGATGCCTCTGTAGTTGGTGCAGTCCAGAGCATCGCCTTTCTTGAGGATCAGGCAAACAATGCTGAGGTTCCATTCATCGGGCATGCTTTCCTCCGACCGTATTCTGCAGATGAGCTGATGCATTCTCCTAACCAATTCATTGCCAGCCGCTTTGAATAGCTCAGCCGCAAGGCCATCAGTTACAGTAGCTTTATTGGACTTAAGTTTAGATATAGCTATCTTCACTTCGTCGAGATCGGGTGGGCGGAATTGTTGGCCTACGTCGTCCAGGTTAAATTTGCATGGTAGCGGAACTTGGTTCGTCACCACCGTTAAACAATTTGCAGAAATGATTTTTCCATATCCTCAGTACCGACTGCGATTCTAACACGATGTTCCCCTAATCATCCTTGCAGGCTTCTGTTCGGGTTACACCCTGGGAGGTTTGGTAAAACTTCCGAACTTCATCCAGGGCCTTCACTGTGATGGTCGTGCGAGGGCCAGCAATTCTTCCACTGGTTCTCAATACTTGCAGTTGGTGGCATTGTACTATCTAAGAGGGTGCGAGAGACTCGATCGGAAAAGGACCTGGTGATTTCTTGCGACTATAGCCGTCCGACGTTAAACTTCCTCTGACTTGGCAAAGGCAACTCTGTTGGAAAAGGTAGGAGCGAAAGCGAGTATACGTGCCTGTCTACATTGTCTTCTTACTGAAAGGTAGATCCAGTGAGATAGGTAGATTTAATGTGGAAAAGAAAGGGAAAGAAGATTTCACCCAAATTCCACCGATGCGCCACTTTTGAAAATAATTCTTGGCTTCAAGAAGACGGATTCTTTTTTGTGCGAGTGAGAGATGAATGGACCTTAATTGGGTGAAATATGGAAGGGTATATTGAACTGAAAAGATTTTTTTTTGATAATGTAGACACGCTGTTCATCAAAACAACTTTCAGTAAGAAGACAATGTAGACAGGCACTACGATCAGAATACTTTTGGCATTGAAAGATAACGGTCATATTGGAGCGTACGGAATGTTTCAAAGAATTACAACATCAATTCCTGTATGTTAATCAGTGGTTCAGTATCCTTTTCAGTGGCAAACTTGTTATTTTAGTTTTGTGATGGTATACACAGTCAACACTGTTTTGAAAAAAGCTCGCCCATAAGCCTTGTACTGACAATTTTTGTTCGACAGTCTGTAAATAGCTTTACGTGGCCAGGAAGTCACCCCGACGACGGCACGACCCCCAACCTGGAGGACCAGACCTTTACAATATAACTCCAAAGGCAGGGTGCCGGACTAACCGCTCCTTATAGGCCTGAGCTCCGAATATGTCGTATTAGCTCGTATAAGGTGTTCACTAAGTAGTTCAACATAACTGGAACTGTAGACGCCACCGTTGATTCCATCTGATGGAGAATTCTTCTGCTGCCGCCTGGATAAAGAGAAGTGCCTTAGTGGGATCACTCCCCCCCTCTCTCGTTTGCTGCCCCCTAAGACCGTCCACAGGGATTGGAACACCATCTTCAGTTAAAGGTACTAGGCACCCGATGTTCAACACGGGGAGGTGGGAGTAGGAGTTGATAGACAGTGGTTCGTTTTTAAAAAAAGCTTGTGGAGGCTTGTGTCCTCTTGAATGCACCGTGTCTACCGTCGTATGCACTCAGCCGGTGCTGAAAACCTGAACCAACACTTTGCGGTTAGCGATAGCCAAGCTTAAAGCGTACAAGGCTGCTGGTGCAGATGGCCTGCCAGACAAGCTATTCAAAGCAGGGGGAGATGACTTGTTGAAGAGTATACACCAGATTATCTCCAAAACTTGGTTGGATGAAAGTATTAGTCCGGGAGCCGACCGTAAGATTACCTATCTCATCGCGGTCACGCAAAAATTCGATGCCAACCGATAGCTTTAGCCGGAACATTTACAAAACTACTGGTCGAACTTTTCAGGTTCCATTTTCCGCTAAATGTACCTATAATATAGGCAACTGCCAAAAATGGGGATCCAATGAAAGCTAAGACTGTCGTCTACACGATACCAATGGTCAGAAAAATTTTATTTGGCTGTTGCCACGAAATTGACTACTTTTCTAAAATAAGGGATTCCGTGCATCCTTGGATGAAAGTGAGAAAAAAATGGTTTAGGCAACTTTCCTAATTTAAAACGAAGTGTTAAGAAAAGACCATTCAAAAAGAAAATGGTCGGACTGGTCGCAACATCATTTGATACCCGAATTATAGAAGTTGCTTATATTAATGGTAAATTTAGCAGAAAATGCCACCTGAAAAATGCATTTTCTAACCATTGCGACCAGAAAAAATTTGTCCGACCAGTGGCTTCGTAAATGTTTCGAATAAAGCTATCAGTTGGCATCCAATTTTTGCGTGGCTGCCCCACAGAGGATAGACCCGCATATCCTCACTTTAAATCCGCTTTCATCCACAGGTCAAACGAGTTATGGTATCAAAACGGCGCAATCCAGTGCTAATTGGGCACAGAGCGAGTGTTACGCTCATGCCACCATTTCTACCTAACTATAATAATTTTCTTGTATTCAAAAAGTCTACCGATCATAAAAGAAAAAAAATTTCTATCATTTTTCGTTTGGAAAATAGATTTTAGACTTTTCTCTTTGTTTACCCTCATTTGCCTTATAGCCTATTGAATAGACCTTTTAAAAAGGAACAATTACGTGCAAGGGTTTTTGTTATTGAATATGTTTGTTGGGCCCGGCCCATAAGCATGCTTAAAACCAAAAATGCTACTTAATTCAGCCATGGTCACACTGGCCACTTTTCACTATTTTTGATATAACTCGGAAACTATGCCGAATTTGACAATTTTATATTTAAAACTTTTTGTTCAAAATTAAATTTTTTATCGAAATGGATAATGGATACGCTCAAGACATACTGAAACAAAGCAAAATAGAGTTTAAAGGCCTTTATATGAAATGTTAAAAAAAACATGTTATTTGAAAACTGACTGAGATATAGCCATTGAAACTTTACCATCTCTTCTCATTTCTTGCAATCTTTAGCCCGAAAGCCTATTTTTTGGAACTTTGTTACAAATTTAACATTTCTAGCATCTTGTACCAAATCTTATGTTAATCGGATCAGCCGTTTGGTCTGTAGGTCTGATAGCATTTAAAAACAGCCGAAAAACTAAATTGCGAACTTACATCATCATCAAGTCCTGTAACCCCGGTTGGGGCATAGGGCGCCAACAAATCGTTTCCATCCTTCACGGTCTGCAGATAGATATTTTAACTGTGGCCACGTCTTTCTCTGGGAGTCTGCTTCTGCTAGAACTGTTGATTTCCATGTTGTTCTTGGTCTTCCAACCCGCCGTGCACCCCGAGGATTCCATTCAAATGACTGCTTTGCAATTTCATCGTTTGGTTTCCTCAGTGTGTGACCAATCCATTGCCATTTACGCTTTCTTATGTCAACGTCCAGCCAATCTTGACTTGTCCTGCGCCACAATTCCTCGTTTGATATAATTTGTGGCCAGCGAATTTTTGGAATATGGCGTAGAACACGGTTCACAAAAGCCTGCAATTTCTTTGAGATGGTATTCGTGACTTTCCAGGTTTCGCAAGCATATAACAGCACGGATTTGACATTGGATTCGAAGAATCTCAACTTTGTGCGCAAGGAGATTTGACATGATTTCCAAATTTGGGACAGAGAACTGAAGGCTGCGCGAGCTTTAATTTTTCTACTTTGAACGTCCAGATCAGTACCACCATTTACTTCCAAGGTAGTTAAATTGTTCAACCTCTTCAACTGGCGTCTCCTGTATTAAAATACGCTGATGGAGCGGCCTGTGAGCATTATTTTTGTCTTTTTGCTATTTATTTTAAGACACTCGCCTCTCCTTTTACCTTCAGAGCTTGACACATCCCGTTCAGCCCGCAGATGTTATTTGCCAAGAGACATATATCATCGGCATAGTCTAAGTGGCTAAGCCTTTCAAACGGTCTCCATTGAATGCCCTGCCTCTCTGCTGTTCCAACGCTGGCCGTCAAAACATCGTCAATCGCCAGTAGAAAGAGAATTAGCGATAGAACATCTCCCTGTCTCACACCCTGCCGCACTTCGAAAGTGTCGGATAGCTGCCCATTGTGTAAAACAAAGCATCATGCGTTGTTATAGGACTCTCTTATAATGGCAACAATTTTTGGGGGAATTCCTCTACCAAGAAGTGATTTCCATATACATTCACGGTTGACTCGGTCAAAGGCCTTCTCAAAATCCACGAACATGAGGTAAAGCGAAGATTGAAACTCCGCAGACTGCTCAAGAACGATACGCAGAGTGTTGATATGGTCGACACAAGACCGCCCACTCCAGAAACAAGTTTGATGCCTCTTGAGTGTAGACTCGATTCTAACCTTTATCCGCTCCAGAATGATGGTTGCCATTAATTTTGGAAAAACGAACAAAACTGTAATACCTCGCCAATTGTTGCAATTCTTAAGATCACCTTTCTTTGGCAACTTAACAATTACACCATCCTTCCAGTCGCTGGGATAGATTTCGTTTTCACACACAGCTTGTATCAACGGGTGTAGAATACTAGCCGTTCTGACAGGGTCAGCTTTCAGGAACTCGGCTGGTATACCGTCAAGTTCAGCTGCTTTGTTGTTTTTGAGAAGTTTTATCGAAGATTGAATTTCCAGTACTGTAGGGGGTTCGATGTCAATACCCCTATATGATCTACGCATCTCGTTAAGCTGGGGCACTTCAGCACTCTGCTCGACAGAATCCTCATTGAGCAAGGCACAAAAGTGATCCTTCCACCTGCGCAGCTGATCCTCGATTGATACCAAGAGTGTACCATCCACATCCATTACAGGATGATTTGTGTTGCTTTTCTTCCCGACAACTTCCTTGGATATTTGGTAGAATTCCCTCATATCTCCTCTTCTTGCAGCGTTTTCCGCATTTTCTGCGAGACCGTCTAACCTCGCCATCTTATCACGTCTCACACAGCGATAGACCATCTTATGTGCTAAGCGATACTCTCTTCGCAATTCAGCCTTTCGTTGAGCATCCGCTTCGGCATTTATTTGCATCTTCAACGATTTGCGAAGCTCGATTTTATCCCAGGTGTCTTGGGATATCCAAGAGTCTCTAACTCTCGACTGCTTGGGTACAGTTTCGGATCCAGCATCCATAGAAACACTTTTTATATCACCCCACATCTCATCAATTGTTGAATGTTGTATTCCGTTTAATGACGAAGCTCTGTCGTTAAGGTTGGTGACATAGTTACGACATATGTTGGGATCACTTAAAGCATTTGTATTGAACTTCGAATTCCTTGCTACACCCTGTGAGCTGTGATTGACGTTGTACAGCTGCAGTTCGTAGCTTGAGACTCATGAGAACCAAATGGTGGTCGCTTCCCATGTCGGCATTTCTAATGCTTCGAACATCGCACATTGACTTCCTGCATCGCTGCTGAATCATGATGTGGTCAATTTGGTTTTCAGTTTGACCATCCGGATGTACCAAGGTGATTTGGTTGCAAGTCTTATGTTTAAACACAGTCCCACCCAGTACAAGACGATTAGCGTTACAAAAATCGACCAGCAAATCGCCATTTTCATTTCGTGACCCCAAGCCATTTTTCCCCATGACGCTTTCCAGACCGTAGTTGTCTGATCCGACTTGGGCATTGAGATCTCCCATGTCAATTATGATATCGGCTCTTGGAACACCACTGTAAACTGAGTTAAGATGAGTGTAGAAAGCGGTTTTGTCTTCCTCGGTCGCTTCATTTTTGGGGGCGTAGCACTGAATTATTGTGACGTTGCGAATTTTCGAACGGAACCTTGCTGTCATTATTCTTGCAGAAATGGGCGCCCAGGATATAAGACTACGCCTCGCTTCTTCGTTCAACATAATTCCGACACCATGCAGCCTTTGGCCACCCTCTCTTTCATCCTCCCCGGAATACAGCATTCTCGTTTGCCCAGAGTCAGCTCTGTATTCGGCTCTTCCTCTCCACCTAGTTTCGCTGATGCCCAGGATACTGATCTTAAGGTGAAGCATTTCACGCTCAACCTGCTCGTATCTACCTTCGCCGTACAAGGATCGAACGTTCCATGCTCCGATTTTCGTACGTATGCGGTAGCCAAAAGTATCATTTGCTCTTCTTAAAAGACTTCTTCTATTTGTTAACGATTTATTGAGATGCTTAAAGATTTGACAACGCTTTTAGAAAATAAAAGAACAAACTCTTTCGAAGGCCAACACGGAAGTGTGGATACATATTTTATTTGGTACCAAGATTAGGTTAGTATATAAGACTAATTTTAGTACAAATTTGTATAAGAGGTTAATAGTTAGAGATGGGTATTGTTTAATTCGTTATTTATAATACTCCTCCTCAATATTAGAATCAGTTAAACTGCATTCCTAATTTGTTAAAACAATAGAGATGTTTCGTATTAGCAACCGGTTTTGTTAGGGCATCAGCAGGCATCTGGTCAGATTGTAAGGAAGAAGGAAGAAGAAAGAGCATGAGAAGCGCGCGATCGAGGAGTTAGAGAGATTCCACTGCAGGAATGAAGTTCGGAAGTTTTACCAAAAAGTAAAAAGAACCTCCCAAGGTTACAAGGCCCGAACCGAAGCCTGCAAAGACGATCAGGGGAACATCGTGGTGGAATCGCAGTCGGTGCTGAGGATATGGAAAAATCATTTCTGCAAATTGTATAACGGCGATGACGAACCGAATTCCGCTAACATGCAAATTGCACCATTTAACTTGGACGACGTAGGCCAACAATTCCGTCCACCCGATCTTGACGAAGTGAGGATAGCCATATCTAAACTTAAGTCCAATAAAGCTGCTGGAGCTGATGGCCTTGCGGCTGAGCTATTCAAAGTGGCTGGCGATGAATTGGTTAGGAGTATGCACCAGCTCATCTGTAAAATATGGTCGGAAGAAAGCATGCCCGATGAATGGAACCTCAGTATTGTTTGCCCGATCCTCAAGAAAGGCGATCCTCTCGACTGCACCAACTACAGAGGCATCAGTCTTCTTAATATCGCCAACAAGATCTTCTCTGCCGTACTTTGTGAACGCCTGAAGCCACTCGTCAACAACCTGATAGGTCCATATCAGTGTGGCTTCAGGCCAGGGAAGTCCACCATCGACCAAATATTCGCACTACGGCAGATCTTGGAGAAAACCCAGGAGTTCCAAATCGATACCCACCACCTTTTTATCGATATCAAGGCCGCGTATGACAGCATCTATAGAGACGAGCTATAAAGAGCAATGTCTAGTTTTGGCATCCCTGCCAAACTCGTCCGTTTGTGCAGGATGACGATGGAGAATGCACGCTGCTCCATCAAGGTCGGCAAAGACCTCACCGACACCTTTGATGTCAAAAAAGGTTTTAGGCAAGGCGACGCGCTGTCATGCGACTTCTTCAACATCGTTCTTGAAAGAATAGTGCAAAACTCTCACGTCAACACTAGAGGCACAATCTTTCAAAAGTCCGTCCAATTACTCGCTTACGCTGATGATATTGACATAATGGGACGAACAAAGCGTGATGTCAGTGGTGCTTTTGTGAGCATTGAGAAGGAAGCCAAGAAGATGGGTTTAACGGTGAATGAAAGCAAAACGAAGTATATGCTGTCAACAAGAAAGGACACCCAACACCGACGTCTAGGACAGAACGTCACTATAGACAGCTATAATTTTGAGGTGGTCAGAGACTTTGTCTACCTAGGATCCGCTATAAACTCAGCGAACGATACCAGTGCTGAGATCAAACGAAGAATTACTCTTGCCAATCGCTGTTTCTTCGGGCTAAGAAGGCAATTGAGAAGCAAAGCCCTCTCTCGAGCAACTAAACTGTCCCTGTATAAGACGCTTATCATCCCGGTCCTGATGTATGGTGCAGAGGCATGGACACTGCTAACGGTGGATGAGAACGCGTTAGGCTGTTTCGAGAGGAAAATTCTCCGGGTGATTTTTGGTCCCGTCTGCATAGATGGGGAATGGAGGAGAAGATACAACCACGAACTGTATGGGCTGTACAGCGACACCGACCTAGCCACAAAAGTGAAAAGCCAACGCTAAGATGGCTGGGTCACCTAGAGCGAATGGACACCAATGCTCCGGCCCGGAAAGTCTTTGAATCCAACCCCGTGGGACAACGCAGTAGAGGTGGACAGCGTAAAAGGTGGCGCACGCAAGTGGAAGAGGACCTCAACCAACTTGGCGTGCGAAACTGGAGACAGCTAGAAACCGAGCCGGCTGGAAGAAGCTTGTTGGTTGAGGCCCTGGTCCACCCCGGACTGTAGCGCCACCTTAAGTAAGTAAGTAAGTAAGGTCAGATTGTAAAAATTTTATTTCGACTGTTTTGTCTTCAATGGCTTCTCTTATGTAGTGGTATTTATAATGGATGTGTTTAGTTCTGGAATAATACGATCCTCCTTTAGCAAGATGTCCAGCACTTTGAGAGTCACAGTATATAACAGTCGGTGTTCCAATCATGTATCCCAACTCATCTAACAGGTATCGCAAATATTGAGCTTCTTTCACAGCACATGTTAAGGCTATGTACTCAGCTTCAGCACTAGATGTAGCCACAACGCGTTGCTTTCTAGATTCCCAACTCACTGCTGCACCGGCAAGAATAAAACAAAATCCAGTTTGAGATTTTCTATCATTTAAATCTTCCGCCCAGCTAGCGTTTACAAAACAAAAAAGCGGTGTGTTTGTTTTTCTAAATATAAGTTGAGCATCTTGGGTTGTGTTTAAATAGCGTAATAATTGGCAAGCCACGTTCCAATGTTGCTTTCGGGGATCTTGACAAAATTGGGATAACATTTTTACGCTACAAGCAATATCCGGCCGACTAAACACAGAAAGGTGTAAAAGGGCTCCAATAAGTTCTTGATACTTTGATTTATCAATTTTAAGATTTTCTCCAGGAACGGTTGGATCCTTTTCCAATTTAATTTTATTTTGCATCGGTAGTTTCATATGTTTCGAGTCTTCCATTTTGTATTTTATTAATAAGTTTTTTATATAACCTGTTTGAGAAATAGATATATTGCTTTTACTTTGATTTATTTCAAGTCCTACACAAGTGGAGGGTTTTCCTAAATTTCTTAATTTGAATACGGTTTTTAAATTTTGTATTACAAAATCAATATCTGATTGTTTGATGCAATGATTATATCATCGACATAAACTCCAATGATTGCAACTTCATTTTCTTTTCGTTTATAATTTGTCATAATTTGACTGGTGAAATTTAAATTGTTTAAGAGTATCATCAAGGGTTTTATACCACTGTCTACTTGATTGTTTTAAGCCATAAATGGCCTTTTTTAACAAACAGACTTCATTTTTATTTCCATTATAAAAACCTTCAGGTTGTGACATAAATATCTCCTCATCAAGGTCGCCATTCAAAAAAGCGGTTGAAATATCCAGCTGATGTAGCTTCAAATCATGTTCGACGGAAAGAGCATATATTAGACGCAAAGAACTTTGCCGAACGACAGGTGCATAAGTGTCAGTGTAGTCAATGCCAAATTTTTGACCAAAACCCTTTGCTACAAGTCTAGCCTTTCTACGCTCTACGTTTCCATCAGGCTTATATTTCGATTTGTAAATCCATTTGCATCCGATTATGTTTCTTCCTGGTGGAGGGCTGCTAAGGACCCACGTCTTATTTTGGATCAATGATTCATATTCTTCGTTCACAGCGTTTTTCCATTCCTGACAAAATTTTGATTTCTTAGCTTCACAATAACTTTTTGGATCAGCCTCACGAACAGCTAAATTGGCGACTTCAGATAGTTCATTTGTCTTACTTCTTAGGTTGTGATTCTTTTTAGGGTGATTCTTTTTAGGCTTACTTAATTTTTGTTCATCTTTTTGCGGACACTCCTCTATAGGCAGACTATAATTTTCCAAATTTTCTTCAACCTTTTCAAAAAACGGTTCATTTGTTTCACCCCCAAAGGTGTCTTCAAAAACATCATAATCGGGTTCCTTGTCGTCATCATTCAAAATCTTCTTCTTCTCGTCTTATGCCAAATTCATAAACATTTTTTTCATCACCAACTGTGTCCTCGAAAATATCATTATCCGTTTCGCTGTCGGTATCACTCTGTTTAGCCTTAACTTGATCCAGAGAATATGAAATAAAGAAGCCAATCCTTCGTACGTTTCACCCCCCAAAACCCATTTGTTTACATTGTTGTATTTGTAATTTCATTTCGTGTCGAAGAAATAGATGTGAATTGCAACAACAACAAGACCTGTGCTGAATGATGTGCTGAATGACTAGTTGATTCTATGTGTGCGTTTTGCACTGCTTTTCACTAATACTTTGCAAATCTAATACATCAGCTGTTCGCTTCCAGCTTGTAGGCAAATCAAATTGACAGCTGAGGATTGACTTCTTTATTTCATATTCTCTGACTTGATCAACAACTTCACCTTCTTTCTCTTCTGTTCGTCTTATGCTAAATTCATAAAAATGTTCTTCGGGTTCAGCATCGCAAAGATCTCCTTCAATAAATTTGACATCTCGACTTTTAATTTCAGTTCGGGTACCTCTTTTCCATAAGCGATAAGCTTTTGATTCAATAGAGTAACCGACATGTACATACTCTTCGCTGCGTGGTTCCCACTTGGATTTTCCAGGCTTATTATTGAGAGCAAAAGCTCGACTTCCAATTCGTCTAAGGTGCTTGATGATTGGCTTTCGACCAGTCCAAACCTGTTCTGGGGTCATGTTACGATTTAATGCAGTAGGGCAACGATTACGTAGGTAAGCAGCTGTGTGAATCAATTCTGCCCAGAGAAATTGTGGCAAATTCCCCTCTATCATAATGCACCTAGCCATTTCGACCAGAGTTCGGTTCATTCTTTCTGCAACGCCATTCTGTTGTGGCGTATATTCTACAGTAAGGTCACGCTTGGCCATTCTCCAGTAAAAAATTAGTGAAATCTTTGCTTAGTAATTCAAATGCATTATCAATTCTAATTTTTTACTTGCGATATATGTAGGTACTATACGGCAAGTTTTGGATTCGTGCAACAAAAAATTTCGAGATAACAATCAAACATGACATTACGATGATAGAGAACGCGAAAAAAGTGGGTGGCAAAATTCTGTCTGTCTGTCTGTCTGTATGTCTGTCTGTCTGTCTGTCCGTACCTCAACCTACAGCCTAAACCACTGAAGCGATTTTCTTCAAATTTTGAACTTAAGGTTTTTTTGTAACTCTCCAGAGGGGAAATTGAAAATTTTTTTTTTAGCTCAAAAAATAACGGTACTTGCCATACAACCGTTAAGGAAAAGCTTGTTTATCTCAAAAACGGCTCCAACGATTATGATAAAAAAAAATCAGTGTATTATTGTAGACATGGTGTACTTTTTGGTAAGAAAAAAAATTACCAAAAACATTTATTAACGGTACCTGCCATATAACGGTTTTTTTGACTTTCGGTTTTCTCATTAACCGCTCATCCGATTTCAATAAATTTTTTTGTGCAAAAGCTTTGTTAAAATATAAATAATACTGTATACCAAAATTTTAGAAAAAATTAATTTTGGATTTTTAAAAAAAGATTCAAAATTTTTTTTTGAAAATTCAATATTTCAAAAACGGGTTGATGAATTGTTTTGAAATTTCAGCTTTAAATGTATATTAATATATACTCAAAATCGGAATAGCAAAATTTATTTTGAAAAATGTTACAAAAATTTTATATATAAAAAATGAATTTTTAAGAAAACGGCTCCAACGATTTTAAATTTTTTTTTTGCATATATTCATATTTTTTCAAGTAATCAGATGACATTCTTTTTTTTGAGCTCTAAGTTATTTATCAGACTATTTATACAATTCAAAGAATGATTTAAATGCTTTTTATACTTTTTCTATAATAACTTGAATATTTTTTAAAGTTCTTAAGCCCCACACAACTTGAACATAAGAGCAAGTACGTGCGATCCAGTCGTGCATTTTATTTAATTTTTCGACCGGTTTCATTTTCAACCAAAGATTTGTACTGCTTAAAAATTCTTAAATATTCACTTTTGTGTTGCAAAAAATAAACGTGAACTTTTCATGAAAAATCATCAATAAAAGTGGCAAAGTATAAGCTCCTACTTATTGACTCGACACGCATTGGGCCACATAAGTCCGTATGTATTAAGTCCAATAAACAATTTGATGACTTGTCATTTTTTGAAGGAAAAGGCAGCCTAGTTTGTTTGCCTGTAATGCAGGTTACACAATCCATTTTAACATTCGTGAAATTTGGCAAACCTATAACCATATCCTCATTGCGAAGTTTCATTAAAGATCCTATATTTAAGTGGCCAAATCTTTTGTGCCATAGCTCAGCTAAACTGTCATCAATTCTAACTTTTTCATGCTTATCGCTCTCAATTTCATACTTTTTAATTACGTTACAGGTTTCATGCAGATTCTCTTCTAATTCTACTATAAATAATCCATTATTTTTATAAGCTTCAAGTAAAATTTCATTTTCTTTTGTAATGCATGCATTATTATTCTTGAAAGTAACACAGCAACTATTATCAGTTGCTTTACTTGTTGATATTAAATTACTTTTAAGATTTGGGACGAATAGTGTGTTGAATAAGGAAATTTACTTGGTTTCGCTTCTTTTTTTATTTTTAATATAACTGTCCCTATTCCAATAATGTCAACTGGTTTTTCATCGGCAAGGCGAACTGTTCCTACAAATTTTGTATCAAGACTAATAAAGAAACTTTCGTCACAGCACATGTGAGACGTTGCTCCACTATCAAAACACCAAGTGCTCCTAATTTTTATTGGAGAGTATGCGCTGTTTGCATTTTCACGTGGTTGTTGTCGTTCCATTGCAATAAAACCTACATCTGTTTTCTCAACTAAATTTGATTGATAGGATTTTTCCTTTTGAAGAAACACGTGGCAGTCTTTCATCATGTGACCCTTTTTTCCACATTTATGGCAATTATATTGAAAATTTGACATACCTGGTTTGATAAAACTTTTCTTTTTCGGATTGTTATACCTGGAGGCTTTTAAAGCATTATCAAAATTAAGATGTTGACCTTCCTTCTTCTTTTCTCCAACTTCCAACAGGCGGGAACAGATAACATCATATGAAGGGAATTTAGATACAGCGTCAAAGGCAGCTTTAATTTCTTTATACTCCTGAGGAAGACCATCCAACAGCAGTACAGCAAGCAAATCTTCATCAAGCTTAGCATCCATCTCTCGTAAACGATTAATTGAGCAATTGAATTGGATTAAATATTCAGAAATATTTTGATTAATATTCATTTTTGAATTAATAATTTTTCGAAACAGTTCTACCTTTTGCCGGGTTCCTTTTCTGTCTTACGTGGCTTCTAAAAATGTCCAAATTTCCCTTGAAGTTTTCATGTTTTTTACAATTGCCACCTGTGCTGGTTCCATGGCTATTATTAGTTCACATCTCGCATCCATGTCTCTGTTGTTGAAGTCTTCCAATTTGTCGGCCTCAAGTGGTGGCTCTTCGAGGCCTTTTGTTATATTCAGAAGCCTATTCTTTGCACCTTCCAAGTTAAATAATTTTCTCCATTAAATAATGGAATTTTACCAGAAAACGTCGTCATTTTTCCAAATTATTATTAATTTACTAAAATTTTAATTAAAATTTCGTGGGTCTGGGCCCATAACCTATTGAGATGCTTAAAGATTTGACAACGCTTTTAGAAAATAAAAGAACAAACTCTTTCGAAGGCCAACACGGAAGTGTGGATACATATTTTATTTGGTACCAAGATTAGGTTAGTATATAGGTATAAGACTAATTTTAGTACAAATTTGTATAAGAGGTTACTAGTTAGAGATGGGTATTGTTTAATTAGTTATTTATAATACGATTCATTTATTTTTATGGCGTCTTGATTGACGCTGGTACACGAAAGATGCCGCAACCCCAAATCCGATGTGCGGCTTACAGCAGCCGAAGCTGCAGAAGGATTCTCCTTAAAATGGTTACCTCTTGGGGACTCCTTCCACCATGGTGTTTTCCGAGATACGATTAATAACATACATAAGCGAACTTATATACTTTTTAAATATTCTCTATGGTCGTAATGTAATATTATATCAAAATATTGGCTTCGAACATTTTTACGAATGTGAAATTTGCCGTATTGTACCGAAAAAGGGGCTTTCGGGCCAAAACCGTGAGAAATCGTAAGGAATGTGAAGGTTTGAATGGGCATATCTCTGTCAATTTTGAACAAATATTACTATTTTTAAAATGCCATATTAAAGCCTTTAGCCTCTTCTTTACTTTGTCTATGTATGTCTTGACCCTATCTTTGCTTCAAAAAAAAGTTATGCACAATTTATTAAAAAATGTAGAAATCCTTGATTTTTTAAATTTTTTTAGGTTGGTTTTTGTTAACTTTTCCTGCTTAAATTTTTTTATAAAATTTTTTAAACCATCTATTTCAATAGAAAATTTAGTTTTGAAGGAAAATTTTGAAAAGTAAAATTGTCAAATTCGGATTAGTTTTCGAGTTATACCAAAAATATTGAAAAGTGGCCAGTGTGACCATTCTCTCAGAAACGCATGGGTGAATTTAGTAGCATTTTCGGTTTTAAGCATACTTATGGGCCAAGCAAACATATTCAATAATAAAAACCCTTGCACGCAATTGTTCCTTTATACCCCTTATTTTCCGGTCTATTCAATAGAAATTTCGAATTTCAAAAAATCGCGTAGTTTATATTTTTTAAATAAAATTTTGTTTATATGGTATTTTTTTATATCTTTAGGCTAGTCGCGCACATGCAACTGCTACTGCAGATGAGCGCGCACCAAGGCTGCCAGAGATCATGATTTAGCATGATTTTCATATTTTTTGGACCCTAAAAATGTTTTAATGTTTTCGAGTCCAAAATCATCCATAACATGAACTAGACTATTCTAAATAATAGACTATTCTATACAATTCTTCTTTTTAGCAACTTATCACACACATACTTTCTCAGCGAAAAGAATTCAGAGATAATAGCCGTTTTCCTTTGGAGGTGGCGAAGTACTTGCGAATAGATGAAAACCCTAATCTAGTACTACCAACTGCACATGCTCTCATGCGCGAGTAGATACATTTTACATGGGAAAGCAGTTTGATGTGTTCCATTGAAAAAAGCTGGCAAAGTACTTGCAAGTACTTCGCCACCTCCAAAGGAAAACGCCTAATGCTTCTTTCTTTCTCAAAATTCAAGTTTGTAATTTTCTGTTTTCTATTTCACTTTTCCACTATTTGTTTCTAAGCGATGGCTATATTTGCTTATCCTGACACACATTATTTTGATGTTATTTATTCCTTCATTATTGAAGATTTCTTTTTCTCTTTTGACTATTTTTCAACTCACAACTAGTCCATTCAAAGAAGGAAAAAAATGCAATAAATCATGCTCTCTGGGTTATTATTTTATGTGGTAGGGGTGACCCCAAGGTATAACATAATAAAAGTCCCCAGCCCAGGGCCGCGAGCCTTATTATTATTATTATTATTGTTATTATTTTATGTGGTAGGGGTGACCCCAAGGTATAACATAATAAAAGTCCCCAGCCCAGGGCCGCGAGCCTTAGGCAGGAGGGGGGGTTTTAGGTCCTCTTTTGTAACTTTTCGGGAATATTTTGAAAATTACGTGTTTAAGAGGAAAAGTGTACACTACAAAATGAAAGAATAATAAATTTCCTACAAATAAGCTGGAGCAGATAATTGGAAAACCCAATAAAAAAGATAATAGGTAATAGCTTGGAAGCATGCCCTGGGGTTCCGCGAGAGAGTTTTCAGTTTTTCAAATTAAAAAAAAAAAATGTTAACAAATTTTTTGTTTGAAGTTTATATTTTTTAATCAAAGTGTGAACTTCAAGGTCATAAACTGTTTCATGAGTAAACACATCACTAACTGGGGAAAATGTATTGTTATAGTTATGCAGCGACGATGGAGCCGCAGCAATGGTGGGAAAGGTTAAAAGGGTTGTTTCAAATCATTGTATTTTTCATAGCTATGAACTTGTTATGAAAAGAATGCCAACTGATTTATAAAAAATTCTCGGTGAAGCTGTGAAAATAGTAAATTTTTTAAAGAGTCGTCCTCTCCAATCGAGATTGTTTTAATTAGTGTGTAAGGATATGGGAGTCGTCCTCTCCAATCGAGATTGTTTTAATTAGTGTGTAAGGATATGGGCAGTCAGTACGAATCGCTTCTTCTTCATACTGAAATCCGATGGCTTTCCAGAGGGAAAGCTTTATCGACTATTTCAACTTCGTGATGAGTTGAATGTGTTCAAACTGGAAAAAATATGTCTTCAACGGTAACATCTCCTCTTTGATGTATTAAATGATGAGCAATGGATTACGAAATTAGCTTGTCTTGCAGACATTTTTGAGAAGATCAACGAAACTGCTACAGCTCTGCAGGAAAAATCAACTACAGTATTTTTTGCGAGAGATAAACTGGCAGCTTTGAAAAGAAAAATTAATTTCTGGCTCTCAACGGAAACCTCTCCTCTTTGATGTATTAAATGATGAGCAATGGATTACGAAATTAGCTTGTCTTGCAGACATTTTTGAGAAGATCAACGAAACTGCTACAGCTCTGCAGGAAAAATTAACTACAGTATTTTTTGCGAGAGATAAACTGGCAGCTTTGAAAAGCTCTCATGTGTACAAAAAAACAATTTTGAATGTTTTTCAATTTTACTTTTACATGAATTCTTGGAAGAAAACATGCTTGAGCTCAGTGCAGATATTAGCAATGTTATTGCTCTCCATGTGGTAAGTATCGAAAGATCCAGGCTGGATTACTTTCCAGATACAAATTCTGACAACGACTGTGTACAAAATTCATTTCTAATGAAAACCATCCAGCCTATGACCCTAAGTATACAGAAATACGAATCCCTGATAGATCTTCAGATCTCCTCTTCTGTATCATTAAACAAATTTTGGATTGGTATTAAGAATGAATACCCTGAGCTTGCCAAAAAAGTTATATCAAATTTCTTACCTTTTGTTACAACGTACCGCTTACACAAAAACTAAATACAGATCGAGGCTGGACGCTGCCCCAGATATGCGAATACAACTTTGGAACATAGAAGTTAATTTTAAAATATGTATAGCATTCGCAAATTAAATTAACCAAATCGCAAATAGGTTTAACCTAAACGCAAATAAGTTTCACCCAAGCGCAAATAGATTTAACCCAAACGTAATTAGAATTAACCCAATCGCAATTCGATTTAAAGAAAACGCAAATATAGTTAAACTATTAACAAATAATTTTAGCCAAAACGCAAATTGAACTAACCCTGGCTCAACTTGTGGTTCCAGCTATGTGGTGAAGAAATGGAAGGCTTATAACAATAGGAAAAGTTCACCATAAGATTTTGACCAAACCCCAATTCTAAATTCAACTAGTTTTGCGCATTTCTCCAAGAACTTACCGAAAAAACAGAAGGCCAATCCCTTAATAATGACCCAAAAAGTACAGCTGGAACAGTAAATCAAGCTAAGGTTAATTCAATTTGCGTTTTGGTTAAAATGATTTGTTAATAGTTTAACTATATTTCCCGACTGGAAAAACAATCTAGTTTTTGGCGAGGGGCTAGAAAGTTTAACATAGATACTAGCATTGGCCTAGCTAAGGAAACTCTAGAAATTCTCTAGGGCCTCGCCAGTGAAGTAACCTTTTCCTCGAGAGACAGCAACAAAAATAAAAAGTTGTCTTTACAGTGATTCGATCCTGCAATCTTCTGATTACCAATCCTATACCTTAACTAATGAGCTATTTCACAATACAGTTGTGCAACAAGTTTTTAGTAGCGAGGGCCTCGCGAGTATTTGACAAGTTTGCCTTGTCTAGATATTCCCTACCGAAGCCTTTCCAGTGCCTCGATTAAACTTGACAAAAACTTGCCATTTTTCCAGGCGGTTTGCCTGTTAGTTCTATTTGCGTTTGGGTTAAATCTATTTGCGCTTGGGTGAAACTTATTTGCATTTAGGTTAAACCTATTTGCGATTTGGTTAATCTAATTTACGAGAGCTATAATTATAAATCAAACAATGAAACAGATTCATTCTGTTCTGCTGATGCAGAGATCAAACGAAGAAGTACTCTTGCCAGACGCTGTTTCTTCGGGTTAAGAAGACATTTTAATAGTAAAGCCCTCTCTCAAAGAACCAAGGAAACCTAAACATCCCGGTCTTGCTATAATGGGCAGAAGCATGGAGGATCCTGTCAAAAACGGATGAGATCTGGAGGATAAGATTTTACAACAAGCTTCACGGACTTTACAGTGACGTCGACCTGGTCAAAAAGCTAAAAATACAGCGGCTGAAACGGCTGGGACACGTAAGGCGAATGGGCACCGAACCACCAGCTCGACGAGTCTTCGAGTCCACCTCTGATGGTCTGCGCAGCAGAGGAGAGTTCCACCTTAGGTGGCGCACAGTGGAGAAAAACCAACTTGGAGGCAGTTAGCTAGGCACCAAGCTGGCTGGAGGGCTTGTTGGTGGAGGCCGTAGCACCATCTAAAGTAAAATAAAGTGAAATAAAGTAAAGTATAGTAAAGTAAAGTAAAGTAAAGTAAAGTAAAGTAAAGTAAAGTAAAGTAAAGTAAAGTAAAGTAAAGTTAAAGTTAAAGTTAAAGTTAAGTTAAAGTTAAAGTTAAAGTTAAAGTTAAAGTTAAAGTTAAAGTTAAAGTTAAAGTTAAAGTTAAAGTTAAAGTTAAAGTTAAAGTTAAAGTTAAAGTTAAAGTTAAGTTAAAGTTAAAGTTAAAGTTAAAGTTAAAGTTAAAGTTAAAGTTAAAGTTAAAGTTAAAGTTAAAGTTAAAGTTAAAGTTAAAGTTAAAGTTAAAGTTAAAGTTAAAGTTAAAGTTAAAGTTAAAGTTAAAGTTAAAGTTAAAGTTAAAGTTAAAGTTAAAGTTAAAGTTAAAGTTAAAGTTAAAGTTAAAGTTAAAGTTAAAGTTAAAGTTAAAGTTAAAGTTAAAGTTAAAGTTAAAGTTAAAGTTAAAGTTAAAGTTAAAGTTAAAAGTTAAAGTTAAAGTTAAAGTTAAAGTTAAAGTTAAAGTTAAAGTTAAAGTTAAAGTTAAAGTTAAAGTTAAAGTTAAAGTTAAAGTTAAAGTTAAAGTTAAAGTTAAAGTTAAAGTTAAAGTTAAAGTTAAAGTTAAAGTTAAAGTTAAAGTTAAAGTTAAGTTAAAGTTAAAGTTAAAGTTAAAGTTAAAGTTAAAGTTAAAGTTAAAGTTAAAGTTAAAGTTAAAGTTAAAGTTAAAGTTAAAGTTAAAGTTAAAGTTAAAGTTAAAGTTAAAGTTAAAGTTAAAGTTAAAGTTAAGTTAAAGTTAAGATAAGTTAAGTTAAGTTAAGTTAAGTTAAGTTAAGTTAAGTTAAGTTAAGTTAAGTTAAGTTAAGTTAAGTTAAGTTAAGTTAAGTTAAGTTAAGTTAAGTTAAGTTAAGTTAAGTTAAGTTAAGTTAAGTTAAGTTAAGTTAAGTTAAGTTAAGTTAAGTTAAGTTAAGTTAAGTTAAGTTAAGTTAAGTTAAGTTAAGTTAAGTTAAGTTAAGTTAAGTTAAGTTAAGTTAAGTTAAGTTAAGTTAAGTTAAGTTAAGTTAAGTTAAGTTAAGTTAAGTTAAGTTAAGTTAAGTTAAGTTAAGTTAAGTTAAGTTAAGTTAAGTTAAGTTAAGTTAAGTTAAGTTAAGTTAAGTTAAGTTAAGTTAAGTTAAGTTAAGTTAAGTTAAGTTAAGTTAAGTTAAGTTAAGTTAAGTTAAGTTAAGTTAAGTTAAGTTAAGTTAAGTTAAGTTAAGTTAAGTTAAGTTAAGTTAAGTTAAGTTAAGTTAAGTTAAGTTAAGTTAAGTTAAGTTAAGTTAAGTTAAGTTAAGTTAAGTTAAGTTAAGTTAAGTTAAGTTAAGTTAAGTAAAGAGAGATTGGTACACACTTGATATGGCTATCGAAAATTACGTTACGATTCTGCCAAAGTTAATTCCATTAAATCTATTTTGTGTTTGTGCTTTTGTATCTTTGTATTTAAGGGATGATGTACACACAAGGATTAAGTACGGTTGACCAAATATCTCGCATATCCAAATCTCGGATCATCAAAATCTTGCAAACTAAAATCACGAATCCACCCCCGAATCAAACAAAATTTTATTTTAATACCAAGGCAATTATAGACGTGTTTTCCCTCGGAGGTGGCAGGTGGCAAAGTTAACATGAGTATGGAAATCTACAAAATCATCCACCCAAATTCACTCAGGCGCGAGAAGATATATTTTAAAATAAACGCTAGAAAAATAGATACCTTCTCTCTACGTATGAGTAATTTACGTCGTTTCCTCCAAAAGAAAGTGATTCTCTCATCAAAGGGCACGGTAGTGCCCAGCCAAGTTCGCGGCACTGCACCCTTTTTACAGGAACAAACTCAGGTGATTTTCAACTCCCCTCTAACTTCAGTACCAATAAAGTCAGAAACTTTAAGTTCACAGTATGAGCTGATCAAACACAGGAGGCTCACCAAATTTCAACTCTTTAGCATTAGCGTATCTGACTGACTGATTCACTGACTCACTGACAGATCATCAAAATTATGGAGCACTTCCCGATATCGTAGAAACTTGAAATTTCGCACAACGGTAGGCCTTTGTAGTGCATCCACTCACTTTCTTAACATTTTTATAAATTATATGGAGCACTTCCGTATGATGTAGAACTATGAAAATTAGAAGGTCGGTAGGGCTTGAAGTACTACCAGAAAAAAAATTGAAAAACTGGAATTTTCCACTCAGGGGGCGTGGCGTCCACCCACATTCTTAAAAACTCTTTTAAATTATATGGAGCACTCCGACTGCTGTAGAACAATGAAAATTGGTAGTTCGGTAGGACTTTAAGCATTTTAGATATTTTATTTAATTTTGAATCTTTTACAAAAGATACATCAATCTAAATTTAGTAAAAGTTATTACAAAAAAAAATCAAATTTTATGAATTGAAAAAAAACTTATAAAAATAATAAAGAATTTTATAAATTAAGCACAACAATTAAAACAAAAATCGAACAGAAAAATCAAAAAGAAAGAAAGCAAATATTATTTTTTTATTTTCGGCCAAATATTTAAATAGAATTTCATCAAATATTTTGTCAGAGGACAATTTTCTAATACTTAAGGGTAAATAGTTCAAGGAGCGAGTGGCTTGAACAAAAAACTGACGTTCAGAGGTGAGGCACGTAAAACGAGGTTGTATAATGGAAAAAGAATGTGTTGAAACAGCTAAACTTATTTTTTCGTATACAAATACGTGGGTTGTTTGCTTTTAATGATTTTATTTTAAAAACTTGAAGAACAAAATTTAAGGTAACAATGTAACCTGCATCCAAGTATTTAGAAAGAAAAAATTGAAAAATTGTAGTTTTCTATTCAGGGAGCGATTTCTCTTAATTACTTACTTAGTCTCAAATTTTTTAAATGTATGAAAACTTGACCAGTAAACCCACCAAATTTTAATCATTCATCATTAAATACCAATTTCTGTCATAATTTGGAGTTGTTGCGATATTATTCTAATTCAGATATTTGATATTAAACTTCATGAACTTAAAACTTGGCATATATTTTAGATCTCATTACTTTTTTTTGGCTGAGTTTTTACGCACAGGTTTATTGTACACATAAGAACTTGGCTCTATTTTTAACATTTGTGTTTTTGTTGTGATATATTTTAAAATAAACGCTAGAAAAATAGATACTCTCTCTACCTAGAGTAATTTATAGTAGGGTCGCTTAGCAAGAAAATCTGTTTTTGCCGGACCAAAGCACCAAATTTTTTGTAGGTACTACTTAGGTCCATAGCTTGAGATAGCTTAGGTCCATAGCTTGCTCCAAGACAATCAAATATTATATTTAGGGTCGGATAATGTGTATACACAAGTTGAAAATGTATCTGACTAAACTTATCCAAGGAGGAAAATCGGGGGTCATGACACCCCCCCCCCCCTCAGAGCCCAGGAAAAAGTATAAATACAAAACAAACTTCATTTAAGCACACAGAAGTGCAAAAACTGACGCGACGTATGGCTAGCCCAAATTATTTCATAACCGTAATGTTACCTTTTATGAGACCATGGTAATATTATTCGCGAAGACTGTATGTTTTGTGGTATCGAGTTTTTCTGAAAGAAAAATGAATGAGTTAAATGCAAATACATTTAAGTTAGGCTGTATAAGTATATATTAATAACAAACTATCCAATTATTAAATCGAGTGACAAAAATATGTAATTCTAAGATATAAGGTTGAAAATGAAATAAGATATATGTACAGCTGCGGTCAAAATAATAGTAGTACTCCTTAATAAAAAATCAAACTTGAAAATAAATTGATCCCTTAATTTTTAACAAATTAATACCTATGTGATTTTCAAATTGGTGTTTTTAAGCTTTTATTTTCGAAAAAAGAAAAAATTCCAAATATAATATTTTATAAGATATTTTCAAATTTATTGAAGAACTTTTGAAAAACAGCGGTCAAAAAAATAGTAGTGCGCAGATAATACACCTTTAAATATCACAAAAAATCAAATTTAGGGCAAATTTGTTATCATAAGATTTAGTTGAGGGTTTGAACCTTAAACTCACAATTAGTCGCAAGTCCCTTGTTGGAAAAAAAAAAACAGCAGCACAACCGCGTTGCATCGAGTTTATCAGGTTTCCACACCTTTCTACGCTTATCGAGCTCCATGAGTGCTGTATCGCTTCCCAAAGGGCTTTATTGTTAGTTGGATGGCAACTAGCAACATATTTATTTGCATCGCACAACAAGTTCTCAATGGGATTTAAGTCCGGAGACTGTGCGGCCAGTCCATCACATCAACTCTATTTGCCTGGAATCATTGCTTCGCAAGTTTACTAGTAGGCTTTGGGTCATTGTCTCACTGAAAGACACGTTTCAGTGGGTTTTTCATCTTCAACATAGAGTAGCATTACTTCCTGCATGATCTTAATACAGATTTCCAAATCCATGATACCTTGAATTTGGTGTATTGGAAAAACACCATAGAAGGAAAAACATGCCCGAACCATTATGCTGAGTCCTCCGTGTTTTGGTGTTTTTGCTTTGAAACGTGGATTATATTCTGTGTTTGTTGGCCTTCTTACATATTGATGAGGTCAATTTCCACCATATAAAACAATCTTGAACTCGTCTGACCACAGAATATTACTCCGATTTGATGCAGGCCAGTCAAAGTGGTTCCTTTGCGAATTTCAATCTTTTTGTTACATTGTTTTTAGTCAACAATGGTACCCCTCCAGGTTGTGGGTGGCTTGAGCATGTTCTCGTGACTTTCTACGAACCGTTTTATTGATGGAAATAACATAAAATATGCCTTTAATTTCAGAAGCTGGCGTAACGGGAGTGATTTTTAAATGCCTGATGACTCGTTTCATCAACTTTGGTGGCAAAAGCGGCTTCCGCACGCCATTTTCTGACTTTGGCAGTTAAATAATGACTTTTCTTACCATTGTTGGTGAGCATTCAACTTGGCATTGAACCAGCGCATAAGTTTTGCCTTTCGATATCAGTCTTCTAACTAAGACACGCTGTTGGATGCTGCCCATCGTATCACTTTAAATACCTACCCTACTTACCCTGGACTCTTCCATTAAGATGCTTTCGGAACAATGTCCAATAAGGAATTATACCAACCATTATACCAACCATAAAGGTTATATGAAGGGCGAATAAAACTTACTTACTTGAAGTTTCTACACTAAAGGTTTCGGTTGTTTTATTTAAAAGTATTTTTTTGGAGATTATTTTCAGAGTTATTGAGTGTTTTATAACCCATTTTTTAAAAGCTTAAATAGAGCAAAACATTTGGTCCTTCGTTGCCTATTAAAAAGCGAACCACGAACTCGTTAATTAACTTTTAAATTAACCCTTAAAAATTAAAAGAGTGTGTGCCGACATTTTGTCGTTATTTTTTTAAATTTATTTAAAAATTCAAACCAAAAGATTTTAAAATATAAAATACAAATAAGTGTTTAAAAGTAAATTAAAGAACAATAAATTTGAACATTGAACATTGAAAAATTACAATAATTTAACGCTTAAACAAAAATCCCAGCGAATACATCTGTTGGCCTAGAAGACAGCAAAAGCAGCAAGCCGCATCCAGGACACTGAAAGAAAAATCACAGTGAGTACACATTTCACTTAAGTTGTTTGTTAAAATATTAAATTAAACAATAAAAGCAATAAAATATTCAAAATGAATGCAACAAAAATTGTTAAAACAGCATCCACACAAATTTCTAAGGATTTTGAAAATTTCAAAAAGACTGTATGCCCCACTCGTCGAACAAAAAACTATGTTTCTACACGTCTCGAAACCCTTGAAAACAATTGGATGAACATAAGAACCCAATATCAAATAGCTATTTGTAGCGATGATGTAAAAGCAGAGGTTTTAAATACCACGGAAGAATTTTATAACGAAGCGAACGAAATCTATACGCTATATAAATCTATGCTTCTAGATGAGTTGGACAAGTTTGCAGCGGCAAATAAAGAAAAGGAAACTGCTTCTGCTCCAGCTTCGGTGCCAAATTGGGGTAGTCAGAAGCCGCACGATGTCAAACTTCCGAAAATTCACCCGCCGTCGTTTACGGGGGAGTACCAGAACTGGCGTTCATTTCACGACCAATTCGTTTCGTTGGTTCATAACAATGCGTCATTAACTAATATTGAAAAATTGCATTATTTAAAGTCATGCTGTAAAGAGGGTGCAGGCATCCTACTCGAGCACATTAGTGTAGATGATGCAAGCTATGATAAAGCTTGGGAATTATTAAATTCAAGATATGACTTTAAGCGAATTCTTGTGAATAATGAGCTCAAGTTATTTTATGAATTGCCAGTCGTTCATGAAGAGAATTCCAAAGGCATTCGCGAGTTGTCTGATAATTCAACAAAAATTATCCACGCCCTAACAAACTTAGGATTGCCAGTACAACATTGGGACGCAATTATTATTTTCCTGCTTTTGAAAAAGTTACCATCTTCGGTGCAAGCGAAATGGGAAGCTACACTGGGAACCAAGAAGGAAATTCCCACATATAAAGAATTCTCTGATTTCTTAGAAACAAGGTTCCGAACGCTAGAAATGGTTGATCAACAACAAAATGTGAAATCAACATCAACACACAAAAAACAAACAAAGAACGTTTTCCATGTAAATGCGGAAACGACAGATTTTGCATGCAAAGTGTGCCATAAAGGTGCACATTCATTGAGAACATGTTCTAAGTTTCTTAAAATGGATGTCAAGGCAAGACAACGAGCTGTCAAACAATTCGGCAACTGTTTTAACTGCTTGGCCTATAGCCATAGAACAAATAGTTGTCCAAGCAATAAGACATGCCATTTTTGTCAAAAACAACACAATTCTTTATTACATTTTGGCAACACTCAACACACAAACAACATAAATAATCAGCCATACTCATTAAATCAACAAAACACATACAATCAACAATCATTCGCTCAAACTAACCAACTGCCACCCAACTCAAATAACACAATCTCTCGATCTCAAGCACCATTACATTCACTCACTCATACACAACAAAACAATAATCCAAATTCATTCAATAACTCAAATAAAAATAGCCATAATCCAAATCAATCACAAACACATCATGTATCAACAGAATTCAATCCAAATGCGCCATCTTTCCAACCCTATGATCAACAACCCTCAACATCGTCAAATTGTTTTCATCTAAATGAGTTTAGAAACACCCAAATTCTGCTCGCAACGGCGATCGTTAAAGTCAAGTCAGCACAAGGCGACTTTGTGAAGCTTAGAGCGCTAATTGATCCTGGATCACAAGCGACGTTTATAACAGAATCGGCAGCTCAACTCTTGGGTCTGAAAAAACATGCAACATTTTTTGATGTTTCAGTCTTAGGACAGAACAAAAGTGGTTCTTGTCAAAACTTTGTAGAACTGAACATGGGTTCAATCTATTCAGATTTTGTAACGTCGACAAGAGGATACATATACAAAACTCTGACAGGACTTCTACCAAGCCAAGAAATAATTTCAACTAAATGGAAACATATTCAAGGATTGAAATTAGCCGATCCTATGTTTCATCGACCTTCGAACATCGACATCTTGTTAGGAAATGACATTTATTGCGAAATAATTCTGAATGAAGTCATTCGAGATGAAGAACAAATTGCTCCAATAGCTCAAAAAACTGAATTTGGGTGGATTGTTTTGGGAAAAGTTACACTCGAAAGAAACAGTTCCCTACAAGTTTATACACAAATTGTCGACATAGACACACAAATGCGAAAGTTTTGGGAGATCGAAGAATCTCCATATGAAAAAGCTGAACCAGAAGAAGATGTCATGTGCGAGAAGCACTTTCTACACAACATCAAGAGGTTGCCGGGAGGGCGCTTTGAAGTCTCTCTACCCTTCAAAGAAAATCATCGTCCAGAACTTAAGTCAACACAACAAACTGCGTTAAGGATGTTCTACAAACAAGAAAAGAAGTTACTAAGCAATCCAACACTACACGAAGAATATAATAAATGTTTGTTAGAGTATCTTCAACTCAACCAAATGGAAGAAGTTAACACCAATGAAAACAATAACTTTAACTCACCGTTTCACTACGTCGTACCTCATCATGCCGTCACTAAGGAGTCCAGCACAACAACAAAGCTGCGTGTAGTCTTCAATGCCTCGTTTCGAACCTCGGATGGAAGTTCGTTGAATGATCATCTGATGACTGGGCCTAAGACACAGACAGATATTATATCGATTGTTTTAAGGTGGAGAACACACAAAATTACCTTTACTTCCGATATAGAAAAAATGTACAGGCAAATCCAGATTCATCCAGATGACCAGTACTACCAATTGCTTTATTGGCGTGAAGATCCGACAACACCAGTAAAACTTTATAAGGTGAAAGTTCTGATGTTCGGCACTGCTCCAGCTCCATATTTGGCAAATCGAACTCTCAAGAAACTTGCCTCTGATGAAGAATCGAGATATCCACTAGCCGCCAAAATGATCCGCGAAGATATGTATATCGATGACTTGGTATCAGGTGCAGATTCAGTAGAAGAAGCTAAAGAAAAGTACCAACAAATTTCAAAGCTATTATCATCTGCTGGATTTCATCTTCGCAAGTGGATGAGCAACGATGAAGAACTTCTTAAGTCCATACCGGAAGAAGATCAAGAAACAAGTGTTTCGTTAGTTTTTGGATCTCTAGATCACACGAAGACCCTTGGAATCAGTTGGTTTCCTTCTACTGATTCCTTCTCATTTCAAAGGATCGCCATCGATAGTATCGTTACAAAACGTACTATACTTTCAACGATTGCTCGCCTCTTTGACCCGCTGGGATGGATAGCACCCTGTATCATCAAAGCGAAGATCATCATGCAGCAATTATGGTTGAGAGGTCTTTCATGGGACGAAACCATCCCAGTCGAACTGCAGCAAGAATGGCTCTCCTTTCAAGAAGAGTTGGAGATCTTAGAGGACATCCGCCTTCCCCGCTGGATAGACACTCAAAGCAACGTCAAACAGCTTGAACTTCATGGATTTAGCGATGCATCTACCAAGGCGTATGGAGCCGTTGTATATCTTCGAGTTTTGGACAACAACAACTGCATACACACCCATTTGCTCATATCCAAAACGAAAGTTGCTCCAGTTAATACGGTGTCCTTGCCTAGATTGGAACTTTGCGGAGCCGTTTTGTTGGCAAAACTTCTCGACTACACTCGATCAGTTCTACCATTCGAAACGATTCCAATATTTGCATGGACTGATTCCACAATCACCCTCTGCTGGATATCTGGATTGCCGTCGAGATGGAAGACGTTCATCGCCAATCGAGTCACTGAAATCCAACGGCTGACGAATGTTAGTATGTGGCGACATATTCCCACAAAGTTAAACCCCGCGGATCTTGCATCTCGTGGTGTTTTACCATCCAAACTGAAGATCAATGCCCTATGGTGGAATGGACCAAACTTTCTTAAAGAGAAATGGGATTTCTCAGTACCAACCCAACCCACTCAATTTGAAACCGAGGAAGAAAAGAGAGAAATCAAGACTCATGTTGCCATTGAAGATGTAAATGGAATTTTAGATGTTGTCTGTAAACAATCCAAAATCATCAAGGCGTTAAGAATTATAGCCATGGTAAACAGATTTGTATACAACGTGAGAAAAGAGGAAGTTTTCAGGATGATGTCAGTTCTGTCACCCATAGAACTTGATATTGCGTTATACACAGCTGTAAGAAATGTTCAACAGTTCATGTTCCCTGACGTCATCAGCGAACTCAAGAAAACAAAAAGAACTAAACTTAACAAATCCCTTAACTTGTTTATTGATCGATGTGGTATAATAAGAATCGGTGGTCGACTTCAAAATGCCACTCTCACCTATGATCAAAAGCATCCTATCGTGTTGAAACCAGACCACAATTTCTCAAGACTCATCATTGAAGATGCCCATGAGAAGACCTTGCATGGCGGAATCCAGCAAACAATTGCCTATGTTCGAAACCAATTTTGGATCTTCAATATGAAAAGAACTGTGAAGAAGTGGTTAAGTAAATGCCTAACATGTTTCAAAAATCAACCCAAACCAATGCAACAACTAATGGGATGTCTACCAGCACCAAGAGTGAATGTGTCTCGACCTTTCACTCACACTGGTGTGGATTACGCTGGACCTATAGCAGTTAAAGCCTGGAAAGGAAGGAATTCCAAGAAGTTCAAAGGATACTTCGCCATTTTTATATGCCTTTCAACGAAGGCAATTCATCTCGAAGCTGTGACAGACCTCACATCTCAAGCCTTTGTTGCTGCATTTCGTAGATTTACATCTCGCAGAGGAATATGCACCAACATCTACAGTGACTGCGGGACAAATTTCAAAGGTGCTAACACGGAACTTCAAAAAATGTTAAATGCTGCAAAATACGACTACACCGAAATTGCTGATTCCTTGAGTAAAATGGGCACCAAGTGGAACTTCATTCCTCCCGCTTCTCCTCACTTCGGTGGCTTATGGGAAGCAGGAGTGAAATCTGTAAAATACCATTTGAAACGTGTTGCCCTAAACCAAGCTCTGACCTTCGAAGAGCTCAGTACGCTTCTAGCACAAATAGAAGCTTGTCTAAACTCGAGACCCCTTTGTCCGGTTACAGACAGCTTGGATGACTTCAATGCCCTAACACCAGCACACTTTTTAATCGGCACATCAATGCACATAGTTCCTGAAGCAGACCTATCAACTGAAAAAATTGGCTATCTCGACAGATGGAAACATCTACAAGCATCACTGCAGACCTTCTGGAAGGAATGGAGTGGAGAATACCTGACAAGGCTTCAAAATCGACCGAAATGGCTGAAAATCGAAGAGCAGCCTAAGATCGGAGATTTAGTTTTGCTACGAGATGAAAGACTTCCACCGTCGGATTGGTCCATGGCAAGAATCATTGAAACCTACCCAGGACAAGATGATTTAATCCGCGTGGTTAAAGTCCGAACTCAAACCAGTGAATTCAAAAGACCCATCACGAAAATCTGCCCATTGCCATCAAACAACACTGCAGAAGAAACCACAATAATATAAAAATCAATAAAATTTTCATCACACGAACAAATAAAATCAAAATCCAACAAAACCTCTTACTTCGAACAACAAATTCTTCTAAATCAACTAATGAAACGCCAATCGTGAATAAACAAATTTAAATCACCCAACACAATAAATCAATATAAAACGAATTTAATTAAACTCACTCAAATACTCATTCAAAACAACCAGCAAAACACTCACTCAAAATTGAAATAAAATACTCAATTGGTCTGCAAGCAGTCATTCACTCATCATGGTTGCATACAAATTAATACGTATCTACGTAATGTCATTAAGCGTTCAAAACACACTCAAAACACATTCAAAACACACTCAAATACATTAAAAATACACTCAAACACATTCAAAATACATTCATAACACGTTTCAAATAATTCGCAACCCAATCATATCTCTTTTGTAACCAAACAAACATACAGTCCACTAACCCAAAGGCGAATTCAATACTCGATACTCAAATTTAAAACCTCATGCCACTAAACCAAAATATCAACAAATAAACCACAAGCTAAGTAAATCTTCTATTTAAATCCGTACAATGAAACCAAACCACTCGAAAGGAACACAAATCATAAATATCAACAAAAGAAAAAAGGCCGGGTGACGTATTGCCACATCCCACCTAGAAACGACCGTAAGAACCAGTTCGCTAACAACTGGATGGAAGTCGATGAATGCTATTTCATGCTTGCTATTTCCATAATTGGTTTTGCAGCCACCCCGATGTCACCATTGGATTCATCCACGTCATAGCCTCCATCGCTTCGCACACACCCACCTCAAACACCAACACTACCATCACCGTCATCAAGCATCTGCGTCAGCCCTAAGACCGGCTCACAATTTTAACCCTAATCATAATCAGCAGCTTCAAAACAATACTAAAATGTAAGATGCAACCTCCGCCTCCAGCTTTGCCAGACGTCAGTGACTTCACCACAAAAACGATTAATTTTTCCACCTAATGCTTACGTTCGATAATCATCAAAGATTCAAAGAGCCCAAGTTTGGCTGGACTTGATCAACGAGCATCATTTAACCATCTAATGGAGCTACAAGGAATCAAACATCAAAGGGAATCATTCGTATTGGTACCTTATTTATTTGGAAGTGATACAATTCCTAAAGAATCTTATAATTCTGATGAACCAGATCGAGGCATCTCTGGTAACCATTGACCTCCCTAAAAATATTTGGATGAGAATTCTGAGCACAATTAACAACTTCTACCCCCCATCTCAATAAAGGCATTGAGCAATTTGTGCGCACGAGTTTCATTTTCAGCAATGATGTTTGACTCCTTATTTACTATTGCTGCAGTTTAATTTGAGAAATAAGGGCGAAAAATAATATTTCTGCACATAAACCGTTGCACTACTATTATTTTGACCGACAGAACTCGTAGCTTTGATTAATAACGGTTGCTTATTTGTCATATTACCGTTGCAAATAAAAATGTATGTGTACCCGCTCATTAAGAAAATGTTATTAAGTCAAAATGCAACAGTTTGTTACTATCAACGCAATATAAAATTTACAAAACTTAAGTTACGCAATTCTTTTACTTGTACTACTATTATTTTGACCGCAACTGTACATGTACATGTACATACATACATGTACATGTAGTACCTCGTGGCATGATGGTTAGTGCGTAGGACTGTCATGCCGAAGGTATGGATTCGATTCCCAGCCGTGCCACCTAAAAACAGAAATGTTTTATCCGAGGTTCTGCCTCTTGCGAAGAACTGACAAATCCTCCAAGAGTATACTTGTCATGAAAAAGTGCTTCGGACTCGGCAAAAAACTGTAGGTCCCCTCCATTCCTGCCAACAAACACGCACACAGGAATGGTTGTGAGTTGTAAGTCACTAGGCCCTGGTTCTCCACGAGCTGTTGCGCCACCCAATTTATTTATTTATTTATTACATGTACATACATATTAGTATATAAAATTTAAATACAAGAGAAATCACATATGAAAGATGTTGAATGGCATTGATCTACCTATATGGATTGCTTATGTCGTCTTCAAGCATTGACATTTAAAAAGATCAGCTCAATTCCAACGAGCAGCTTTGGAAGCATATCTACCAGTGTATCCTTTTTGACTCTTACAATTACATTTCACCAATTCAGTACATGCCTTTGAAGCTATAGGTAATGTGTTCCATACAGGAACCCATGATCCACCTTCTTTCTGAGTCCAGCCCCAGCCTTCCGGACTAGGAGCACACTGTTGAATGTGCTCACTGGTACACCATACTCCTGCCTGATATATACAGCCCGCTTTGAGTGTTGAAGTAGTGCATCTTTTGTTGGTGGAAGTTTCTCCACTGTCTTAGTCTTCTGACAAAACAGCTCCTTGCTGACATCATTCACACTGTTCGAATTACTGTATTCATCATATAATATTACCGTGAAGCGTTCTAGCCTTTTAAATGTTCACCATCAAGCTCTGTGTAGGGATGTAATGCTATGCATGTTAAGGTATGTGTCACCTCATGATAACAATTCCATGCCTCCCACGCAGATTTCTTGTCACGTCCGAAAAATGAAGATGTTGTATCGCAACCCGTAAAACTGTGAAATACGGGGAGGCCAAGGATTTTTTTACGCTCAGTTTCTCGTTAATAGCATTGATGTATATATAATTAAATGATCTTCCCGTACCAAAGACAACAGAAATCTTCAAATTTGTGCACAAGTTCATCAGGTGACGGAACTTGCCAATGAGGATTACCACCACGTCCACGAATCATACACTTACTACAGCCATTCTTCATTATGTTCGAAAAGAGTCAGAGGCAAAGAATCATCGTGTAATAGGTGACTTAGAAAAATCTTGCGTAAATGGTCGCATTTATACAACTAACCAAAACATAGATATTGCTTAAAACAGCCGACAAAAAAATTAAATTTTAAATTTGATTTCTGATCATCTATATGATATTTTAAGATTTTTTCTATTTCTGTTTTCTTGTTGAACGGAGTCCAAGATGATGAAAATCTGCATTTTGTATTTGCATTTAACTTATTCATTTTCCTTTCAGAAAAACTCGATACGACAAAACATACAGTCTTCGCGAATAATATTACCATGGTCTCATAAAAAGTAACATTACGGTTATGAAATAATTTGGGCTAGCCGTACGTCGCGTCAGTTTTTGCACTTCTGTGTGTTTAAATGAAGTTTGTTTTGTATTTATACTTTTTCCTGGGCTCTGAGGGGGGGGGGGTGTCATGACCCCCGATTTTCCTCCTTGGATAAGTTTAGTCAGATACATTTTCAACTTGTGTATACACATTATCCGACCCTAAATATAATATTTGATTGTCTTGGAGCAAGGGGGTCATGACCCTCATGCCCCCTTCGTATATTTGCAAACTTTAACATTTGAAAAATATGTGGTTGTATTCCCTGACCCCTAAAATGTATACCTAGACACCAAGTTTGGGATCCTAAGTGATTTAGAAGCCGAGATATTAATAATATACCTGAATTTCAAAATGGCGGCTCTAAAATCCAAGATGGCTGACCGCCGAGATGGGTCCTACCCTAAATCTCAAGCTATGGACCTAAGTAGTACCTACAAAAAATTTGGTGCTTTTGTCCGGCAAAAACACATCATCTCGAAATTTGTCGCTAAGCGACCCCACTATTACGTCGTTTCCTCAAAATGAAAGTGATTCTCTTATCCTTACTAACAGAAAGGAAATGATGTCATACATATCCGATCCATCCTTTTCACCTCTGTGATTTCAGTTTGATAAGAATACAGTTTGTTTCAGACATTAACTAGAATATATTTTAGGCATATAATGTTGTGATAAATTATTTGTATAAATGTTCCTTTTAAACATTATACGTAAGTATTCAATAATAATAGTCTTTAAGTCATCCTTTTATTATCAATGAATACGCCAGTTCATGTAGCAGTTGAATTTGTTTGTAATTAAATAAATGTACTTATTTAAAATACAGACTTATTGCGATCGTGTGAATTGTGTGAATTGATACTTCAATGTTTCATATCGGTGATGACTCTTGTTATCTTATCAGCTGTTAAAACCGACCTCTATTATCAGTAAACATTGTTCGAATATTCTCACTCACCCGCACTCCTCTCTGCTTAGTAATTGTTCATTATCACTTAACGTTTTATTTGTCTCTGACTTTACTTATCACAGAAAGCAATATTCTCAGTCCAGGCAGACGACACTATCTGCAAGCTTATCTCATTTTGAACCTAAGTGTTGGAATTTCAGATACCTATACATACGTTTGTGGAGATAAAAATGTGTTTTTTGTACATACATACAAACAAGTAAAAGCAAAGTAAACTTTTGCATAATCTTCACACCGCCACCAGGCAGGAAACATTTAGGTATAAATATATGTAGACCCCGATAAGATAACAGGAACGTGATTAATAGAGTGCTCCTAATTTTGAACGAATTGAGGCCAGATAACGATTCAAAATACAAACTAACCAAAAAAGCGATAAAATTATTGTGCTTTTGGAATTCATCTGAAATGATAAGGCCTCTGAAAGATGTGTGTATATATTTATGTATGTATATGTATATACAATATAAAGGGCTATATAGTATGTACAAGTTTTCGATTATGAATTCCAAGAAATATTTTTGAAATGTTATCAAAAAGTGACGTAGGTTTAAAAGTTCTTAATTTGTTTGAAATTTTTGTTAGTGGGTTAGATTCTAGTAACTGTTCTGTTACCATACCAATAGAAAAAATCCAAAATCGAACCATTTGAATACCCCGTGCTGCTCCTAACTTACGGGAAGGAAATAGTGGAATAAATCTGTGTCAATTACTCAAAATTGGTCCCACCAAATGGCTCCCTCGCAGAGATTAACATTTTTATAATACTGATACTACAAATATTGCTGTCAGTTTTGTTGAAAACCGGCCTTCATATCTATTCAAGCCTCTTGCCATATCAAAGGGCACGGTAGTACACAGCCAAGTTCGCGGGACGACACCCTTTTTACAGGAAAAAAACTCAGACGATTTTCAACCCCCCTCTAACTTCAGTACCAATAAAGTCAGAAACTTTCAATTCGCAGTATTTGCTGAGCTCATCATACACAGGTGGCTCACCAAATTTCAACTCCTTAGTATTAGTAATTCCCGAGATATTGGACTTCAAAAAACACAAAAACCGTAACTGACTGACTCACTCACTAACAGATCGTGAAAATTATGGAGCACTTCCCGACATCGTAAAATCTTGAAATTTCGCAAAACGATAGGCCTTAGGGTGCATATAAAGGAAAACGTAGAACGTTAAAAGTTGGGCTTGAAGTATTTTGAAAGAAAAGTATCGAAAATTTGGAATTTTCCGTTCAGGGTCGTGGCATCCACCCACTTTCTCAAAAATTGATATAAACTATATGGAGCACTTCTGACTGTTGTAGAACGATGAAAATTAATAGAGCGGTAGGGTTTGAGGTGTATACAAAGATAAAAGTCAGAAATTTATATTTTTCATGTCAAGTGGCGTGCCATCTACCCACTTTTTAAAAATTGTTAACAATTATATAATGCTCTTCCGATTGTTGCAGAACGATGAAAATTGGTAGAACGGTATGACTTGAAGAGCATGCAAAGAGAAAAATAAAAAATTGAGATTTTACATTAAAGGGGCGTGGCATCCACCCACTTTCTCAGAATTGCTATTATTTATGTGGAGCACTTTCGGTTGTCGTAGAATGATGAAACTTTGTAGAGCGATAGGGCTTGATTTTCACCTGGCAAAATAAATCTTTGCAATAAGGAGTGAAATCACAACAAAAACATAAATGTTAAAAAAAGAGTCAAGTTCTTATATGTACAAGAAAACTGTGCGTAAAAAGTCAGCCAAAAAAAGTAATGTGATCTAAAATATATGCCAAGTTTTAAGTTCATGAAGTTTGATATCAAATATCTTAAGTAAAATAATATCGAAACAATTCCAAATCATGACAGAAATTTGGTATTTAATGATTATTGATTAAAATTTGGTGGATTTACTTGGCAAGTTTTCTCTTAATAATGTACTTATTGAATCACAAATAAATAAAATATATGAAAACTTGACCAGTGAACCCACCAAATTTTAATCAGTAATCATTAAATATCGAATTTCTGTCATAATTTGGAGTTGTGTCGATATGACTTTGCTTAAGATATTTGATATTAAACCTCATGAACTTAAAACTTGGCACATATTTTAGATCTCATTACTTTTTTTGGCTGACTTCTTACACACAGGTTTTTTTTTAACACTTCAGATTCTTTGTTGTAGTGAGCTTAGAGCAAGCTGCAAACCTGCAATCAGAGGCTCATCATAAGTGCATGTGTTAGTGGTTAGTAAAATAATGCGAGCTAACACATGCATTACAATAAATTTATACATTTAGAAAACAAAACAAATAAACATAATTAAACAATACATAAACAATTAAAACATTTAAATTAAATATAATCAAAAACTAAAAAACTATCACGAAAGTGGAGCACTGGTTCGAAACAATTTTTTTAATCCCATCTTACTAATGTTAAAATCAACAGAGGAGCCATTTAAATTAAAGATCTTGCACATACGGTTAAGAGGCTCATGTATACCGTAGTTAGTTCTATGGAAATTTACATGTAAAAGTTCAAATCTTCGCAGATGGTGAGATCCTCCACTGTAATTTATGCCAATACAGGCTAACAAGTCAGGAGCATCAATTTGACCATTTATAAGTTGGTGAAGAAATATTAGATCATTATTAACCCGCCTTTGATATAATGTTTGAACCTGCAGTAGCTGGATCCTATGTTCATAAGGTGGAAGGTTGAATGGATCAGCCCAAGGTAGACCTTTCAGAGCAAAACGAATGAATTTATGTTGTATTGCTTTAATACGATTTTTATGAATTTCATAAAAGGGAGACCATACTTGAGAGGCGTACTCTAGGTGAGGTCGTACATAACAATTGTATAAGGAAAGAGTAACGTACGGATCATCAAATTCCTTTGCCCAACGTTTTATAAACCCAAGCATTGAGCTTGCTTTATTAACAATGTAGTTAATGTGTTCAGTGAATTCTAAATTTGAGCTTAAGTTAACTCCTAAGTCCTTGAAACTAAAGACTCGACAGAGCTTGTGTTGTGAAATAGAATAATTAAAAGCATTTTCAAGTCGCTTTCTTGAGAAAGTAATTGTTTGGCATTTGGCAGGGTTAAGAGAAAGACCGTTTTTATCACACCAAAGAGCGAAACTGTCAATATCGGCTTGCAAAAGAAAGTGGTCGTGGTTAGCTTTTATTGTCTTAAAAATCTTCATATCATCAGCAAATATAAGAATATCACTTGAACGTATACATGAGACTACATCATTTATAGCAAGAATAAATAGAAATGGGCCTAGGTGACTTCCCTGGGGCACACCGGAGTGAGCCTTGAATGAGTGTGAAAGACAGTTTCTAAATTTGACCTGGTAGGATCTATTTTCAAGGTATGATTTTATCCAGGTGATAAAGAATGTTGGAAACCCTAAAGATTTTAGTTTGAAAATAATAATGTTGTGACTAAGTTGGTCGAACGCTTTAGAGAAATCAGTGTATATACAATCCATTTCACTTCCATTTTCCAACGCGTTAGAACATTTATGCAAGAATGTAAGTAGGTTTGTTACTGTTGATTTTCTTCTCACAAACCCATGCTGTTGTTCACATATTATATTCTTGGTATGGAATGCTAAAGTCTTCCACACAACTTGTTCAAAGAGTTTTGGAATACATGATAGTTTGGATATAGGTCTATAATTCGAAATATCAGTTTTATCACCTTTTTTAAAAACTGGAGTTAGAAATGAAGTTTTCCATAAACAGGGAAATTTCCCTGATTTAATAGAAAACTCAAATAAAAATTGAAGAGGCTCAGCCAGTATATGTCTACATTTTTTCAATAATATTGGTGGAATTCCATCTGGTCCAGATGAAAAATCATCGTTTAACGATGAGAGTAAGTCTAAAACAGTACTCTGTTGCACAGCAATATTGTCGCAACTCGTTTGCACATAGGAATGTAAATTTCTAAAATAATCTTCATCAACATCAAGAGGTGTGTCCACAAAAGAGTTACGGAAATTGTTCGCAAAGGCGTTGCAAATATCAATAGTCTCTTTTAACACAAAATTTGCATATATATAAAATTTGCGGGGTAACCATCCGAATTTTTCTTCGAGTTTACAAACTTCCAAAATGCTTTAGGGTCTTCTTTAAGAGATGTTCCCATTTCGTATAGGTACATGATTGGTGTACAGAAACTTAGAAAGAGATTTAAATTCTTCAAAAAGGGCAATGTAAGAGTTGTGGTCAACTGAAGAAAGAGTTTTTAAATATATTTTCCATGCTCTATTTCTTCTATTTCGAAGTAACCTTAACTCATTCGTATACCAGTGCCTATGTTCTGTAACTCTCGCATCGAAAAAACTGGTCGAGAAACGATGAAAATTGAAACAAAATGCTTAAGTTTTGTTCCATTTTTCAACGTTTCTCGACTGATTTTATCGATGCGAGAGTTACAGAACGTAGGTACAGGAGTGGCAAAAGCTCGTATTTTTTAATATTTTTATAGGGATAGTATTATTTATGCAATTAATAAGTATAGTATTAAAGTTATTAACTGCTTCGTCAATATTACTAGATACTGATATACTATCAATACCAGATCTAGCTAATTCTTCTGAGAGCAACTGAAAGTTTGCCTTTCTGAAGTCAAAAGTATATGAGCGATCATAAGCGTTGCTATTTTTTATAATATGACTGCTCAAGTCAAGAACTATATCCAAAGGAGGATGATAACTATCTATATTAGTCATTCCAAAACTAGATTCTAGAACAAGAGTACTAATAGCGTCGGATGAAAATACTAAATCGAGAATTCGATTTTTTGAATTTTTAATACAGCTTACTTGCTGTAAGTCAGTTGCAGTAATTCTATCCAAAAGCTGGAGCTCAGTCTGTGAAGAAGTTAAAGATGCTTCCTGAAAACATTCATCTTCAGAAGGAATCCACTCTACAGACGGTAAATAAAGAGACGGTTTAAGAGCCAACGACATAAAAAGTCAAGTCATTTGCGTAACATTGTTAGTTACATATATTTAATAGCTTTACAGGTGTTGAACCAAAAAATTCTTGTAAGGCCCTCTAAAAGTACTTGAGAGTGCTAGGACGCCATATGGCCCTAGGCTCAATTATAGGAAAATCCCTATGCACACCTCCGCGTGGTAGAGGGCGGGTAACGCTAACGTGCAGGGGGACCGAATGGATGCCGGGATAAGCAGACAACCCAGCGATGCTGGTCAGGGCACAAACTTGTCCTCGGGATGGTTAAATAAAACCCCCTTAAGACGGATGAACTGCAGGGAGCGGTCAACGGCATGATAGTCTGGTGGCGGAGGAGCTTTTTTTCGTAAAAGGCCAACGGCAGCAGTAGGTAGCGTCTGTAACCCATATTGGGCGGCTACAAAAGGCGTCTGTTTTCCCATAGTGGGCGGCCTCGAGAAGTTATGTGTTTGACCATACAAAAGGTGGGTGTGCCTGTCAAATCTGAGCTTATGTATGTTATTAATCATATCTCGGAAAACACCATGGTGGAAGGATATATGCAAATACATGAACTATGACAACAAATGGAAATGAGTCCCCAAGAGGTAATCTTTTTATGGAAAACCCTTCTGCAGCTTCGGTTGCAGTAAACCGCACAGCGGATTTGGGGGTGCGGCATCTTTCATGTACGAGCGTCAATCAAGACGCCATTATAATAAATGAATCGTTGACAAATAGAAGAAATCTTTCAAGAAGCGCAAATGTTACTTTTGGCTACCACATACGTACGAAAATCGGAGCATGGAACGTTCGATCCTTGTACAGCGATGGTAGATACGAGCAGGTTGAGCGTGAAATGCTTCGCCTAAAGATCAGTATCCTGGGCATAAGCGAAACTAAGTGGAGAGGAAGAGCTGAATACAGATCAGACACTGGACAGACGAGAATGCTGTATTCCGGGGAAGATGAAAGAGAGGGTGGCCAAAGACTGCATGGTGTCGGAATTATGTTGAACGAAGAAGCGAGGCGTAGTTTGATCTCCTGGGCACCCATTTCTGCGAGATTAATGACAGCAACGTTTCGTTCAAAAATTCGTAACGTCACAATAATTCAGTGCTACGCCCCCACAAATGAAGCGACAGAGGAAGACAAAACCGCGTTCTACACTCATCTTAACTCGGTTTACAGTAGTGTTCCGAGAGCTGACATCATAGTCGTTATGGGAGACCTTAATACCCAAGTCGGTTCAGACAATTACGGACTGGAACGCGTGATGGGAAGAAATGGCTTGGGGTCACGGAATGAAAATGGTGACTTGCTTGTCGATTTTTGTAACGCGAATCGTCTTGTGATAGGTGGGACTGTATTTAAGCATAAGACGTGCAACAAAATAACCTGGGTGCATCCAGATGGTCAAACCGAAAACCAAATTGATCATATCATGATTCAGCAGCGATGGAGGAAGTCTATGTGTGATGTCCGGAGTATAAGAAATGCCGATGTGGGAAGCGACCACCATTTGGTTCTGATGAGTCTCAAATTACAAACCGCTGCCGTACAAAAACCAGCGCAGGATGCAGCAAGGAGCTCAAAATTCATTACTAATGCTTTGAATGACCCCAACATACACTGCCGCTCATCTGAATAGGTTCAAGTTTTTTTGCACCTTACTGTTAGCCTCTCTTCATTTATATTGCAATCATACATCTTTCTTATATATGTAATGAAAGATCATCATTATACGCTTAGTTTGGGAGAACAAAAAAATTCTTAAAGCTTACCGTTATTCTCACACGCTCGCTAGACCAAATGCATTAATAAAAACAAACATATTTGTTGGCTCATCTGAATAGGTTCAACGAATGAAATGGAATAAAACAAGAAAAGTAACTGTTATTTAATAATTTATTTTGCACTTTTTTATAGGTAAGAATATAATAATCATAATCAATAATGTGTATTGCCTCCTTTTTTGAGTACAGTCTCGTAAATTCGATTTGGTATTGAACTATACAATTTTTCGAGGTACTGAAGCGAAATTTCGGTCCAGGATTTTTAATTGCTTCGATCAACGATTTTTTATCTTCGAATTGTCTCCCTGACTCGTATACTTTACGTGAAAGAAGTGCCCACACATTCTCTATGATATTGAGGTCAGGGGAGTATGGAGGCCACACAAGCATCTCCACATTTTGGTTCTCAATCCACTGTTTCACAATCCTCGCTGTGTGGATAGGGGCATTATCATGTTGGAATGTCCACGATATTGGTCCAAAGAGATCAGAAATCTGTGGGAAGGCCTTTTCTAGAACGCCTTTATAGGAAATTGCATTCATTCTCGATGAAAGAAATTGGAGTTCGAAGGTTCCGTAGAAGGAAATAGCTCCCCACACCATGACACTGCCTTCACAGCTATGCAGCCGGCTTAAGTAATGCTCATCTTTTCGAAGGTCATGAAAATAATAATTGTAGCCGTCGGGGCCCTCTAAATTAAATTTTTTTTCATCTGAGAAAATCATATGTTTCCACTCCGACTTCCACGACATGTATTTTTTACAAAATTGGAGACGGATTTCTTTTCTGTATTCGTTAAGCGGTGGTTTTTTCTGAACTTTTTTTCTCTTCAAATGTTTAGCACTTTTAATAACCCGTTTAACCGTCGGCAAACTACATTTTACACCCGTTTTTATTTTGATTTTTGACGCGGAATCATGAGAATTGGAAGCTGCTCTGATGATTGCACGTCTATCGGCTTTTGATGTGGCCCTATAAGTGCCACCTTTCATGTTTTGTCCATATTTTTTGACATTTCGCAAATAATTGCTTACTAAATTTTGACTTCTGCCAATTTTTTTCGCGATTTGTCGTTGGTTTAGTCCTAATTCTCGAAATGCTTTTATTTTGCCCTTTTCCTCCTCACTTAAAGACTTTCCGCGACCCATTTTCTTCGTTAACAGGTAAAACACAATTAAATTAATTTACACACGAAATTTTGAGCACAATTGACAGACGCGACTCAAATTAAACTAAAGTTTTTGATGTTGAACCTATTCAGATGAACCAACAAATATGTTTGTTTTTATTAATGCATTTGGTCTAGCGAGCGTGTGAGAATAACGGTAAGCTTTAAAAATTTTGTTTTCTCCCAAACTAAGCATATAATGAAGATCTTTCATTACATGTATAACAAAGATGTATGATTGCAATATATATGAAGAGATAGTAACAGTAAGGTGCAACAAAAGTTGAACCTATTCAGATGAGCGGCAGTGTATGTCGAAACTATGTCACCGCCCTTAACGACAGAGCCTCGTCATTAAATGGAATCCAGCATTCAACAATTGATGAGATGTGGGGTGAAATTAAAAGTGTTTTTATGGAGGCTGGATCCGAAACTGTACCCAAGCGAACGAGACTTAGAGACTCTTGGATATCCCAAGACACCTGGGATAAGTTCGAACTTCGCAAATCGTTGAAAATCCAAATAAATGCCGAAGCAGATATTCAGCGAAAGGCTGACTTGCGAAGAGAGTACCGCATTGCACATAAGATGGTCTATCGTTGTGTGAGACGTGACAAGAGGGTGAGGTTAGATGGGCTCGCAGATAATGCGGAAATCGCTGCCAGAAGAGGAGATATCCGGGAATTGTACCAAATAGCCAAAGATGTGATCGGGAAAAAAAGCAACACCAATCATCCTGTAATGGATGTGGATGGCACACTTTTGGTATCAATTGAGGATCAGCTTCGTAGATGGAAGGACCATTTTTGTGCCCTGCTAAATGAGGATTCAGTTAAGCAGAGTGCTGAAGTGTCCCAACTAAACGAGATGCGCAGGTCCTATAGGGGTATTGACATCGAACCCCCGTCAGAATCGGAAATCCTTACATCAATAAATCTCCTCAAAAACAACAAGGCAGCTGGACTGGACGGAATACCAGCTGAATTCCTGAAAGCCGATCCCATAACCGCGACTAGTATTTTACATCCGTTGATACAAAGCATTTGGGAAAACGAATGCTATCCCAGGGATTGGAAGGATGGTGTGATTGTTAAGTTGCCAAAGAAAGGTGACTTAAAGAATTGCAACAATTGGCGTGGTATCACCGTTTTGTCCATTTTCCCAAAACTAATGGCAACCATCATCCTCGAGCGAATAAAGGATAGAATCGAGTCTACACTCAAGAGGCATCAAGCTGGCTTCCACAGTGGTCGATCGTGTGTCGACCATATCAACACCCTGCGTATCGTCCTCGAGCAGTCGATGGAATTTCAATCACCGCTTTACCTCATGTTCGTGGATTTTGAGAAGGCCTTTGATCGAGTTAACCGAGAATGTATATGGAGATCGTTGCTTGGTAGAGGAATTCCACCAAAAATTGTTGCCATTATTAAAGAGTCCTACAACAACTCAAGGTGTTTTGTTTTGCACAATGGGCAGCTATCCGACTCCTTCGTAGTGCAACAGGGTGTGAGACAAGGGGATGTTTTATCGCCAATTCTCTTCCTGCTGGCGATGGACGACGTATTGACGGCCAGTGTTGGTACAGCTGAGCGACAGGGCATTCAAAGGAGACCGTTCGAAAGGCTCAGTCATTTAGACTATGCCGATGACATATGTCTACTGGCAAATAACATCAGTGGGCTGAACGGGATGTGCCAAACGCTGCAAGTGAAGGGAGAGTCGAGTGGTCTAAGAATAAACAGCAAAAAGACAAAAATAATGCTCACAGGCCGCTCCACACAGCAGCGTATTATTCTACAGGAGACGCCAGTTGAAGTAGTGGAACAGTTCAACTACCTTGGCAGTATTGTTTCTGCAAACGGTGGTACGGATCTGGACGTTAAAAGTAGAATGAATCAGGCTCGTGCTGCCTTCGGTACCCTGTCCCCAATTTGGAAATCCAGTCAAATCTCCTTACGCACTAAGTTGAGATTCTTCGAATCCAATGTCAAATCCGTGCTGTTATATGCTTGTGAAACCTGGAAAGTCACGTCTACTATTTCGAAGAAAATGCAGGCTTTTGTGAATCGCTGTCTTCGCCACATCCTAAAGATTCGCTGGCCACAAATAATATCAAATGAGGAATTGTGGCGCAGGACAAGTCAAGAGCGGCTGGACGTCGACATAAGAAAGCGTAAATGGCGTTGGATTGGTCACACACTGAGGAAACCAAACGATGAAATCGCAAAGCAGTCCTTTGAATGGAATCCTCAGGGTGCACGGCGGGTTGGAAGACCAAGAACAACATGGAAATCAACTGTCTTAGCGGAAGCAGAATCCCAGAGAAAGACGTGGCCACAGCTAAAGTACCTTGCAGCAGACCGTGAAGGATGGAGACGTTTTGTTGACGCCCTATGCCCCAGCCGGGGTTACAGGACACGATGATGATGATGATGCCTACCTAAACACGCGACGAACAGGTGAACAATTTGACGTACATTTTCTACATCGATTTATTTCAATGAATACTGGCCGGAAGCCCGCGTCACAGTGATTTGAGCGCTGAAAAAAGGTCTTCGGAGAAAGTCGTTTGTAGTTTTATGTCTAAGTATCTACTTTTAGATAATCCGAGAATATGATTTCAAAGCATTTTTTAATATCAAAGGGCAGGGTAGTGCACAGCCAACTTCGCGGCACTACACCCTTTTTACAGGAACAAACTCAGGCTTCAAACTTCAACCCCCCTCTTCAGTACCAATAAAGTCAGAAAGTTCAAATTCGCAGTATTTGCTGAAATGATCAAACACAGGTGGCTCGCCAAGTTTCAACTCTTTAGCATTAGTAATTTCCGAGATATAGGACTGAAAATAGGATTGAAAATTATTTTTAGGCTTAACCTGAAAAAAATTGACAATTTTGACGGCTGGAAGTTGCTTTTCAAATCTTAGGTCAACTACTCAGAACAGAACTCAGAGACTCGAAAAGTTTAAAAATAATCCAAAGTAATAGTTTTAATAATTTTGATATTTTTCTGGTTGCATTATTTAAATCTGATATCAGGCTAAGAATTCGGATAGAATAAAATGCACGACTGGGTCGCACGTACTTGCTCTTATGTTCAAGACACTGCGAGTTTAAGAAAATTGTATATACAAACATGGAAATTATGGGAGAAAAATGTAGAGAAGCATGAAATACGACATTTAAATTAGCTAAAACAACGCTTTTGACAGTTTGAGGTGAAAATAAAGTATGCCATCTTAATTCATGATGGAATATGATTGTATGGTAAAAAAAATGTTAAAATCGTTGGAGTGGTTTTTTTTTAATAATAATAATAATAATAATAATTAATAATAATAATAATTTAAACTATATGCCTGTAAGACCTTAGGTCTTTTAAATGCAACCTGAATTGCACGGCACTAGTTAGAAAGAGTAGGAGGATAGGAAAGATTTGGCACAGTGGATTGAGATCAAGGTGTTTATTATCTCATTAAATCTCACGGGTGGCGTCCAGTTAAGCTGGGAGATTGTAGAAAAGAATGCTGCCTAGAATGGGGCTCGAACCCACACCTCTAAGTAAGCAGTCAAGCAATACATCCACTGCACCATTGCCACCCGCAATTAATTTTTTATATATAAAATTCTTGAAACATTTTTAAGAACATATTTTGTTATGCAGTTTTAAACTTTATATTTATGTGTATATAAAAACAAAATTTGAAAAAAAAATTGTTAACCCTTTTTTGAGGTATCGAATTTTCCAAAAAAAAGTTTGAAATTTTTTTTAAAAATCCAAAAACTTTTTTTTTGAAAATTTTGATATGCAATATTATTTAATGTTATCTGAAATTTGTATATACAAAAATTCATTTAAATCCGTTAAGGCGATAACGAGAAAACTCAAAATAAAAAAATACGTTCTATGACAAGTACTACTAATAGTTGCTATGTGTAAAATTTTATAATTTTTGATGGTAGATCGTACTAATTTTAGTATATGAAAAAAGTTTAATCAAAATCGTAGGAGTCATTTTCAAGCAAAAAAATATTTTCCTTTGCGTTTTTTTCACTTTTGTATGGAAGGTACCGTTATTTTTTCATAAATGTGAAATTTTGTCTAAAAATATTTTAGAAAGTACTAAAAAAGTCTTAAATATCGAGTTTCAAAAAAATCTATGATGCTGTTTTCGAAATATTTGATTTTCCAAAAAAAAATTGAAATATTTTTTAAAAGTCCAAAAAATATTTTTTCAAAAATGTTGGTACACAAAACATTTTTTGGAAGCTTCTGTATAAAAAAAATAATTGAAATCGGTCATACCATTTTGAAGAAATTCAAAAATTAAAAAAATTGTTCCTTGGGAGGTACCATTAATAACCCTTTTTGAAAAATGGTTTTCCACCCAAAGAAAGCCTTTACTAAAATAAATGTATTGAATTTTTTTTAAGAAAAGTTGTCGAACCGTTTTTGAGAAAAATACGATTATGTAAATTTGCCAAAAAAATGCATGGCAGGTACCGTTATTTTTGGTTCTAAAAAAAAAATGAAAAAAACGTGTGGGCATGATCACCAAAAACCACTATGTACCAAGTTTGAAGAAAATCGATCGAGCCGTTTAGGCTGTAGACGAACAGACATACAGACAGAATAGTGCCACCCACTTTTTTGGTGTTCTCTATCATCGTAATATCATGTTTGATTGTTATCTCAATTTTTTTTTTTTTGCATGAATCCAAAACTTGCCTTATATAGTACCTATAATCGCAAGTAAAAAACCTTTAAATTACCATTATTTTTTATATATAAGAATATTATAGTTGCTACATAAATAATGGTAGTAATGGCAAATATAAGAATTCTTAACCTGATGTTGGATTTAAATAATGCAACCTGAAAAAATATCAACATTATTAAAACATTAAAACTATTACTTTAGACAATTTCTAAACTTTTCTAGCCCCTTAGCCTCTGTTTGAAGTAGAAAAATATAGGCAGTACCATTGAATTAAGCATGCCAAAATCATTAAGTGTTCATTAATTTGTTCTAAGAATTGGCTCGGGAAATGATTTTTGTCGCCGAAATTCAATAAACGAATGCGGAGTACAGTAAACCTAAAATCTAAACCACCGAACTGATTTTGATGAAATTTTCAGGAATGATATTTACTTAAAAGTTATTTTATTTAAATTTAGATATACAAAGGCTTAACGGCTACATGGAAAAATAATTTTTTAGATTCTGCACATCTGTGGGATAAAACCTTTCCAACAGTAATTAATTCACGCTTTTGCGTTGAGTATTATCGGAGGAAAGTGTACTGAAAGAATTTCCATACATTTTGCTAAGCGTATTAATATACATATATATATATACATATTTGGTGTTTCCACCGCACAAAAATATTTAATAAAGATTTACGTTGACAGCACCTTTAAAAATTCAAATGGTTAGTGAGATAGATTGGTTGGTTTCACTACAGCATGACGACAGTTCGGTGGTGAAATCGGTGAGGTAAAAAGGGGGAGCAGTCACGTTCATAACCAAAATGGTCCATTTCATTCCATTTTGTTCATTTTTACTGGTGCGTGCAATAGAAAGGATCCTAATTTTCTACCTACATATATATATATATATGTGTTTCGACAAGATCGAGAGCAGAAATACTCATATTCCATGAGCATGTATACACGACATGACAGTTCTGCAGCAAAGAATTTCAACAGTTCTGCGAATCAGGAGGGGTGGAACATATCCGCACTGCACTATTCCACCCTCATCTAATGAACAGGCTGAGAGATTTGTAGAAACTTTAAAGCGTGCCTTGAAAAAGGCAAAGGAGGAGATAACTCCCCGTCATTCACTACATCAATTCCTTAGCATGTATCGAACAGCTCCAAATCGAAACACGCCAAATAGATTGTCGCCAGCTGAGCTTATATACGGTTGGAAAGTGAGAACATCACTTGACCTTTTACGAGACTACTCTAAGGATTCAACATTGAAGAAAAAAGAAAAACAAGAGATACAGTTCAACCGACACCACGGAGCTAAATTTCGAAATGTTCAACCTGGGGATCCAGTTTTCGTTAAGATATATCGTCTCAACAAATGTCATTGGAAGCCGGGAATAGTTCATAGACAAATGGGTAAGGTTGTTCCTAGCAAATCAAGACTTGTTCGTGTACACATCAACCAAATACGTGAAAGACCTTAGCCACCAGAATCCCAAACACAGCGATTACTTTCACCACCACCAACTCCTTTAAGGCCTAGTACGCTGCTGATGCGAAACAAAATTTTTAGTTGGTCTCCAACAAGACAACGAACTGCTTACGAAAAAATATTCATTGACAGTTACACCAATTCAAAAAATCAAAACAAATCCAACTGAAATAAAATGCACGACTGGGTCGCACGTACTTGCTCTTATGTTCAAGACACTGCGAGTTTAAGGAAATTGTATATACAAACATGGAAATTATGAGAGAAAAATGTAGAGAAGCATGAAATACGACATTTAAAGTAGCTAAAACAACTCTTTAAAGTAGTAAAGTAGCTAAAACAACTCTTTTGACAGTTTGAGGTGAAAAAAAAAGTATGCCATCTTAATTCATGATGGAATATGATTGTATGGGAAAAAAAATTTAAAATCGTTGGAGCGGTTTTTTTTTTTAATTAATTTCTTATATATAAAATTCTTAAAACATTTTTAAGAACAAATTTCGGTATGCACATTTAAACTATATATTTATGTGTATATAAAAACAAAATTTGAAAAAAAATTGTCAACCCGTTTTTGAGATATCGATTTTTCCAAGAAAAAAGTTTGAAACTTTTTTTAAAAATCCAAAAACTTTTTTTTTGAAAATTTTGATATGCAATATTATTTAATCTTATCTGAAATTTGTATATAAAAAAAAATCATTTAAATCCGTTAATTTGATAACGAGAAAACTCAAAATAAAAAAATACGTTCTATGACAGGTACTACTAATAGTTGCTATGTGTAAAATTTTATAATTTTTGATGGTAGATCGTACTAATTTTAGTATATGAAAAAGTTTAATCAAAATCGTAGGAGTCGTTTTCAAGCAAAAAAATATTTTCCTTTGCGGTTTTTTCACTTTTGTATGGAAGGTACCGTTATTTTTTCATAAATGCAAAATTTTTTCTAAAAATATTTTAGAGAGTACTAAAAAAGTCTTAAATATCGAGTTTCAAAAAAATCTATAATGCCGTTTTCGAAATATTTGATTTTCCAAAAATAAATTTTGAAATATTTTTTAAAAATCCAAAAAATATTTTTTCAAAAATATTGGTACACAAGACTATTAAAATTTTTTGGGAGCTTCTGTATAAAAAAAATAATTGAAATCGGTCAAACCATTTTGAAGAAAATCAAAAATTAAAAAAATGGTTCCTTGGGAGGTACCATTAATAACCATTTTTGAAAAATGGTTTTCCGCCCAAAGAAAGCCTTTACTAAAATAAATTTATTGAATTTTTTTTAAGAAAAGTTGTCGAGCTGTTTTTAAGAAAAATACGATAATTTAAATTTGCCAAAAAAAAATGTATGGCAGGTACCGTTATTTTTGGTTCTAAAAAAAAATGAAAAAAACGTGTCGGCAGAATCACCAAAAACCACTATGTACAAAGTTTGAAGAAATTCGATCGAGCCGTTTAGGTTGTAGACGAACAGACAGACAGACAGAATTGTGCCACCCACTTTTTTGGTGTTCTCTATCATCGTAATATCATGTTTGATTGTTATCTCAAAATTTTTTTTTGCACGAATCCAAAACTTGCCTTATAGTACCTATAATCGCAAGTAAAAAAAGAGCTGGAAGCAAAGAAACAACAAAAATACACACGAAAAGACACAAATGTCATTTTTCCGCACACAATAGGTTTGTTCCTTGCCGACTTTCAAACAGGTTGAAACCGCTAGATTTATAGGCTTTTCACACCAAACCCCAAAACCGGTTTTCGGCGAAAACTTTTCAAAAACGCGAAAACCATTCACACTGAACATTACACGTTTTCGTTTGACATTCCATTTTTACTTGCGATATAGGTACTATAGGGCAAGTTTTGGATTCGTGCAGAAAAAAAATTTCGAGATAACAATCAAACATGACATTACGATGATAGAGAACACCAAAAAAGTGGGTGGCACAATTCTGTCTGTCTGTCTGTCTGTATGTATGTACCTCATCCTACAGCCTAAACTACTGAAGCGATTTTCTTCAAATTTTGAGCTTAAGGTTTTTTTGAAACTCTCCAGAGGGGAAATTGAAATTTTTTTTTTTGCTCAAAAAATAACGGTACTTGCCATACAACCGTTAAGGAAAAGCTTAATTATCTCAAAAACGGCTCCAACGATTTTGATAAAAAAAATCAGTGGATTATTGTAGATATGGTGTACCTTTTAGTAAGAAAAAAAATCACCAAAAACATTTATTAACGGTACCTGCCATATAATGGTTTTTTTGATTTTTGGTTTCCTCATTAACCACTCATCCGATTCCAACAAAAATTTTTTCACAAAAGCTTTGTTAGAATATTAATAATACTGCATACCAAAATTTTGGAAAAAATTAATTTTGGATTTTAAAAAAAAGATTCAAATTTTTTTTTTGAAAATTCAATATTTCAAAAACGGGTTGATGAATTATTTTGAAATTTCAGTTTTAAATGTATATTAATATATACTCAAAATTGGCATACCAAATTTTTTTTTGAAAAATGTCACAAAAATTTTATATATAAAAAATTTATTTTTAAGAAAACGGCTCCAACGATTTTAATTTTTTTTTTGCATATATTCATATTTTTTCAAGTAATCAAATGGCATACTTTTTTTTGAGCTCAGACTGTTTATACAATTAAAAGAACGATTTAAATATGCTTTTTATACTTTTTCTATAATTACTTGAATATTTTTTAAAGTTCTTAAGCCCCACACAACTTGAACATAAGAGCAAGTACGTGCGATCCAGTCGTGCATTTTATTTTTACACAAATCCCGCACAATTTTTTTTCATTTTCTTACATTTTTTGAAACAAAACGTTAATTTATTTTATAAAGAGGATCTATATGAACAATTTGACTTCCCACAAACAATTATTTATCAATTTTAAATAAAATAATTTATTTTGAGATTCGAATTTTATATTTGATATGAAAGAATTTCGTCAGCTGTTTTCAATTTCTTTTGAAAGCATCCCATCAGCTTCTTTTTTGACACTTCAATAGGCGCTGAACTTATTAAAAGGAATGTTTGTTTTACGTCCCTTATCTTGGCGGACACTTTTTGGCAGAATCGAATAATTTTGATATCTGAATTTGTAGCTAATTAAATGCTAATTTGTTGCTCAAACCAAAAATTTGTAGCTCGAGTACTTTTCGAGTTATTCAATTTTCCGCTAAAATAAGTCTGAAGTTAGCGGTAAAAATTTAAAATAATACTAATTTTACTTTTTATTTGTAACCTGAATTTGTAGCTAATTAAATGCTAATTTGTTGCTCAAACCCCGATTTTGTAGCTCTAACGGTTTTTCAAATATTCAAAATTCCGCTAAAATAAGACCGAAGTTAGCGGACGAAAATATGAAAATCATTATTGTGTTAATGCCCAAAATTGTAGCTTTTTGAATGCTAATTTGTTGCGCAAAAATAAATTTTGTATCTTTTATGGATAGTTTTTTATTTACAGTTAAGGATTAAGAAAGTGCATTTCCGGTTTCACTAACATCGGCTCGGAAAAATGCCAGCGGAATCTTAAGAAAATAGATTTTCAATTTTTTTTTTTTGCAAAAATGCTAAAATAAGACATTTGCGGAATCCGAGGAATAAGCAAAACGTTAGCGGACGAAAATATGAAAATCATTATTGTGTTAATGCCCAAAATTGTAGCTTTTTGAATGCTAATTTGTTGCGCAAAAATAAATTTTGTATCTTTTATGGATAATTTTGTATTTACAGTTAAGGATTAAGAAAGTGCATTTCCGGTTTCACTAACATCGGCTCGGAAAAATGCCAGCGGAATCTTAAGAAAATAGATTTTCAATTTTTTTTTTTGCAAAAATGCTAAAATAAGACATTTGCGGAATCCGAGGAATAAGCCCGATGATGAAACACTGAAACCGAAACGCGTCGCTAATTATATTTAAAATTTATGTTGTGATACAAATTAAAATTAAAATTTAATAAATTAAAATTGTTTTTGTTTAAATCATTTTATTTTTATTGATAAACATATTCATATAAATACACAACATGGAGCCCACACCACAAAAAAAAAAAGATAATTAAAGTAGCTTAATTTGTGAAAATAAAAGCTTATAGCTTCAAATAATTTGTGATGGTTTATTTGCGGAGTAGTTTTTTCGAAAGGGGTTGTTAAATAGGTAAATTCACTATAAATTGTGTCGTGCGACCATTTTGTTTGAGCGCTTGTATTACAGACTCCTAATTTTTGCCATACGTGGTAGGTAGGACAACCCCAAGAATTGTCAAAGAAAGCTAGGTTTTTCGGTTCTCAAAAAACCCCAAAGGGTCCTCATTTGAGTTGTTGAGATAAGAAAGAAACAAAATTGGTTTTAAAAATGGATAAAAACAAACCACAGTTTCCATTTTCTGTTTCAATTTTTTACTATTAAAGTAAATGTGTGTATTTCTTGAATTTGAATTTCAAAAACAAGCGATAATTTCGTGCAGCATATGTGTTAAGAAAATTTAATTATTTGTACTTTGCATGTTTTTACTTTATGTTTAATTTTTATTTGTATAGAATTGACTATTTGTTTTTTTTTTTATTTTAATTTGTAAAATATTTCAAAATATTTTTCATTCTGGAATAATAATTCATAACGTTCGGTTAATTTCATTTGTAAACTTTAAAATCTAGGGCACAAACTTGTCCTTGGGATGGTTAAAAGCCCCCTTAAGGCGGATTAACTGCAGGTGGCGGTCAACGGCATGATGGTCTGGTGGCGGAGGAGCTTTTTTGTTAAAAGGCCAACGGCAGCAGCAGGTAGCGTCTGTAACCCATATTGAGCGGCTATACAAAAGGCGTCTGTTTTCCCATAGTGGGCGGCCTCGAGCAGTTATGTGTTTGACCATACAAAAGGCGGGTGTGCCTGTCAAATCTGAGCTTATGTATGTTATTAATCATATCTCGGAAAACATCATGGTGGAAGGATATATGGAAATACATGAATTATGACAACAAATGGAATTGAGTCCCCAAGAGGTAATCTTTTTATAGAAAATCCTTCTGTAGCTTCGGTTGCAGTAAACCGCACATCGGATTTGGGGGTGCGGCATCTTTCATGTACGAGCATCAATCATGACGCCATTATAATAAATGAATCGTTGACAAATAGAAGAAGTCTTTCAAGAAGCGCAAATGTTACTTTTGGCTACTGCATACGTACGAAAATCGGAGCATGGAACGTTTGATCCTTGTACAGCGATGGTAGATACGAGCAGGTTGAACGTGAAATGCTTCGCCTGAAGATCAGTATCCTGGGCATAAGCGAAACAGAGTGGAGAGGAAGAGCTGAATACAGATCAGACACTGGACAGACGAGAATGCTGTATTCCGGGGAAGATGAAAGAGAGGGTGGCCAAAGACTGCATGAAGTCGGAATTGTGTTGAACGAAGAAGCGAGGCGTAGTTTGATCTCCTGCACGCCCATTTCTGCGAGATTAATGACAGCAAGGTTTCGTTCAAAAATTCGTAACGTCACAATTATTCAGTGCTACGCCCCCACAAATGAAGCGACCGAGGAAGACAAAACCGCGTTCTACACTCATATTAACTCGGTTTACCGTAGTGTTCCGAGAGCCGACATCATCGTCGTTATGGGAGACCTTAATGCCCAAGTCGGTTCAGACAATTACGAACTGGAACGCTTGATGGGAAGTAATGGCTTGGGGTCACGGAATGAAAATGGTGACTTGCTTGTCGACTTTTGTAACGCGTGATAGGTGGGACTGTATTTAAACATAAGACGCGTGCAACAAAATTACCTGGGTGCATCCAGATGGTCAAACCGAAAACCAAATTGATTATATCATGATTCAGCTGCGATGGAGGAAATCTATGTGTGATGTCCGGAGTATAAGAAATGCCGATGTGGGAAGCGACCACCATTTTGTTCTGATGAGTCTCAAACTACGAACCGCTGTCGTACAAAAACCAGCGCAGGATGCAGCAAGGAGCTCAAAATTCATTACTAATGCTTTAAATGACCCCAACATATGTCGAAACTATGTCAACATCCTTAACGACAGAGCCTCGTCATTAAACGGAATCCAGCATTCAACAATTGATGAGATGTGGGGTGAAATTAAAAGTGTTTTTATGGAGGCTGGATCCGAAACTGTACCCAAGCGAACGAGACGTAGAGACTCTTGGATATCCCAAGACACCTGGGATAAGATCGAACTTCGCAAAACGTGAAAATCCAAATAAATGCCGAACCAGATGTTCAACGAAAGGCTGACTTGCGAAGAGAGTACAGCATTGCACATAAGATGGTCTATCGCTGTGTGAGACGTGACAAGAGGATGAGGTTAGATGGACTCGCAGATAATGCGGAAATCGCTGCCAGAAGAGGAGATATCCGGAAATTTTACCAAATAGCCAAAGATGTTATCGGGAAAAAAAGCAACACCAATCATCCTGTAATGGATGGCACACTTTTGGTATCAATTGAGGATCAGCTTCGTAGATGGAAGGACCATTTTTGTGCCCTGCTAAATGAGGATTCAGTTGAGCAGAGTGCTGAAGTGCCCCAACTAAACGAGATGCACCGGTCATATAGGGGTAGTGACATCGAACCCCCGTCAGAATAGGAAATCCAGACATCAATAAATCTCCTCAAAAACAACAAGGCAGCTGGACTGGACTTAATACCAGCTGAATTCCTGAAAGCCGATCCCGTGACAGCGGCTAGTATTTTACATCCGTTGATACAAAGCATTTGGGAAAACGAGAGCTATCCCAGGGACTGGAAGGATGGTGTGATTGTTAAGTTGCCAAAGAAAGGTGACCTAAAGAATTGCAACAATTGGCGTGGTATCACCGTTTTGTCCGTTTTCCCAAAACTAATGGCAACCATCATTCTCGAACGAATAAAGGATAGAATCGAGTCTACACTCAAGAGGCATCAAGCTGGCTTCCGCAGTGGTCGATCGTGTGTCGACCATATCAACACCCTGCGTATCGTCCTCAAGCAGTCGATGGAATTTCAATCACCGCTTTACCTCATGTTCGTAGATTTTGAGAAGGCCTTTGATTGAGTTAACCGAGAATGTATATGGAGATCGTTGCTTGGTAGAGGAATTCCACCAAAAATTGTTGCCATTATTAAAGAGTCCTAAAACAACGCAAGGTGTTTTGTTTTGCACAATGGGCAGCTATCCGACTCCTTCGTAGTGCAACAGGGTGTGAGACAAGGGGATTTTCTATGGCCATTTCTCTTCCTGCTGGCGATGGACGACGTATTGACGGCCAGTGTTGGTACAGCTGAGCGACAGGGCATTCAATGGAGACCGTTCGAAAGGCTCAGTCATTTAGACTATGCCGATGACATATGTCTACTGGCAAATAACATCAGTTGGCTGAACGGGATGTGCCAAACACTGCAAGTGAAGAGAGAGTCGAGTGGTCTAAGAATAAACAACAAAAAGACAAAAATAATGCTCACAGGCCGCTCCACACAGCAGCGTATTATTCTACAGGAGACGCCAGTTGAAGTAGTGGAACAGTTTAACTACCTTGGCAGTATTGTCTCTGCAAACGGTGGTACGGATCTGGACGTTAAAAGTAGAATAAATAAAGCTCGTGCTGCCTTCGGTACTCTGTCCCCAATCTGGAAATCCAGTCAAATCTCCTTACGCACTAAGTTGAGATTCTTCTAATCCAATGTCAAATCCTAACTGATATATGCCTGTGAAACCTGGTAATTCACATCTACCATTTCGAGAAAATTGCAGGCTTTTGTGAATCGCTGTCTACGCCACATCCTAAAGATTGGCTGGCCGCAAATTATATCAAACGAGGAGTTGTGGCGCAGGACAAGTGAAGAGCAGCTTGACGTCAACATAAGAAAGCGCAAATGGCAATGGATTGGTCACACACTGAGGAAACCAAATGATGAAATTGAAAAGCATTCCTTTGAATGGAATCCTCAGGGTGCACGGCGCGGCGTTTTGGAAAATCAAAAACAACATGGAAATCAACTGTCTTAGCAGATCTAGAATCCCAGAGTAGGACGTGACAACACTGTATAGGTACCTTTAGTCCTATCAATAGATATCAAGATTTTCGTTGTCGTTTACGACCATGTCATTACGAACGTTGATTCTATTAATACTTCATATTAAATACCTACCTTCTTACAATAATTTCATATTAAAGGTATAGGTACATACCCAGATAGGTTACAGAAATGTACCTACCTAGATACCTATATAATCTTCGATAGAAACTCTTCTGCCTACCTGTATAAAAGGTAGGTGCATGCATTAATAAGTTCTCAATAATACGATTCTAGATAGGTAGGTACCTACCTATACCTAGGTACCTACCGTATAGCTTAAGAAAATTAAATTAAAACTCATTCATACAATTTTGTTTACAAGTAGGTAGAACTAGAACTACATACCTACATGTGCCTACATATCTACCTACCCACAGTACACATAGATATGTGTACTGTGCTACCTACTTATCTATAGATGGACAAGTAACTTTTACCACAGCTTTTCTTCCTCTTCTTTCCTGTTTTAGTCTCGTCTTAAAAGTTACCTACCCTAGCACTAGCCCATATTTTTGTTTAAAAGATTATTTATCACTTGAGTCCTTAAAAATATTTAAAATAATTTAATTTACCCATATGCATCAACCAAAAACTACCTATAGGTACCTACCTATATTTTTTCAAAAACACCAATAGGTATTCGTTTTTCAACATTTTCAAAGAAAGATCACACCATTCAAGAAATAGGTAGGTACCTTCTTCCCTAAAGTTTAATTAGCTAAACCGTTAGCGATATTTATGCAAGTAGGTATCTGAAAAAATAGCCAAGAAAATTCTTTGACGTTAGGCAAAAAGTCTTAAGTCAAAAAATTGCATTTTTGGTTTTTAATTGGGTTTAACAAATATTTTTTTTCTCTTTCGTTTGGTATTAACGTCTTAAGTCTAGCACAACTGCTTCCAATCGTAATTATTTAGTCTTAAGGCATTAAGTCAGAAAAATGCATATTTGGTTTGGTATTAAGGTCTTAAGTTCACTTAAGTCTTTGTGACCGACGTCTCTGACTTATTTAAATTTCTTCTAAGGACTTAAGTCAACTTTCTCTTATACCGAACCGAATACTCAAATAGGGGAATAGCGTAGATATACTTATGTATGTAGGTATATTTTGATTTTTTTTTTTTGGTTTCAACAAATGTATTGGGAAAAACATTCAAAAAACGAAACAGGAATGAGAAGAAAAATAAACGGTTATTGCATCATATGAAGCTCTATCTGCTAGAGGGGGAAATGAAATAGCTTCCTGCCTATGTGCTCATATGCAGAAGTTGCCTGATTGTGTTTTTGAGGTGACATTTTATTCGGACATGGGGGACAGAATAAAAACAGTCATGTGACGGCAATGTTTTTCATGGCTCAAGCTAAGTTCCCCAATTTAACCATAAACCACAAGTTCCTTGTTCCGGGTCATACACATATCGTTTGCTTAGAGTGAAAAGCAGCTAATTCCTATGTTGCATTTTTTACATACAATTACATATTTAAAAAACATGTTTGCATTATTTGAATAAAAACAAAATAACATTAAGTATTTTTCAGCACTCATTATTTCTAAATTCAGTGAAATTGAAAAGATTTGATAGATTTTTGTATTTTTTAACAATTCTTGAAGTGGTTTATAATGATAAAAAAATGTGGAGTTAGCCGCTTTTTACTCTAAGCCGACGATATGCAATTTGACGTGGATCATTCCATGATTGTAAAAAAAGGAAACAAAAACACCTGTTTTCCACCCCCATAATTGATACCAGCTAGTGCGAACAACAGGCCTAAAAAAGAAGTTCCAGGTGCACAAATGCATCAGCGAGAAGAATTCTTTGATTTTGCCCGCTTTATTAAATACAGTTTTTGTGTGCAGAAAAAAATACTATTAATGAGCAGTTTTCTTGGCATAGTGTGCAATGTCTCCAATACCAGCAAAATGGCTTAGTGGGTTATACAAACAATTTATGCTACTCTGAAGAGTTCAAAATTTTAAGCTTCCTTAGAAGAGGAAAAAATAGATATCTCAAAGATTCATTTTTTTATCATTAACTTCATGCTTTTTAAGCTTTTGATTAATTAAACAATTCCTTTTTATATATATTTTTTGTCACAAACTTTATAGGTATTTTGTAAGTTTTTGATTAATTCAACAAATTCATATTTTATAACTTAATGACAATGTTTTATTTTCTGACTTAAGTTCTACAAAGAAACAAAACTTTTAAAAATAATACAAAATGAGACGATCCTAGGGATTTAAGTCATCAAAAAAACGGTTAATACTAAAGATTTTGGACATTTTTTTTTCTATTATAGGTACAGTGGTTTATTTGGAGCTTATTTCCCATAATTTGTTTTCCAAACAAATTTAAACCCGATTTGCAAATAATTAAACTATTTTCAATTTGATTTTACGAAAAACTGCAGTTTCTGACTTAAGACCTTTTTGCCTAACGTCAAAGAATTATTTTTGCACATAAACCTACCCTATTTCAAAAGCGTGTTCATTGACCCAAAATTAGTCTTGAAAATATGTTTTTTTAAAACCCCTTCGTACCTAGATAAAATGACCCAACATTTTGTAAACTAGTGTAATAGGTATACATACATACATATATACATACCTTTTAGAACATGTAGGTATTTAGATAGGTATTCTGATTCCTATGGGCATTCCAATTATTGAGAAAATGCTTTTCCAGTTTATTTCACAATCGAAAACAGAAGAGTTCACACGTATGTACGTACCTACTTATCCGATAAATTTTAAGTCCACTTTACCAATAAATAAAACAAATCTAAAAAAAAAATGTCCATCCCAAAATCCTGTAGTAATTATAGGTACGCACAATATGTATGTGTGTACATACATATGCATATAACCGAATCGCATAGGGTCACCTGCATGTCCATTAACCCTCAACCCTCATAAAAATCATATCCGTAAGCATCATGGATAGAAAGATAAAAATAAAACTAAAAACCCAATTATATATCTATGTTTAGTATAGATTTCAGGAAAATAAATAATAAACTATAAACATAATATATGTATGTACTTATACCTACCTACTCAGCGAAAATGATGATCCCTCTTCTTGAGCTGGCAACCAGCAGCAACACTGCAAGTACAGGCAGCAGGCAGCACCAAGCAGCCAGCACAAAGTCTGTATCTGCATTCTACACCCAGTTTATAAGGGGAAAAGATACACCAACGAATATAGCACATAGTCCACACATACATTCATCGAAAATTCGTTCGTGTAAACCGAGGCATTTTACCCTTCTCTGCCACTCTCTTCATCGTTGTTAATAACGTCGAGCACAGCGACAGCGCTCACAAACAGTTCAAGTTGTGCTCTGATACAGCATACAGCAAACAGGCAGCAAAATCAGAATGAGAATGAAGAAAGATAAACCATCCAACGAACAGAGTGGCATGTGGACACGTGCAACAATCGAAATTCTTCTCTGTGAGCTGCGAAAAAGGAAAACTCTATATGATCAACGACATCCAGACTATTTGAATCGTTCCAAAAGACAAATGTGCCTTGAGAGCATTTGCAAAGTGTTGCTCGATAAATTGGGCCTCAAAGTTTCAGTTGAACATGTGAAGAACAAAATTCAAATTTTGCGTGCTCAGTTTAATAAGGACTTGCGATGTATGCTGGGAAGCAAGAAATACAAACCTAAATTCTGGTGTTTCAAGAAAATGGAATGGCTCAAACCATACTGCAACAATCGTTATGCCACATCGCCATATAGTGCCGTTTCGAGTTCAGCATCAAAAACAACAACTGTAAGTTTTCTTTATTTGTTTTATTTTTAATTTAAAAAGATACATTTTCATTTAATTTACAGAATGCGATTGAGGCACCTCCAGCTACGAATGGTGAAGATTCACAGAAAACGGAAGCTTTTCAAGCTCCTGGTGAAGTAAGGCAGCAAAATCACAGTGACATGACGTCGACCACGACGTTCGAAGAAGATGTTCCTATGTCGTCATCTAACATTCTAACATCAAAGGTTGGTACATTTCCTTCATTAGCAAAGTAATCTGCGAATTCTTCTCTCATCGCTTCGGCATTTTCATTGTAATGGGTGACTCCGGCTAATGCTATCACTTCGGGGCCGGCTTCTGTGTACTCTTCATTGACTTGAGCTGAATATAAATCAGGATTATGCTCAATTAGGAAGTTGTGTAAGATACAGCAAGCCTTGATTACGTCCTCTACACTCGACTGTGAAATACTCAGTTGCGACGAAAGAATCTTAAAGCGTTTTACGAGCAATCGGAATGCAAGATCAGCCACTTGGGCGGAAGCTTTCAGACGATTGTTAAAATCTCGTCGAGCAATAGTATCAGTGTAGATAAAGGGCGTCAGAATGTGGTCATCTAGGTCAAACCCGTTTTCCGATATAAAGACATAAGGCAAAACTCGATTGGTGCCGATACTTTGAGGTGGAGGGGCTGTATCTTGGGCTAAATAGACGCTTTCTTCTTCCTTTTCTATTGCGACGTGTAGAAATTTGCTATTTGCATCGATCAGGGCAAGTAAGTTAGCTGTTCGCGGAGATTTAAATTTAAAGTGTCGCCTTGTCAGGACTCCCAGACATAGTGGAAAATGCCATTGGTTGTCGAATTCTTCAGCTTTGCTTGCCCATTCCGATTCACATAATGGAAGCTGTAATAGATAAAAAAAAGTAATAGGAGTTTTTTGTTTTCTCGTATATTTCTAGATGGTGGAAACCGTTTTGGGGGAACCAAATAACAATCACGATGTTGAAGACATAAACGATCAGTTTTACGAAACCATTGCCTTGACACAGCAAATTGTGCAAAACCGAGTAGCAGCAAAGGAGCTAAGGGCCGAAAACTACAAGTCAAGAATTCAAAGTAGCTGGGAAGGAGAACTTGTGAAAAGTCAACTCGACCTCATTTCAGATGAAGCGATTCGAAACGACACCATGTGGGAGATACAATGCGTCTTGAGGAGAGGCATAGAGCAAGACAGAGTTCTTCCAAAACGGCGACGAAGAAAGAACCGACAGTTATCTCTAGCGAACTCAGAAATTTCAGCCACCGCTAGTTATATAAGTTTGGACTCAAATGATAGCATAGAAGCCATGAATAATGGTGCTTAATGTAATACATATTTTCGTTTTTATTGCTAAAATGTTAAAATTAATAATAAAACTAAGAATGTAACTTACCTTTAAATATTTCTCTTGTAAATTTGTCCAAAGTGCCTTGCATAATTGTGGTAAGTTCACGCAGAGGAAAGATCTTGATATTTTGATGTTCCTTTCCATGGTTTTGTACGTTTCTCCGGTTGCCAAGTACCTCAGGATGATTGCTAAACGCTGTTCAGATGCGACAGTCATTCGCATGCAGGTAGTTTGATGGTCAATGTCTTTCCTGACAAGTGATAAGAGCAAATTGAAAGTGTTTATATCCATTTTAAGGAAGTCCAAGAACAAACTCATGTAGTCTGTTATTTTGGGCTCCGCACAGAAAAGGTCAAGCGAGTCTGTTGGTTTCAGTCCAAGTAGGACTCGTCTACGTTCGTCTTCGAACTGAGACCAAGTCTTCCGACGTTTTTTGTCAGAGTCTTGCGAAGCATCTTGCAAATCGTCTTTAACGTCGCCGGTTATCTCGCTGTCGTTAAGCTGTTCCGATGTTATTGGCATGGAGTGAACTTCGATCTTAAAGTCTAACAAATCGGAAGAATCTTCATTCTTATCCTCAATAGGTGAATTAGCATCCGCTCGGGGGCGGGTTTCTGGCCGCCGATTAGGAATTTTTTGTACGGCCATGGCACTTTCTGGTGTCGGGCTTCTGGAGTAGCTGTTATAGTCATCATCAGGTTCATCTTGAACGGCAATCCGCCGCCTTTTGGTCCCATACTTTGGTTGTTTGAGCAAATGTAGAGCAACAGCTGATGTAACCAAACTTAAAGCCAATATTTCATCTTCACTGTCCGAACCGTCTTGCAAGAGGGCAAGGGCTGACTTGGCCAGCTCAAGTGGAGCTAAATGCTGCTGTGTCATCTTCTTTACTGTATAAACAAACTTTCCTCCCGTGTGAACACCGTTTTCCTACGAAAAGAAATTGATACTAACGAAAATCCTACAAACTGCGATGCCGTTCCCAATTGCTATTTGTGTTCACAGGTTCACACTAGCACTCGATCGTGTATACACAGCGCAGCACATGGCAAGGGAGTTCTTCATGTCATCATTTCAGTACTGCTTCTATATGGTACCGTGTCTGGTGTGGCTTGGAATCATATTTCTTTGAGTGTGTTTGGTGTAAATACATCGTATTTCGTTTTCGGTATATGTGTATATTTAGAAAAGAAAACTCGCATACAGAAGCAAACACTTCGTCACAGTCATCGCTTCTTTTTTTTTACTATTGTTCATCGTTTCGTTCCGACCCCCACGTACCAAACACAGAATTCACAAACACAACTATATGATTGAAATTAAGATACATATATATGTATATAAGGGTAGATAGGTATATAAAGAAGAATGCGAATTTGCGGGTAAAAGAAAGGAACATATAGATGAAAACAAAAAGGAAAAAACTGTTTAGGATTTCATGAAGTAGGAAGATAAGTAGGAGAGAGGAGGCAATCGGGTTAATATACAGCTACAGCTGTGTAATAAATGTATGTACCTAATCGCTGCGTTCGAGTTTAAAATGCCACAGCCACAGCAACGCAACAAAACAAAATATATGTAGAAATGTACTTGAATGATTTCTTGTTTTATCTTTATAAATACAAATACCTACCCATAGGGCGATGTTGCCAAGTTTAATACCTATATTTTTTTTGTAATGTAGCGATATATTTAGGTAAGGTACGTTTGTGTTAAAAAGGTACATGGGTAGGTAGAGCCACCTAGTTTCAAACACTCCCGGTAGTTGAACACTTTTTGAAAAAAAGCTTTAAAATCTGTGTTATAGGTATCTGAGATTTTCAACTTCTATAATTCACACGTTAGGTAGGTAGGTACCTATTCCTTTTAACTTTGAAGTCCTATCAACTAGGTACCTAAGTAGGTAGTCCGATTTCATCCTAAAGTAGGTAGGTATAGGTACCTAGGTACCTATTTAAAAAAGAACTTTCGGATATCCAGTTATTTCCAGTTTTTGTAAAAAAAATACTGTTGGTAGGTAGGGTAAGTGTACCAGTACCCGGCCAGTCACTAGTATCCGGCCACTTTCTATTAAATAGTTAATAATAAGAAAAGATAACATTTTTTACATGGGCAAATATATTGTGACGAAAATTCCAGGTACATTTAACGTTTCGGTAAAGTTTGACAGATCTGTTAAGGACAGATCCATGTCAAAAAAAATGTTTAAGCTACGAAGTTCACGGAAAGTGCAAAAATTGCGTTTTACAGTTCGCGAGAATTAGGAAACCCAATAAGAAAAAGAAGCAAGTTTCAGGGTTCTCCGTCAGTATACTAACTTGCTTTTTGTTTTTTTGTATCAATAATATAGTAAGTCATCATAAAATGTAAAAAAAATATGAATTTCATGTTTTCAATAAGTAAAAATACGGTGGCCGGTTACTGGAACACTATTTTTATAAGATGTTCTAGTAACCGGCCAGGGTGGCCGGATACTAGATTTTTGCTTGAAATCAACTTTTGTATCTCTTTTACGCCTAAGTGAAGCAAAATACTTCTGACATCCTCTACTATCAATTAAAATGTATTTTACATGTAAAGTTTCAGTATCCGGCCACTGTTTTTGTTCAAAAGATTACTATGGCCGGTTTCTAGAACAAACGGCACCAGTATACGGCCATATAACTTATTGTATGTAAATACATACTTTTTGGTATAAAATGAATCAAAAAACTGCTCCACAAGAACCAAAAGATCTTTCGCGAACTGGTTTCAGGTTTCCTAAAGGATGAAAGGCACGACTGGGTCGCACGAACTTGCTATTATAATCAAGAGGCTGAGCGTTTAAAAAATTGTATAGATATAAACACTAGATTTGGGAAAGAATGGTTGATTTGATAGTAGTTACTTTTTGTAATTTATTTCTACCTTCTTTTCAATTACAATTACACATTATTGAAATTGAAAAAAATGATACATTTCCATTTCTTGTAAATATAACTGAATAAATTCACTAACAAATTAATAATTGAAAAAAATTAGTTTCCAAATTAGTTGTAATTGAAAAAAGTAATGGGTTCTTGCAAGTAATTGAAAGAATATCACTGTTCTATGTAATTGCAATCAAGGTGATTGATTTTTTGGATTGTGATTCATTACGTACATGTTCTTGTAAATTAAAAATCTCATAAAATGTAATTGATTTTTTGGATTGTGATTCATTACGTATGTTTTAATAAATTAAAAATCTCGTAAAATGTAATTGACAAACGAATAACATTTTTGTGTAATGATTACTGCAAAAATTAATCATTACTGCTTTTTGATGATTACTTTGGTTTTCAATTACATGTAATTAGTAATTGAATTTCTGAAATTACATTTTAAACTAATTGAAAAGTGTTTCAGATTTCAATTACCTACAAGTAATTCTAATTGAACTTTTTTATCATTATTTCCCAACTCTGATAATGACATGAGAATTAAAAAAAAAATTTTAAAAGGATGAATACGACGTTGAAATTAGCTAAAACAACTCCTTTAATAGTTTGAGGTAGAAAAAGAGAATTCCATCTGAGTTCTTGATCAAAAATGATTGAATTAAAAGAAATATTTAAATCGTTGAAGGGGTTTTAAAAAAAAAATATTTTTTTATATATCAAATTCTTAAAATCTTTTTTAGGAAAAATATTTGAATGCAAATCATAAGTATTAATTTATGTGTAAGTGTATATAAAAATTAAATTTCACTTAAGATTATCAACCTATTTTTCAGATATTGAATTTTCAAACAAAAAAGGATTTTAGGTTTTATTATAACTTCAAAAACTTCTTTTTGAAAATTTTGATATGCAATATTATTTGATCTTATTTGAAATTTGTATATAAAAAAATTAACCTGAATCCATTAATTTCAGGATAGTAAGAAAAATCAAAATAAGAAAAAACCGAAAAGTTTTATAAAAATCGTAGGAACCCTTTTTGAGAAAAAAATATTTTCTTAAACGGTTTTTTGACAATTTTGTCGAAGTTACCGTTATTTTTTCTTAAAAGTAAAATTTGTTCCTTAAATATTCTTTAAAGTGTTAAAAAAAACCCTTAAATACTTAGTTTTCGAAATATGTACCTAATTGATTCTCAAAAAATCTTGTGTTGTTTTTTGTGAACCCAAAAAACATTTTTTATGAAAATTTTGATATATTTATTATCGTATAAAGAAATTATTGAAATCAGTTATACCCTTTTGGAGAAAATCAATGATCAAGAAAATGGTTCTTAATAACCATTTTTAAAAAGAATGGTTTCCCAGTCCAATGTAGCCTTTACTAAGATTAATTTATTGATATTTTCAAAATAAGTTGTGGTGACGTTTTTGAGAAAAAATACATGTCAAACTGCTAGCAGGTACTGTTATTTTTGGTTCCAAGAAAAAAAAAGTGGGTGGAATGATCGAAAAACGTGAAAATGGAACTATTAGACCATCTTTTCTCTTTTTCCCTACCATCGTAATAACAAAATTTGATCAAAATCTCGAGTTCGATTTTTTTACGAATGCAAAACTTGCCATATTTAGTACCTAATCGCAGGGTAAAAAGGACATGGCCGGGTATTAGATCAAAGTGGCCGGGTACTGAAATTTGGTGGCCGGGTACTGGTGAAAATTCACTTTTTCGAAGAATAATTCGATATTAAAAAATATATTGTAGGAACTGTAAGTTAAAATTTTTTATTCAATACTAAACATAATCCATAACTGCTCAAAACAAATTACATTAGCGTATGTAATCAGCTGAATTAGTTATGAAGCTTCAAAGTAGAAAAATGTGTTAGGTGGCCGGTTACTGGTACACTTACCCTACCTAGGCATGTAGGTACCTAGTGTCTTGGGAAACTGTGATTTTTGGCGTGGAGTTTAATGTTAATACCTACCTACCTGTTTTGAGGTTTTCTCGCTAGATAATAGTTATTTAATTTAGATAGGTACCTACCTATGTAACTTTGAGTTTTAACTTCAAACTTAATAATTTATTAATATACATAGGTACCTACCTACCTACCTACCTATTGACATTTGGAACATACCTAGGAAACCAAATTTGTTAGTAGGTACCTACCTACCTAACCTACCCTATTACACGGATTTTTGGTCATGACTTCTTTCGAAATGAAATGGGTACGAAGCTGAGATGCAGGTGTTTTTTCTCGTTCGCACTCATTGAATTTCGAAAAAGTCATGACTCAAAATACTAGTATTCGAATATAGGTTAGGTTAGGTTGAAGTGGCTGCCAATCGTGGGGACCGACACACTTAGACCATGAGTTGGGGCCATTGTGATACCACAAGAATCCAGGAAACCCTTTTCCCTACTCGGTGAACCATTTGGAGCTTCTTATGAAGCGTAATAGACTGCCAATGTCTAAGTTTATCAGATCACTAGGATCATTGAAGTAGAACTCACCAAGGTGAAGTCTTCGTCTATGAGACAGAGCAGGGCATAGAAGGTGAGGGATCGATTCTATCTCCTCCTCATCCATACAGCTGCAAAAATCGTTAGCGAATACGCCAAGACGCGTTGCGTGCTTACCTATGAGGCAGTGTCCGGTTATAACACCAATCATGGAGCTGATATGCAATCTGCTTAGAGATATCAAACGCTTAGATCGTTTTAAATCCATTACTGGCCAGATTTGTTTTGTTGCCAAACAAGTGGTGATATCATTCCACCTAACTGGCTGAACAGAATGCAAAACGGAGCTGGAATAGATGTCAAAAATGCTGCAGCCGGAGCTGCAAGAGTTGAACAATTTTTAACTTTTACTGCAGCATTTTTGACATCTACTGCAGCTTTTTTGACATCTATTCCAGTTGCGTCTTGCATTCTGTTCAGCCAGTAAGATTTGTTCTCTCTAAGGCATCTTGCTTCAGCAAAAGTTTACATGTAGCGATGGGTATACATATTTCTGCCTTACTAGGTAGAAGAGGTAAAGTTGTACCATTTTTAGCGAGTTCATCGGCCTTACAATTACCTGGGATGTCCCTATGCCCCGGCACCCAACACAGGTGAATATTAAACTGTTGTGCCATCTCCAACAGAGACGAACGGCAATTTAGGGCTATTATAGAGTTAGTAGAGACCGATTCCAGGGATTTCGAATATAGGCAACTTCCTCAAAATTGTATTTTCGTTCGGTCAATAAATATAGGTAGGTATAGAAAATTTAATTTTTGTTTACGGTTTTGCGTCAAGAACCATCAGCCTTGAACCATCGTGGAATTGCTGAACCGCGGATCAAAATTTCAACCACGTTTGTGAAACTGGTCCTTAAAGTTATAACAAATGTTTGAGTTTAAGCTGCTAAATAATTTTACATCACATACCTATTTAGGTTGAATGGTTTCCTCACAGTCAACGATTACTTTATAATGAATCAAAAGTGTTCGACTAATGGGGACATGACCAGCGTTACCACTTCCGAAAAAAAAGCCGAAGTAGTTTTGAAGAAAAATGTGAAGTAGATTGAGAAAAATCGAAGTAGATTTCAAAATGTACTTTTTTGTACACACATTTATTAGGCCAAGAGCCGTGTACATTTTTCTTGCAATTTATTCCTGAACAGATTTTCTTGATGGAATATGTTCAGGGGTTTCATCTGAATATAAATCCAAGTTGGCGGAACTGGGAGGCACGAGCGTCAGCCGCCATCTTGGGAAACCTGTTTTATCATATATCTCGTGAACCGTGCATCGTACGAATATAATAGTAATTTTTTTTAAAGCTAATATTCCATTCTTTTATTGGTTTTTCTAAGTCATATTGTTGTTGCGAAAAGTTTTTGAGAAGTTTAATTTTAAGGTCAATGAATTTTTGAAAACAGTCAACTTGAAAAAAAAATTACAATTTTTCAAAAATATAGACTTTAAATTTTGAATTAATGATTGTCACGAAGAAAGATATCAATTACTTTAAATTTTTATTTCAAAAACAAAACAACTTGATTTAAGTAAAATCAAACAAAAGAATGGAGTATTTATTCTAAAAAAAATTACTATTATATTCGTACGACGCTTCGCGACGCACCGTTCACGAGATATTTGATAGAACACGTTTTCCAAGATGGCGGCTGACGCTCGTGCTCCCCAGTCCCGCCAACTTGGATTTATATTCTGGGGACACCCCTGAACATATTCCATCAAGAAAATCAGTTCAGTAATAAATTGCATTAAGAACCTCCTTTATAGTTCTGGCTCTTGGAGTATATATTTTGATTAAATTTAGTAAAATTAAACTAAAAAAAAAAGCTAAAAATGTTATTCTCTCAGACTTCATATCAACATACTGTGTATATTTCAATATATGTATCTGAAATTATAAAACAAATTGTTTTTTTTTCGGCGGTAATTTTTATTAGTTTCACTTCAAAACCTGACAACACCTGGTTCAAGTGTAAATTTTTTTTACGAATCTATTGTTTGCTCCTAACAGTAAACGCCACTTAGTCCAGTCAATTTGTGCTCAAAAGGGTGCTTACCAAGCCTGATACCTCAGGAAATTTTAGTCGCAAATCTACATAAAGTAAGGAAAAATTCAAAACTACTACAATTTGCATCGTAAAACCACAATATGGCTGGACTAATTGCGAATTCAATGAAATAAAGGAAAAGGAAGTAGATTTGGCTGTTTTTTGTAAAATTGAAGTAGGTTAAAACAGAGAATTTTAAAATGAAGTAGATTCCTATATTTCAGTGATGGTGCGAAGTAGGGAGTAGATTTAAAAAAAATAAGAAAAAAAGAAGTAGATCTACTTCAATTGAAGTAAAATTTTCATTTGTAACTAACAATAAGATTTTGGATTTGGACTAAAATATTTTGTACCTACTTATGTACATATGTTCCTATGTTTATAGGTATGAAGGTATACCTACATACATATATAGCTATTTTTGTTTAATAAGAAAACAAAAAAACTAACCATACAAGTACCTACCTCGGTAGTCGGTACTCTTATTTTGTTCTTGCCTATCTTATTGTTATTGTCTATCTGACAATTATGTAGGGGGATCTGGGTATGATGAAATACCCAATAAGATGACATAGGTACTTGCATTTACTCAATAACTAAAAGCACTACAGTTCTTTTGAACATGAAATTCTTTTGTTTTGAATTCACTTTCTTCCACGAAAACGACAAATTCCGTTTGACTTCTCAAAAAGGATTAGTTGCAGTCCTTATGCCAAAAAAAAATCATATGATTTTTATGAGTAGGAGTGCGTTGGTGCCTGATTACACGATTCGTTTTTTCGTTCGTTTCGTCCTTCGTCTTTTTGACATATACGTACCTTCGTTATTATAGGTACACAACGAAAAAAGCCCATTCCTGTTTTTGAGGTTCATTTATTGGAAAATAGACAGTAATTATAATTAAGAATATTTTAAAATCAATTCTTGTTTAAAATTATACCATTTTTATTGTGAAAAATAATTTTTAATCTCATTATTTCAAGTTTATAAGCATCACCCGCCTATCCTCATTTGACAGATCATAAACGTCAAAGTTTACCCGGAAAAAATCTTAAGCTAGAACTATAATGCTCGGAGGGGCACTTAAGTGGTCGGAAGAAAACAAGCGAACACACGGAAAGCATATGACGATGATTATAATTACGGAGTGGAGCGTTTCGTCAAGTTTCGTTCAACTTTGGTTACGGAAGTGAGGTGCGCTCCGGAGCGCACCTCACTTAAGTAAAACTGACATTTGGTGAAATAGGAGTGCCAAAAAGAGATAGATTATAATTACATTATGTGTGTGTTCCCCTTTTTTCGGTACGGAAAGCTACTTTTCGTTGGTTTTTGACATTAGCTTCAGTGCCCTTCCGACTATTATAGTTCTACCTTTAAAATTTTCAAACGTGCTTTCGTTACTTCATTTCCCCTACATTTCTATACCCTTCACCCAATGTGTCAAAAAGACGAAACACAAAACGACCGAAAAAACGAATCGTGTAATAAGGCTCTCGGTATGATTTTTTTTAATAGTTCACATGTGCTTGCTTACGTTGAGAACAAAAGTGTTCAGATGTAAAGAAAATTATTCTGCAGATTTTGTTTTCTTCTTTGTGTTTTCCGTAATTTCGTAATCGAAGACACGATGCGATTGGTTGGATTGGATAGGAGGAGCAACACAAAAGGGAATGTCAGTTGTTTACACCGAATATTTTCAAATATTTTAAAATATTTCATCCCCCTCCCTCTTCTGCAAGTTTCCCCGCTCACCCTCACAAATCGCAGAAAATGCTTGATTTTCTTCACGTGCAATCAGGGACGAAGGGATGATACTTCTTTCATAATGTGAAGTGGCTTTTAAAAATATGGTTGATCTTTCAAACAAAATGGGAGAAAAAAATCGAAAACGATTTGGAATTAAAAATGAAGTGCAAACTGTGATTGCATTCAAATAATTAATCTTTTGGACAAATGTTTGCAATTTTGTTTTCATTCATGGTCAGTACAAATTTTTAAGTTAAAAATTGAATAAAAAATGCCATAAAACGTCCTACAAACTTATAGTCTAAGAGCCGACAGCAAATTTTGGGAGTTGAGGTATAATGAAAATCGGAGTATGAGGGATTTTCGGTACATGAACGTCTCCAGCTGCCGAACACTTTCGTTATATTATCGTTTGTAAAAAAAACTTGGATGAACGTCCCGGGAAAGATTTTTTTAGGAAAACCATTGACTTATTTATTTGCCAATGTCTTATAGATATGTATGCATATCATATTAGTATATTAGTTTAAATGTAACAAAAATTTACATTAAAAAACTTGTTTTCGTAACTGTTCAAAGAAAGAAAACCAATTTTATCGAGTTTGTTATCCTCGAACATCTGTTCGAAAACAGAAAACTGAGTCTTTGATAATGTTCCTGTTTTCGAAAAGCTGTTTTTGAACAAATTGTGTTAGTGAGAGATTTTTTGACATTTCCTTTCACATCTAGCCTTAGGTGTGTTCAACCAATAGACTTTCAAAGGAAATTTAAAAAATTGCGTGGAGATTTGTTTCTTCGTGTGAAAGGAACAAGAGATTTTTAAGGAGATTAAAAGAAAACGTCAAAAAAATCTCCAGCAACTTGTTTCTTCGTGTGAAAGGGGACTTATTTATATGTATGAATTCTCCAAACAAATTCAATTTCAATTCAATTTCTTTTATTGAACACAATATATACAATCTGGCTTATAACTAACATGATACTATGAAAAATTAACATTTGTTGGCACATAGGGGGTCTAACGTTATGCAATGTCTTAAGTTTAACAAATTATAGATTATATAAATTACATGTCAAAAAATTTAAATTAAAAGTCGGCTGATTTAATCGTCCTCAGGGTGTTCATTCCCGGTTGTCAATGGTGTTTTTGGTGTAGGTTGGGGAAGTATTGGTGTTTAGCCACGGTAGAAGGCTGACCTAGTGTCAGCGTAGAACGAGACTGCTGCCTCGTTGTCCATGATTATGTTGTCATCAAGAGTTTCCATTACACTGAGGTACCTTGGCTCTCCAAACAAAATGTGATTCTTTAAATGCAGTTTATAAAACTTTTTTTTTGTTATTGCTGCTTTAATAATTATCACAACAAAAACATAAATTAAAAAAAAGAGTCAAGTTCTTATATGTACAAGAAACCTGTGCGTAAAAGCACAGTCAGCCAAAAAAAAGTAAAATTCGTGCGAATTTTAACGCTTTTAGGTTCTTTGGCAATGTTGAAATAACTGAAAGTCGAAATGAACAAAACCCTTTGCAATGGCCGCGTTCAAGTTTCAATGGATATCCTATCTAGGATAGCTTTTGTATCCATGTACATAATGTGTTTGAACGCAAGTCAGCTGTTGTTGAAATTTCTCATAGCATAGCTTCGTATCCTAAAATTTTTAGGATAGCTTGGGATCTCTTTTCTGCCAACAGCTGTTTCGTCATCAGCTGTGTTTTAACAAGGGATTACAACAACACAAACCTATCCAGATCGGTGTTTGAACGCGGCCAATGAAAATCGAAATAATTGATAACGAAACAATTGAAGACGAAATAAAGTTCAACCGAACTAATAAGAAGACGAAATTAAAATTGTCTACACAATTGTTCAGTTTATATTTCATGAGCGCTCACTGAGCTGACGGAGCAAAAATTTTGTTTACTTAGTAGGTATTTGACAGCAAAACTGGGGAAATTCTCTGAGCCCTCAGAAATATAAACTGGACAAATAAAAACGAAATAAATGAAAAGTGGAACAATTAAATGTGAAACAACAAAATGCGAAACGACCTCCACGAAAAAACGCAACGAACCATACCCTTCTAAGACAATCGGAAGCGATACATATAATTTATAAGAATTTCTAAGAAAGTGGGTGTTTGTCACGCCCCTGAACGGGAAATTCCAAATTTTCGATTTTTTTCTTTCTAAGTACCTACCTACCTACAGTCTATTTTGAAAATTTGCTTAGAAGACACAAAAAACCGATTTAAAAAGTAATAAAATGGAATTTTTAGATCATAGAAGGTTTTAAAACTGGTACACTTCAAGCCCTACTTCCTGGAGTCCTATAACTCAGGAATTACTAATTCTAAAGAGTTGAAATTTAGTGATCCACCTGTGTTGAGCTTAGCAAATACTATGAATGTGAAGTTTCCGACTTTTGGTACTGAAGTACCAGAGCTTATCCCTGTTAAAAGGGTGTAGTGCCGCGAACTTGTATTTTGTACATCTACTGCGGTATATTGCAATCTACTGCGTTTTTTCTCATATGTACTGCGCTCAGACATCTATAGTAGGGTGGCAGCGCTGTTCATGACTGAATATTTTAGGTACATAGGTAGGCTATTTATGCGCTTTACCTACCTTGAAGCCACCTGGATCAGGGAAAGATAGGAAATGGCTAGGTAGGGTAAGTGTACCAGTACCCGGCCAGTCACTAGTATCCGGCCACTTTCTATTAAATAGTTAATAATAAGAAAAGATAACATTGTTTACATGGGCAAATATATTGTGACGAAAATTCCAGGCACATTTAACGTTTCGGTAAAGTTTGACAGATCTGTTAAGAACATATCCATGTCAAAAAAAATGTTTAAGCTACGAAGTTCACGGAAAGTGCAAAAATTGCGTTTTAGAGTTCGCGAGAGTTAGGAAACCCAATAAGAAAAAGAAGCAAGTTTCAGGATTCTCCGTGAGTATACTAACTTGCTTTTTGTTTTTTTGTATCAATAATATAGTTAGTCATCATAAAATGTAAAAAAAACATGAATTTCATGTTTTCAATAAGTAAAAATACGGTGGCCGGTTACTGGAACACTATTTTTATAAGATGTTCTAGTAACCGGCCAGGGTGGCCGGATACTAGATTTTTGCTTGAAATCAACTTTTGTATCTCTTTTACGCCTAAGCGAAGCAAATACTTCTGACATCCTCTACTATCAATTAAAATGTATTTTACATGTAAAGTTTCAGTATCCGGCCACTGTTTTTGTTCAAAAGATTACTATGGCCGGTTTCTAGAACAAACGGCACCAGTATACGGCCATATAACTTATTGTATGTAAATACATTCTTTTTGGTATAAAATGAGTCAAAAAACTGCTCAACAACAACCAAAAGATCTTTCGCGAACTGGTTTCAGATTTCCTAAAGGATGAAAGACACGACTGGGTCGCACGAACTTGCTATTATAATCAAGAGGCTGAGCGTTTAAAAAATTGTATATAAACACTAGAGTTGGGAAAGAATGGTTGATTTGATAGTAGTTACTTTTTGTAATTTATTTCTACCTTCTTTTCAATTACAATTACACATAATTGAAATTGAAAAAAAAATTATACATTTCCATTACTTGTAAATGTAACTGAATAAATTCACTAACAAATTAATAATTGAAAAAAATTAGTTTCCAAATTAGTTGTAATTGAAAAAAGTAATGGGTTTTTGCAAGTAATTGAAAGAATATCACTGTTCTATGTAATTGCAATCAAGGTGATTGATTTTTTGGATTGTGATTCATTACGTACATGTTCTTGTAAATTAAAAATCTCATAAAATGTAATTGATTTTTTTGATTGTGATTCATTACGTACGTTTTTATAAATTAAAAATCTCGCAAAATGTAATTGACAAACGAATAACATTTTTGCGTAATGATTACTGCAAAAATTAATCATTACTGCTTTTTGATAATTACTTTGGTTTTCAATTACATGTAATTAGTAATTAAATTTCTGCAATAACATTTTAAACTAATTGAAAAGTATTTTAGATTTCAATTAGGTACCTACAAGTAATTCTAATTGAACTTTTTTATCATTATTTCCCAACTCTGATAATGACATGAGAATTAAAGAAACAATTTTAAAAACATGAATACGACGTTGAAACTAGCTAAAACAACTCCTTTAATAGTTTGAGGTAGAAAAAGAGAATTCCATCTGAGTTCTTGATCAAAAATGATTGAATTAAAAGAAATATTTAAATCGTTGAAGGGGTTTTAAAAAAATATGTTTTTATATATCAAATTCTTAAAATCTTTTTTAGGAAAAATATTTGAGTGCAAATCATAAGTATTAATTTATGTGTATATAAAAATTAAATTTCACTTAAGATTATCAACCTATTTTTCAGATATTGAGTTTTCAAACAAAAAAGGATTTTAGGTTTTATTATAACTTCAAAAACTTCTTTTTGAAAATTTTGATATGCAATATTATAAGATCTTATTTGAAATTTGTATATAAAAAAATTAACCTGAATCCATTAATTTCAGGATAGTAAGAAAAATCAAAATAAGAAAAAACCGAAAAGTTTTATAAAAATCGTAGGAACCCTTTTTGAGAAAAAAAAATATTTTCTTAAACGGTTTTTTTTGACAATTTTGTCGAAGTTACCGTTATTTTTTCTTAAAAGTAAAATTCCTTCCTTAAATATTCTTTAAAGTGTTAAAAAACCCCTTAAATACTTAGTTTTCGAAATATGTAATTGATTTTCAAAAAATCTTGTAGTTTTTTGTAAACCCAAAAAACATTTTTAATGAAAATTTTGATATATTTTTTATTGTATAAAGAAATAATTGAAATCAGTTATACCCTTTTGGAGAAAATCAATGATAAAGAAAATGGTTCTTAATAACCATTTTTAAAAAGAATGGTTTCCCAGTCCAATGTAGCCTTTACTAAGATTAATTTATTGACATTTTCAAAATAAGTTGTTGTGACGTTTTTGAGAAAAAATACATGTCAAACTGCTGGCAGGAACTGTTATTTTTGGTACTAAGAAAAAAAAAGTGGGTGGAATGATCGAAAAACGTGAAAAATAGAATTATTAGACCATCTTTTCTCTTTTTCCCTACCATCGTAATAACAAAATTTGATCAAAATCTCGAGTTCGATTTTTTTACGAATGCAAAACTTGCCATATTTAGTACCTAATCGCAGGGTAAAAAGGACATGGCCGGGTATTAGATCAAAGTGGCCGGGTACTGAAATTTGGTGGCCGGGTACTGGTGAAAATTCACTTTTTCGAAGAATAATTCGCTATTAAAAAATATATTGTAGGAACTGTAAGTTAAAATTTTTTTATTCAATACTAAACATGATCCATAACTGCTCAGAACAAATTACATTAGCGTATGTAATCAGCTGATTTAGTTATGAAGCTTCAAAGTAGAAAAATGTGTTAGGTGGCCGGTTACTGGTACACTTACCCTATCTACCTTGCTGCGATTGTTTCTCATAGCTTTGCTCAAAGGTCAAGATAGATAGAAACATAAATGTATGCAGGAAGGTATAGGTAGCCAGTTAGTTACATATCTGCAAACAAAGTTTCAAACAAAAATTAAAAATACCTACATACCTATCTATAGGTAGGTACCTACCTACCCACCATTCATAAATTAAAATTAAAGAACCTAAAATTTGGTCGACAGCCGCTTGAATTACCAACCAACCAGATAGTAGAGACAGAGTACAGACACGACAGCGACTATGACTACGGCCATTTGCCATTAGGATACGACAAGAATTGTATTTTTTTTTTTTTTCAGTTTTTCTTTTAAATTCTCATTTTCAACCCAACACGAGAGGAGCAAAATATCCAAATCGAACACGCACTAGGAAAATATTCACACCAACACTTAAATATAATTATATCATTCCTGGTTACAGCATAACTGTATGCATATATCTACATTGACGTTCATCGCGTATCGTAAAGGATTTTAGATATATAGGTAGGTACCTATATAGACAAAGCTATATACGTACAAAAAAGCGATAAATATGTCATCATCATGAACATGGCGTTAGCACACGTTATACCCATATTCATACAATACATGTATAATCTCTCTACGCTCTTTCTTTTCATTTTTATTAAATTTATAACTATGTACATGTATGTATTTATCTATTGGACGTTTTCGTTTTGTTGTTTTTCTACGTTTATTTTGCAACACAAAGAAAGCTAAAAAACTTGTATATGTAGGTAGGTAGTTACGATAATATAAACAAAAAAGAAATAAAAACTTAACTTAATCATAGATATGTTACGTATGTCCATATACCTATACTTACATAGTAGCTGTATCTATAGTCAATTTGTCTAACCCAAACCCTCTAATCTCTAACCAAAAATATCCTAACAACGCAAAACGATAAAATTCCCCTCGCTCTTTCGACAATTATTGACACACTACAAAAACAACAAGCCAATAACAAAAGTGGAAGCGAGAAGGAACCATGATTAAACTATTTCATGCCGCCGACTTCGACTAGCGTAGGCCACGACGGCGGATACAGTTTGGGGCTTGTCGAATCTCGACACTGGCCACACTCATTTAACTCAAAGAACATGCATAAATACCTACATGCATACATGCATTTTCCATATGCAATGAATAAACTATTTTCTCATATAACCAAGGTTTTGCGGTTCGGTGTCGGTAGATTGGATATATAGTCTAAACTACATATATGTTGCTTTTTAATGCAAGGATTTATACATATATGTATATATGTATATGTTTTGTATGCCCATGTGGAGTGTATGGCGACACTATCTACTTATACATACGTACTGGTTTAGTAAGCAGGGAACGTTGCCAAGTTTCGTTCTATTTACATTTCACAACAGAAACAGTTCTCACAAATTTGTTCGGCTGATTTTTTGTTGACGGTGATCCATTCGATTGCTTCATTTGGAATCAAAAACTTTACCTGTTTCCATTTCATTCTGGGCACCTATCCCGGTGTTTTATAATTTTGCTTCTTTCTACCTATTTTTTTTTTGTGCTTAGGTAGGTTGGTACCTATGAACATAAACCTTTATCTTTTTATCAAATCGTTTTTATGTGAGGTATCTATCTAGGTATACATACCTTATTCTGTTTTTAGTGATCATCGTTGAACGTTGAGTTGTTTTGAGGGTTGACGTTTAAGTCGTCACAAAAACAAAATGTGCTGTTGTCACGTAGGTACCTCTTCGTTTATCCGATAACTGATTGTTCAAAATATAGGTATATATGTATATGTACCACAGTATTGGCGTGCAATTCAGCTAAGGCCAAATCCCTATTATAATCTCTATTTATATACCTTAGTAGTCCTATAACCTATAATATATTATAGGTATGTATCTATGCACATATGAGTGTGTGTATAAGATAGTATCGATTTTTTTAAACGCAAGTGTAAATGTATGCAAAGAGTATTTTTGGGCACTGTGACGCAGTACGTGAATGTTTTGTGTGTAGAAAATATGTTTGTGCACACTTGGTGTAGGGTATGTTATTCGGCATTTCCATTGAACGATTTTTCGAGTGACGATCTTATTGTTGTAACACAAAGCTTCTCATTTTTTAATTCCCTCTTCCCTCCGATTCCCCTCAAAAACAGAAAACAAAAAAAAAACAGACGCTGGAAAAATCGGACAGTGTAAAGTGTAAACATTTGGTATTATTCCGTGTTGTTGTTGTCGGAAGGCCACTGAAGCTACCACCCTGACTCCACAGGAGATTTTCTCTCCAACTTAATGGCAGATATTAATACCTTGCACTGTTTTCTATCTACGCTGGGCAAATCATGTTATGATATTTCATTTTATATCACGACTGCACGTTTCCTGATTATTAGTTTATAACACGCAACTTTCAAAAATTCTTCCATAAAATCACGAAAGTGAAACCATCCCTGAGTTTTTAATTTCCAACAATACAAAAAACTAATTTCTATTTGCCGACGAAGAAACTGCAACAATTGGATATGGATAGAAATACGAAATAATGAGACCAAAAATGAGACAACAAGAATATAAAGAGCATGCACAAAAGATAGCGATAGTGGACATTTTTTTGGGTCATCTTGTAAAAGTTAAAAAATAAAAATATTGGTCCCGTATAATTGTACAGCCATATAAAAATTAAATGGCTGCGGTCAAACTTGTATCCAAAGCGATCTGGATAGGTTTTTTTTTTGTTGTAATTCCTTGTGAAAACACAGCTGATGATAAAACAGCTGTTGGCAAAAAAGAGATCCCAAGCATAGGTACTAAAAATTTTACGATGCGAAGTTATTCTATGAAAAATGTCAACAACAGCTGACTGACGTTCATACATGAATACAAAGCCATCCTATATATAGCTAGGCTTTCCAGTGAAACTTGAACACGGCCAACCATTAGGGTGCCTATAATATAAGGTCTGTTCGCGTACTCACACAAAACAGCCAAATTCTACCCAAATCTACCAAATTTAGCCCAAAGCTGTTCGCGTAAGCAAAAAATGTGTAGTTTTTGGCAGAAGAGAACGCTCACGAGAGAGTTAAAATTTTCCCCTTCCTGACAATTTTTGCCAAATTCTGCCCAAGGAATTTGTTTGGGCAGAAATGGTTATTGACTTAAAAAACTTCTATTCACTTAAACCAAACAGACAGGTACTAGAACGTTAAGCTTTGTATTTTATGTCCTGAAAGTGTGGCAAAGACGGTGAAACGTTTGGGAGAATACACAGATGTTTTATGCTTCAAAGATCTGGGCCCTCATCACGTAACTTTCGTGATGACTATCGTCTATGCGATTGCTGCGAATGATATCGTCATTAGTTTGCTTCACGTAACACCACTGCTATCGTATCGACTTTCGTTTTTGTTTTCCCAAGTTTGAGAGCCACTGAATACAATATCTCTGAACTGTCATTGCGAATCTTCGTCCGTTTAACCCTCCAAAACCCATTTGTTTATATTTGCATTTGTAATAATAATTTGTGTCCATGAATGGTCATGTGAAACAGAACGACAAACGTAACTAGTGCGACGAGGAGGTATAATCTTTAAAAGAGTATATGCGTGCATATATTAAAATCCTTATACATAATCTTTGGCTTGTATGTCATTCGAGTTTTCACATTTATAAATTGAGTATCTTTGTGACAAAAATATTTAGGTAAAATTTTTTGCAAAAATAAAAAAAAATGAATACTTTTAGCTCATTGAATCTGTTCTCTGTTCCGTAGTAGGTATCAAAAAATGCTTCGAAACACTTTTACTATTGTAGACACTAAAAATTAACAAAATACAACAGCGACGATAGCTAAATTGGTATCGTGCATTCGCTATCGACAAGACGATAATAATTGACAGCTTTTTTACTTACGTGAAGTAAAAACCAAATCGTCAAATCGATATCGTTTAGATGATAGAGGTTTTTTATGCTTAAATGAAGCATAGCTATCGATGTCGATATCGTTACCCTTACGTGATGAGGGCCCTGAGTTTCGGGACACTGAAATCATAGGGTACATTTAAAATACCTCTTTTTAAAAACTAGCTTCATTAATTTTTCACATTTTTGTATTTCTCCTTATATATGTATACATCGAACATCACTGGGTGGCAAATGCTACAAATTCTTCTTCGACGACAAAGCTACCAGACTACTACTGCCACACAACTCGCATATCGTATAAGACGCATTTGTATATGTGTTGGTTTTTCATCGCCCATTTTTTCGGTATGAATGTGTGCGAGTTGCTCGTCGTCTGATTCATATTTCGATGACTTCAAGAATGTTATTTGGCCGCAGACAATTTTTCGAGTTCGGAAGGAAGGAGTGTACGATTTAAGCGCGCTGCACGCCCAGACAGAAATTAGGAACAAGTATAAAGAAAAAAAACGGCTTTCAAAGCTGGCTCTAGATCCAAATTTTCCAATTGGATATTTTAATATGTACATAAATATATATTTTTTTATAATATAAATAATCTTCACTGTGGATATAATTAATAATCTACGAACTTCGCGCGCGGTGATTGAAAGAAGGAATACATTAGTTGTTCAATCTAATTACATATAACCAACCTGAAAGATTTGATTGATTAATCGCACTTAGTGTTCAGAGAGGGAGAGTGAGTGTGAGTTGAAAATTTGTTGTTGAATTTCAAAGTGCTTTTGTGCGCTGCGCTGGTCAAAGAAACAAAAGTTACGCGGCGGCAATATAAAACGGAAGTGTGCGTATTTTTCTGCCAATAAATATTACTATCGAGTGATAACGGTTAAAATAAGAAAAGAAATGATGTAGTGTGAATTGGAATACCTACCAAGATGCAATAAATAGAAAAAATAAGAGTGCAAAAGTGCAGTGAATTTGTTTATAATTGCCATAGTTACCTTTTGAGCGAGAAGATTTTTTGTTGATTTTTGTTTAGCATTTTGAACGTCTAACCGTCAAAATAGATCGCGATCACGTCGGAAGTTCCGCCCGGTTTGTCAGGATGTCGCTGCAAACAAAACGACAACACTGCTACCTGTGCGACTTGCCGCGAATGCCGTGGGCAATGATTAATGATTTTTCGGAGGCCGTGTGTCGCGGGTGCGTTAATTATGAAGGCGCTGACCGCATCGAGCTGGTTTTAGACGCGGCACGACAAATGAAACGCTTACACCAAGCAGCCAAACGCAGTCATGAAAACGGCGAAGTTGTCCAACAGCAGCAACAACATCGGAATAGCGGTGGCGGTGGTGGAGTTGCCGTCGGTAATGCGGGACCCCAACAACACCATCATGCATACACAACACAGCGGATAGGCCCTCCGCCACCACAGCCCACTTTAATGGACTTTCCAGTCAAAATAGAGTCGCATGAAGCAGCAGTTCGTCCTGTTAGGATATCACATATGCCACCACATCACATGACTATGCCAAATCGTGCTGCTGTGGCTGCAGCGGCAGCCGCTGCTTCTGGCAACGGACCCCCAATACCACCTTCTTTGTCGGTTAATTTAAAAAGACCACCGCCAGACGATGACGATGGACATGGCCACAGTGACGCACCCAGCGGAATAAAACGCAGTGCTTCGGGTGCTGATGATTCGCCATCGGGCGGACGACCACCACTAACTAGAGGCGAATCATTGCCTGCGGTCTCATTTGTTCAAGATCGACAACAAGGATTACGCGATAAACATCAACCCGTTAGGGCGCCCTCCTTTGATTCGACTACTTTTAAGCCAGGCGGTAAGTTTTGTTAGTACTTTTTTATCTAGTATTTTTTTTATTTTTTACATATGTACCTACCTACATATGTAACCTTCATTTTTTTTGGAAGATTTTTTTTTTTTTTAATTAGGGTAATGTTCCCAGTAGTCGGAGTAGTGGTTCATAATAAATATTCACTTACTGTGAGGAAACCATCCAACGTTAACATGTGATGTAAAATTATTAAGTAGCCTTAACTCAAATATTTATTATTTTTATAGACCAAGAGCCCACAGCAGATTTTGGGTGTGAGTGATAGCAAAAAAAGAAGTAGGTATAGGCGTCGAAAGCTTCATTAAAGGCTATTCAAAAAATCAAAGTCTTGCAGTCCACAAAGGGAGCCTTTGCGATAAACAGTACATCAAAAAAAAAAAATATGAATGCAACTTCGAGGATAATCTTGTTAGCTGAAATTGGTTTTCACTCCTCCCTAGGTAAGCTCCTGGGATCACATATCACGGAATCTGAGACCATTTGAGTGTATAGTTCGCTCAACCAAACCGTTTAAAAAATTCTAAGTGAAAAACGGTTTCTTAAACAGTCTGGCAGCGCGAATTAAACACTCAAATGATCTCAGATTCCGTGATATGTGATCCGAGGAGCTTATCTAGGGAGGAGTGAAAGCCAATTTCGGCTAACACGATTATCCTCGAAGTTGCATTCATATTTTTTTTGATGCACTGTTTCTCGCAAAGGCTCCCGTTGTGGACTGCAAGACTTTTATTTTGAATAGCCTTTAATGAAGCCTATACTTTTTTTTTGCTATCACTCACACCCAAAATCTGCTGTGGGCTCTCGGTCTATGAAAGTAATAATAAATATTGAAGTTAAAGCTGCTTAATAATTTTACATCACAATGTTATCGTTGAATGGTTTCATCCGCGGAACTTATCTAGGGACGGGTGAAAATCAATTTCGGCTAGCACGATTATCCTCAAAGTTGCATTCATATTTTTTTTTTTGATGCATTGTTTCTCGCAAAGGCCCCATTTGTGGACTGCAAGACTTTGATTTTTTGAATAGGTAGCCTTTAATGAAACTTTCGACGCCTATACTTCTTTTTTTTGCTATCATTCATACCCAAAATCTGCTGTGGGCTCTTAGTCTAGTAGGGTTTTTGTAAAATATGAAAAAGCTAAATTCCCCCGTAGTTGAACATTAGTTTCCTAAGCTCGAACATAAAGCTACCTTATTTCGAACACAAGATTCCCTACATAGTTTCAACCAAAATTAATTATTGAAGCAATTTCCTCTAAGTTTAATTGAAAATTGTGCTTGTGTATGTAGTTGTTTTGATTCAATTGTATTAAAACGAAATAATGTAGAACAAATGTATGGTTTAACCGATTTTTAGTTTGAACAAAACTGTCCAAACAAGGGAAGCTAAGAATTATATGAGTTTCCTTGAATCGAACACTGGAAGTAAAGAAGAAAATGTGGTCGAATAATGAACCCAACGTTCTTGCGCCTTATTTACATCTATTTTTTGGTAAAATTCCCTTGTGCTGTAGAGAGCAATCACTCACGCTTCATTTAATGTGGAAAAACTGTATATCGGACAGTATTTGCCAGCAGAAATGGAATATGAACTTTGTCGTGTTGCCGAACATTTACATTTACGAACTCGACCTATGAATGTAAAATTGAACAAATTTATTGACAAATTGAAAATAAAATAAAATGTAGTCATAAAAATTTTATTTTATCTATGTACATTTATGTACATTAGGTACAAGCTTCTCAAACAAGCGAGGAATGGCAAGCAAACAACGAAGCTGGTCTTTAAAGAGCTGCTCAATCTCATTATTAAGAAACGAAGAGCAACGCGAACTAAAAAGTTGTAGCGTAGAATAAGGTGTGTGGGCATTGCGGTTCACGAAATTTCGAGAACCAGAAATCACGAATGTGCTGAAAAAGTAAAGTTCAAATTTGCATCCTTCACATGAAGCCCGATTTTCAATACTTTCGGGTAACTCAACCCAATGGAAGTCACTTTCTGTCTGGACCAAAAAATTATTGGATACTGCAAGTCGCCGTTAGATCGATGTGTTTAAACACACAATTATTGCGTTTTTGAATTGCACCACGTCGTTGATCAACATGTGCAAGTTCATCGCCCATGAAGTAGAACCGTCCACAGGGATTGGAACCCCATCTTCAGTAAAAGGTACTAGGCACCCGATGCTCACCACTTGGAGGTGAGAGTAGGAGTTGATAGACAGAGGTTCGCTTATCTACATACATATTATGTACAACCTATACAAAGATCCACTGAGAATGAGCTTTTTTTATTAAATTGCAGGAAATATTTGTATACACATACCTATGTAGGTATGTGGATGTAACCATCTAGATACATACCCATTTTATTCGGATTTAGACTTATCATTAAACGTATCACTATAAAGTCACAGGTTCTATTATGTCACTGTCTCTGTCGGCCATTACCATGTCGACGATTTAGCAAAACAAAACAATGTCACATGAAATTGTTTAAATTCCTACCTAGAATCCGTTCGCATATAGTTATCACGACTTTCGTGTAAATAACGGAATCCATATAAAATAAAAAAACAAACGATGGACAATAAAAAGAATTTAGGTATTAGATGGGTATCGTTGAAATAGGTTGTTGAACTTTAAACGATTAATAGGTATAGGTACCTATCTAGTACTTTGCTTTTCGTATCTTTTCTTAACTTGTTTATAAAAGACTAGAATTTCCAGAATTAGTAGGTACGTATCCATGTTGTTTAGCGCGTGTGTGCTGGTAGAGCAGTTTAAAAGACCTTAGAAGAAGATATACCAACGTAGGTAGGTATACCTGACTAACTCAGGATTTTAAAATGTTTTTAGGTAGGTACCTACATACCTATTAACAGTAAAAAAAACATTGAGCAAAGATTTTGTTGCACATTCCTATTCTTTTTGATTTGTTTGGCACACTTTTTTCTAGACTTTGCATATATGTAGGTACCTATGCTATAACATAATCCTGTACCTACCTACTTGGTTTTTCGTTAGCTATTATGTACCCTGCCTATTTATAAGTATGTACCTACCTACCTATTTGGGTTTCGTTTACCATGATAATTCAGTGTAAATAAATGCCTATCCATGTAGGTACCATGTTCTGAACGACTTAAACCGGATAGGTTACATTTATAGCGTTTTCGTTTTTTCGTCCGAAATAGGTAGGTACCTATTCCGAAAGCTGCTATAAACATTTGGCATAAAGATGATAGGTGTGTAGGTACCTACCTTATTTTTCTTCTGAAAAAAAGAGAAAATTAACTCTGGATTTCAAGAAAGAATCAAAATCAGATGCGCACACACACTTAAAACGTCAAAATCCTGAAATTGATTTTTTGGTTCCTAATTGTGCATTGTAGGTAGCTACTATAGGTACCTTTGTTAAATTAAAGGAAAACTCAAACAATTCATCACAGGTAAGGAATTTACTCAAAGTTAAAGACCCCAGGTGGAGTAGTTCCTTGCACTTGCATGAATATCAATCTTTAGCGAAACAGCTGTTTGAATGTTTCATGACCTGAATGTACAAACACAACGAAACCCAAACTCCGGAATCAAAAAAAGTGTTGCAACTCGTTCGTTTGGCTGGATGAGACAGTTTCCGAGACTTCTTCCGGATAATCAATTTATTAGCTATGTAGGTATCTATAAACAGTAAAATCAGTTTGGCAAGAAATATACCTATACTTACAATCGGAAAAACTCAAATACTTTTTAAAGCTTGGTGATAGCTTGTTCATAACCAACAAAAAAAGTGAAATTGTTTGTTCTTGTGAATAGGTACAAAGGTACCTATTCATTTAATTTTTAATCATAAGATCGAAGTTGTTATTTAAAAAAAAATAAATAGCTATTACCGGAGCTCCAAAATGGACGCAACAAAGCAGAGTTTCAAGCTTTGTTTATTCCTTACTCTTTTCGAAGCTTCAACATAAATATCTGCACTTTTGTTTTAAGTACCTACCTATAGGATTGCCAGCAAAATTGGTGAGAAACTGTTAGGTCAGATTAGCTTTTCGTTAACTTTTGCCGTCACTGACCGTTCTTTCGTAAGTGGACATAGGTATACCTACGAAAATCTAAATGGTGGAAGCAAACTTAAAGGAATTTGGCGCTTGGTGCATAGTTTTCAACACTTTTTTTCTGTTTGATGTAGGTATGTGTATAGTAAAACCTTAAATTTTCTTTTGATTAATTTATACCTACCACGTCGAATTTTCGTGGTTTCTCGAGTAAATAATTAAAAGCCTATCGTTTTGTGCTGTGAATAAGTACCTATAAAAAAATTAACCACTTAAGTGCATTGTGGGTGACTTGTGAAATTGACGTTTCGGAAAGCTACTTTTCGGTTGGTTTTGACATAAGCTTCCGACAGCTTCCGCCTATTCTTGTTCTACCTTTACATACCTAGTCGAGTTGAAATTTTGTTCACACAAATTTAACTAATCTGTGTCCTAAAAATAAATCAATACAGAATCAAATCATTGATATTTTCCTGTCCGTGGATAGATACAACCTTTATGTGCATTCATTTGTATATGCCTCACAGCTCACACAAATAGGTAGGTAGGTATGTAAAGAATTGATTTCGAGTTTTTGTGAATCCAACCTCCACGTCTACATCTCTTTGTCAAGATTCAAGAATGAGGCAAAACGTCACATGCGCAATTTATAGCGGCTACGTCCTCATGGGGTGGTTGGAAAAAAGAAATAAAATAAAAACGACATCACTTGCAATATTATATATAGTTTAGTATATACATAATGTATATAATAATATAATACATATACGTATAGCTATATAATACTTACTGCGTTTTCATAAGTTTTGTCTACCCATTGAGACTTGTGTGTATTTTTTCACCGTGTGTTGGATATTCATACGCTTTTCTTACACAGCCGCACAAATGGGAAACGAACTGAAGAAAATAAAAAGAGAATAGAGACGACCATTGCATCTACGTTTTTCCAACAACACGTCCTCACCCCCCTACCGCACCACCCATTTCCTTATTCATGTGAAATAGTTTTGTATCCTTTATGTAGGTGTATAGGAAGGAAGGTATTTACCTCTACGAGGCTCTACGAGGAGTTATATATACCTATATGTACTTGTTTCTTGTTGGATGGCATAAACAGTACCTACAAAATGCAAAAAAAAAAATAACAGATTACAAGGTGCAATGCTTTGGAATGCAGTTGTACTAACAAAATGAAAGCAAAAGATCGTAGTGGATTTAAATTATGCAGGTACCGTTAACCCTGAAGGGATGGATATACGCAATACGTTCACCACAAATGAACACAGCTTTTCTTGCTTTTTTCTTTTGTGTACATAGGTAGGTTAGGCAAGTCCACTTGTTTTGTAATTTGCTGTCAAGAGTGAAAACTGCTGACTGAAGGAAAAAAGAAATTGAATTTTTCAGCAAAGATTTTGATTCCTTTACATAGGTATAGGTATATTTTTTTGGAAGTGTTATATAGGTACCTACATATGTACCAAATACGTTTTCATTAGAGCTAAAATGAGGTAATCTTCGCAAATTACAGAAAAAGTGTTTTCACTTGTAGTTTGGTAATTTCGTTTGACAGCTCATTTCATTTTTGAATTTCAACTGGCTGCCTCCATTGAGCTTTGACATTTTCATAAAAAACCTTTTTTAGAGCTCTTCAAACTGTAGCCAATTGGGTATGTTCATTAGATTAGATTAGAATTACCTACCTCATTTGGCCTAATGACCATCAAAAACAAAATATTTTTTTCACCACACTTTTTTTTCGCATGCAAAACAATGGCAATTGACCATCAAAAACAAAATATTTTTTTCACCACACTTTTTTTTCGCATGCAAAACAATGGCAATTGTTTTGCATGCGAAAAAAATGTGTGGTGAAAAAAATATTTTGTTTTTGATGGTCATAGGTATGTAGGTACCCTGCAAACAATTAATTTAGCATTTCACATCAATTATTTTTGACATGCGAGAATATTTGCATACATTTTTTTGGCACACGGGAACTATAAACTAGGCTATAAAGAAATTCGTTATAGGTACCTACCTATGGAGAAACATTTGTTTGTACCTACCTACCTATGGAGAAACATTTGTTTGTACCTACCTATATTTGTTTTAGTCTAGGTCACAATAAAGGAAGTTCGTTAAGAAGCTTGACTAATGTAGCTAGCTATATTATAATAGTGCATTTTAATAAAATTTGGCATAGGTAGGTAGTTAGCTATCAATACCTACTTTGAATTCGTCGTGCAATAAATATAAAATAGGTAGGTACCTAGGTATAAATAAAATAAATAAATTAAATCATAGGAAGGTACCTATACATAAATCATTAGCTAAAGCTAAATAAACCCTTTGTTTAGCAATGTAAAGATACAGACGACTTAATTGTTCCCATCTTCTCTCAAACTTTTTTTTTCAATAATGCATTGAGTCATACCTACGTGTTTGTAAAGTACACTTTGTAGCTACACATATACATAGGTATATCATTCATGTATAGTTGTTGGTATGAAAGTTTCTATGTATTGAAACTCGCAGCTGTTTGTGTCGTAGTTGGCCGACGATAATGACAACAACGACGACAACGGCCGACAACGTCGTCGTCGGCTGGGTGGGCTGGGTTGTTGTTTGTCGTTGACTAACAGAATAGCAGTGCAGAATGGATGTTTGGATGGATGGAGTAAAAAAAGAGGGTAAAGCAACGTGTCACGATTCACAACTCAAACGTCATTTGCCCTTGAACTTCAAAGATGAAAGTTCTTAGTGGTTAAGTGCATGCTGGTTGCTTTGAAGTGGTTGCTGATATTAAATAATTAAGTAATTAGGTTGGATTCATCAATTGAATTTTTACTTTCAATTTGCATCGCTTCAATTTAAATATTTGAAATGCCTATTTCCAAGAGGCTATTTTTTTAACCCATTAACTGGGTTTGTACCTACCTACCAAGATTATGTGCATCTACCTATACTTTCAATCAATGTCGTGCGCATGCTTTGATTGATTTAATAACTATTTTGGAGTGTATGTACAGCTGTGTTCAAAAAAATAGTAGGTAGGGTGATGTCGCTAGTAGTCAGCCCTTTAACTTTTTTTTATGTTAAACTAGGTAGGCCCCAGAAATTCTTTATTCAAATTGTTGAATAGAGTGTTTACGTTATCTGATTGTTTGGAATGTGTAGGTTATTAAATTATAGGCGTTTTTAGTAAATTTGTTAACATAAATAATAGCCTATTGAATAGACCTTTTAAAAAGGAACAATTACCTACGTGCAAGGGTTTTTATTATTGAATATGTTTGTTTGGGCCATAAGCACGCTTAAAACCGAAAACGCTACTAAATTCACCCATGCGCTTCTGAGAGAATGTTCACACTGGCCACTTTTCAGTATTTTTGGTATAACTCGAAAACTAAGCTGAATTTTATATTTTACATATGGGTGTTTCCATCGTTACGGGTGTGACAGTGAGACTCCATATTTTATTAATTATTCACATACTATTCCCAATTTATAAATAATTACTTTACTATTCCATAGGACACCTGAAGCCCTTTTAAAAAAATAGTATACTAAAGTATGAAAAATTAGTGGTTCAGTTATAGGATGCAATTTGGTTGCGTTACGGGTGTGACCTTAGAAAACTGCTGATTTGCGATTAAGATATCTAATTTCCATGTGGTGTAAAATATTGCATGAAAAGTTTGTATCATTCTTTTGCAAATATTTACCTAGATAGTTGATCTTCAGTTTCAGTTAAGAAATGAGAACCAAAACTACGAAAAACTATACAAAATTTCTAATTGAAAACGTTACGGGTGTGACAGGTCATCGTTACGGGTGTGACCGAGCATGATTTGTATGCCTTAAAACAATAAATAATATACTATATTTTGACGGGAAATTGTTGTCATCGATGTATAATCATTTCTCACATGATATCAGAAACACTTTTTCTAGAAAAATGAAGTTTTTCTCACTGAAAAGTGAATAGTTTTGTCACTTCAATGAGAATTTTTCCATTTTCTTTTAAAATAGGGAAATCTTTCACTTAAAGCCGATTCAAATCATATTTAAAGTAGATTTTCTTAGAATTATATCCCTACGTCATGAATTTCATATCTAAAAGCAACAAAACTAAATTTGAGTTGAAAAACAGAATGATTATGATTTGAAATGCCAACCTGTTACGGGTGTGACATAGGCTTAAAATTTTAAATACGCGGTCAGTATTAATTTCAACGTCTTGAAATGTTGTCTGACAGTAGATCATAGTATTCTCCTTTTTTCCCCAAATTATCACATTGAAACAAATTTTTTTCTTCTAGTAATGAAACATAATTTTTTTCTGTTACGGGCGTGACACTAACCACTTTATGAATCAACTGCCTAAAAACTAAAATTGTATTTACTATTGAATAATTAAATGACACGAAAACGTGCTTAGAGTTTTCATAAGGGCAAATAACCACCAGTTCTCAAATTTTGAAACAATTAATTATTGAAAATAGGGTTTTGAGCTTCTGCTAACAAAAAGTGACTTTTGGAGACCTATTTTGCAAAGTGGTTCGAGCTGCGAAATTAGCGGCGATAAAAAAAATTATTGATAATTTCACTTTTAAAATGAAACATGCAATCTTTTAAAACCGTCTAACGGTAATTTTTTCAATTCTAAGTCATATTTTGTGATTTTTCGTAAAGGGTCGTTTTCTATGGAATCACCCATATATAATACTTTTTGTGTTGAGGATTTAAATTAACTTTCAGATTCAGACCTACTAAATAAAAGATTTAACTCGTAATATAAAAGACTTTTATTAAGAACAAATTCAAGATAGACCATTCACGTTCAAGTATCAGTTAGATGTGATTTGAAAAATACAAGCCAAGTATAGAGAAAAGTTAAAGTAGTAGAATAAAAAGAGATGGATAGAGAAAGACAGATACATTATCTGAATGTGAATTAGGTTTGTTCATAACACGTTTGTTTCTCCAACACTCCTCTTCAAACGAGTTCGACTAATCCACACTTTCTCCTCAGATCTAGAAGTCTAATTGACGTTAGTGGTTTAGTGAAAAGATCCGCCAACATATCCTCACTTCGGCAATATTCGGATTTTATAATCCCCTTACTTATGTAGTCCTTGATAAAGTTGTACTTAGTGTCGATATGTTTGGATCGATTGCTATGCTTTTCGTTCATTAACATTTTTAAGCAACTTTGGTTGTCTTCCCATATGAGAACATGTTTGGTGAAAGTTTCATTTATATCTTCTATTAAGCGTTTCAGCCACACTGCTTCACAGCTTGCTTCTGCTAAAGCGATGAATTCGGCTTCTGTTGAAGACAAAGCTACACAGGTTTGCTTGCGACAGGTCCAACTTACTGCTCCACCAAAAACTTTAAATATGTAACCAGAATTCGATTTTCGCTCCTTTACGTCTTCTGCCCAGTTGGCATCTGTATATCCAATTAGCTTATCTTCAACGCCCTGTTCACTTAAAATCAATTTCAGATGAGACGATCCCTTTAAATACTTTGCGACTCGTTTTAACTCATTCCAATCCTCCACTGAAGGCTTTGACACTTTTGATGAAAGTATGCTTATACTTGCTGCAATATCTGGCCGAGAATTTACTGCAATGTAGAGAAAACATCCAATAAACTTTTGGTACTTTTCATTGTCGCATAAGAAGTTCGTTTCAGCATTTGACTTTCCGTAACTTGGATCCATTGGCACTTTTGAAACCTTCGCATCTATGAGTCCCATCTCTGCAATAACTTTATTTATATAGGTTGTCTGACTTATTGAAAAATGTCCATCTTTATCTCGATTAACTTCCAGTCCAACGTAATTTTTTACTGCTCCGAGATTTTTCATTTCAAATTTGGAATTCAGTAGGCATTCAGCTTCGTCGATGAGATTTTGACTTTTTCTCATAACTAGCAAGTCATCAACATAAACAAGAATATAAATCCAAGACTCACCATCCAGTTTCTTAAAAAGACACTGATCAACACTGCTCTGATCAAATCCGTTTCCAAGAAGAGCATTGCTGATTGTTTGGTTCCATGCTCTTGCTGATTGCTTCAGCCCATAGATAGATTTCTTTAATTTGCATACTTGCCATTCTTTATTTTCTTCTATGAATCCCATTAGTTGCCGCATATAGACCGTTTCCTCCAGATCACTGTTGAGAAATGCTGTCTTAGCATCCAGATGTAATACATGCATTTTTCTATATCCAGCAACAGCCAATAAAGTTCGCAAAGTGGTTTGACGTACAACTGGCGCAAATGTTTCGTCGTAGTCGAGTCCGTGACGCTGGAGAAATCCTTGCGCAACCAAGCGAGCCTTGTAAACTACTTCTCCTCTTGAATCTTCCTTGGATTTAAAGACCCACTTGCAACCAATTGTCTTTCTGTCGGCCGGCAAATCCGTCAACTCCCAAGTTCCATTGTGCAACAGTGATTCCATCTCTTGCTTCATCGCAATCTTCCAGAACTCGGCCCTGTCACAAGCTATTGCTTCTTTAAAGTTAGTTGGATCAGCTTCTTTGATACGTCTTAGTACTTTAATCTCGTTGACATATCAGTTTGGGGGCTTTCCTTTTGTTGACCTTGCGGAAACTCTCTTCTCTGGTGTTTCATTTTCAGATAATTCTTCTTGGGATGCTTCCAAAGTTTCGTCAAATCCATAAAATACACTTTCAGAACTCGAATTAGTGTACAATATGTCATCATCCTTTTTTCGACCCTTTCCAATAATGACTTCAAACAGATCATCACTATTTTCTTTTTCTGGAATACTTTGATGAACTTCTTTATCTTTGGTAGGAACTTTGGTTTCTGGAACGAACTTTGCATCTCCATCCGAATTTGAATTTTTCAAAAAACGAACATCTCTGCTGATGGTTATCTTTTTCGTAATGCTGTTGAGAAGCCTATATGCTTTTGAGTTTGGGTCATACCCAACAAAAACTAAACACTCTGACTTGTTGTCCCACTTTTTTCGTTTTTCTTTGGGAATGTGCGCATAACATCTTTCACCAAAAGTTCGGAAATATCTGAAATCTGGTTTAGATCCATACCACAGTTCAAAGGGTGTAGATTTAGTCGCCTTTGTTTGGTAATCTATTTTGAGTGTATGTTGCCGTCATTATCGCCTCTGCCCAGAACTCCTTGCTCAGATTCGCATCAATCAACATACATCTGGCCATTTCAACCAAAGACCTGTTGCGTCTTTCGGCAACCCCGTTCTGCTGCGGAGAGTATGCTGCTGTGAATTCAGATTTGATTCCTTGTTGCCTCAGATACTCCTGCACCTTCTGCCCCGTATATTCACCACCACGGTCGGATCTCAACACTTTTACTTTTCGTCCAAATTGAGTGCTAGCTGCTTCCACATATTCCTTAAGTTTATCGAAGACGTCTGATTTTTGCCGTATCAAGAATGTTGTTGTAAATCTACTGTAGTCGTCGATGAATGTGACTATGTATCGATAACCACTTGGGCTGACCACTTCCATAGGACCGCAAACATCCGTGTGTACTAAGTCCAGTACACCAATTGAAGCGCTTTCAGATGTCTTTGGAAATGGTAATCGTGCCGACTTTCCTTGTATACAAACTTCACAAGTTTCCTTAACGCTGCAATCTTGAATTGACAAACCTGAACCCATTTCCTTTGCCTGTATGGATTTAATTGCATCTTCGTCTCTATGGCAAAGTTTTCGATGCCACTGATGGATGCAATTTTCTTTATGGACCGCAACTAAAACTCTTTTTGGCTGGCGCAAAACATACATAAGAGAAATAACATCAGCCACTGCAATCTGAACATCAGCTTTCCAGATTTCACAGACATTGTCTATGAAAACTACTCTACATCCCTTTTCTACCAAGCAAGATACTGAGAGCAAATTACCTTGAATCTTCGGAACAAATAAAACGTTTTCAATAATACCAGTAGCCTTGGAATTTTTGTTGTTCAAGAAATCTATTTTACATGTGCCTTTTCCTTCAGAAAGTATTTCAGTCCCACAGTACACAAATCTAAGGTTTTATACTGCGCAGGTTGTCAGTCGAAAATAAAAAATGGCTATGCGAGTGAGGAAGAAAACACACGTAAAAACAACAACAAATTAAAATTGAAATTGTCAGAAATAAAAATGGCTGTGCGAGTGAGGAAGAAAACACACGTAAAAACAACAACAAATACTGACATTTGACACAAATTTTGATATATGCGCAGAAGAAACAAAAATCAAAACTCTAATGATATTACCTTTAATATGTGTACTGTGTTTCAGTCCCATCTCCAATAAAAACTTTTTCTTTAATTGATGGATCAAAACTTACGAAAAATTCTTTCACGTTCGTAATGTGACATGTAGCACCAGAATCCAAGATCCATCCTGAAATATTGCCTGAAGATGTAAGAAGACTGAAGTGGTCTGGGGACTTCGTTATGTAGTTGGCATGTTGTTTCTTATTTTTCCATTGCTTGTACTGACGACAGTTCTTTTTCAGATGTCCTTTTTGGTGACAAAAATAGCACTCTGATGATGACGCCGATGATGTGTGTGCTTGAGGAATATATTTTGTCACCTTCATTGCATTTTCATGCTGTTCTGCCCTGGGATTTTGCCTGCGCCTGTATTCCTCCAAAAGCTTCGATTGGACGACATCAAATGTAAGCTCGCTTTCCTGATTTGAACGCGTCTCCAATGCTGTGATAAGGGTGTCATAGCTCCTTGGCAAGCTACTCAACAACATCGCCACACTCCACTGCTCAGACAACTTTTCCTCACCGATCCCTGCTAGACGCTCGAACAAATCAACCATTCCAGCAATATGTGCCTCAACGTTTCCACCTTCTTCAACCCGGAGACTGCAGATTTTTCGCATAACTGCACTTTGTTGCTTAAGGTGTTCCTTTCGTGGTAGTTTTTGAGACTGTCCCATGCTTCCTTCGATGAGGTTGCCTTACGGATATGCTGTAATTGGTTGTCCTCCACAGACAAAGCAATTGTTGCTCGAGCCTCATTGTCTTTGGCAATCCATTCAGGAGTGGCTGGATCTGGCTTGACCCCAGACACATAACTCCATAGCCCTTCTTTTATCAAGAGCATCTCTATTTTATATTTCCAAATAAAATAGTTTTCGGAGCCAAGTTTCTTTATAGAAAAACGCTGCTCCGCCATTGTAGTTATGTATCTCGTACACGTACCTTTTGTTCTCAAACTAAATTACCTTTTATCTATGGTTTGGAACCTGGGCCCATAACCTGTTGAGGATTTAAATTAACTTTCAGATTCAGACCTACTAAATAAAAGATTTAACTCGTAATATAAAAGACTTTTATTAAGAACAAATTCAAGATAGACCATTCACGTTCAAGTATCAGTTAGATGTGATTTGAAAAATACAAGCCAAGTATAGAGAAAAGTTAAAGTAGTAGAATAAAAAGAGATGGATAGAGAAAGACAGATACATTATCTGAATGTGAATTAGGTTTGTTCATAACACGTTTGTTTCTCCAACATTTTGTTCAAAATTAAATTTTCTATCGAAATAGATAGTTTGGAAAATTTCTTAAAAAAATTTAAGCAGGAAAAGTAAACAAAAACCAACATAACAAAATCGAAAATTCAAAGATTTTTAAATTTTTTTCTAAATTGCGCATAATTTTTTTCGGAGCAAAGAAACGCTCAAGATATTCATGAACAAAGTAAACTGGAGTCTTACGGCTTAAATATGACATGTTAAAAAAGCCATATTATTTAAAAATTGACAGAGATATAGCCATTCAAACTTTAACGTTCCTAGCACCTAATACCAAATCTTATGTTAAAACTTACATCCTTTTTATAAATTCTCTATAGTTCTAATGTCATATTATATCAAAATTTTGATTGCAAACATTTTTACGAAAGTGAAAGAGCTTAAAAGACTTGAACAAAATTTGTTTCCTAAGGCCAGCCCGCCTTCTAAATATTTATCTGTTGAAAAATTTCATATTTTCTTTCAAAAAACAATGGACCTCTCTTCAATATTTTTAGTTGTTTGAGGCCTTTACAAAAGGCACTTCCACTAACTTATTTTTTGTAAAAACAGCCACATTCAAATATTTTGACAACTTGAAGCAAACCTCAATTTTTAAACATAAAACCATCAGTCACATTTAATAAAAAAATTTGCACACATAGAAGAATAGTAAGGCTTTTTAAAAATATTTTTTTTCCGAAAGTAAGACAAAGCCTTTACTATTTACCTATGCTGCTTTTTATAAAGAGGTGGCTGACTACTAGAGAAGGCTGACCTAGCAAGACATCACCCTAGTGTTATTAATTGAACGAAAAGAAGATTTATAAAGTGTTATCGGGAACAAACTCTTAATGAGCTTCATTTTAAAACGAAATGCGTTTATGCTTATTATATTTTAGAAGAATAAGTATTGGATTTAATTTCAAAGAAAAAATAAAAAAATCTAAAAACTAAATGAATGCATAAAATCAGGTGTTCAAAAAATAGTAGCTAAAGTACCTTGCAGCAGACCGTGAAGGATGGAGACGTTTTGTTGACGCCCTATGCCCCAGCCGGGGTTACAGGACACGATGATGATGATGATCAAAAGTATTTAGATAGAAAAATTAAAAACGTCACAAAAAATGCAAACAACTTATAAGCTAATAAATTTATATTAATATTCTATTGAATACCCCTTATTATTAACAAAGCCTTTTCAACGGCGCTACTTGCGATCTACCAAACGCACGCTCATTTCATATTTCTACCCAGACCTTCAACACTTTTCAAACCTCGTGGATATTAGGTGGTTTAGTCTTCCTCAGCCATATCATCAGTATCAATAACTCGAAAACATTCTTTGAACTGCGCGAATCGTGTGCTATGGGTCATAATCCTGTTGAAAGATCAATTTTAAATACAATTCACGCTTGGCGAATAGTTCTACCTAAAATAACAACAGAGGTACGCTGATCCACAACAATCAATGAGCTGTATTGAACGAAAATCATAATATGAAAAGCATTCCCAAGCTTAGGCCGTTTTCGAAAACGTCAAATCAAAGTCAATTTGATCGTCAAATGATCGTCATTTTTTGACGCAGATTGCAATCGTCTTGTCTTGCACAAAATCGATTGTATGAACGTTATTCAATTTACTCGCAAACGCATTTTATATTTACGGATACACTCTGTGGTTTCTCAATATTTTAACGTCAACTCGAATTTTTTTTACTGCGCAGCTGAACCGCAGATGGTGTTTTCGAATATGTGACTTTAGCAGTTTGCGTTAAAGAACATTCTGCAAATGCATTTTTGACGCAGATGACGTTTCCGAAAATGGCCTTATACTTTTACCCTCTGCGTTTAACATTTTGGGTCGTATATTTTGACGGATATTTGGCAATGGGTGGTGTACGGGCGTATCGCCGGGATAAACTACCATCAAAAAGAATACATTTTTTCTCACTTTTCATCAATATATTGGATAACACGTAGGCTCACCAAAGTTTCAGTGATACAAATTACAGTGGTGGTCCAGTATAACGAATGCCGATATAACGAATGATCGATATTACGAACACTTTTTGGAAGCCCATTAGGTATTCTATTTTCATCATTCGTTATACTGCACCACCACTGTATCTACAGAAAGCTACTTTCATGCTAACTTGGAAAGGTAGATACAGAGGTACCTATGAATGCACATTTACAGTATTGTGTGAATATAATGAACACTAGGAATTTTCTGATAGATAAGTTTAAGTTAATATTTTAAATTCTAAAAGTTGACTAAATTTGAATAGGTAGGTAGGTATCACCCCAATAAAATACATTTTTAACTATAGTTAAATTAATCGTTAAAATGAAAATAAAAGCCGTTTTCCTTTGGAGGTGGCGAAGTACTTACGAGTAGACTAAAACCCTAATCTTGTACTACCAACTGCACATGCTCTCATGCGCGAGTAGATACATTTTACATGGGAAAGCAGTTTGATGTGTTCCATTGAAAAAAGCTGGCAAAGTACTTGCAAGTACTTCGCCACCTCCAAAGGAAAACGCCTAATGAATATATAAAGATTTATAAGGTCTTCTCGTCTTTTCATAATATTTTAGCTTTTTGACTAAAAAATAAAATTATATTTAAATTTTAAATGAAACAGTTAATATTTCGTCCAACCATTCATTCCAACCTTCAATTAAAAAATTAATGATAGGTTGTCTTTGAATTGACACAGTTTGACAGATCACGATTTGGTCTTTGAACGGCACAATTGCCAGTTCATTTCCACTTGTGTCTTTAATTGAGACAAAATCGTTGGTCTTTTCAAAGGCAACAGGAGCATTATCAACTATTAAAATGGATGAAAATAGCTATGTTGAAGTTACTCATTTCACAGTTTTATTTTTTTATTCACTTTCGATAATATAACCGGCCAAATTTTCAAAATCACCTCCAAATTGCTTTGGATCAGCTGTCAAATAAGTTTCATTGACAAATAATTAAAACACGTTGCCAAAAAAAAATTTTGTCACTTATGGCCTTTTCGATTGGCAATCCGGCACACTGATTCGATACGTGTGAACGCTTCTCATTTCGATTCTGAAATCAAATCCAGAACAATTTTCTCTTCTTTTCAGAACAAGAACTGTCATTCTGTCCCCAATCGAAAAGGCCATTAAAGACAAAGTGACATATTTCTACTTGTCATTCAAATTTGTTCTCTTTCGTTGACAAACAGTGTTTATCAGTTCAAAGACAACCAATTTTGGAGTATTTCCACTTGTCATTCTGTGAAATGACGCAAAAATGTATCTTTCGTCAGTTGGTAAATGATAAGTGGAAACCTGGCATAATGATTATGCTACCTTTGCACGGTTAAAATACTGCGGCCATTAAAAAATCATTGGACTGGTCAGACTTAAATTAATTTATAAAAGACATTTTTTTTGTTAAACAGGCGATTATTATTTTTGCCGAATTCCTTAAATAAACTTATCATGTAAAAATATATGTATTTTTATATAAATAATATACTAATTAGGTAGGTATATCACTATTACTTTATTTTTAAAATTAAAATTAATATTTTAATAAAAATTTTAAATATAATAAATTATTTAACTATAAAATTAATTTATAACAAATTTAATAAAAATTGATACTTCTAAACATATACCTATAACTTCGTGCGGGGTCCCAAATATAAGCCAACCCAACCCATTATGGAATTTCCACCAGAAGCAACTCGTAGATCGATGTCTATACACATGTCTATACACATTTCCTCGCCTGTCGTCTGCCTTGATGCAAAATCTGGAATGATGAACACTCTTTTTCACTCGTCCTCGGACTAGTTTCCATTTTTAGTTTAAAGGCAGCATGTGGTACCTACTCTGGCGTCTAATGTAAAGAGTAGCTTTTACTGGCCCTTACGGTCAAAATCCAGAATCTTTAATTCATGTTCTTACAGCTTTGGAGGATACTCGAAAATTTTGCAATTCGTTTCACCTTTCGAAAAATTAAGGATTGTGATATAAACTAAGCGTTGAGACCACTTCACTGTACTAATGTGCATTGCCGATCATACACATGGCCGTGTTCGCCGCAAATATTTGTGTGAATGCAAAAAAATTAGAAGATGTGGAAGTCTGGACGCACACAAATAGGTATTTGCGTTCACACGAACAAATTTATGGCGCAAATGTGTTTTGATGTGGACGATATAAAACATTTTAATGCAAATTGAGCACTAACGCACGGCATACTACGCAAACATTTATTTCGAAATTAATTTGAATTTTCTGCGAAAACATTTGTGGCGACTACAAAATTCAAGGCGCACAGAATTGAAAAAGTGAAAATCTTTTCCCAAAAAGATAAAATCTTTTCAACAATGAAAAATGATATCAGTCTCTATAATCTGCATTTTGGTCTTTTCTTTCTCTCTAGCCATCTAATGAATGCGGCCCTTTCAAAATGCGAAAAATCTAGCTTATTTTTAAGTGTTTTATAGGTACCGCTTCAAATGTTATTATGTAACATTCAATGTGTAGGTAGGTAGGTAGGTAGGTACCTATCTGTGTAAACTAGGTAGGTATATGCCACTTCTCTGGCAGCGATGCCGTTGGCCCTTTATCACCATGCCTCCACTGGGCATGAACGATGCCAACATCCAAACTAACTCCTACCAAGGTTAACCTAGAAGGTACATTTCTATTTAATTAGTACTTATTAGGTACGCATTTTATTGGCAACCCTGATCTTAATTCAAGCTGATACTATGAAGACACCTTTACCTACGTATTTATTTTTTACTTCACGTTCATTCGTGGAAAGCTTTCTTACTATCCATAGGTAGGTACCATAAATCGTTTTTAAAGAAGTAGATAGGTACATACCCACCTACATAATGTAAGTTGGTAGGTACATACAAGCAAATATAAAGATACCTACTTACATATATACATTTATACATATTAGGTATATATAGGTAGCTACATACATACATATATAGATATTAATTTATATTCTTTGGTACCTATAAACCATCCCAATATCGTATCTAAAAATATTGTTCTTAAAAGCTTTTTCGATGACCGACGCCGACGCGACGTTGCAAATTTTCTCTAAAAAAGAAGAGGAATGTCACACACCAACACAATGTCATCGGCACGTAACCTGTTTTTTCATTCGATTCGCAAATGCACTTGACACAGTAGGTTGCAACTGTATTTGTAGGTGTGTTATTTTTTTTTTTCATTCCTGCCTATTTACACACTGCAATTACAAAACTGCCTTTAGAAATGTACACACCACTACATTGAACCACAGAAAACGACAGACAAATACTGTTATACAATATACGCAGCTATGAAAGCTGTTCACATCTAAGTTAAATAACCTAAAATTAAAACCCACACTCACACAGTTATGTATTTAAGCTATGCATAGGTATATACAATTCAATATACTTATATAAAATAGGTATACTAATCTTTGAAGTGGCGCAAAAATGACGTATGGCAGCAGTAGCAACTTGACTCGTCGTCGTCGCCTTTGGTTTCGCTACAGCGAGCAAATCAGATATAGATACAGAGACGAGAGACCAGATGTGCATAAAAGGGAACCTGAAAAACCAGTTTGATAGTGGTCTCTTTGTTTGTTGCTTGGTGTTTTGTTATTTCGTTCATTCTACGCTGGTTCGTTTTTGTTTCGTCATGAAAATAACGTATGCGTTTGAGGGTGACTTGACTTGTTTCAGCAAAAGCAGACAGACATCCATAAGTCGATACGACCGAACTATTGCACTAGCACGGGTCTGGCTAGGCTAACTATACCGGGTATCTCTCTCGGGGATACCATTTTGTATGTAGGAAGGTAGGGTGATGGCACTAGTAGTCAGCCCTTTAACTTTACTTTTACCCGTTGAACAAAATGAATGTAGCTGCAGCTTGTAGCCAAAGTTGAATTTTGTTTAACTTCAGCTACACCATACATTCCTTGCTACATATTAACAGCTTCTCATTGTGGCACTGTAGGTACCTATACTATTTTTGTATCTTTCTACTTTGACAGTGCTACACGCGACAACTACAGCTACACCATTCTCTTCGGCTAGTTATCTTAAACTGGGCTTTAGAAAGCCTACATTCAAATAGATAGGTAGGTAGGTATGTAAATATAAATAGGTACCTAAGTTGTGAAAACGCTTCCAGGTTCCAAACGCGTATTGTGAAAATAACGGCCAATGTCTCAAAAGATACATAGGTAGATAGATGTTGAGTAGACGCACATCAGCTAAAATCTCAATGTCACCACTTTTCGGGAAAATACTTTTTCTTATGTCAAAGGATGCGACTTCCACTTTTTTGTTCGTTTTTAGTAGGTAGGTATTTTGAACATGAACAGAATTTCGGAAATGTCCACAGATGCAAAACGTATGTTGTAAAAAAAAACGGTGTAGACGCATCTTCGAGTAAAATGCCAGTGTTACCACTTTTCAGGAGAAAGTTTTTTTTTATGCTAGGGTAAGTGTACCAGTACCCGGCCAGTCACTAGTATCCGGCCACTTTCTATTAAATAGTTAATAATAAGAAAAGATAACATTGTTTACATGGGCAAATGTATTGTGACGAAAGTTCCAGGTACATTTAACGTTTCGGTAAAGTTTGACAGATCTGTTAAGGACAGATCCATGTCAAAAAAAATGTTTAAGTTACGAAGTTCACGGAAAGTGCAAAAATTGCGTTTTACAGTTCGCGAGAGTTAGGAAACCCAATAAGAAAAAGAAGCAAGTATCAGGGTTCTCCGTGAGTATACTAACTTGCTTTTTGTTTTTTTGTATCAATAATATACCTAGTTAGTCATCATAAAATGTAAAAAAAATATGAATTTCATGTTTTCAATAAGTAAAAATACGGTGGCCGGTTATTGGAACACTATTTTTATAAGATGTTCTAGTAACCGGCCAGGGTGGCCGGATACTAGATTTTAGCTTGAAATCAACTTTTGTATCTCTTTTACGCCTAAGTGAAGCAAAATACTTCTGACATCCTCTACTATCAATAAAAATGCATTTTACATGTAAAGTTTCAGTATCCGGCCACTGTTTTTGTTCAAAAGATTACTATGGCCGGTTTCTAGAACAAACGGCACCAGTATACGGCCATATAACTTATTGTATGTAAATACATACTTTTTGGTATAAAATGAGTCAAAAAACTGCTCCACAAGAACCAAAAGATCTTTCGCGAACTGGTTTCAGATTTCCTAAAGGATGAAAGGCACAACTGGGTCGCACGAACTTGCTATTATAATCAAGAGGCTGAGCATTTAAAAAATTGTATATAAACACTAGAGTTGGGAAAGAATGGTTGATTTGATAGTAGTTACTTTTTGTAATTTATTTCTACCTTCTTTTCAATTACAATTACACATAATTGAAATTGAAAAAAAAATGATACATTTCCATTAATTGTAAATGTAACTGAATAAATTCACTAACAAATTAATAATTGAAAAAAATTAGTTTCCAAATTAGTTGTAATTGAAAAAAGTAATGGGTTTTTGCAAGTAATTGAAAGAATATCACTGTTCTATGTAATTACAATCAAGGTGATTTATTTTTTGGATTGTGATTCATTACGTACGTTTTTATAAATTAAAAATCTCGTAAAATGTAATTGACAAACGAATAACATTTTTGTGTAATGATTACTGCAAAAATTAATCATTACTGCTTTTTGATGATTACTTTGGTTTTCAATTACATGTAATTACTAATTGAAAAGTGTTTTAGATTTCAATTACCTACAAGTAATTCTAATTGAACTTTTTTATCAATATTTCCCAACTCTGATAATGACATGAGAATTAAAGAAAAAATTTTAAAAACATGAATACGACGTTGAAATTAGCTAAAACAACTCCTTTAATAGTATGAGGTAGAAAAAGAGAATTCCATCTGAGTTCTTGATCAAAAATGATTGAATTAAAAGAAATATTTAAATCGTTGAAGGGGTTTTAAAAAACAATATTTTTTTATACATAGATCAAATTCTTAAAATCTTTTTTAGTAAAAATATTTGAATGCAAATCATAAGTATTAATTTATGTGTATATACAAATTAAATTTCACTTAAGATTATCAACCTATTTTTCAGATATTGAATCTTCAAACAAAAAAGGATTTTAGGTTTTATTACCTATAACTTCAAAAACTTCTTTTTGAAAATTTTGATATGCAATATTATTAGATCTTATTTGAAATTTGTATATATAAAAATTAACCTGAATCCATTAATTTCAGGATAGTAAGAAAAATCAAAATAAGAAAAAACCGAAAAGTTTTATAAAAATCGTAGGAACCCTTTTTGAGAAAAAAATATTTTCTTAAACGGTTTTTTTGACAATTTTGTCGAAGTTACCGTTATTTTTTTTTAAAGTAAAATTCCTTCCTTAAATATTCTTTAAAGTGATAAAAAAAACCCTTAAATACTTAGTTTTCGAAATATGTAGGTAATTGATTTTCAAAAAATCTTGTGTAGTGTTTTGTGAAACCAAAAAACAGTTTTTATGAAAATTTTGATGTATTTATTATTGTATAAAGAAATTATTGAAATCAGTTATACCCTCTTGGAGAAAATCAATGGTAAAGAAAATGGTTCTTAATAACCATTTTAAAAAAAATTTATTGATATTTTCAAAAGAACTTGTGGTGACGTTTTTGAGAAAAAAATACATGTCAAACTGCTGGCAGGAACTGTTATTTTTGGTTCTAAGAAAAAAAAGTGGGTGGAATTATCGAAAAACGTGAAAAATAGAATTATTAGACCATCTTTTCTCTTTTTCCCTACCATCGTAATAACAAAATTTGATCAAAATCTCGAGTTCGATTTTTTTACGAATGCAAAACTTGCCATATTTAGTACCTAATCGCAGGGTAAAAAGGACATGGCCGGGTATTAGATCAAAGTGGCCGGGTACTGAAATTTGGTGGCCGGGTACTGGTGAAAATTCACTTTTTCGAAGAATAATTCAATATTAAAAAATATATTGTAGGAACTGTAAGTTAAAATTTTTTATTCAATACTAAACATGATCCATAACTGCTCAAAACAAATTACATTAGCGTTTGTATTCAGCTGAATTAGTTATGAAGCTTCAAAGTAGAAAAATGTGTTAGGTGGCCGGTTACTGGTACACTTACCCTAAATGGTGGAATTTACATTTGTTAGTACCTAGGTAGGTAGTTATTATATATATGGAGTTTCTGCATACCATCCTGGCCAAGGCCAAGAGTACCCATCTTAACGTCAAGATTGGGCTCTATTATATCCCTAGCAAAAGAAAAGTTAAAGAAACAAAATTATTAGTTTAAGAACTTTAAAATAGACGATGACATAGTTAAATCAAAAATTGTATAGGTAGGTACATATATATTTTGGCTAAACGACACTATAGGTATTTAATAAAAGCACTGAGTCCTTTTTTGAATTGATTTATTCTGGTTTCACTTTTTAAGTATGTGGGAAGGTTATTAAAATAAATAATACCATCATGCAAAATTGAGTTTTGAGTGCTGCTTAAACGACATCTTTCCGGTCTTAAGTTATTATTATTCCTTAAATTGAATGGTTGTACTTCGGATACTTCCGATATTCCATCTGCTACGTATTCCGGGAGCTTACCATTACGCATTTTATAAATAAAAATCATCGCATCATAGATAAGCCTCTGCTTAACACTCATCCAATTTAAGCAGTCCAACATGAATCGAATCGGAGTGTAAATACTCATCTTCAAGATAACTCTCATTCCCCTGTTCTGAAGTCTTTGGAGTCTTAATTTGACATCTGCATTGGATCCAAACAGCAAAGTTGAGCAATAATTGAAGTGTGGCATAACTAAGGCGTTGTATAGAAGAATAGAAGCTTCAAATGTCAGTTGCCTTTTTAAAAAAAATATATTTTCTTCGAAATCTTGGCACAGACTTGATTTGAATGTTCCTTAAAATTGAGTTTTTCATCTATAATCACACCTAAGTATTTTATACTTTCAACACAATTTATTAATGCACCATCCATACAGACATTAATTTCATCATTTATACGAAATTTCATACATTTAGTCTTACTCACATTCACCTTCAATTTATTCATTTTCAACCAATTATCAATTCTCATTAAGTCCTCATTCAATCGTTGGCACATTGTTTCACTATTTTTTCCGCAAATGTAGATCAGACTATCATCCGCAAAAAGCTTCACACTACAATACTTCAGGCATTTCTTAAAGTCATTTATGTATAAAAGAAAGAGGAAGACTCCCAACACCGAGCCCTGTGGAACGCCCACTTCATTATTAATCGCATTAGACATTTCATCATTCACTCTAGTTCTTTGACTTCTATTCGCTAAATAAGATTCAAACCATTTCAACTCACGACCGCGTACACCATACAACCACAACTTTTTTAACAAGATATATCTATCAATTGTTTCGAAAGCACGTTTCAAATCTAAAAAAACCGCTATCACCGAATTTCCACAGTCAATTTGTCTTTTCCACTTCCACACAACTTACTTACTTTACTTACTTAAGGTGGCGCTACAGTCCGGGGTGGACCAGGGCCTCAACCAACAAGCTTCTTCCAGCCGGCTCGGTTTCTAGCTAGCTGTCTCCTGTTTCGCACGCCAAGTTGGTTGAGGTCCTCTTCCACTTGCGTGGTGTCCATTCGCTCTAGGTGACCCAGCCATCTTAGTCGTTGGCTTTTCACTTTTGTGGCTAGGTCGGTGTCGCTGTACAGCCCATACAGTTCGTGGTTGTATCTTCTCCTCCATTCCCCATCTATGCAGACGGGACCAAAAATCACCCGGAGAATTTTCCACTTCCACACAACAGTTTCACATGAATGAGCTTTTCTAAAACCAGACTGTTCCTCAATTAATAAATTATTGTTCTCTAGGTAATTTTGGAACTGCTCCGCAACGAACTTTTCCAATACTTTCTCACACGCAGGCAACATATTTACTGGCCTAAATTCTTCACATTTATTATTATTCTTATTATTTATTGCTTACTTTTTCCACTGGAATAACCACAGATTCTTTCCATCATCATCATCATCGTGTCCTGTAACCCCGGCTGGGGCATAGGGCGTCAACAAAACGTCTCCATCCTTCACGGTCTGCTGCAAGGTACTTTAGCTGTGGCCACGTCTTTCTCTGGGATTCTGCTTCTGCTAAGACAGTTGATTTCCATGTTGTTCTTGGTCTTCCAACCCGCCGTGCACCCTGAGGATTCCATTCAAAGGACTGCTTTGCAATTTCATCGTTTGGTTTCCTAAGTGTGTGACCAATCCAACGCCATTTACGCTTTCTTATGTCGACGTCCAGCCGCTCTTGACTTGTCCTGCGCCACAATTCCTCATTTGATATTATTTGTGGCCATCGAATCTTTAGGATGTGGCGAAGACAGCGATTCACAAAAGCCTGCAATTTCTTCGAAATGATAGACGTGACTTTCCAGGTTTCACAAGCATATAACAGCACGGATTTGACATTGGATTCGAAGAATCTCAACTTAGTGCGTAAGGAGATTTGACTTGATTTCCAGATTGGGGACAGAGTACCGAAGGCAGCACGAGCTTTATTTATTCTACTTTTAACGTCCAGATCCGTACCACCGTTTGCAGAGACAATACTGCCAAGGTAGTTGAACTGTTCGACTACTTCAACTGGCGTCTCCTGTAGAATAATACGCTGCTGTATGGAGCGGCGGGCAGTGAGCATTATTTTTGTCTTTTTGCTGTTTATTCTTGGACCACTCGACTCTCCCTTCACTTGCAGTGTTTGGCACATCCCGTTCAGCCCACTGATGTTATTTGCCAGTAGACATATGTCATCGGCATAGTCTAAATGACTGAGCCTTTCGAACGGTCTCCATTGAATGCCCTGTCGCTCAGCTGTACCTACACTGGCCGTCAATACGTCGTCCATCGCCAGCAGGAAGAGAATTGGCGATAGAACATCCCCTTGTCTCACACCCTGTTGCACTACGAAGGAGTCGGATAGCTGCCCATTGTGCAAAACAAAACACCTTGCGTTGTTGTAGGACTCTTTTATAATGGTAACAATTTTTGGTGGAATTCCTCTACCAAGCTTTCCATACGTCAGGAAATTTTCCTGTCTCTAATGATTTATTTATCAACTTTAAAAGAACGGGACCGATAATTTCTATTGACTGCAAAATAATTTCTCTATTAAGCATAAACACAGTTATTAATATTTTGAACATAAAGAAAGTTACAAAAACGCCTCAAGATACCAACTGCGTGTTGGGAAAATAACGGTTTATGTCTTAAAAGATACCTAGGTAGTGTTGCGGAAACTCTTCCAGATGTCAAACGAGATGCCTTAGAACAGTGTTTTTCAAACTGTGGGTCGCGACCCCCTAGGGGGTTGCCAAAAATAACTAGGGGGTCGCGGTCGCAAGCTATTAGGTGCAAGGTTCTAAAACACTTAACACAACATTCTTTAGTGAGACGGTTGGAACTATTTTTCTTTTATTAAATGTTAAAAACTTGGTTGTATCTTTGAGGCGTTAGCAATTTAAGCATTTTTCTATTGAAGGAAGAGAACGTGAGTTTACATAGGTATGATGTGATGTGGGGAATGGCACTAACAATCTTAAAGCCTCTTTTCCAGCTCTAGATATTTTCCTCTTCTCTTGACTTTATCCAGAAATTAGATTAGATTAGATAAACTTTATTTAGCAAATTAGCTATTTTTTACAATTTCATTGCATAATTATCTTATTTATAAATTTCTTAAATTTAATAATTATTTTTAACAAAAAATAGTACCCCTCTTTTAAATAGTGTTAAGTTACTTTCTGTCTTCATATTAGTAGGCAATTCATTGAAAATTTGTATTATGAATGGTTCTTACATTGAACTCAGAGCATACCATCTGCAGCTAAATCTATAAGATTTTCTGTCATCTTTACCGATGGAAGATCAGCCAGAAGAACTGATATATTCAAAAAAGGATTAAGTAGGTATCTATCTCCTGTCCATTTCCACCTTCAGAATTGTCATCTGGAAAGTCACTTAAATAGATTCTTCTCCAAATTATACAAATTCTTATGAGAGGAATGTGAGTAGAGCTTACTGTCATGGCATGTATTCATCTGATGAAATTTAGTCGAAAATTTTCTGAACCCTTGGAAAAGAATCATACATTTTTGTTTGTAAATATTCTGAGCACAATCGAAGTTTCACGAGTTTCGATTAAAGTTACGCATCCTTCTGACATGTGAAAATTGTAGGAAAGAGCTTTTTCGATCCAACTAGAAATTTTCGATTAAAATTACCCATCCTTCTGCTGACATGTGAAAATGTTGCAAGAGCTTCTGCAATTTCTCTCCCCCCAGTGAAGTTTATTTGTTTGCAAAGCTGTAGCCTTTGTTTTATCCAGAAGTTTGTTTCCCTCTATATACCGGCTCCTGTTTTAAGAAATTGTGTTCCTCTTCAATCAGGTCTTTTCCTCGACGAATTTATATCCCATTACCTTGCCCGCAAGGGCTGATTGGTTAACTGGCTGACCAGAATGGAGACGGAGCTGCAACTGGAGCTGCAACTGGAATAGCTGTCAAAATTTTGAATACACACAAATTCAATGATGCGAACAGCACACGACGCAGCTGGACAAGTTGGCCAACTTTTAACTTTTGCTTGCAGCTTTTTTGACGTTTCAAAATTGCGAGCAAAACGAAGTGTTTACATATGGGTTAAAGTGATTTTTAAACTCTTTAATCACTCATAAAGACGTAAAGCAATTTTAGCTTCTTTTTCATCATTATTAATTTTTATTTTTGTTTTCATTTTTATTTTCGATACTAAAATGTCAGAAAGCTGTACAGCTGCATTGTGGGCGCGTACAAAAATCACGTACGACACTTCTTGACAGGTATTCCAGTTGCAGCTGCAGCTCCAATTGCAGCATTCTATTCTGTTCAGCCAGTAATGTTGAAGTACTCGAACTGAGATAGGCGCTATGGTTGGACTCAGTTTGGATAATAGGTAATAGGCATGCTTCTTTACTTTTGGGATAAATTTTGGGGTTGAGCTTTTTGATATTGTTGTTGTAATGTTTAACCAGAAATAAAAAGTAAAGAAACGCATTTGGGACGTTCCTGGTCGGCCAGTTTTAAACTGATGCCAATAATAAACAAATAAATTCCATTTTATTCTTTATAGGTAGGTATTCCACTATCGAAATCTTATCGCATCGCATGCTCATGTTGAATCCAAGCAGAAACCAAACTACTCGAACTTCATTACTCTTACGACTATATGTCATTCACAATATTCACTGTCACATTTATTTTATTTTTATTCAGGTTATTTGACATTTTTCTTTTTATTTTTAATACTGAACGCGAAATGTTCGAGTAAACATACGAAACCGGTCCGCAAACAGTCGAATCTGGCACGACAAACTATAAGCCCCGCCTTCGAACATCGAAAAATATCGAACTCTTTTTGATTTTGGTGACACCAAATAATTTATACTAGAACCAGCCCGCTGACAAATAAAATCAACTCGAACATAGTACTTGAACCATGTTCACTCGCACAAAGTTCGAGCGTCTCCAGAGCCCTTTAACTTTATTTTTTTGTTAAACTGGGCTTCAGAAATCCTATATTCAAATTGTTGAATAATGTTTACGTTATCTGATCGGCGTATAGGCGTATTTTGTGAATTTGTTAACATAAAAAAGTTATTAACAAAAATTGATCTATAAGTGCGATTCTTGTGAGGTCGGCCACCTTAGTTCGCCAGTAGTCAGCCCCCTGTTTAAAAGATGAACAATGGGGGCCGACTAAAGAGACACATTTGTTTATACCTGTCTCCTGTAGTCCTGTCAAAAAGCAATCAGCTGATCCGAAAAATGAAATTTCATCCGAAAAACAAATAAATCCGTTTAAAACATAAAATATTATTGTTTTGGCAGTTTTTTTTTCGCGAAAAAAATTCTACGCTGAGTTACGCGTCGATTGATATATCATTTGGCTATGCGGAAACCAAAATTTCTGGCGGGCTTCATTAAGAACAATAGCTGAGTTCTGGTGATGTAGTTTTTCGTGGTAATATGACATGATGAGCTCGGACATAGTATGTTTCTGTGGTATCAAAATTGAGCTTCTTGCTTCAGATGGCAAGTAAAGTGCTTCGACGACCTTGAACTCGCAGAAGTCCCTTTTCATCAAGATATGGATTCAAGGAATGTATTGAACTCTTTCTTGGTATAGACGTTGAAGACATTATTTTGAAGATCTCATCATGATATTGCTTTTGTTGTACTATTTGGCAAAGAAGATTTTCGGCATTGTTGCTCTCAGTTACTGTAAGAAAGCAATTTGTTGTGCGTTCGAGAGGAGGAATCTTCCCAAGATTCAGAAATTTACTTGCGCCACGAAGTACATACGCCATTAGGTATTCTTTTTAGCTTCAAATAAGACGAAAATTGGTTAAAATTTATTAAAGAATTACCTTTTGCCAATTGTAAAAGGAGACAAGGTTTGACTTCTTCTACATCTGTAATGTCTGACGGCGGAACTGTCATGGCTGGCCAAAATTCTTCAATTTTGTTTAGAAACTCCGGACCGGTGAGCCATACGCTATTTACTTTTAGCATCGGTTGACCGTTTGCTCGAGTGGCGGCATCTGCAATGTTGTTGTCGGTATGAGCCCAACGCCATTGCGATGGTTTCGATGACGATAATATTTCTGCAACACGATGTGAAACAAAGGCTTTGAATTTACGTTCCTTTGAACTAATCCAATACAAAAGTGTTCTTGAGTCTGTCCAGTAAGTGATTTTGGAAACATTGACATAATGGTTGCGAACTATGGTTTTGATGAGTCGTATGCCGAGGACTGCTGCTTGGAGTTGTAATCGTGGGATAGACATCGTTTTTTGAGGTGCACCACGAGTGTTCCAAAGACAAAAACGACGCCTATTCCTTGGTCATGGAGTATTCGGAAGTAACCACTTGCGGCAAAAGCGACTTGACTTGCGTCCATGAAGATGTGCAACTCTATTGTTTTTGCTCTGAACAAATGCAATGGGTAACAGCTTTGAACTTTGAATATGTTAATATCTTGAAATTCTTTCCACCAGGCTTGCCATTTCTTGTTGAGGGCGTAAGTGGATCATCCCTGGCAATGTTACTTTTCCAAGTATCGGGAACTAATATTATTAAGTAAAAGAGGAACTCTGCTAAAAGTCCATAGGGATCATAGATGGCCATCACTATCCCTAGGAGTTCTCTCCATGTCGGCGGCCGGATTCCTTCTAAAACTTATTTCGATATGCGGTGGAATTTCGTTTTAAATTCAAAAGGGTCAGCGATGGTGTTCCAAAACATCCCAAGGACCTTTTCTAATGTTGATTGGTGTTCCTAGTTCACAGTTTTGGCTAGTTCTATTGATCCTGCGTTCATGGAATTTTGTAATTTGACTGAATTGGACGTAAAATTACTCGAATCAAAACCGGCTTGACTTTCACGACATCCTTGCGGATACGAGTTGCCTCTTCCGCACTCTGAAAACTGGCATAGTCATAAACGTATGTTTGTTTATAATTGCTGAAAGGGGATATTCATATTGAAATTCTTGAGCGTTAAGATTTTTAATTAATTCTGCAACACATGGCGAGCAAATAGATCCAAAAATCATGGAAACCATGACAAAATGATTGATGGGCTGTGTTGCAACTCCATCTCTTCACAAAAATCTTTGGAATGGTCTTCTGATCGAATTTGTATTTGTGAAAACATTTCTCGAATGTCGGCTACTACTCCTATGATGCCTTCTCGGAATTTGAATAAGATGCTCATCAACGGCTTGGCTTGCTCGGGTCCTTTGAGCAGGGCAGAATTAAGGCTGACATCATTCACAGTAGCGGCAGCATCGAAAACGATTCTGAGTTTGTCTGGCTTGTGCGGGATCTGCAAGGCAAAGTGTGGTAAATACCACATTGGCTGATTTTCAACTTCGATTTCGTGCTGTTGTAGTTTTCTGGCGTGTCCTTTCTCGATATATTTTGTCATTTCATTTTAATATTTTGTAGCAAAATTTGGGTTTAAGCTCATCTTTTTCTCTACTTCTAGCAAATGTTTTTCGGCTGTCCCAAAACTTTTCGGGAAAATAGGTTTCGGACACTTCCATAGCAAACCGTATTGTTTCTTGCATAATTTGACGTGTTGTTTTGTCATCATCTGACTCAAGAACTACCAGCGATGGATTTATGCCAAAGTTGTCTGCTGAGAAACACTCTTTTATTAAATTATGAAAATCGTCATCGGTTTGCTTTTAGGACGGCTGGTGCTGATGCAACAATATTTCTGTTACTTGAGCCATAGTCAACCCAACCCAGTTTTGTTTTCATGGCTAAAGGCTTCTTATGCCCAGATTAAACAATCGTGGAGGATATTCCCAAATTGACGTGTTCTAACCCGATAAGTATGAATGGTTTGACATCCTTGTAACTTCTTAGCGGGAAAAACTCAAAATGTTTGATATTAGGACTTGTTAAAAGTCTGGACAGGCAGATTCAAGTTTCGAACTGTGCGACAATTTGCAATAATAAAAGAGTGGACTCACCTTCACTTCAAGGCTGCCTGCTGTGGGTGGTTCCTTTGTGATATTTTGCCATACCACTGAAGAGTTAAAGGTTGTGATTGTCCTTTGAGTCCAAGAGTGTAGTTGCGATTTCTTCTTCTATAATTGAAATGGCGGATCCCTCGTCGAACATAGCGAAGACATCGACTTTTCCATTCTGCCCAAACAATATAACCGGAATCATTTTGAAAAGTAGTCCTATCGTCGTTGGTGTTGTTCGGCAACTCAAGACAAGCTGGACGACTGTAGATATGTTTCTTGGTGAATCATCATGCAGGCTACTGTGATGATATCGTTGGCAGTTCTGCACATCACATGTTTTTCTGCTTCTGCAGTTCGCAGGGTTGTAGCCTTTGCAGAGACATGAGGAGCATAAGCGATAAGACTTTGCTTTTTGCCAACGATCATCGACGCTCGTTGCACTTAGGCCTTCTGCACACGAAACGTATCGTCAAACAATATTTTATGCAGAAATCTAATCGATTTAGCATATTATGTCATGGCATGGCATGCTTTACCATGGAAGTGGAACTATTGAATATAAACAAATTATAATAAATAAGATCAAAATAAACACAAGAAGTTTCGTTTTGTTAAACTGACCTGACCATTGCATTTCATTTACTATCCTGGCAAGCTGGCATAACCATTTTGAGAAATCGGCTACCGTCAGATTTGTGGCTATTGTTGTTGAATGTTTGTCCACTCGTACTGCTTATCCTGTGGCATTTTCGATACGAATTCATCCAAAATTGAAGAGTCGTTCAAGTTGTGTTCGCTGTTTAACGATATCAAAAACGCCACGACTTTGCGCACCTGGGTAGAGAAGGCGAGGATCTGGTCCACTTTGTTCTCAGTGGTCACTGGAAACTTCTGAATTTTCTGCAATCGGTGACGCACGAGAACATCCGGCCTTCCAAAGCGAAAGTTGAGTTTATCTATGGCATCTGGAACGTCTTGCACATTGATGAGCATAGAAGCAACAGCTTCTCGGGCGGGTCCGACCAAACATTTCTGCACTCTTTGAAGATTTTGGCGATAGCTATATTTATAATCCTCTGTTGAATGTTGAAAATTGGCCAGAAGCAGAGGCCACTCTTCAACATTTCCTGAAAGTGATGGTAGGTCATGTAGCTTAATTGTTGCAGGAGGCGTATAGCAGGTAGCGGCAGAAATTATTTGGCTGGTTCCAAATGAAAGGGTTGGTGAAGTTTTTTTGAATGCTCTGCATTTAGTTTACGATGTTGGCATTGGCATTGCCGGCAGCTGTAGGAATCATGGTTTACTAAATTTATTTTGTTGTTCAGTTTTTCGATGTCCTTTTGGCTTTCCAGGGTGTGGTTCTTTAAATCCTGCACAGTTGTGCTTAATTCCTTTAGGCTATGGAGAATTGAATTAAGACTTTCGGCGTCCATGGTAGTTTTTTCTACCGTTGTTTTTTCCCCTGTTTGATCGTCGTCGCTCTCACTGCAACTCTCAACATCATGATGCTGTTCTGCTTTTCCTCTCGGCATTTTGTTTGACAGGAACCAATTTGTAATTATAAGTCCTCGCGTTCCAATGTTTATTCGCTATGCTATCTAGTTATCCCAAAAGTTTTGAGATAACTTGAGTTGTTGTTGCGTCAGCTGTTATCAGCTGTTTTTTTAACAAGGGATTACAACAACACAAAGCTATCCGGATAACTGAGAATAACCAGCGGAACGTGCCCAGTGGTTACAAAATACAACGATCGTTCTGATTGGCTGATGGAAATGTGACGGCAACCTTATATATCGAATGAAAGAAGACGGACAAACAAAATTTGTAAAACATGTAAAGGCGGCGACTGTCGGCGAATGAAATTGAAATTTTCCTTTAAAATAAAAGATTGTCCTTTTTTAAAACTTACTGCTTGAAATTTATTACAATATTTTAAATGAGTTTATAAAGGTTTTAAATTTAATTTAGTATGGAGCTTCTGCTCAATATAAAGCAAAGGCAAAGTTAAGTTAACACAAAAGGCAAAGTTAACAAAGGCTAAGTTTACAAATTGTATTTAAATTATGTCCGTCTTTTTTTGGTGTTTAAAATTCTACTAATCCATTCTGGATCTTGCTGAATATAATTGATGGTTTGTCGTGTACTTATTAGTATTTATTCTATGTGTAGCTTCTTCTCTCTCTAACAGCTGAAAAATTCGGACGCAGTTAATGTTGAACTCTTAGATTTTGTTATTGACTTCCAACAGCAACATAATATTTCTTGGTAATTTTAATTGAATCACCAATTGGAAGAATGGAATAAATCTATCTGACGTAACTTTTAGGAAAATGCAAAAACTGAATAACTTCTTTATTTGTTGGATCTCAGATTTTGTATTTATAGAAAGTTTTTGGTTTTACGATTTTTTATGGCATGGATAAAATCAAACCTTGAAAATAGATCTTACCAAGCAAAATTTAGAAACATCCTTTCAAACTTATCAATGCTCACTCGGGTGTAGCCCAGGGAAGCCACCTGTGCTCGTTATTATTCTCGCTATAAGTGATATTGCTGCATGTATACACTCTAGTGATATTCTTATTTATGCTGATGATATGAAGATTTTTAAATCAACACAATCTAGGCCCGACAACATTCTCCTGCAGGCTGATATTGACAATTTTGATGTTTGGTTTGGGAAAAACGATCTTTCTCTTAACCCAGTTAAAAGTTAAACGGTCTTTCTCTTAACCCAGTTAAATGTCAAACTATAACTTTCTCAAAAAAAAACGAGTAGTGAGTGCTTTTGATTATTCCATTTCACAGCACACACTGTCGTGTTTTTAGTTTAGTCCTTTGTATGGTGCATAAAATCTAGCGATGTGCAAGATTTCAAGATTCTACAATGTCAACAAGTGCTCCATAACTTCAATGATCTGTCAGTGATCAAGTGAAGGATGAGCCAGTCAGTTACGGTTTTCCGGATTTATGAAGGCCTATACCTAGTGAACCACTTATGTTTATTAAACACTACCTATTGATTCGAACTTTTTGACTTTATTGGTACATAGGTACGAAAGAAGGAAAGCCTCTTGAGTTGGTTCCAGTAGAAAGAGCGTAGTGCTAAAACTTGGCTTTAATATCTTATAAAAGGAGTCCGAAAAGACTGTTTTAAAATATTGCATTTTAAATTACATAATTATGTTTCGTCGGAAACCCTACGTTAATCATAGCTCGTTATGAATGACTGATTTTTTGTATTTAAAACTGCCATTTAGCATTTATTAATATCTCTACGGATTATTCCAAGTATTCTCTGCAGGGTTTCCCTAAACTTTGGCATTTTAATAGCTTTTAACCATGTACATGAATAAAGAATTAAGTTCCTTACATTTCTTACATAACGAAGTCTTATAACTGCGGGAAACATACTCTAAGCTGTTATTTATAACTCAAAATTTCTCAAATTCCCGAAAATACAAATTTTATGCAGTCTATTCTATGTACAGTGACTCAACTTTTTGATCATAAATAATAAGCAACGTTTAATATTTTTATATAATATAATAAATAAAAATAAAGATAATTCAACGAAATTTTGAATAAAATAATGTTTTAACTTAGTATGGAGGGTCAAGAGATCAGAATTCAACCTTTAATTTAATTCAATTCAATGAAAGACAAAAATGAGTATTTATCAATTATTTCAAATTGTGAAACTGTTCCTGCTAAGTACTTAGTGGCATAGATTCTTTAAAAGTTGTTGTCCACTGATTTAAAACGATACTTCTTGATAACTCTGAGTAAGTCTGTGATGGTTCGTTTAAAAACTTCAACCCAAAGCTGTTCGATTTGAGTGAAATCAGGATATTTTGTGGTGGACAATCAAGTGTTTGTAGTTGGTTACTTTGCAGCCAGGCTTTGGTTACTTTAAAGGGGTATTTCCGATCAATAGCTTGCAGAAAGAGAAATTCCCATACAACTTTCAAGACTTCTAAGGAATATTTCTTTCGGGGTGATGTTTAATGTTCTGCTTGTCATATGATCAAAAAGTTGAGTCACTGTGCATCTATTATTATCTATGTCAATAATTGCTTCAATTGAAATGAAGAAGAAAAGGGCACTCGATTCGAAATAGACTCTCGTCATAACTTGTGTATGTTCGGTTCATGTTCATGTAACAAATTTCCAAAAAAAATATTTTTAAATAAACTTCAAAAAAATATGAAGCACTAAATGGCAATGTTTTAGATAATAATATTTGGCCTTCTGTAATGGGGGTTTCTTTTGGTATCAGCTTTTGATCTGAAACTTGATTATTTTTTCGTCGCGAATGTGTTTTAGCTGCCCAACGGATGCCTTAAGCGTTTTTCTGCACCTTTTACCACTTTATCTCCATATTAAATATCAAGTATCCTGCAGTGCATGGTTGGGTTGCTAAACAGTATGGCCACAGCAATATCACAAATTTGATTCCCACTGAAATTTTTTCGACTCCCACTGACTACTGCACTCCTACAATGAGCCTCAGTAAACATTTTAAAGTTATATTCCCATCCAGAGAGAACTGGGATGCTGACGCGGTGACGAGAGACTTCGACACAACTATCTATACTGATGGCTCAAAGATGGAGTGTGGTGTTGGTTCAGGAATCTTTTCTGAGTTTCTTAATATCTCTAGGTCCTTTCGGCTACCTGATTTTGCTAGTGTATTTCAAGCAGAATAACTGGCAATCAGGGAGGCATGCAAGATACTTAAACTAAACCCAAACCAAAATCGTAATGCAGCTATCCTTACAGACAGTCATGTAGCTGTTAAAGCCATTAGGCGTGTTTTATTATTATCGGGATCTGGATCTAGATTAATTTTTACACGCAATACAAAAACAAAATAATGGGAAATTTTCAAAATTGTTTTTGTTACACGTGCTTAGAGTTAATCCAGATCCAGATGATAATAAAACACGCCTATTGATTCGGCTACATTATCCTCTAAATTAGTGCAGCAGTGCCGAGATGAGCTCAGGTACCTCAGAGTCACCCTTATCTGGGTTCCTGGCCACAGTGGCATTGAGGGAAATGAAAGGCCAGATGAGCTAGCCAGACAAGGATCAGCCCTTCACATCTCACTCGCGGAAAGAGTCAACATTCCTCTTGGAGCTGTGAAGGGCAATATATTGTCAATCTTTCTTCATGAATCCAATCGTAGGTGGAGCAGCTTAACCAATTGCAAAATATCCAGACAAATCTTGCCCATCTATAATAAATCCCGAACAATTGACCTGATATGTACACCCAGGCGAGACATAGCCAAGGTCATTGCAACCTGTATTGGACGCTGTCTAGTAGGGGAACATGCGGCGAGGCTGGGTATTCCCTACAATACTCGCTGCCGTAGCTCTGGATACCAGCAAGAAAAAGAAACAGTCCTTCATTTTATTTATATTTCTTTTTGGTCTATAGCACTTAAAAAGTAATAAAAATTGAATATTTACAAAATACTCCCATTTTAGTGTTCACTTCAAAAACGATCCCCAACGATTAAATCTACCGTTATTTTGAACGCATGAGAAAGGATAATGGGCAAATTGGTCCATATGCTCAACACAATTGTGTCATACATTTTTATAATGCAATTCCGCATTTGGAGCTGGTCTACCAAGTCAACAGTAATATGTCGTAAATCGTTGAAAAGGTTATTGTACCAGCTCCCATACATTCTTGCTCATTCTCCTTTACTTTATTTATCTATTTCTTAATAATGCCTAAGATTTAGGCTTTCACTGAATGCATCCTTTTTTTAATTGGAAAGCCTAGAACCAAAAGTAGAAATGCTTCAACAATGTCTGTGAAACCACTGCTATTTTCATGTTCACAGCTTTACGCTAAAGGAGAATGGTCTCAATATATTTTTTGTATGATGAAACGTTGTCGAGATATTAGCTTAAACATGTTTTTCAAAATGGCGCCTTACGCACAACACTTACAACGTAGCCATTTTTTCTTGCGATATATGTACAGTTGTGTTCAAAATAATAGTAGTGCGTAGGACAACGTTACATCTATGACAAGTACAGTCTATCTGCATTTGAAAATTTGATTTCTCACTAGTCAAAGTTTTTAACGGTTTATACACACAAAATTTATGGTAAAGCTTATATCATCAGATATCATCTAATTTTGTAGATTCTGTTCAATTAGTGCTGTTCAAAATAATAATAGTGACAGTAGATTTTCACGGAATTAACAGCGATTGGCAATTTTAATGGTTATTTTTGTTGACATAAAGTTAGTTTTTTAGTTTAATATTATAAAATTAACAAAAAAAAATATCTTTTTATCGTAATATTTGATTAAGTAGGGGGAGGAAGCATTGTGTTAGTGAAAAACGAGAAAGAATTAGAAAATAGATACTAGACTGCAAAACCTATGCAGAAATTGAGACCATTATAGTCTGTGCAACTTCCATGATAGCAAATTGTATAAGGTGTGCCGAAAGAACCGAAACCCACGGCAGAAAAAGAAAAACGAGTACCATCGACGAAAAGCGCATTTTCCCATAAGACAAATTTCAGTATTCTACATCTTCGTTTGAGATCCCGAAGGGCTAAGATTAAGATGTTACTACAATGAATATTTGCTGACGGCTTCAAGAAAAGGAATTGCACGCTTAAACCCCCGGAAAGAATCAACATAAAAGAATAAACACTTTAAACAACATCTAAAAAAATCATATAATCTGGCAATTGGAAAAACGGCGTGGTATATTGGTGAAAAGTGAGAATAAATGTATTCTTTTTGATGGTAGTCTTTCCCGGCGATACGCCTGTACACCACTCATTGCCAAATATCCGTCAAAATATACGACATAAAATGTTAAACGCAGAGGGTAAAAATATAAGCTTGGGAATGCTTTTCATATAATGATTTTCGTTCAATACAACTCATTGATTGTTTCGTGGATCAGCGTACCTTTGTTGTTATTTTAGGTAGAACTATGCTCCCTGACGCCAAGCGCGAATTATTGTATTTAAAATTGAATTGATCTTTCAACAAGATTATGACCCTTAACACACGATTCGCGCAGTTCAAAGAATGTTTTCGAGTTATTGATACTGACGATATGGCTTGGTGCGCTTAATCAACAGACTTCAATCTCACTAAAAATCTGTGGGGTGATATTTAAAGAGATCTGAGGAAGACTAAACCACTTAATATCCACGAGGTTTGAAAAGTGGTGAAGGTCTGGGTAGAAATTTGAAATGAGCGTGCGTTTGGTAGATCGCAAGTAGCGCCGTTGAAAAGGCTATGTATGTAGAGGTATTCAACAGAATATTAATATAAATTTATTTGCTTATAAGTTTTTTGCATTTTTAGTGACGTTTTTAACTTTTCTATCTAAATACTTTTGATACTACTATTTTTTTGAATAGCTGATTTTACGAATTCATTTAGTTTTTAGATTTTTTCATTTTTTCTTTGAAATTAAATCAAATATTTATTCTTCTAAAATATATAGAAAAACACGCATTTTCTTTTAAAATGAAGCTCATTAAAAGTTTGTTCCCGATAACACTTTTATAAATCTTCTTTTCGTTCAATCAATAACACTCCTATTTTTTTGAACACAGCTGTATGTACATAGGTACTATGAGGCAAGTGTTGGATTCGTGCAAAAAAAAATGTTTGAGATAACAATCAAACATGACATTACGATGAAAGAGAACACCAAAAAAGTGGGTGGCACAATTCTGTCTGTCTGTCTGTTCGTCTACAGCCTAAACGGCTTGATCGATTTTCTTCAAACTTGGTACATAGTAGATTTTGGTGGTTATGCCCATACGTTTTTTAAAAAAACGGTACCTGCCATACCGATTTTTTTTTAGCAGTTTTACATAATCGTATTTTTCTTAAAAACGGGTCCACAACTTTTCTTAAAAAAATTCAATAAATTGATTTTAGTAAATGCTTCCTTTGGTGGAAAACCATTTTTCAAAAAATGGTTATTGATGGTACCTCCTAGAGAACCATTTTTTAATTTTTGATTTTCTTCAAAACGGTACGACTGATTTCAATTATTTTTTGTATACCAGAGACTTCCAAAAAAAAGTATAAAAAAAATATTTTTTGATTTTTTAAAGAATGTTTCAATCAAAATCAAATATTTCGAAAACTCCATACTTAAGAGGTTTTTAGTAGATACTCTCTAAAATATTTTTTGGAAAAAAATTTACAAATATGAAAAAATAACGGTACCTTCCTACAAAAGTTAAACCCCAAAGGAAAATATTTTTTTTTCTCAGAAACGACTCCTACTAATTTTATTAAACTTTTTTCATATAATAAATTAATATGAAGAAAATTTGAAAAGAAATTCTTCTGTTTTTTTTTTTTTATTTTTAACTTTGAACTTTAAACTTTTTTCATATACTAATATTAGTACGATCTACTGCCAAAAATTATAAAATTTTACACTATGCAACTATTAATGGTACGTACCTACGTGTCATAGAAGGATTTTTTTTAATTTTGAATTTTCTCATCAGCTGAACGGATTTAAATATATTTTTGTATATACAAATTTCAGATAAGATTATATAATATTGCATATCAAAATTCTCAAAAAAAAAGTTTTTGAATTTTTAAAAAGAGTTTCAAGCTTTTTTTTTTTTTGAAAATTCGATATCTAATAAATCCTCCTCATAAGTACCCCACCTATCAAGTCCAATCAAAAATTTGATCCGTATAGTATATGGAAAGAATTGTTTGTCTCTTCTCTGGCGACTGACATAGTAAAATAAAAAAAGTGTGTGTGTCAGCTCCGACGCACGACGGAGTTTCCTCATTCAGATCGATTGTCTCAATAGGTACAAAAAAGGCTTAGGTACTAAACATATCTATTTTATACAGTAATACATATTTATGTAGGTATACATATCTTAAGGGCCCTGGAGACGCTCGAACATGGTGCGAGTGAACATAGTTCGACTAAACTCCGCAGACACAGAAACCAAACTACTCGAACTTCATTATTCTTACGACTTATATGTCATTCACAATATTGACTGTCACATTTATTTTATTTTTATTCAGATTATTTGAAATTTTTCTTTTTATTTTTTAATATTGAACTCAAAATTAAACCGAAATGTTCGAGTAAACATACGAAACCGGTCCGCAAACAGTCGAATCTGGTACGACAAACTACTAGCCCCGCCCTCGAACATCGAAAAATATCAAACTCCTTTTGATTTTGATGAGACCAAATTTTTGTTTAGTGACACCAAATAATTTATACTCGAACCAGCCCGCAGACAAATAAAATCAACTCGAACATAGTACTTGAACCATGTTGACTCGCACCAAGTTCGAGCGTCTCCAGGGCCCTTTAATCAGAGAATATCAAATAAAGAGACCAATCCTTTGTACGTTTCACCCCCAAAACCAATTTGTTTATATTGTTGTATTTATTTCATTTCGTATCAAAGAATAGATGTGAATTGCAACAACAACAAGACCTGTGCTGACTGACGAGTTGATTCTTTGTGTGCGTTTTTCACTGCTTTTCACTAATACTCTGCAAATCTAATACATCATCTGTTTGCCTATCGCTTCAGCTTGTAGGCAAATCAAATTAACAGCTGAGGATTGGCCTCTTTATTTGATATTCTCTGATTAAGATATGTATACCTACATATCGTCCCTCATCTCACGAAGTGACGTTACTCGCAAATTGTCGTTTTTGAGATTTGAGCATACATGTGCTAGGACAACGATAGGGCTTTTTAGCAAATACGAATGTTCATTTCTAAATGTCAAACTCAGGACCTCGGCACAAATGACATTTAGGCAACGCCCATTTTCTTTTTTTATTTCGGAGGCCAATACACTCCAATTCAACAGAATGAGCACATGGATTTTCGTAGTTGGTTTGTCAATTTTTTTTTCAAACATTGTGCATTGTCCGAGAATAAATATAAACAATAAAAACTATTTCAAACAAATTTTTTTTACTTCCATCCATTAACTTTTATTACCAGTTTCAATATTTTAGCTTATTGAGTTGACACAAAAAGACTGCATTTTCCTTATGGAAAGACTTTGATGAAAAATAGCAGTGCTTTTTGAACTAATCTTTCTGTTTTCTTTTCCCAACATCATAAACAAACAATAAGGATAATCAAATGATTCATTAATGCACAATGCTAAGAAAAAATGGAAAAAGTACCTTTGAAAATGTGTGTCCTTATTCATTTGAAGTGGAGTGTAAATGTTTGGATTCTTTTTGTGTTGGTAATTGCGTCTGTCAAACGTGCCGAGTTCTTAACTGTTACTTTGATTTTGACAATTTAGTAGAGATCTCTATACTAAAGAAGTTTCACTTCGTACTTTTTTAAGCGAGTGCGAGTGAAAAAAAAATGCATTTCAATTTCTATTTCTGGTCATCTGGTGCCGCTTTTTCGTTTCATAGTCATTCGTTTAGCAGATTTTACTCCTCATATTTTTTTCATACCGGGGGCTATATATGAACATTGATTCTTAAGGAGTAAACTCCAAAAATACGGGTTTACGTTTAAATTTTGTTAAGCTCCATATTTAAGTGTTTTTTAATATGTATATGTATGTAGTTGCATGACCTTTGATCTCTTTTCTATAGTTATATTTGTATTGAAAATACATTTCTCGTTAAATGAGTGCAGATTTTAAATCCTCTTCCCTTCCACAACACCAAATCACAACCAATTCCTGAAGTGGCAATTTTATTTACAAATTTTATGATATAATTTTAAAATACAACCAACGCTTTCATGCCTATTAGATTTTTTTTTAAACTTTGAAACTAGGGACAATTATTGATACCCTAACAGATCTAAACCTAACTATCTTCCAAAAAAAAAATGTTTATCTATCTTTTCGATCAAACAAATTACCTATGGTGACTTTCAATTTTAGTTTATCCAACAATGCCACACCCGCCTGTGTCGCTGGGCAATTCAACGCCACCAGCATTACCAACATCACAACCACAATCAATACCACCACCACCTCTGCCACAATTAACATCTGCCTCTTCAGTCACTCAATTAGCTCAAAGTCCGATGGCTAATTTAATGTCAATTACAGAGACATTACCTCCGGGTAGCCCTCGAAATGGCCCAAGCCCACCAGGTCCACCACCACCGAGGACGGCGTCAAGAGGCAGCCAACATTCGCCAAACAGCTCTGGTTTGTTAAAATTATTATCAATCTAAAAAAAAATCAATTATCTACTTTTGTCTAAATCTTCCCTAGGATCATCTTCCGGTCGTAGATCATCAGGCTCAAGGCATGTATCCAGCACTACAGTCACAAGCACGGAGGCCCAGTCAAATCAAGGACCTCAAGTCGGACCTGCATCTGTTGGCGGTGGTTCAGTGGGGCCAATGCCGCCTGGTTCGAACGGCTCAGAGAGTGGAAGTGTGGGAGTGAATAATGGCGGCTCAACTGGAAACGGAAATAGTTCCAATGGCGGTGGTCCACCTGGTAATGCAGTACCTACGTCAGCAGCTCAAGCACCAACCTCCGCACAAAATACGACCCTTAAGTGTACATTGTGTCAAGAAAGGCTCGAAGACACACATTTTGTCCAATGTCCTTCTGTAAATCATCACAAGTTTTGTTTCCCCTGCAGTCGTGAAAGTATTAAGAGGCAAAATGTAAGTACAAATATATTTTCGTTGGCTTTGTCCTTAATATCATTTCTTATGTAACTACAATATGTTTATCAGATTTTGGTTTTGAAAATAAATTTCGTTCAAGGACTTCCGTTTGTAAATATGAAGATATGCATTGATATTGCCTTATTGAAACTTGCTAGAATCTCGAAACTTTCTTTTGAACCCCAAAATAACTGCTTTGGTTGCCAGAAAAGTTAGAAGTAAAAACAGAAAAGTGCAGCTTTTCTGATGTTGAATTATAAGTTGTGAAATTTGATAGTTAGTACAGTCATACTAGGTTTCGTCATCAAGAGAATTTATAACGGGCTGGACTTTTCATTTTATTGTTCCTGAAAGCTTGAAGCATACAAAGAAAATTTTGAGCATTCCAAATGATAGGTGCAAAATCCGAAGGACTGTTGGGATGAGCATGCAAATTCCTGTCTGTTACAAAAAAGCAATGTTGACAACGTCAATTGGATAGTTCAGGAAAATGAGATCTCAGAGATTTCAGCAATCTCAAAACTAATTTTATAATGACATGAATAAATAATTCATGGGGGACAACGATCTAGTGAATAAAAATAACCGTCAACCGTTTTTATGTGGGAGTTGTTAGTTTGCAAGAATGGATGGGACCTACAATTTTTTGTGAAATCCGAACGGCGAAAGAGGAACCTGTTCTTTACCAGAGATACTCCTAGAAGATTATTCATTTGCTTTCAAAAGTAGCAGCATCCCTAAAAAAAACTTGTTTGTTTTTAGGTGTCCTAGGCTTTGAATCGATCCACAGACTTCCGACATGACAGTTCAACACACTTACCATTAGGGCTAAAAAAACCCGTAACGAGAAACAAGACGAGTTCAGCAGATTGCTTTTATGGCTCCTACTCTTGTGTAGATGTCTGTCTTGTTAGGGTATCGGAATGTAACATTAAGATTTAAAATACGTGTAACCCATGCAAAAAAACGGAATTCAGGACATTAAAAAACTTAGGAAAAGTATAATGGGCTCGGTAACGAAAAGTGCGTTGACCTACGATGAATGCTTCGAACGAAATTCCAAAATCAGTCCCATTTAGTAATTTAAGATTTTTTTCAATTTCTTGTTTATTTTTTCTAAAATTATATTTTTTTTTCTGTTAAGGGCTCCGGTAACGAAGTCTACTGTCCAAGTGGTGAGCGGTGTCCTCTAGCCAATTCAACTATACCATGGGCATTTATGCAAGGAGAAATTGCGACGATCTTAGGCGAAGAGGTCAAAGTAAAAAAGGAACGTGAATCTTAATGACTCTTTTACTCCAAAAAAGTTAGGAGAATTTTGAAATATTTTAAATAAACTGGACAACATCATCAGCACCAACAAATAATCCAAAAGCCCGACAGCAGTGGCTCCTTTACGAAATACAAATTTGGATTCTTTTTGTTCTATTTAGAATAAATGTAAAAAATAATACAAAACTTTGGTCAAACCGAAAAGAGTTCGATTTAAAAAGTTGTAATCAATCCAGGAAAACCATTTTATTCTGGACAGCAAATAATGCACGCAACTTAAAGTTGGAAATAACTCTATTTCGATTAAAAGAAAACGTTTTTTTGTACACGAAACAAATAAGAAAACTTAACAGGTTTTATATATGAAAAACACAGTTTTTTGGATACAAATTGAATAAATTTTACAACAATTAAAATTTGTTATTGCAAATTAACCGAATGAATAACATATAATCAATATATATAAAAATATAAACTTTATAACTATATTTAATGAGAAAATTTTGTGATATTGCTACAAACATTAGAAAAAAAACTAAATACAAAATATGTAATATAAAAAATAAAAAAAAAATAGCAATAACATATTTGGTAGTGAGAATTGTTCGTCTTGGGTTGAGACGAAATTCGCAAAGATAAGCTTAAACTTCTGAATGTGTGTTTTATAATTATAACGTATTGTAGTCGTTTAAATCTTATTATTTGTATATACTTTTATTTTAGTTTTAAATAATATTTATGTGTATTGGATAAGTTAACACCTCGAAGAGGTAGAAATAAAATCATAAAAGATCAATGTAAAGTGTAAAATTAAAGTGTTAGGAGGATTTGTTTACTTTATTATGCTTCTGAATTTCGGAAATCTGAATTGAGAACTGTTTTATTTATATGTTTCGAAATTTAATCGATATAGTTTTTCCTTTCTTAATTAATAAATGTTATAAACTATTTTCATTGATTTGAAGTAGAAACAAATTTAGAATCCAAGTTTTACCAAATTTTGTAAATGGCTTTATAAGAATGAAATTTTACGAGTGCAATGACCACTGAGATAACTCATTTCTTAAACATGCACCATTCAACCTACAGTTAGAGAAACGCAAGTAGAGAATACTGTGTTGCATCTGATCAACTTGGAGAACTACCCAACAATTTCTAACGAAATGTTTATCATTTTGATTAATTTGTCTGTTTTAACTTACCTGCTCCAAAAATTATGTCATCGCAGATTATAAGAAAATTTAATTATGAAAAGATATTAATGTGGCCTATAATTTTTTTCTGATCTGGAAATCGTGAATATCACTCTTCTTCAGAAAATTATGGTAAGTTCGGAGGTAGCAAGCACGTTTCTGATACAAAGAGGCTTTTGCAGGTATTATGTTTCCCAACAAATTTTGTGAGTTTTATCCTTAAGTAAGGATGGGTATTGGAATGTGCCTCGAGTATCGCTTTTGGGCTGAATTGAAGTTGCAGAATTGTTTTTGAAAGTGTCATTTACCAAAAGTCGGTCGTTTCTGTATTGTGGAATACAAATAAAAATATGAATATGAAAATTGTATTTAAGAAAATAACGTATTAAGGCAACTTCTGGGTATGAATGTCGAATTTCAATCTTAGGCCGTGTGCCAATTGCGTTAAAATCCTGGTTAAATTTGATCCCATGGCTAAATTTTGACATTACTGAGGTGAATATAGACTTCAAAATTTAACCTGCTCAGGAGCTCGTTAAAATTTTAGTCGGTGGTTAATTTTTGACATGTCTATGGGCGCGTTCGGCTGCGTATCTTAAGCGATCCGGACTTGTTTGTGTTGTTGTAAACCCTTATAAAAAACAGCTGAGGGAGATGAATGTAGATAAATATTTTATTTTGCTATCAAGAAGTCATGAATCCTATCGGGAAAGATGAAAAATGGAAAAAAAACTAAAATTAAATGAAAGGATTAAGAAATATAGACAAAGACCTTATAATAAATTTAAGTATGTACTCAAGGAGACGTTTGAATAACTTGAGATAAATCCTTGATAATGTAAAAGTCAATAAAATGTATTGAAATTTATTAATTAATTCATTTTGCAAACTGATATGTTTGCGAACTATCATTACTGAGAAAAATGCAACAACAAAACTAATGGGAAGTGAATGTAAAAAAAAAATCCCATTTAATCCAATTGACACAGCAAAAACCTTAACTTTTACTCACCCCTATAAAAAGGGATAACATTTAACTGGGATCAAATTTAACCAGAATTTTAACGCAATTGGCACACGGCCTTAGTAAGTCTGATATTCACTTAAGTCTGCAGTCCATTTATTTTTGCTAAAAATGACAACTTATGAACACCTTGGGAAATACAAAAATTAAGAGCAAACATAAGAAGCGTCTCATCAACTCAAATCTTAACTGAGCGCTCAATATCAAGTTTACGGAGGCGGAATGCTTTGGTGGGAAAAGATTCTCCGTTGAATTGTATTAAAAACATGTGTTATAATTCTTGTACTGAAATTCTGAAAACAATATTTCAGCTTTGCCTAAAATGTTTAAATATTAAAACACAAAACTTTATGAAAATATTGAAAAACGTTAGCAAGTTAGATTTTCATTCATTTTTATTGGCAGTCCACCTTTATTTTGTATTTCTTAAACGATTTAGTATTTTTACATCACCGAGAAATTGCAATTTGGGACAGCTGTTTTATTTGGTGAGACACGCCTTTAGTTTCCCTAAATTAGCCCAAAGCCGCGTCCAGATCAATAAAAATTTGCGTTGTGCGCCGTTTACGAACAAATTTACGCCGCACAGCTGCTTTGATGTGGGCGTCATAAAATATTTCAATGCAAAAAATGAGCATGGAATAAATTTGAATTTTTGGCGAAAATATTTGCCGCGAATACAAAATTCAAGGCACACGGCGCACAACGTAAATTTTTACTGATCTGGGCGCTGCTTCACAGAGCAGAACATGAAGTATGCATTGTTTGTTATTTTCCCGACATATCTTGAAATGAAGCTATTCATTTTTCACATACCTACATGACACAAAAAATTAACGTTATTTGATAAATATTAAACATTATTTGGCCATTTATCTAAGTATATATGCATTTGTTTTCTCACAAAACTTCAACATCACAGTAGGTATTTTAACTCCGCCTGAAGAATCATATTGAAGTTAAAACAAAATCCTGAAAAAAACTAACTACGCAATTTATATATGTAAATATTTATAATTTGACCTTGTATGCTTTTTCGTAAATGGCAAAGAAAGATATTTAAACAAGAATTAAAAACATCAACCTGTTAATTACAATGTCAATTTTTTTGTAAGTAAAACATAAGCGGCCCTCACACCACACAATATTACTATCCAAAACTTTTCCGTGGAAGTGTCATCTCTACACGATACAATATTATTCCCTAAAATTGCAGCCACTGCGCATTATTTTGGGTTTTCTAATTGCTGGATAGAGAATATTCCTGAAGCTTCATAAATATTAAATGTGTTAAGCCCATTTTCCACAATATACTTTGCTAATTTTAATAACTGCGTAGTACAACTCACACGGTCATTAAGAAATATTTGATATTGTGCAATTATATTGTCTGGTGTTAGGGCCGCATGAAAATAACGTTTTAGTTTGTTAAACTTTTTTGTTTTTCAATTAAAACATTTTTAGTTATTAAGATATTTTATTATTGAAAATAATATCATCAATATAAATACACAAATATTTTTTTCAAACAAAACACACTTGTACAAAGTTGATTTTTTTTTGTGTGGAACTATTTTTGTAAGTTTTAAAAAGAAACACAATAGCCTAAATAAGCAGAAATAATACATAAATTAATTTTTAAAAAGATTATTATTGTTTCATTTTATTTGGTTTGATTATTTTTCCAGCCAATTTCTTTTAAGTACTTATATTGAAGAAAGTTCTTCGGTTGTCTGTAACGTAGGTGCAGTTTTATTGCGTATTTTTTCTGATAATTCCCATTGAGAATAGAAACTATGTATGTACCTATGTGTATATGTTTGTCAAGGATATTTTTCTCAAAAAGTATTCTTTCTATCCATACTGCCTCCTAAGAAAAAAGAGCGTAAACGGCCAAATTCCAAAATTGATCTAGTACCATAATGAAACCGTCAAATAGTTTCTTATGTTTGTATAAAGCTTAAAACTCATATTTCTACCTGCACAAATGGTTAAAAATCACGAACTCAAATTTCATTGCAAGTTTCCAGCAATATATACAGGGTGTCCCGGACCTGAGTAGAAGTATTTCAGGGGGTGGTTCTTTGGGTTATTCTAAGAAAAAAATTGTAAAGGGGGAAAGTTGTATCTCCCCTCCCTGAGGCAGGGAGGGGCACTTTGTGAAACATTGACTTCAAATGCAAAAAAAAACATTAAAAATCAACGGAAACACATTAAATAATGTGTTTTAATTTTTTTGAAAGCTAATACTCCACTCTTGTATTTGGTTTTAACATCAAGTTGTCTAAGTGAATAGTTTTTGAGAAATTAAATTTCAAAGTCAAAATTTAAAAAAAAAATTGTGATTTTTTTTTCTTAAGTCGATATTTTTCAAAATTTTACGTAATTAAGGGCATTTTTTGTGTTTAATATTCAATGCCTTGATTATATTTCAGTTTTTGAGAAATTAAGAAAAAACAAATGGTACTTTTTACCAAAAAAGCCCAAAAAAGGGTTAAATTATGGATAATTCATGAATAAATTAATTTTTTCGGGCTTATTCGGGAAAAGTACCTTTTGTTTTTTCTTTATTTCTCAAAAACTAAGAAAGATTTTTACATTTGGTTTTCGGTAATGGACTAAAAAATAATGAGGGCATTGAATGTTGAACACAAAATAACCACTTAATTACGTAAAATTTTGAAAAATATCGACTTAAGAAAAAAAAATCACAATTTTTTTTTTTAATTTTGACTGAAATTTAATTTCTCAAAAACTATTCGCTTAAACAACTTGATTTTAAAACCAAATACAAGAGTGGAGTATTAGCTTTCAAAAAAATTATACCACATTATTAAATGTGTTTTCGTCGATTTTTAATGTTTTTTTTTGCATTTGAAGTCAATGTTTCAGAAACTGCCCCTCCCTGCCTCAGGGAGGGGAGATACAACTTTCCCCCCATACAATTTTTTTCTTAGAATAACCCAAAGAACCACCCCCTGAAATACTTCCACTCAGGTCCGGGACACCCTGTATAATATGCCTATACTAAGATTAAAGAGCACAACTTCATTTTTATAAGTGATCGCCAAAATTAGGAGGTCCTGGTAGCTAGTGCCGTGAAATTAATATTAATTGTGTAATTTTTTACCTGTTAATGAAATTATAATACTTTAACTCATGCTCATAGTAAAATAACATAATTTTTTTTAATAAGAAATCGTTCTTCAAAATTATTTAATTTGAAGGAGAGAAAAGCACAATCATCTATGCATTTATCTCGAAACTACTAAAGTGGAGATACGCCCTTTTTCCTTGTGACGGCAGTATTCAAAACAAGAAACTTCCATAGAGTGCAGTGTAACTACAAGACAAAAATACAGTGTCTCTTAGCTTATTTGATATAGTGTATGTTTAGAAATATAGAGCCCTGTATCTTCAAATCTAAAAACTTTATGTACCAAAATTTTAATGCATATTCAAGGAACAAACAGTGCAAATTTTGTTCACAACCCAGAAAAACCCAACTTATTAAACCTTGTCGCGTTTAATCCGTTTCAATTTACACTGTCGTCCAGGGAGCAGAATTATTTGAATTCGGCCATTCTGGATGAGAGACAAAAAATACGGAATATATAAATTAGAACATAAACTAATAGCTAACAATTGTAGCTTTTAAAGCGAAGTACATAAACTTTACAAAAAACATGTATTTCTTTTATATGAGTTATATTTGAACGAAAATTAGAATTTCCATTTTTTCACCAAAAATCTCAATCAATAATCTCCATTATTACCCAAAATTTCATACTTCTAAACCCAACCCTTAAAACGATAAAATTCAATAACCTCAAAAAAATTAAAATAACCATTACGAAGCTTAACGGCTACATGGACAAATAATTTTTAGATTCTGCACATCTGTGGGATGAAACCTTTCCAGCAGTACTTAATTCATGCTTTTGCGTTGAGTATTAACAGAAGTGTACTGAAAGAATTTCGATACATTTTGCTAAGCGTATTAATATACATAATAGATAAACGCTCAATTCAAAAGTAATTAAAGTAACAAATGTCTCTTCTGTCTAGCACAAAGTACCTAATTATGCAAATATAATGTAAGTATGTACCTACATAGGTATATTGATTTTAACTTCTTCATTCTTTTTGTCTGATACGCTGATATGAGTCAAAATTTCTTTTGAAAGAACTGGATATGATAATTGGAAATGGTCTTTTGCTTTTTATTCGGATATCTTTAGATTTTCAAAATGTTAGTTTGAAAATAAAATAATTTTCACAAGCGTGATACAGACACTAGACCGTTTTTTAAATTCAATTTGTTTTGGCAGGACATCAACCTGAATTGTTCAGAATATCGGATGATTTTCGTTTAATGGTTTACCTCATAATACATATGTCGATAGGTCTAGAGTCTAGACCCAAGAATTTCTTTTTTAAATATCGCTTTGTTTAATTTTTGGTGTAGTTTTTTTTTTTAAGTGTAATTTTGCAAGTTTTTGTTTGTGGATAGATCTGTACTCACTACATCAGATAGTAATCATAAAAATAAGGAGATGTCATCGGTAGTAAAGTTTTTCTTTAAAGTAGTCTTAATTGTATCAAATAAGCTGTTTCTTGCTACTAACGTGCTTCTCCACTTTCGAGAAGCTGAGTATATTCTTGTGAACTCAATTTTACACGTTATGTACATGTATTAAAATGCGTGCAACGAACACTATCAAATAAGCTGTGTAAATTCGCAAACGCATCGTTGCAGCAATGATGCACAATCATTTCCGCCAAACATTCATAAATGCATCAAACTCGCACCACTTCTTGCGTAACATATTCATTATTGCAAACTTGCATCAAGTGTTGCGCAAACTTCAAACAAATTAGAATCAAGAAAATTCTTGATGCTCTGTTGTTGATGCATTTGTATCAGCATCAGCTGCGTTGTGCATCAGCATCGCAAGAAAGCAGTGATGCGGAAACATTTGACGTTTATGAATTTACACGCTGTGACCTACTTGATACACATTTCTTCAATTGGTTATATTATTTTAAATTGTTAAGTGGGCTTAAACCATGGAAAGAATAACAAGGTATGCTTGACAGTTCAGGGCAACTGATTCGTGACGTCATTGCGAGTGAATGATCTCAATTGTTTGTCATAATATGGAAAAGAAAGTAACTATAAATTATTTTTGTTTTGAAAAGCAATAAATTATTTATGTTTTGAAACGATCGTTTGTTAAATTTCAAGTAAAACAAAAAATAATCTATTTTTGAAAGCTATTGTGTTGGGAAACACTCGCTAAGACGTCACACAAAACAAAATATGGCGACCCTTCATCTCATATGCAACATACCTTGTATTTTCATACCATAGGCTTAAACCTCTAGTTGATATCTTCGGATTTTGGGTAAGTTTTCTGATTTCTACAAACTTTTAAGTTCTTGACTGGGCGTACTGAACACTGACATTGGGTAGTTACAGTGTCGTTCATTGTAATAATGAAGGTGTAACTGTTATAGAAACAGGAAAATAAAATTCAGGACAGTCAAAACTATTGTTTAAGTAAATGTTTTTCAAAATCGCCCTTATTTTCAAAAACAAAGCTGCAGAAATATAGGTATTTATGTTAAAAACATTTTTGTCGGAGATATTTCACTTGTATAACGAAGACACGTATGTACCTACATATATATGTATAACAATTGCTGATTTATGCAAACAGGTTTATTTATTGAAAAAAAATGCACTTTCTAATAGACATGCAACACAATAAAATGGCGTTTAGTTAGTTTTTGGGCTTTGCAACATTTTATTTTATATTACAATTTCCAAAAAAAAATGTTCTCATGACATTTTTAACCTTTAAAATTATTGTCCAACTTAATAGGCAAAAAGTAGGGCCTACTTCAAAATATGTGAATCTTTAAAAGAGCACTAACTTAAAAAAAACGCAACTGTTATTATTTTGAACAATAGATAACAGGAGTGAATTTAAAGTTAATGGACGTAAGATTTTAAATTAATCTTGAAATGCTTATTGAAGTATTTTAATTGATATACAGAAGGACAGAAAAAGAAGTAGTACATCGAAAAGAAGCAATTCGAAAGTTGCAGAATAGGCATTTTTCCTAAATGAGTCTAAGCTATTACTATAAAGATTTATTCAGCTACATATATGTATGTATATAAAACAAAATAAGAACATCAAATAAAAGCAATTCGACAGTTGAAGACAGGTTTTATGGAGCCTAAGATAACAAGATTTTTCCATCACCGTACTTAATTTTAAACGACGATTATTATATTTTGCTGTTGGAGAATAGAAAATGAGACATCGAATTTCATGTGCAGGTAAATGGGAAAGCAACACAAAAAAGCTATAGATTCAGAAAACAACTTAAGTATTTTAGTATCACCGAACAGCGCCAGCGGTGAAACATTGAGATTAATGAAGATAAAAAATAATAAGTAGCTTAACGATAATTTTTACCATCAAGACCAACAATTTAAGCAGCTGGAATATTCGCTATTGTGATAATTGTTCCAAAACAAAAAACTATTTTAAATTACCAATACAAATTCAAATAAAATGCACCACTGGATCGCACGTACTTGCTCTTATGTTCAAGTTGTGTGGGACTTAAGAACTTTAAAAAATATTTAAGAAATTATAGAAAAAGTATAAAAAGCATTTAAATCGTTCTTTTAATTGTATAAACAGTCTGATGAATAACTTAGAGCTCAAAAAAAAAGTATGCCATTTGATTACTTGAACAAATATGAATATATGTAAAAAAAACATTTTAAATCGTTGGAGCCGTTTTCTTAAAAATTAATTTTGTATATTTAAAATTTTTGAAACATTTTTCAAAAAAAAAATTGGTATGCCAATTTTGAGCATATATTAACATACATTTAAAACTGATATCTCAAAATAATTCATCAACCCGTTTTTGAAATATTGAATTTTCAAAAAAAAAAAAATTTGAATCTTTTTTTAAAAATCCAAAATTTATTTTTTCAAAAATATTGGTATGCAGTATTATTCATATTCTAACAAAGCTTTTGTCCAAAAAAATTGATTGAAATTGGATGAGCGGTTAATGAGAAAACCAAAAATAAAAAAAAACATTATATGGCAGGTACCGTTAATAAATGTTTTTGGTGATTATTTTTCTTACTAAAAGGTACATCATATCTACAATAATATACTGATTTTTTATCAAAATCGTTGGAGCCGGTTTTGAGATAAATAAGCTTTTCCTTAACGGTTGTACGGCATGAACCGTTATTTTTTGAGCTAAAAAAAAAATTCAAATTCCCCTCTGGAGAGTTACAAAAAAACCTTAAGTTCAAAATTTTAAGAAAATCGCTTCAGTGGTTTAGATTGTAGGTTGAGGTACGGACAGACAGACAGAATTTTGCCATCCACTTTTTTCGTGTTTTCTATCATTTTTTTTTGCACGAATCCAAAACTTGCCCTATAGTACCTATATCGCAAGTAAAAATTATCTCTGATAGTTTTTCCCGAGCTTGTTGCAGAAATCTTAGCCTATTCACATGAAGGATCTGATTTTTTCGAATGAACAGCTGTAATCAATAGAGTGCAAAAACTTACATTCAGTTATGTTATAATCTGCAAACAAATCGTCTTCGTTAAAGTCTATTTTTTCTTTCGATTTAACATTACTATAATTTGGTTAAAGGGGAAGCTTTTACTGATCATATTGTTTGATAAAGTTTTTGTAAAAGTGAGCTTAAGGAATTTTCATTCACGACGAAATATAACAAAAAGAAATTTAATTTAAAAATAATGACAAGGAAAGGTAATTAACTATTTCATTTTTTGTATTCACCAAAACAAAATAAATATATGCAATCGAATGAAAATAGAAAAAATGAAAACAAATGCTTAAAACATGTGTAGCCTGCAGACAATTAGTGTTATAACAATGAAATAGATAAACAGCTAAAAACTTAGCTCAAACCAATTGGATTTTGTAGCAAATAATTGGAACTCAAAACTCGCCATATATTCATGTAAATATGTGTATAATTTAAATTCGAAACAAAAAATGTCCGCATTGAAAAATCGTACTTTCAAGTTAGTAAAACAAAAAGAAAAAATATTTCATAAATCAAAAATTAAAAAAATTAGCAAAAATATAATACGCAAAATATCTAAAACAATGATTTTCCATTGGAATTTAAATACAAAAAAAAAAAAACTATTAAAAGTTTCGCATAGGTAACTTTCATGTTAAATTGAAAATGAGAATTTAATTAATAAAATGAAAAACGAATGGGATTACTTCCGTTTAGAAAACTTTTGGTAAACGTGATAAGCTTGAGATAAAATAAAAGTAAATAAATATTGTGCATTGTGTAATCAATTGTATGTAATTTGTAATTGTAATAGGATTTTTTTGTAGAATTAATCATTATAAATAATTATTTGTATTTATTTTGTATCTATCCTCTTGGAATGGGCATTTTTAAATCTAAATTTAATGTGCATTTGTATAATGATCATTTCGAAGTCAGAATAATAACATTTTCAAAATCAAGTCAAGTTTGAAAAAAAAATAATAAAAATAACGAATGTGCTATTGAATTAAAACTATAAACAAGAAAATAATACTTGAGGGAAAAAATAAATAAAATACAAGTTAAAACCTATACAAATGTATTTCATTTACTGTTAAAGTTTAATCATATATTAAAAGATAAAAGAAGCGGAGTTGAAAAACTATTTTGCTTATCTGCTAAATACTGAGGCCACATCTCTGAGTTCAATATGTGTTACCATACGTAATAGACTAAGAGCTGGCAGCAAATTTTGTGGGAAAACGCATAACCAAAATATGAGTACGAGGATTTGAAGGTGCATGCATCTTGATATCGAATACAAAAGTTTGGCAGGATTTTTTTGGCGCCCGCTATTGGAAAGAGAGATTGAAAATAGTGGGTTTTCCATTTGTTGTGTCGTGGGAACCACCACTTCAATTAATTTTTTAGAAATGGGAAACTATGCTATATCATTTACCCTAAGTCCAGAGACTTTATTTTCAACGATCCGGTTGATAATTGGGGCTATCGTGAATTAAATTTCCCACGGAATTTTTCCCATCGTCGAAAACTGGGAACGTGAATTCTGGTCGCAGTTTTTCTCGGAATTTATTGGCATCGAAAATGAATATTCAATGGCAACTGGGCTACCAATTTCATCGACCAAATATGAACCTGCAAGGAACAGTGGAAAATTGTTGGCATTTCCAATTTTAGAAGATGGGAGGAACTCCGTGGGAAATTTTATCCCCGATAGGTCCCAATACTAACCATTTTAGGTGCACCATATCGAAAGAAATTTGGAGATTTGAAAGAAATTTAAAATCAACAAAAAAAGCCTCCAAAATAAGGTCGATAAGGTTCGCTTAAAAAGGGCATATATCTTGAGTAATATTGATCGAATCGTTAAAATTAAAGTTTTTGAACTACTTAGCAAAAATACCGAGCATCATTTCTCATTTTTAATAAATGAATTGAATTGGTTGTACCCGTCCCCACAACGGGCGCCAAAAAAAATCCTGCCAGATTTGTATATACCTACAAACCTTCATGCTCATATTTTGGTTATGCGTTCCGTTCACCCAAAAAATTGGCTACCGGCTCTTAGACTATAAGGGATAACTATTTAGGTTCCAACCTATGTATATTTAGAAGGACTTCTTGTCGTATTAAAAAAACTACTATTTTCGCTTCAGTGCCAATCCATCAACCTTCTTGTCCCCAATTATATTCCCATTATTCAAAAAGAGATGTTTTAGCGGTTGAAAACTAGCATGGGATTTCAGTTCAGGCCTTTTACCTCGGGAAAATGAGAAAACGGTGCTGATTCGAGTTTTGAAGCTGGCTTTCTTACGGTAGTCATAGGTGAAGTGTACTTGCAGTAAGGGGAGAAAATGCATACTCTCTACAAAGGCTTTAATTCAGTTTTTGAAGGCAAGATAATCTCATTTCATGTCTTTAACCTCGCAGGCATCAGCAGGTCTTCAAAAGATATAATTGGAATTTTAATAGCCTTGTGGGTCAATATTTCAAAATATTAATATTTTAGTCTCCTTCATTTTTGAACCGAAGTACAAAACTTTATTATAAGTTTGTTAATTGGATGGCTTGAAACAAACGGGTTCTAATATTCGCTCTAAAAAAAATAAAGTTAAAAAAATATCATACCCGCTATCTCCATTTAAACACCCAAAATGTCATTCCCGACGTGTCCCCAGGCCTACTTACCACTGTCTGAATTTAAGCAACGAAACTTTAAATGATACAAAAAATCTAATGATGCAGTCTTTTTGATAATGCATGCATCCTAACTAAAAAATAGTTCAATGATTTTTAGTTGCTTTATTTTTTTAAATAGGAGCTATTAAGTAAGTGTCCCCCATAAATTGATCATTTCTATCCCACTAATGGAAGTTTAAAAAAAATAAATATAGTCTCAAAATAGAAAACTGTTTTTTTTTGTTATTTAACGATACAGAATTGCTCTTTATGAAAATTGAAGTAAGAGTTTCAAAAAAACTTTGTTGTCTTTTTTATTTCAATTTAAGGCAACGATTTTGTTTTTCGTCAAGCGAAATTGTCATTCCTCTAACGCATGTTTTTTACTAAACTGTGTGGTATAAAAACTAAAAAGTTTTACTCGTCTGTGTTTTTTACAAGGGCCTACGTGAAAAATAATACAAAATATCTAATTTTCTAATAACCTCCATTTAATTCTCATAAAACACCCTTCGGAGTCATTCCCCTAACATCATTTTTTGTGTCATTCCCCTGACTTTCAAGTTTTCATTATAATGATTGATTGCGTTTTGGTAACTCTAGAAGAATCAATAATATTACATTTAAACATATTTACAGTATTTTAAGTAGTTTTGAATTTTTTCACATTTTCACGGTCAAAATATCATAAAAAATACGATTATTACTATAAAATGTTTAGTCTCGCAAAATCCTTGAATCATGAGAGCAAGTTCGTGCAACATAGTCGTGGATGTTATTTTGCATGTTAGTATTTGTTCTCTTTTTTATTTACACTCCTGAAACCATTCGCAAAATTAAATATCCATCTAATCAACGGAGTAATTATAAATTTTTGTCATTCCCCTGACACAAGTATCATTTCCCTGACTTAAAAAACCGTTGGATTTGATCAAATGTTATGACTCCTTGTTTTAAAGTGGTTATTATAGAGTTATTAAGAGACATAATTGTTCGTCTACCAAAATAGGTTCTTTTGAGCGAGGGTCCACTTTGGAGTGAAAAATATTAATGTTTTGAAATATTGACCCTTGTACGAAAACTTAGTTCCTCAATAGTTAGAAACCAAGAATCTAAAAAATAAAAGAAATAAGGCATGGTTAAAATATAGCCACTCCAGATCTGACGATGATTACAGTATATACTTAGAACTTAAAAACATGTTTACTAACTATTCCAATTAAATTTTACCCAAAACATTTTTGGAAGTTTGTAAATAGTAAAAGAAAAATTGACGGCTTCCCTAGGTAGGTAAAAATAATAAGCCATAATTCCAAGGAAATTTCTAGCATGTTCGCAAATTTTTCCAATTTCTTCTTTCATGTAAAGATTTGAAATGAACCCTATTAGTAACTATTGTAGTTCATAAAAATACCTTTCCAACGATATATATCACGACATTATTGGTCTTGGAGTTTGGTGTGTTCAATTCTCCTTTGTTTGGAAAAGAGAATGGTCTAAGAGGCAACGATTTATCACCTAAGACAAAAATTTTTTGGTCAAAAACTTTATTTAAGGATATAGAATTTTCATTTTAAGGGTTTCTGATTTTAAAAAAGGATTTTGGGAAATAACAGACACCCTAATATACATTTATATAACTTTTATTTAAAAAAATTAAATTGCCTTTTTTCACTAATTATTTAATAACTTCTACATTTATCATCCGATTTTAAAAAACTTTGGCTCAAATCTTTGTCAAAAAGTTTGTTTTTTACTTGAGTCCTTAAAATTATTTTAAATATTTTTTTTCTATCCATATGGAGTAACCAAAAAACAGAAATTTTTCAAAAATACTCGTTTTTGAAACTTTGAATGCCTGTAACTTATAAAATTTCAGTACGACTTATGCAAGCAGTACATCGTCGGAAGGAGAGAGATCACATCATTCAGAAAATACACATTTTATGTAAATTCGCTATGCCCTAAGCAAGATTTATGGGAATATCTGAGAAAATGATTTTTGCGCATATCTCGAAAACGCTTCTTTGGAAAAAAATAATTTTGATTTTCGTGTTCAGTGACCCAAAATTAGTCTAGAAAATATATTTTTTCTAATGACCCTACCATGACCCAAAATTTTGTAAACTAGTGTTATACACTAGGACTAGATTCTTCTCCTCTTTGTAAGTCATCTGTGTTCTCCGACCTGGGCATAGTTCTGGACACTAAATTGACAATTACTGAACACTAACTTAACTATCAAAAAAGCTAACAAAGTGCTTGGATTCATTAAGCGATTCTGTCGTGACTTCAAAGATCCTTATGTCCTTAAGCTTCTTTTTATATCTTTTGCGAGACCAGTCCTCGAATACGGGTGTGTCGTATGGGCACCATACTACTCAGTGCACATCAATAGATTGGAGGCGGTTCAAATGAGGTTTATGCAGTTCTGTCTTCGTTTTCTTCCGTGGTCCCAAAAAAAGTCTCTACCCCCTATATTCAGAGACTTAAGTTGATAAACCTGCCTTCGCTCTCAAACAGTAGGCAGTACGTACAGCTATGTTACATTATTGGAATAGTGAACGGTTCAATAACATCTTCATCAGCTCGGTGTCGATTAAATTTCAGTTATAGTCAAGTAAGCATAAGAAGACAACTACCTATATGTCCTATATTCAGTAGATCAAACTATGGTGTTAAAAGTCCTCTAAATCAATTGATTTCAGTTTTCAATAAATATTATTGCCTACTTTTTGATAACATCTATTAATGACAATTTAAAATGTATCAAATTTAAAGATACCTTTTTTCATACAATATTGTAATCTTACTAATCTTACTAATATTATAAATGTGAATGTTTGTTTGTTTGGTATTTGTCAGACAATCACGCTTAAACGGCTGAACAAATTTGAATGAAATTTTGAGTAGAGGGCTATTATGCATTGCAATAAGCTCTATAGGATACTTTTTTTAGGGGGGGGGGGGGTTGTTAAAGGATCTCCCAAACAAACGCGAATTATTCGCTGACGACGCGATATCATTCGCTGACGACGCGATATCATTCACAATAACTCAAAATATGAAAGATACACAATGCTAAACAATAACAACAAAAAAATATGAAAAAAAGTATGTTAATTTTTTTTGTGTAGAATTACATAAGCAACATTTCGTACCTTCAACTTTTTTCCAAAAAAATTGACAGTTTTCGAGAAATTAAGAAAAAACTGTAGATATGTATTTTTTGTGGTTTTCTAAATTCTTTTTCTGGTTTTCTAAAATATTAATGGGATTGCCGTAAATTGTTTTCTAACTTTGTCCTCGTGAATTTTAGTTCTCTTTTTGTATTCTCTGTCCCGCTAGCACATCTCCGTTGTTTTGCTTAGGGTAGGGACAATATGCAAATGCCTTACCACATACTGCATTAAGCCAGTGGTCTTAGGTTACCCAGCGAAGCGGGCGGGTAACAGCTAGTATAATATATATAACCTTTATGTAAAATGTATAATTCGTATGAGATTAGCGTTAGTACTTAACGGATTAAATAAATTAAACAAAGATGTGCCCTAAATAACCTTTTCTTTACAATTTGTATAAACGTTTTAGTGGAGTGCGCTGGTGGAGGGGGGAAATTCATCACCTCAACATTTACAAAGGTTTTTTTAAAAGGAATTGTGTTTGTGATGGATGGAACAAAAAATAAAATAGAATGTACACACACGGAAAAAAGTATTGGCACAGTTCAGGATTAACCCAAAATAAGCACTAAAATGCAAGATGAAATAACTCTTCCATAATTATTTGGCATCACTTTGTTGTTAATGACTTCCTTAAGCATGTTTTGCATCGAAAAAAACTGTTTTTTAGTAACCTCTTGGCCAATCTTACTCCATTTATGCTTAATCACCGTTTTTTAGTGATTTTTATTGGTAAAAGCGTGTTTTTTAGTTCGTTTATCCAACACGTCCCACAGATATTCAATAGGATTCATGCCTGGTGATTGTGGTGGTGTCTCTAAAGTATGTGGAGTGTTTTATAAGAGCCATTTCTATACTTTATGGGCAGTTTGTTTGGGGTCATTGTCACACTGGAACTAAAAATTGCCAGCAAACCTCAATTTTTTTGCACTTTTTCCAAGATTTTCATTGAGAATATTCAAAAAGATCATCTTATCCATAATGCCATCTATGAATACCTACTGCAGATGTAGCCATATATCCCCAAACCAGGACCCCCCAACCTCAATATATCACTCTCGGATCCCAAGACATTACTTAAAGAAATAAAGCCAAACGTTTGGATTTCTAAAAAGCTTATGTTACCATATTCTAGACCAGCGGTTCCCAAAGTGTGTTCCGCGGAACCCTGGGGTTCCGCGGGAGAGTTTTCAGGGTTCCACAAATTGCTTAATGTATAAACAGTAAAATACAAAAAATAATACAAATAATTAAAAATTTGCACAAAAAAAAATTTGTTCAAATTTTTTTTTTTAAGTTAATATTTTTTAATCGAAGTGTGAACTTCAAGGTCATAAACTGCTTCATGAGTAAACACATCACTAATTGGGGAAAATGTATTGATATATGCAAGGGCGGAGCCGCAGCAATGTTGGGAAAGCATAAAGGGGTTGTTTCAAATATTAAAAACTTTACTCCTAGAAGTACCAGCAGTCATTGTATTTTCCATCGTTATGCACTTGTTATGAACTGATTTAAAAAAAAATTCTCGTGAAGCTGTGAAAATAGTAAATTTTGTAAAGAGTCGTCCTCTCCAATCGAGATTGTTTAAATTAGTGTGTAAAGATATGGGCAGTCAGTACGAATCGCTCCTTTTTATACTTAAATCCGATTGCTTTTCAGAGGGAAAGCTTTATCCAGGTTATTTCAACTTCGTGATGGGTTGAATGTGCTCAAACTGGAAAAAAATATGTCTTCAACTGCAAACCTCTTTGATGTATTGCATGATGAGCAATGGATTACGAAATTAGCTTATCTTGCAGACATTTTCGAGAAGATCAACGAAACTGCTACAGTTCTGCAGGAAAAATCAATTACAGTATTTTTTTCGAGAGAACTGGCAGCTTTGAAAAGAAAAATTAATTTCTGGCTCTTAGTCCAGTTAATTTGTGCTCAAAAAGGCTTTTGCAAGCAAATTGTGACGTAGTTTTGATTTTTTCCTTCATATATGTTTTCGGGGGTGCTGAATCCGAATCTGAGGTTTACCAACAAAATTTATTTGATGGATGGACGGATTTGAATATCTTAAAAACGTGACGTGATAGAGCCATTCTAATGCCAGATTCGAGCTCAGCACATCAAAGACCATCAGAAAAGTATATCTTGGTCCATATTACAGACAAAAATTCAAATTTTTTCACACAAAATAATTTCTTAGAGCTGTCGAGTGGATTTTCGAAAACAGTAAAAATACATCAATCTTCGACTTGCGCTTGAGTCCAAATGGGTTGTCGCAGAAAAAAACCTTAAATAGGGATTTATTGGAAATTGTGTATGCTTTCAATGGTAGCTTGATGTACTTTTCGAATAGTTGGCAGTTTTCGACACATTGGTGAAAAACTCCCAGAAAATGCATTTTTGCATCATTTTTTGCATTTTTTTCCATGTTGCGTCACGAAATTATGTAGGCAAACCTCAGATTCAGATTCAGCACACTCGAAAACATAAAGAAGAGAACAAATCAAAGCTACCCCACAATTTGCATGGTAAAAATACAATATGACTGTACTATCTCATGTGTACAAAAGAACAATTTTGAGTGTTTTCTATTTTTACATGAATTCTTGCAAGAAATCATGCTTGAATTCAGAGCAGATATTAGCAATGTTATTGCTCTCCATTTCTCGAAAAGATCCATGCTGGATTACTTTCCAGATACAAATCCACTCGATGGATACAAAATCCATTTCTAATGAAAACCATCAAGCCTATGACCCTGAGTATACAGGAAAACGAGTGCCTGATAGATCTGCAGAGCTCCTCTTCGTCAAAATTTGTATTTGATTCTGTATCATTAAACGAATTTTGGATTGGTATTAAGAATGAATTCCCTGAGCTTGCAAAGAAAGCTATATTAAATTTGCTACCTTTTGTAACAACGTACCGCTGTGAAGTAGGATTTTCAGCGTATACTTACACAAAACACAGATCGAGGCTAGACGCTGTCCCAGATATACTAATTCAACTTTCGGACATAGAAGTTAGTTTAAAAACAATTATAAATCAAACAATGAAACAGATTCATTCTTCACACTTAATAAAAAATTGATTTTGAAATGTGTTGTTTTTCATTTTTTGCTATTGTCAGGATGGGGTTCCAAAATATATTTGGGCATTGTTTAGGGTTCCACAGCTTAAAAAGTTTGGGAACCGCTGTTCTAGACTTTTGGAACAAGATTATTTTGTCAGCGAAAGCAAATTTAGTATTTTTCGAAATATGGCTGGGAATAATATTGGCAAAAACCAAGCACTGCGTTGCAGAAAGAAATCATGCTTTCGAGAGAAATACACATATTGAGGTTGGATAGTCCTGGTCTATGTTTGGCACACATCTGGAGTAGGGGAGTTGGTATTCATAGATGGCATTATGGATAAGATGGTCTTTTTGAATATTCTCAATGAAAATCTTGGAAAAAGTGCAAAACAATTGGGGTTTGCTGGCAATTTTTAGTTCCAGCATGATAATGACCCCAAACAAACTGCCCATAAAGTATAGAAATGGCTCTTATAAAACACTCCACATACTTTAGAGACACCACCACAATCACCAGGCATGAATCCTATTGAATATCTGTGGGACGTGCTGGAAAAACGAACTAGAAAAACACGCTTTTACCATTAAAAATCACAAAAAAACGGTTATTAAGCATAAATGGAGTAAGATTGGCCAACAGGTTACTAAAAAACAGTTTTTTTTCGATGCAAAACATGCTTAAGGAAGTCATTAACAACAAAGTGATGCCAAATCATTATGGAAGAGTTATTTCATCTTGCATTTTAGTGCTTATTTTGGGTTAATCCTGAACTGTGCCAAAACTTTTTTCCTTCTTAAATTGTATTTTTATAAGTGTTTTCTAATTTGTGCTTGTTTAATCAACTCCAAAGTGATTTTATTTATGTTACCTAATAGAAAACAAACAAAAATAAATTATGTAAAAAAAAAATATTAAAATACTTTATATTTATTTGTATACACTAATTTAATCTTATTAGTTGCAACTGTGCCAATACTTTTTTCCGTGTGTGTATATATTGAAAAAGGATTATTGCAACTTTTAACTCATGAAATTAATATATTTAAACAATTCAACTTCGCATTTTTATTACTTCGAACGTTTTAAATACCTATTAATTTATGTTGTTTTGACAAGTTAATTGGAGTTGACATTTTCTTTGAAAATATCTTAATCCTCTCCCGGTGGAAGAGGCTGAGTATGGTCCGGTATAAAGGGTTCAACGGGATCCTCCTTTTCCAGTTTGATGTTTTCTAACATCATAAATCCACCAGAATCATCCTGTTAACAACAATAACATTAATAATATTATCTATACAAAATCCTGATCCAAATATTCACCGTTATTATGACATCTAAAGCATTTCCAGTCAGAATATCCATTGTTTGTTGTGATATTATTCCTGCTTGATTTTCCTCAACAGATTCGGCGTATTCGAGAAGAGGCTCACGAAGATCTGGACACTGATTGAGAGCATCTTGCAACTGAGGCAATGGTAATTGTATAAGAACTGATGATGACTGTGGCTTCAATCGCTGGCAGCATTTTAAAAACCCTTCCCAGATAAGTTTTTGCTTCCAAACTTGTTTTAAAATCAGCCTTTGCAATAGCCCAATGATGAAATTAGAAAGCCTTGGATACAAAGCCAAGCTCTGAATAACCGTTCGCATAAAGAGTGTGGGAATCGGTACAATATCAACAAGCTGTTGTAAACAAGCGCCAAGTATATCTTGTGTATAGACATCCTTTTCCGCCAAACACAAGGAAGTGGCTTTTACAACGTACTTCAGTTCACATTTGTTTTGATCGAGCGTGTGAAGTGAAATTAATATCTCACTTGGTGAAATTGGCATTTTTTGATTGACATATTCAGAACCAATGCCTAGAAGTCTATTAAAAACTTCTTTAACCACAATTGGATTGAGTTTTAAAAGTTTTGGCAGTGCGGTTAAAATCTCTGCCTTTGTCAAACCACTCAGAACAGGAATCAACAGACGAACATCATTGACTTTGGTTTGATAGAGATCACGTACTTTTTTCACTAGATTTCCTGTGGGTACGGTGCTTTCCGAAAGAATGTAAATTATTCTTGTTACTAGGGTTTCAACTCCTTTAGGGCAGTCCTCGATAAGTTTTAGAAGTGTTGAATTTTCAACGCCAAGTTTTTTTATTGGTACTTCAATAGAACGTAAAATAGTGCGTTTAAGATCTGGCGACGTTTTTGTGTATACAGTACATAGATCTTCAAGTAAATCTGCAAAGTAAACACAAATATATAGGTATGTACATATTTAAAAATAACACCAGCCAGAATTATTGAAAAAATTATGTTTTCATCGACCTCTATACATAACGTTGTCAGTTTAAAACGGAAATTTTCCGAACGATCAAATCGTTATTTATTATGGAATGAATACGTCGGAGGCGCATAGGTGATTGCTTATGACTTACCAAACACGGTGGTCTTAAGGACGCGACAGGTTTCACTAAAATGAATCCCAAAAGTAATGATTCAGATTTGTTGGTAATGATCCCAGGATTCTATGTAAATTGTGAAACCCCAAAATCGTACATGATCCCTTTTTTTAATTTATTGGCATAAATATGTACATACATTTATATACAAAAATAGTTAAAAATCAACGAAAGATCACACTATAATGTCTTTTATCTTTTTAGAAAGCTACAATCCTGTTCTTGAATTGTATATTTAATTCCAGTTGATTGAGAGAATAGTTTTTGAGAAATTTAATTTCAAAGTCAAAATTTTGGACAAAAAAATTTAAATATTTTCTTTCATTTTATTTTTCAAAAAATTTTCATAAATAGGGTACAATTTTTTCCAAAACTCAATGCTCTAATGAATTCTTAGTCGAATATAAGAAATCGCATGCCAAAAAGTACCTTAATTTTTGAAATTCAAGAAAAAAATCTTTTCCCCATGTTATAGCGCCGAAAATAAAACATCCAATTCTTGAAGCATTATAAATATTGCAATTCAAAGTACAATTTTACTTTCTAAAAACAAAACTAAAAACAAATTATGGAACTGAATGACATATAAGTCGTAAGAATAATGAAGTTCGAGTAGTTTGGTTTCTACTATGGTTTCAGCGTCTGCGGAGTTAAGTCGAACTATGTTCACTCGCACCATGTTCGAGCGTCTCCGGGGCCCTTTAGAGTTTTGATTTTTGTTTCTTCTGCGCATATATCAAAATTTGTGTCAAATGTCAGTATTTGTTGTTTTTACGTGTATTTAATGTCGAATTCCTTACAACCAAATAATCGATTTTTTCTAAACAGAATCGATTTTTTTCTAAACAAAATCGATTTAATACTGTCAAAACAAATCTTGCATTTTCAGCAAGATTTCAAATCGATTTCACACACACTAACAAGATTTGACATTTCTCTGGATTTGAAAGTATTCTGCGGTGGGTTAAACAAATATTCTAAAGTGTTCGTCGTCAATTTGAATAGATTAAAAGCAAATAAATTATTAAAACAAATTTTAATTCATCAAAAAATAGTGAATAGTTAATAAGAAGTTATCTAAAGATGAATTAATTTCGATGCAAAGTGCCCAAAGCCGATTTGTGTTTCTTGATTGATGTGTTTCTTTAATAAATTTGGGTTGTTTTTTTTTATTTTAATGACCGCACATCTACTTTTGTCTATTTGTGCAACTTTTCTCGCAACTATATGTTTTTAATTTAACAAATGGACGCAGTAAACTGAATGCACTTTTGAATATTTGTAATTAATTTGTATGCGCATAAGTTTGTTTAGTTTTTGCCTCAAAGCTACTGTCAAATGACACACACACAATCCCATGGGAAAAATTTGATTTTTTGTGTATTCCTTAGAACCAAAAAAAAAAAATCGATTTGAAATGGTTGTAAGGAATTCAACATAAGTCATCACCCTTCCAGCCATTTTTATTTCTGACAATTTCAATTTTAATTTGTTGTTGTTTTCTTCCTCACACTCACAGCCATTTTTATTTCCGACTGACAACTTGCGCACTATAATACCTTAGATTTGTGTACTGTGATACATATGTATGTATGTCTGTTTGTGTACATACTTCCGAAAACTACAAATTTCTACGAATTTAATTTTTTTATATGAGCTTTGAAAGAACTTGGGGCTAAATTTGTAGAAATTCGTAGTTTTGGGAGGTTCGCGAACAGACATCATATGTTTTTAAAAAGAGCGGAGAAATAATCTCTATAGTTACAAAAAATAATAACAGGTATAATAATTAAATAATGCAAAGTAAAGAACGTTACCCCGAGGCCGCACGAGCAAGTACTTGCAAGCAAGTTGCAATACATACATACACATTTGTTTACTAACACAAACAAATCCAAGCAAGTTGCTTATCAACTGGCATGCAGGTTTTGAAGCCAGTAGTGAAGCAAGTTGGGAGACAAGCAAGTGGAATGCAAGTGGGAGGCAATTGGAATGCAAATTACGAATTTGACAGGCAGTGTATGTAGCCAACTTGCTTGCAAGTTTTTGCTAGTGTGGCCTCAGGGGTAGGTAGAAATAGTAAGGAAGTAATAGTTTCAAATACATCAAACATGGTGTTTCATGTCCTGGGTAGATTTTGGTTACTCGACCCAATTGCCATGACGAAAGTACTTCATTAGGTTCAATAACGAGAACCAACTGTCTTCTTCTACAGGTTTTGTACCACTTGCTTCTTCTTCTCATTTCTGGAAGATACTCATACTACCAACGTCTGGTAAGTTGGGACATCAAATACTGTGTCCATCGACTGTAAGGCCTGCTGCAAGAATTTTTGTCATAAAAAACACCGGGAGCGTTACGAACATCCTCAACAAAAAGCATCAAATTGGGAGTTAGTGGTTTCGGGTCTTCTTGATCCACAAGAATATGAGTTAGAGGACGCATATTGATTTGAGCTTCCAGAAGAACGTTGCGTAAAACATCCTCTCTTGGGATGGTGCCTTTGAGAACAAATTCGTTGCTGCGCTTTATTGATTGGATAAGACGCTCCCAAGCTCCACCCATCCAAGGCGAGTATGCTGGTATAAATCTCCGAAGTATTACCTCGTATTTGGATGCATATTCTACAAGGGAAGTCTACATTTTCTTGACATCTTTCTCCAGCTGGGTTTTGGTTCCGATGAAGTTCAAACCATTGTCGCTGTAAAGAAATCGAGTAACAACACGGTTGATGACGAAGCGACGAACAGCCATTGTGCATTGATCCAAGCTCGATTTACACTGCTCTGAACGTGAGACAAGTAAAAATCATGCCGTATCGTTTTACTGTCCCTCTTCCAAATGTTACCAGCATCGATCGGTCGAAAGCAATCAACCCCAATAGTTGGTTATTGTTTATGTGACCTTTATATTTTAATGAATAAAACCTCTTTAATGCGGGCTATAGGTCAATTAAAAGATGTTGTTTTGTTACGACGACGTTTCGAACATGTATATGTTCTTCATCAGGTCTTTATTTCCATAAATCAAAATAAAAAGAACAAAAAATTATATGTGTATTAGTTACCCACATAATGTGGAAAGTCAAATAAACTTACAAAATCAAAATATATAATTTATATGTATACAGCAATATCACATTTTTGTTGGTTTAAAATTGTATTACAAAAACTATATTACAACTGTAAATTATAATAAAAAAAAATTAAAAATTGTTTAAAATTTAAAAAAACAGCGGAGGGGAGCAGAAAACAGCACTTGCACTTCACTGTTTGAAAGAAAAACATGAGCCAGATTTGAAGAGAGTAAAAATATTAGAAACAGAGAAACACCACGCAAAGCGATATCTACTCGAGATTCTACACATAATCAACACAGAGAATACTGTAAACCGACGATCTGACTGTGAGAATTTAAGCAGTGCATACAGCCAGCTTATTAAGAGACCAAAAATTGCTGTTTGATTAAATAAGTCTGGTTCGTGGTCGATGACGATTGTCGGCTCTTTTTTGTTTTGGTTTTGTGTGATATAAAAGTAATTTTAATTTGATTTATACTTCGTCAATCGAACTTTAAAAAGTTTTTTTTTTTTTAATTTTAAACAATTTTTAATTTTTATTTTTATTATAATTTACAGTTGTAATATAGTTTTTGTAATACAATTTTAAACCAACAAAAATGTGATATTGCTGTATACATATAAATTATATATTTTGATTTTGTAAGTTTATTTGACTTTTCACATTATGTGGGTAACTAATACACATATAATTTTTTGTTCTTTTTATTTTGATTTATGGAAATAAAGACCTGATGAAGAACATATACATGTTCGAAAGGTAGTCGTAACAAAACAACATCTTTTAATTGACCTATAGTCCGCATTAAAGAGGATTTATTCATAATCAACCCCAACGTGGGTGAAAGGTTTTTGATTAAAAGCCAAACGAGCTTCAGGAAGCAGACCCATCTTCGGTATCACCGCCTTGGCTTTCAAACGTTTGAACATATTACTCTTCGATTTAACTCTTTCCACTGCAATTCGGATACTGATAATCCAGGCTTCAGGTTATGGCTTTTTTCCTAGGAAAAGGAACCCAAAAAGTTTGGCGTAAATTCCGGAATTTTAGGTTATTGTTTCCAAAAAATGTCTTGGCCTTTTTTCCTTTAAGCCTAGTACTCAGTTCGAGTGAAAATGAAATTTCCATACAAAAGTGCCGGTTAATTCACAGCGATGGAATTCGCAACGAGAGGTGAGTACCCAAACTCGAGAGTGAAATATGAACCGGTTCGTTATATATTTCACGATATAATTTTCATTTCTCTATGTACAACTACTAGGAAAAAGGATTGAGATGTGGAAAAGTTTGACTTCTGTCAATTATTTTTTTTGGTTCAAAATAAAAATTGTAAGGTATTGTTTCGGATTAAACCAACAACTTTTATCTTGCATTTTATTGCAATCAACAATTAAAACAAAACAAAACACACCAAATAACAACAATAAAAGACATAAAACTAATATTCGTTAGAAATTTTTCAAAATTCTGTCAAATAACTTTCAAAAAATTAATTTATTTTTTTTTTTTCACTCAAACTGAGTATCAAAAATTTCAAACTGAATACCAAAAATTCAAGTGGAGAATCAATTATGTTTTCACTATGATTATTCACGTGGATTTTTAAGCGGTTTTAATTTTTCATTTCACAAGAGGTGAGTACCAAGCTTTAAAGCCTAGTACTCAGTTCGAGCGAAAACGAAATTTCTATACAAAATTGACCGTTAATTCACAGCGATGGAATTCGCAAAGAGAGGTGAGTATCCAAATTTGAGAGTGAAATATGAACCGGTTCATTGTATATTTCACGAAATGATTTTCATTTCGCAACGTACGACCACCAGGAAAAATGATTGAGACGTGGAAAAACTTGAAATTTGTCAATTAATTTGCTTCGTTTACAATACAAATTTGTAATGAACTATTTCGAACTAAACCAACGTTTTTAATATTGTATTTTATTGCCAACACACCAAATAACAACAATAAATGATATCAGAATTAATATTTGAAAGAAATTTTTCAAGTTTCTGTCAAAAAATTAATTAATTTTTTTTTCACTCAAAGTGAGTATCAAAAATTTCAACTGAGTACCAAAAATTCACGTAGATAATCAATGATGTTTTCTTTATGATTATTCACGTGGATTTTGAAGCGGTTTTAATTTTTCATTTCACAAGAGGTGAAAATTTTGAACCGCTTCAAAATACACGTGATTTGTCATTATGAAAATATTCATGTTTTTTCACATGAATTTTCGATACTCAGTTTGGAATTTTTTGTACTCACTTTGAGTGGAAAAACTAAATTGATTCTTAAGCCCAGTACTCAGTTCGTGTGAAAATGAAATTTCCATATAAAATTGACGGTAAATTCACATCGATGGAATTCACATTGAGAGCTGAGTACCCAAATATGAAAGTGAAATATGAACCGGTTCGTCATGACATTTTTCAAATTATTTGGTTCACTAACAATAAATGTCCACAAAAGTTAAAAATAAAGATACGCTAATGAGTTTTTTAGATAAAGCCAAAAACAAAACAACATGAATTGAAAATAATATTCGCAAAAACAATTTAAAGATTCCGTCAAACAACTATCACAAAGTTATTTTTATTTTATTTTCACTGAGTGAGTACTTAAAATTCCAAACTTAGTACCAAATATTCACGTGAAGAACCAATTATATTTTCATTATGATTATTCACGTGTATTTTGAAACGGGCTGAATTTTTTATTTCACAAGAGGTGAGTACTAGGCTTTATGATAGTTTTTTTGGCAGATTCTTGAAATATTTTTAAAAATATTTATTTTAATTTCATATTTTGTGGTATTTTCTTGTGTTGTGTCATTTTTAGATTGTTGGTAGCAATTAAATGCACAAAGAAAACGACTATGGTGTAATCGGATGTAAGGGTTTACGCATACTTTCTTTAATTTCGTGAATTTTTATTTGATAAAAATAAACTAATTGACAAGTGTCAGGCTTTTCCGTATCTCCATATTTTTTCCTCGTGGTAGTACGTTGAGGAATGAAAATTATCGTGTGAAATTAATAACGAACCGGTTCATATTTCGCTCTCACATTTGGGTACTCACCTCTCGTTGTGAATTAACAGCCGCTTTTATATGAAAATTTCATTTTCACTCGAACTGAGTACTAGGCTTTAAGAATATTGAAAAAAGACCAACATTTTTTGTCCAAAAACTTGCTTTTGGGGTTTTTTTCTAAATATTACAAAATGTACCTATGCTCTGTTGACATAAATTGACAAATTGAAATAAACAAAGTTATAAGAAGATGTGTTGTTTTAAATGTGTTCTACAAATCAAATGCCCAATCGTGATATAATCAACGGCGGGGGGGGGGGGGGGAGGGGGAACGCGTTCGAGTTCGTTCGGGCTACCGTTGAATGGTGGTGAATGGTGCGTACATTTTGTAATATTTAATGTAAACCTGAAGGACATGCCACAATTTCTGGTCTTATTTCCAAACTAAATTTGGAAATTAAACCAAAAAGTTGATCTATTTTTGGCGTTATTTCTATTTAAAGTTTTTGGCTATTTTTCCAAAAGTGCGGCGTAATTTCCACGTTTTTTGGCGAATTTTCTTTTTTAGTTTTGGGCGCTTTTTGCAAAAATTGTATGCCAAACAATTTTCTTCTTTTTTTCCAAAACTTTTTTTGGCGAAATTTCCTATGGCGTAATTTCAGTTAGCCTGGCTATTGTTCTCGTGATGATGAGTAATGGACACGTCGACCAAAGGATGACATTTTGGTAAAATCGCTGGATTTCTTGAAGCATATGATATTATCTCCTTTTATCGTCTTGAGCTTATACGGATTGTTTGGTCCTCGTCCATGAACGATGAAAAATTGATTAGTTTACTTGAAGTGTTAAGTTTCTTCATAATCAATAGATATCAAGATGTAGCTCTTCAGAAAATGCTTTAATTTGTATTTTTCTGAATAACCAATTTTCAGCTTTTGAGTATTCATCTGGGCTCACAAAAAAAGTAAATATGCAATGACACGAACGGAAGACGACCACATGGCCTGATAGCTCGGCTTTATCTCATCATAAATGCTATAGGCTGGAAGGATCTGCATTTTATGGACACTATTGTTCTTCCTGGTGTAACCGGCCATGAACTTAATGACAAGCGCATGGCTTCAGGTCCCTTGAACCATCTTGTTTCGGTGTTTCCAACCGATGAATCCTTTCAACTTGTAGCATCGTCAGCAACATTATCTTTGGTTCCTATATGGTACCAGTGGCGAGTCGAAGTTGAATCTAAAATTTCCCCCACTTTGTAGAGTTGATCCATGATAATACAGTGTTCGAATCGGATAGATAATATGTGTTGAGAATTCGGAAGGAGTGTGAAGTTTTTACAGTATTTGCTAATCGTACACTAAGAATTGCTGCCTGCAACTCTAATCTCGGTACCGTCAACGTCTTCACTGGAGCAACTTTGGCTTTTGCCATCACAAGTACAACTGCTGCCTTCTGGTGTTTTTCGAAATGCAAGTAAGCCACTGAAGCAAAAGCCTGTTCGGAAGCATCAACAAAAAGCAACCAAACTCGCCTCGAAATAATCTGGGCTCCATGAAAGGTATCGCCGAGGAATCTTCAATTGTTCAATGTTCTTCAACTCGGAAATGAAATCCAACCACTGGATTTTTAGATCGTCAGACACTGGTTCATCCCAATCGAAACCTTCTCGCCACACTTCCTGGAGAATAACACGACTTTGAATGATGTAAAAGGATGTCAGACCAAGCGGGTAAAAAATCCTCATAACCATCTTGAAAGTTTCCCTCTTAATTATTTTGGCATCAGATAAAAGCATCTCATTTAGAAAGTTGTTACTTGATAGGTTGTATGTGAATTGGTCCAAAGAGGAAAGCCAGAACATACCCAAGATCTTGGAAACGTTGTTGTCACAGTTGTTAAAATCCAAATTTACAAGCTTTGCATTCAAGTTACTCTGGGGAGTCCTCTGAAGACTGAAGAAAAGCTTGGCTATTTGATTGCACACTTATCAGGTCGAAGTTCATTGTTTTGCAGATACGAATAGCGCCTTCGGTAACAGAAACAGCGTTCTCTACGGTATCATGGCTGTTGAAGTAATCGTCTTCATATACGTACGCTGCGTTAAACCATCTACTGCTTCTGAAATTTCCAGCCGAAACTTTTCTGAACGATTATTTTTAATGAACTGGGCACAGGTTGGAGAAAAAGTCGGGCCGAACATAATGACTTCCATAATGTAAACAGTTGGCTCTTGAGAACTACCTCCGGCTCTCCACAAAATTCTTTGGCATTGTTGATCTTCTTCTTTGATACGGATTCTGTGAAACATTTTATTAACATCTGCATTCACAGCAATTGCACGTTCTCGAAACTTGAAGTAGCCTGCAAGGAGTGGAACTAAGTTGTCGGTGTCTTTCAATAGAAAAGTGTTGAGTGACACCCCCTTCACTTTGGCAGCAACATCAACAACATCTCTTGGCTTTGGTGATACCTTGTTGGGGTTCTCGACTATAAACGTAGGAGCGTACCAGGTACCAAACACGAAGCCAAGACTTTTCAAGCTCTTCAGCAGACGCTGTCCTTGCATACTCTTTTGATAGAAGCTCCTTCGTATGATTATTTTTCCACTCAAGTAGGTGAGGTTTATTTTTCAAAGTCTTCTCCAGGGGGTCAATTCTCGATCTGTGAAACTGTGAAATGAAAACAAAGTTATCATTTCACTTTTCACAGAGTTTTATCATTTTATCACTTCACAAACACAAGGCGATTCCCGAACTCGTTATGAAAAACAGCTGTCAAAGTGATTACTAAAAAGTACTAACTTGAAAAATGCTACCATTTGCTCATAGAAAAAGATGATTGTGACGTCATAGAAAGACCAAGATGGCGACTTGGGTGTTTCAAATGAGTACAATTTGTTTGTGCTTATCATTTTTCTTTTCACAGGTTTTCACAGAGTGAAATGATTGTGATAAACGAATTATCATATGAAAACATTTTGGCATTTGTTTTCATTTTTTCACACTTCGAGAATCGCATTTGGCGTTATCATATTTATCACTTCACAGTTTCACAGATCGAGAATTGACCCCCAGTCCTCTCAATCGGTTCAGAGCCATTGGGTAGGGGTTTGAGTCAAAATTCTGCCTGTACAAAAATTCTGTTTTCAAAATTCTGCTTTTCAAAGTTCTGTTTTTCATAATTCTGTTTTACAAAATTCTGCAAATAATAAAAAAGAAGTCTTTTGGACAGTAAATTCTTACATAAAAGAATAAATAAGAACAGAAACATATTTACAGCTCGAAGGGACTTTTTTATGTCAACTGCATTCGCTGGTAAGCGTAAGCCCAAAAAGACTGCGTATGAGAAAGCAACATAAAATACGACGCTGTTCTTCAAAAACATCGCTTTTTAATTCAAGCCCGCAATTTTGTCCCTCTGTCTTTCTGTATAACCGCTGAAGTGACTTCTTCTTGGGTCTTAAGGTTTGGCTAGAAGGACCATCGATTTTTGTAACTCCAAAAATAACCCTTTCTTCCATAAATCTTAAATAAATACATTTGGTGACGCAATAACTCGTGGAGAACTAGAGCCTAGTGGCTTACAACTCTCAACAACTGTGTGCATGTTGTTAGCAAGAATGGTGTTAAGAAAAGCTAATTTATCTCAAAAATGGCTCCTAAGGTTTTGATAAATTTTTTCCTGCCTATTATTGACTCAACAGAGTATTTTGATAATAAATATACATATGTTAAACAAAAAACAGAATTAGCAGAATTTTCTTCTTCTTAAGCTAAGTACACAGTTCTTTTGAGTTAAAAAATTCTTAACGGTGAGAAAAAAAATATTTTCGACAGAGAAAACATGTCAGTGGTTTAAATTTGTTTTTATTCGCCGTCAGTTTACAGTTTCCAAAAAAAATCTCAATGAGACTGATATATGAAAAAGCAAACACAAATGCCAAACGCAATTTTTTTTCGGAAAAAGAATGTCAGTGACATTGTTTTGTACAAAAAAAATCGTGGTGAATATAAAATTTGTTTTCTTTGGGTAGTTCACAGTTCGATAAAAAAAAATTAAACGTCAAATTTTTTTTCGCTAAAAGCGCTCCCATAAGAAATACACGTAGTTGTTTTTCGTCAAGGAACTGTAAACCAAGCTTTAAAACAAATTGACAGAATAAAAAAAAACAGAATTTTCAAAAGCAGAATTTTTTTGAAGAAAACAGAATTTTGAAAAGCTGAATCTTGAAACCAGCATTTTGAAACCAAAATTTTAACCTGTTCCATTGGGTAGCTATCGGGAAGTTTGTCATCGTCTCTATTCCATAGTAAACCAATCTCGTATTGATTACCAACCTGCTTTAGAGTACGCTGCATGACATCGACAGCTCGAACAACTTCTTGGCTAACAAGTTCGGCCGTGGGGGTCTTAACTCCGAAATCTTCTGTTGAAAATGGTGCTTCACAAGTTCTTGCAGATCATCTTCAGCTTTTATAGCATCATGGAAGAGAAAATGCATCGTTGGCTTACCTGCTTAGTTGAGAACAGAAATACTAAATATGTATAAGTAGGTGCAGATCTTCCATAGACAACCCATCTCAAAAGTGTCTTGATGGCACACGGCTGTTCGTCTCCACCATTTCGTTGTCCATGACCCCATAAAAACATGGCTTGATCTAGACCAACGAGAATCTTTGGTTTAGCATTTACGAGATCTACAAGTGGAAGTCCTCTCAAGTCTGGATAGGAATTCTGCAATTCAGCAGCATCGATCGATTGTCCACGTAGTTCTAAATTCTTGACTGTGTAGACATTAGCTGTATTTTATTTTCCCCCAGATCTGATCTGGATTGAATTTGCATACGAAAATACATGTACATATTGCAAAAACAACACAAAATCCAACTTTGATTTTGGATTTACAAATCCATTCTGACCACATACCTTTAGTATTTTCTTGCCAAAAATAGTTTTTTCTCTTACGTGTAGATGGCTTTTTTGTGTCGGAAATAGAGAATAGGGTAGAGAAAAAATACAGAAGCAAAAGGATAAAAAGAGATAGGTATATAACACTCTCGTCGCACTGGGATCCTGTTTGTTTTATTATGATAATAATGTAATCCGGATCAGATTTGGGGGATAATAAAATGCAGCTTTTGTTAAGGTTATGCCGCTTGTACTGAAGCACAATCGCAGTTAAGGATCGTATTTTGAAGTAAGTCGAGGAAGATTTAGCAAATCGGCAGCAAGGTCGTGCACCAAAACATCGTGGCGACCAAATATCGCTCGCAAAGAATCCATGATAGCACCCGCATCTGAAGAGTACTTAAATCGGTCACTCACTAATTGATATGCTTCGCCATTTAAAGCTTTACGCAGCCTAGAGACATTTTCTTTCCCACTATGTCGTCCTTCAACTGTTGTGGATTTAAAAACTCCCTCGAAGTATGGCCACTCTCGTTTGTCAGCACTAGAAAAGTGTGGCGGCTGTTGAACGTTGTTTCGGTTTAAAATAACTAACAAGCTGGCCATATCTAAATCACGGAATGAGGAATCAGACGATAAATACTTTGGGAAACTGGCTTTTCTTAAAGGTGTTAATCAAACAGAGAAGTTGCATTTATTGATGAATGTAAGAGTGAGATATATGCTTGTTTTTAAGTAGAATTCATAATTATTGGTCATTGTTCTGTAAAGCCTATTGAATAGACCTTTTAAAAAGGATCAATTACGTGCAAGGGTTTTTATTAGTGAATATGTTTGTTTGGCCTATAAGCATGCTTAAAACCAAAACTGCTACTAAATTCACCCATGCGTTTCTGAGAGAAAGGTCACTTTTCACTATTTTTGGTATAACTCGGAAGCTAAGCCGAATTTGACAATTTTACATTTCAAACTTTTTGCTCAAAATTAAATTTTCTATCGAAATGGATAGCTAAGAAAATTTCATAAGAAAATTTTAGCAGGAAAAGTTAACAAAAAATTCGAAAAATCAATCTTTTTAAATTTTTTTTCTAAATAGCCCATAACTTTTTTCGGAACGAAGATACGCTCAAGACATACTTCAACAAAGTAAAGAAGAGTTTTAAGACCTTAATATGCCATGTTTAAAAACCATATTACATATTTGAAAACTGGCAGAGATATTGCCATCCAAACTTTACCATTTCTTATCATTTTTCGCAGTTTTTTGCCTAAAACCCCATTTTTTGGTAGGTACTTTATTACAAATTAAGCATTCCTAGCACCTAGTACCAAATCTTTTATTAATCGGACCAGCCATTCGGTCTGTAGGTCTGAGAGCATTTAAAAACTGCCGAAAAACAAAATTATGAACAAACATATGTACTTTTTAAATATTCTCTATAGTCGTAATGTAATATTATATCAAAATATTGTTTTCGAACATTTTTAAGAATGTGGAATTTGCCATATTATCCGAAAAAGGGGCTTTCAGGCCAAACTGCGAAAAATTATAAGAAATGGTAAGGTTTGAATGGGCTTATCTCTGTCAAATTTGAGCGAACATTACTTTTTTAACACGTCATATTAAAGCCTTTAGTCTCTTCTTTATTTTGTCTCAGCATGTCTTCACCCTATCTTTGCTTCAAAAATAAATATGCAGTTTATTAAAAAATTTAGAAATCCTTGATTTTGTGATTTTTTTAGGTTGGTTTTTGTTTACTTTTCCTGCTTAAATATAAAATTTAATTTTGAATAAAAAGTTTTAAAAGTGAAATTGTCAAATTCGACTTAGTTTTCGAGTTATACCAAAAATATTGAAAAGTGGCCAGTGTGACCATTCTTTTAGAAACGCATGGCTTAATTTAGTAGCATTTTCGGTTTTAAGCATGCTTATGGGCCAAACAAACACATTCAATAATAAAAACCCTTGCACGTAATTGTTCCATTATACCCCTCATTTTCCGGTCTATCAATAGGCTATATAGCTTTATATTATAAAAGATATAGGTATAGAAGGTGCTATTTTTTGAAGTTCCGATTCTAAATGAGGCAAAATAAGATAAATGTGCATTAAAATCGTAGTTTTATTTTCTAATCTAAACGGTAAGTAGCTAACAGGATAACATTTTTGTTCATTTGATAGATTTTTAAAATAAAATAACTAAGTATGTATGTTATTGAATTAAAAAAACCTGGTATTTGGGATAACAACGTTTGAAATTCAAAAACTCAAAATTTAATGCTTCAAATATAAATCGTAATAATTGAGGATAGTTTCCAATGAACATAAAAGTTATCATCGAAAAAGTAATCAAAAAATTAAAATATGTGAAAAAATTCTTATACATACATGTAAGAAATAAATGACAAGTGATACGTTAATTACTTGAAATATACGATTTAATAACATTTAAAAATAAGTGATCTATCGACCGTTAATTAGAAGTAAAAACAAACACGACTTGAAACTATGAAATCTCGTTTTTAACTGACTCAATACTGCTGTTGTTTCATTCTGTTGCGTTCTCTTTCTTCATCTTCACACGGCCCGTCCTACACGTCATCGGTCTCCGATGATTCGTACCGCCAAAGCTTCAAGTTATCAGCCGATGAACAGGTATTGTAAGTACCTTCGCTTGTACCGATTTTCTCTAGCTCGTATCGGTCATTGCCCATCAGCTTGATGATTTTATATGGACCATAAAAATGATTTCGCAGCTTTAGGTGACTGCCGAACTGTGTTCTCTTCATGGCCACTGTATCGCCAACGGAGTATTGGTTGGCTTCCTTTCTATGTTTATCATAGTGCTGTTTTTGACGTTCTTGGACACGAAGAATGCTTTGTTTAGCTTCTGCCCGATGTTCAGATCTCTCGCTTACAATTTCATTTATCATCTCTTTCCGAAGCACTTCAAAGACGGATTATCGACACCATCTCTCATTTTTACTCCGGTGAGAACTTCGAATAGACTAAAGTCGATGCTCGAGTGAAAAGTTGATTTGATGCTACGGTGCACTTGAATGACGTATTTGTACCACTTTTCGGGTTCTTCTATAGCAAGCTTTGTCAAAACCGAAATAATACCTGGTTAACACGTTCAACCTGTCCGTTGCCTCTGGGAACTCCTGTTGTTATTTTAAATGTCTCTATTGTGTTATCTTCACAAAATTTCTTGAAGTCGTGTGATATGAACGCCGCTCCCCGATCAGTCACGATTCGCCTGGAATACCCAAAAGTAGAGGAAAGCATTTCCAATTTATCAAGCACTTCCTTAGAATTTGTGGTTTTAGTTGGATATAACCATGTGAACTTATGTCGTTTTCCATTGGTTTCACTCAAGAAGACACTCATTCTGAATCCAATGGAACAGTGCTTGTTACTTCTACTCAATTCTGAAGTCTCTGTATTAGTGAATCATATATATAAACTTTTTGCTGGCACACAAAAAGTGAAATTAAAAACAATAGTGTATCCACCCCTTACTTACAAATAGTAATTTTTCTTTTTGTTTTTCTTAATTTGTTTATTAAATTCAGTGTTTTCGAGTGAACAATTAATTAAAATGGGATGAACAAAAAATATGAAGTTGCACTGCAGTTTGTTTTGACGTTTGAGTTTGAATGTATTAGTGCTTCTGGAGTGGATTCTGACTATAAATCAAGAAGCGAAATTCTCTTCTCAGAATCGTCAGAAGAGGATTTTTGTGCCAATGGAATGGTTTCAGAAGAATTCCGGACGCTTCGGAATGCTTCTGGACAACAAGCCTTCCTTATTTCTGTCATGGGTCCTATGTGATCCACATGCAGCGTATTCAACGGTTGATCCCCTTTTGGAATCGGATGAAGCTCACCTTCGGATTTTCCGTACTTCCTTCTCATCAGCAAACACTGGATGCAACACTGGACACATTTTTCAATTTTATCGGTTAGTTTTGGTATAAGGAATTCAGTTTTCAATTGCTCTTCAGTTTTTCTGATACCAAAGTTATGTTTTTCATGAGCTCGAAGAATGATCTCTTTCTGCATTTCAGCTGGCACCACGAGAAGATCTTTTCCTTTCACCTGTTTCATAAGGACACCATTTTGAACAAATTATTCTTCATATTCTTGTTGTTCTAAGATTTTCTTTATCGCCAAAGTTTGCCCATCTTTCTCCTGGGCTTGTTTGATCAATGATGTAACGGTATCTTTCACAACTAAGATTGGATTCCTACTCAAGCTGTCAACACGATGCATTTTTGCACTGGATCGGAATTGCACCTTGCAATCATAATCCGACAAGTAAATTGCCCACCGCTTCACTCGATGTGGCACATCAGCTTTCTTCATGGTTCTTTCAAACGCCTCACAATCAGTGTTAATAGTAAACTGAATCCCCAGTAAATATGGACGTAACTTCTCCAACGCTGATACTATAGCGAGTACCTCCAACTCGTACGAATGAAAGCTTTTCTCTGATTTTCTTGTTGACCTACTCCAATAATACACCGGATGAAATTGGTCGCCAATTTTACTCTTCTGCATCAGTATACCCGCCAAGCCCACCTTACTAGCATCTGTATGCAGCTCTGTATCTGCTTCTGGGTCGTATATTCTTAGAACAGGTTCGTCAGATAAACGCCTTTTCATAAATATTATCAAAGGACTTTTTCTGTTCGTCGCCGAAACTGAATGTAACTCCCTTTCTCAAAAGTCGCGCTAATGGTGTAGTTTCCTCAGCAAAACGAAAGATGAATTTCCTGAAGTAGCCGACCAAACCTAGGAAACTTCGAAGTTGCTTGACATTTGATGGTATTTGAAAGTTTTTGACTGACCTAATTTTAACTGGCGAAGAGAAAATTTTCGAGTCCGAAATGACGTGTCCCAAATACTCAACACTTCGTTGTAAGAATTGGCACTTATCCCACCTTATCTCCAATCCGTGCTCAGCTGCCACACGAATTACTTGATTCAAACGCTCTAGACCCTGTACTGCACACATAGCTGGAACAATAATATCGTCCACGTACATAACAACTAAACCCTCATTTGCTTGATTTTTGAAATAATCGTGAATAAATCTACAAAAACTATATGGAGACACACATAGACCAAAATATGTCTTCGTAAATTCAAAATGACCGTCGACTGTAGAAAAGGCAGTGTATTTACGACTATCTTTCGCCATCGGGACATGGAAGAATCCATTCTTTAAATCGATTGTAGAAAATATTTTTTTTCTTTGAAAGTTTATTAATTTGGTCGTCGATACTTGGCATAGGGAATCTGTCCTTCTGGATAACACTATTCAGACGCCTGTAGTCCACGCAAAGACGATATTTCTCATCCTTCTTTTTTACTAAAACGACCGGGCTGGAATATTCTGACATGCTTTCAACTATTATGCCTTCTTTAAGCCATTCTTTAGTTTGCGCTTTAATAATAGAATTTTCTAATGGAGCCATACGTCTGGCTCGCTGAAAAATTGGCACATAGTCATGTAGAACCAATTTTGTTTCAATCTTAGAGCACTTTATCTTTTGAGGATTATACGAATCAATTATATTTCTTACCTCGGAATAGTATTTTTTTGCAAAATTGATTTCATTCCAATCCATTACGGTGTCAATGTTGAAAATATCATGCTCATAGCTCATCCTCAGCAACTGCTTTCTCTTCGTCTTCACCATCAATCCGACATAATAAAGAAATCGTTTTCAAAGTTCTCGCCATCTATATTCACTGTATCTCGTATTTTATCAAATGATTTCACGCACGCACCGCCCAGGCCGCTAAATCTTTTATTGGAATAAGTGCACTTTGGTGAACCAATGATTTTATAAACATCTTGTCTTATTAATTTTACATCACTACCAGTGTCTATTAAAGCGTTCAATATCTTTTCGCGCAAATTTACCATCTCCGACATGCTATTCAATTCTTGGCAACAACTTACTTCGTTTTGTTTTACGTTCTTTTGTGGACACGCTGGCGAAATATGACCAAATTCTTGACATTTATAACATCTTGGCCCTTTATGACCACTAGGACATTTTTTTGCTATATGTCCATGTTCACCACATTTAAAACATTTTGCATTGTTAGCACCTGCATTTATTTTAAAATTTCGTGAAATAATCTTTTTAGGATTTGAACTAACCACAACTTTGTCTTTTATTAAATTCTCGTTATCCACGAATTTTTCTTTGAGCGTTGTTGCACCACGTAAAATCAGTTTATCTGAGGAGTTATCTTGGACTCCCTCTACTATGTAATCGATCAAAGCCTTGGTTTGCAAATTGCCTTTCGACGCGATTGTCATCATATCGTACATATACATATGTTTGCCACGGTTCCGCCGGTTACCTTTTACGACTACGTAATTTTTCATGTATATACCGACTGTTCACCTCTATTTCGAATTCACTTTTCATGACATATTTGGATTCAGCCCAAGAATTAATTTTGGGTTTCAGCAAAATAAATTGCTTCGCTGCCCTGCATAACATTTTTCTCGCGAACAACAATAATTCATGGTCAAAGTCATCGAGTGTCTGTAACCAAAAATTAATTTCCTGTTGCCCGGTCCCATTAAATTTCTCGACAGAGTTCTCGGCATCACGAAACGATATAAACAGTGAATTTGACGCACGCATTTCCACACAACCCTTTTCGACTTTGTTGGGAATCAAAACTTTTTGCATTTCACTATTTGAGGCCGCTACTGTTTAGTTAGTTAGTTTTGTCATTCTCCTGTTCTTCCCCATCAACATCACTTGCCACTGTCTCAACTGTCTCATTTATTCCGCCGAATTTACTATCACCACCACCACACCATTGCACTTCTCGTTATGTACGAAACTTTATTAACATTAATCGAAACTTCAAGTCGGCTTTCATTCCGTCTATATTTTGGTTTCTTTTTTCAAGTTTATCTTTGAGTTGAATCCGATTCATTTTATCTATTGCGCTAAGTCCTGTAGTTATCTCGCTCTGACAAACTCAAACTGAAAAAAGGCACCACTACAAAAAAAAGCTAATAACGGTTTGAAAAAGCACGAATTTTTTTTGGCAATTATTCCACCGAAAGCGAATAATAATTGATATTTTACATTTAATATCGCAAGTCCACCGACTCTTTGCAATTATCACCCCAAAAAAAAAAAACAATTATTTTCCACCGACAAACTGTTTTCAATTAATTGCAGAACACCAGCTCGCACTTAACACCAACGCACGAGATTCCTTTTTTTTTAAATCAGATCCATCCCGGACGAGCCCCCAAGTTTGTAAGAAATAAATGACAAGTGATACGTTAGTTATATATATTATATATATTATACGATTTAATAACTTTTAAAAATAAGTGATCTATCGATCGTTAATTAGAAGTAACAACAAACACGACTTGACGCTATGAAATCTCGTTTTTAACTGACTCAATACTGCTGTTGTTTCATTCTGTTGCGTTTTCTTTCTTCATCTTCACATACATATATGTAGGTACATATATTTGGTAAATACTTGCGTTTTTTAAAAGTGCAGAACTTTTCAAACACACATAATTTTTCTATACAATTTTTTCTATATTTTTGATTTAAAAATGATGGGAAAAACTTGAAACTATTGGATGTAATTGAGATTTTTGTATTCTGCTATTTGGTCAAATTTTAAAAATTCTTAAGTACGATGAACGGCGGTATTTCATATTTGTTTGAGATAATGCATTTTTTAAAGTTTTCTTTTATGTTTTTTGTTACTATCAATAAAAATAGTTAAAATCCTTGGAGCGATTTTTTTTTAATTAATAATTTTTAAAATATCTTATTGTTAAAATATTTTTAAGGCAAGATGTTGGTATACAAATCTTAAGTATTTATTTATGCGAATATAAAAATAAAATAATAAAAAAAAAAACTTGTCAACCAGAAACTTTTTTTTAATTCAAAAATTTCCTTTGTGAAATTTTGATGAACAATATTATTTAATCTTATTTGAAATTTGTTTATATAAAACATTAGTCTAAGTCCGCTGAGTCACTACTGAAAGAATTCAAAATTAAAAGAACTATTCTATGCGGGAGGTACTTTTAATAGTTGTTAAGTGTTTTTATAATTTTTGGTAGCACTGTTTTTGAGAACAAAATATTTTATTTTATCGTAAAAGTAATTTTTTTTCTTAAAGAGCTATACAAATCCTTAGGTATCAAGTTTCCAAAAAAGTCGAGTATCTAATTTTTGAAATAAAAAAGGAAGTGTTTGAGCAGTAGTTTCCCATCCAAAAATAAAATGCACGACTGGGTCGCACGTACTTGCTCTTATGTTCAAGACACTGCGGGTTTAAGAAAATTGTATATACAAACATGGAAATTAAGAGAGAAAAATGTAGAGAAGCATGAAATACGACATTTAAATTAGGTAAAACAACTCTTTTGACAGTTTGAGGTGAAAAAAAAGTATGCCATCTTAATTCATGATGGAATATGATTGTATGGGAAAAAAAATTTAAAATCGTTGGAGCGGTTTTTTTTAATTAATTTTTTATATATAAAATTCTTAAAACACTTTTAAGAACAAATTTCGGTATGCAGATTTAAACTATATATTTATGTGTATATAAAAACAAAATTTGAAAAAAAAATTGTCAACCCGTTTTTGAGATATCGAATTTTCAAAAAAAAAGTTTGAAACTTTTTTTAAAAATCCAAAAACTTTTTTTTTGAAAATTTTGATATGCAATATTATTTAATCTTATCTGAAATTTGTATATAAAAAAATACATTTAAATCCGTTAAGCCGATAACGAGAAAACTCAAAATAAAAAAATACGTTCTATGACAGGTACTACTAATAGTTGCTATGTGTAAAATTTTATAATTTTTGATGGTAGATCGTACTAATTTTAGTATATGAAAAAAGTTTAATCAAAATCGTAGGAGTCGTATTCAAGCAAAAAAATATTTTCCTTTGCGGTTTTTTTCACTTTTGTATGAAAGGTACCGTTATTTTTTCATAAATGTAAAATTTTTTCTAAAAATATTTTAGAGAGTACTAAAAAAGTCTTAAATATAGAGTTTCAAAAAAATCTATGATGTCGTTTTCGAAATATTTGATTTTCCAAAAAAAATTTTGAAATATTTTTTAAAAATCCAAAAAATATTTTTTCAAAAATATTGGTACACAAAACTATTAACATTTTTTGGAAGCTTCTGTATAAAAAAAATAATTGAAATCGGTCATACCATTTTGAAGAAAATCAAAAATTAAAAAAATGGTTCCTTGGGAGGTACCATTAATAACCATTTTTGAAAAATGGTTTTCCACCCAAAGAAAGCCTTTACTAAAATAAATTTATTGATTTTTTTTTAAGAAAAGTTGTCGAGCCGTTTTTGAGAAAAATACGATTATGTAAATTTGCCAAAAAAATGTATGGCAGGTACCGTTATTTTTGGTTCAAAAAAAAAATGAAAAAAAACGTGTCGGCAGAATCACCAAAAACCAATATGTACAAAGTTTGAAGAAAATCGATCGAGCAGTTTAGGCTGTAGACGAACAGACAGACAGACAGAATTGTGCCACCCACTTTGTTGGTGTTCTCTATCATCGTAATATCATGTTTGATTGTTATCTCAAAATTTTTTTTTTGCACGAATCCAAAACTTGCCTTATAGTACCTATAATCGCAAGTAAAAAACAAAAAAACGAAAAAAGAATTAAATCATTCATTCAAATACATACATCGTATCATATTATTTATATGTATATATCATTGTTTGCACTCACTGTGTTTATAACTGTTAGGTTTATACTCTTGTCATTTGATTCTTATGAGAGAAACCAAACAGTGTATTCGTTGTTATTCGATGCATTCGCTGTACTCGGTGTGTTTATAACTGCTAGGCTTGCATTTGGGAAACCAAATAGTGTATTCGAATCGATACAAAGGAATCAAATGGTGTGCAGTATTTGCTTCTTAGAAGTAAGTATTCAGTTTCAAAGTACACTACTTTCTAAGATAACAACGAATCGAATACACTGAAGGTCTGAAGTACTGTATTTGTTCAGGGAAGGCAAACGAATGCATTCATGCAGACCTTTATTACGTACTACTGCAGCTTGAGCGTTGAAGTTGCTTCTATAAGAAAGTCAACTTCAAGCAATCAGGATTCTCACAAAACCAGAGTAGCAGTGTCATACATGTCAGGATCAAAGTTAGCCACCATCTGTTTCATCGATCACAAGATACCATGAAATCATCATCCGTATCTTTGCAATTTTAGGAACTGCAGCTGTGCTGTATTGATTAAAAGCAGCGGAAATTGACTTCAATTTGTTTTGTTCTGGAACGATGCTCTAAATATAGCACTCCACGTAACAATGTGGTGTAACTTCAAGGTTGCCAGTTTGGGTGTTTTCCCCCCAGATTTAGGGTTTTTTTCATCGTTAGGGGGGAATCTGGAGTGACAAAATGTCTGGGGGGAAATCTGGGGGTATTATTTTCTAAGTATACAAATTAAAAATTGTACATACTTATGACTGTTTTATTTTCTTCATACTTAAAATTTCGTCGTATGAGAATTGAAACAGCTGATAGTAATTAAGCCCGAGAGTGCAAAAGTAGTGTTACCCATATATTGGGAAAATTGATACTTTTGTCTCCTAGTTCAGCATTTATGCATGAAAAGTCATAAAAGCAAAACATCTAATTTCTTCAATATCTTTCCAACGATGTCACTTATCCTCCTTGAATATCCAATGAAATAGTAATTAACATCGATTAAAAATGAAAACTATGCAAAAATAAAAATTGGGTTACACCATTTTTGTACTCACGAGTTCATTTATGAGGGAGATATTCCTTACATTCTGGTTCGCAGAATTTTGCGCCGTTAGAGGAAACGTTGAGAAATGTTGCTTGTACAAAAATGAAGATGACGGTCGTATTACTCTTGATTTTTTTAAATAAAGTATTTTAGTATTTTAAAACTTCATCTGAAACAAGCAATTAACTAATTAGTATTGAAAGTAAAAAAATCTAGGGTTTTTTTTGTCGAAATGTGGTAATCTGGAGGGTTTTTAAATTGTTCTGGGGGAAGAATTTGTTTTCATCAACACTGTGTAACTTACTGTTTTCGACAAGAAAAACATCCAACGAATAATATAAAATAATGTTATTGCGACGAAAATAAAACATCCAATTCTTGAAGGATTATAAATATTGAAATTCAAGTTACAATTTTATTTTTAAAAACAAAACTTTTGATAAAATTTTATTTTGTGATCTTTCTTTGATTTTTGACAATTTTTTTCCTAGCCACGTCATAATGTCATCACGCATATACACATATGTATTTATGCTTATCAGCCCTATTCTGCTATTCACGTGAATCGAAGATTCGATTCATCGAAGCGATTCCCTTTCGAACTACCTTTACATTCTGCTATCCTTCGGGCGCACATCTATGTGGGCAGCAGCTATTTATTAAAAGTGAAAATATTGTGTTGTATTCAGTTCATTTATAGTTTTGGTAAATTGTTTTAGATAATTTATTGGAAAAATAGCAAATCGATGGTATTACGACTTCTTTTTAAGTTTCACAAAGAAAGAGTGATGAATATGTTAAACTTTAATGCCAAAATAAAGATGATGAATCGTCCTCAAATTTATTGTTTAACTCTAAAATCTTAAAAAAACACAAATACTTACCAAAAATTAAGCTTTTGCCTATATTTTAAGATATAGTTGTTTTGTTTGCAACCAAAAAGTACAAATCCGGAACTTTTTATATGCGGATCGGAATTTTATAGAAACTAATTGTTCACGTGAATAATAGAATACCGCACATACTACCAACGTACAAATCAGCATGACTAATGCCATCTATCGAATACATTCGCGCACCCACTGATGACCTTGGGTTTATATTAAAGGTCGAAGATGATACCCATTAGTAGAAAGTGTCAACCAATGTTAAAATTCCAAAAATGTCGAAAATTGTGGCCTTTTGTGTCGATTCTAAAATGAATTGTAAAAGATGAATTAGCACGTAAATGCACTTTGTTTTTGTACTATCTTGAAAAGAAGCGATTCCCTTAGGCGCCAGTTATAGCTATGATTGAAAATTTTAATGACTGATTTTGAGAGGTTTAGAGAGCAAAATCATTTATTTTTTTGATGAACAAATATGGCTCAAGACCAAATTAATATTTCTAGTCAAGTTATGTGGAAAGTTGGGCCTATTTGAATAATTTTTTTGGCTAGAAATATTAATTAGGTCTTAACCTTTATTTGTCCATCAAAATAATAAATGATTTTACTTCCTAAACGACTCAAAATCAATCATTAAAATTTTCAATGATTAGTTTCAATGATAGCTATAACTGGCACCTTAAGCCGTGTCGACATTATGTTGAATTGTGTAGACGAACATCGTTGATTAACAGTGTTGAGGAAGTGTCGACGTGTTGATCGGCAATGCCAATCAACATTTCTTGACCCGAACGCAACACGATTCAAATGGATAGCAATCCTCAAAGTTGTTCAACAAATTCCATTTTATTAAAAACATTTGTAGGGTTTTAATTTCATGAACATGAATTATTGGTTTTGAACGTTATTAATCAATTTTTATTAGATGAAAATGCAAAATTTGTTGTGAGTAAGTATTTAATGTTTATAATATTGTTTTAACTTTATTGTTCACAAAAAAAAAAGTAAAAAAAGTTGGGTATCCCCGGATTCGAACCCTGAACCCTTCGGTTGGATCCTGACGCATCGATCAGAAAATTCCAATCCACACAAATTGTCGATACGAAAGTTTTTGACGAACTCATTAGCATGTTGATCGACAGGGCCGGATTAACAAGTAGGCAGAATAGGCAGTTTCCTGGGGCCCCCGATTTTAGGGGGCCCCCGAAAAATGAAAAACACTTCTAAAATTTTCTTACAAACATAAAATTCTAGTAACACTTTTTTTATTGCAAAATTTTTTTTGTCAAATCCGGCAGCAATGGAGTAGGTCTTTCAGTCGCTATAATTGCAGATTTGTCTACTGAATTCCACTTGTAAAAGGGTTTGCTTATAAGTTTTTCAATAACACAATCGCAACGGTTTTTAATAACAACTTGTTCACTGCTTGATGCAAATTTCTAGTTAAATTTTACACGCAAATTATAAAAGCATTACTTTAATAAACAAAAACGACTTCCAAATTTGTATTTACAGGTTAAAGAAAATTCATTTTCTTACCTCCACTAAAAAAAAACTCTATTCAGTGCAAAAATGCCAAATGAATTTCCCATTTTGTTCATATTCTTCCAGCACGAAAGAAGGGAACGGACGTGAAAAAAAGGGCCCCGTTGAGGGTTAATCCGGCCCTGTTGATCGACAATGTTAACCAACAATGTTTATCGGCATAGTGTGGACCCTCCCTAACGATATGAGAGCAGTCTTAACACTTACAAACACTTGCGATTTTTCTATGCTCAATTTAAAAAAAATAATAACCAAAAAATCCTTTTTAACTAGGTCCTCACTTTACAGCTTCTTAAAAAAACAAAAATATTTACCGTTATAAACCTTATCCATGGTTATAAATTATTAAAGTAATTTTAATTTGAATTTTCACACCCATTACAAATGATTAACAATTCAAGATTGGCATACCATGATGCGAATATTGGTTGAATCGTTCAACTAACGGGTCTTTTAGTAACATCTTCGACTTAAAAAAAAAAAAAAACCAAGGTCATCAGTGGGTGCGCGGATGTATTCTACGTACGATAGAGAGCTTCAGTCATGGTGATTAGGACCTTCAGTTTTTTATTTAGTTCGCGCTAAATATTGATTTCCGACCACTGTGCGACGGATAGCAGAATAGGGCTGTATAACTCAAAAAAGGGATCAGGTACGATTTCGGGGTTTCTCATTTCAAACAAATCTCCATCCTTACTTTTGGGATCCATTTAAGTGAAACCTGCCTTGTGCAAAATCATCAATCACCGTGCAAAATCATCAATTTCAGAAAGAAAATGCAATATTTTTCGGAATAAACATTTGAACATTTCTTTTTGTTTTTATTGAAGATTATGAAAAAAAAACAACGCCCCCGGGTGGGCTCGAACCACCAACCTTTCGGTTAACAGCCGAACGCGCTAGCCAATTGCGCCACGGAGGCCGTGCATAATTCGCACTGTAAGAACTTATTTAAAATTGAAAGCACTTTAAATGTTAACAAAACTTTGTCGCCAAAAACGAACTTTAAACAACTTTGCATCTAGTTAAAGCTTTTATATTACTATGTTCTTTTTCAACATTTATCCAATTGGCCCATTAGCTCAGTTGGTTAGAGCGTCGTGCTAATAACGCGAAGGTCGTGGGTTCGATCCCCCCATGGGCCAGAGTTTTTTTATTTTAGTTTTAAAATTTCTTCAGGATTTTTAATTAAAATCATTTTCCTTTTATTATTTACTTTATATCCAGTACATGGGCAAGGTAATTTTTTTTTTTTTGCCACTTACAGTTATACATATACAGTTGTGTTCAAAATAATAGTAGTGCGTAGGACAACGCTACATCTTTGTCAAGTACAGTCCATCTGCATTTGAAAATTTAGTTTCTCACTTGTCAAAGTTTTCAACGGTTTATACTCAATAAGTTTATGGTAAAGTTTATTAGAAAATTATAGTTACCACGAAAATATTATCTAATTTTGAGATTTCTGTTCAATTAGTGCTGTTCAAAATAATATTAGTGACAGTAGATTTTCAAGGAATTGACAGCGATTGGCAATTTTAATGGTTATTTTTGCTGACATAAAGTAAGTATGTTTAGTTTAATATTAAAAAATTGTCTTTTTATCTTAATATTTGATAAAGTAGGGGGAGGAAAGCATTGTGTTAGTGAAAAACGAGAAAGAATTAGAAAATTGATACTAGAATGCAAAACCTATGCAGAAATTGAGACCATTATAGTCTGTACAACTCCCATGATAGCAAATGGTATAAGGTGTGTTGAAAGAACCGAAACCCACGACAGAAAAAGAAAAACGAGTACCATCGACGATAAGCGCATTTTCCCATAAGACAAATTTCAGTATCCTACATCTTCGTTTGAGATCCCGAAGGGCTAATATTAAGATGTTACTACAATTAATATTTGTTGACGACTTCAAGAAAAGGAATTGCACGCTTAAGCCCCTGGAAAGAACCAATATAAAAGAATTAACACTTTAAACAACATCTAAAAAAAATCATGTAATCTGACAAGTGGAAAAACGGCGTAGTATATTGATGAAAAGTGAGAATAAATTTATTCTTTTTGATAGTAATTTATCCCGGCGATACGCCCGTACACCACCCATTGCCAAATATACGGCACAAAATGTTAAACGCAAAGGGTAAAAATATAAGCTTGGGATAATGCTTTTCATATTTAACATTATGTACATATACAAGGTGTCCTGTAAATAGTGGATAACCTTGCAACTGGTTGTAGCAGGCCCTATGACTTTTTCAGAAAAAGTAATAAAAAAAATATTTTCCCTGTGGTTACAATGCTATGATGTTTTTTTTTTTTCAAAAATTGTTAACAAGTACTACTTTTCTCAAAAACGTAAACAACGACCAAAGATGAACAACATTTCTTACCCTACAACTGTAAATAAAAAGTTTTAATCAAAAACACACAAATATTTTCAATGTTTAGATTTTAATTATATGTACCTTTTTTTAACAACTGCTTTAGGGTAAAAAGTGTGTTAGCATAAATTGAAGAGAACTGAATTTGCAAAAAAAATTGTACCAAAGTGTTTTTTTCTAAGACTAATACTACTTAAGTTACCGCGAAAAAACATTTTGGAACTCTTTTTGCAGTATGGTGGCCCAATGGTGGGGTTTTTAACACCTAGAATCGAGTTTTATACTTGCACTGAACCCCTTTACACATCAGAAGAGAACATTTTTGGCCTACCCAAATTGGAAGGTTATTGATACATAGTCTATTAAGACTATTTGCGAATATGTTAAAAGCTGCTTTAAAAGATTTATGACAGATTTTCTTGTTATTTTTTTATACACAAGCATATGTTACACTATATTGGAAGGTACATTAAATAGATAACTTTTTTTGTAATTTGCCATTTATGTTCTCATACAATTTATAGTTTTTATAGGTGGTCAAACTTTTTTGAAAATAAATATTTGTACTGAAAAAATAATTCTAAAAAATATAATAAAAAACACAATAACTACTATTAAAGACTACCACCCATCTATTAGAACAGTTATTCTAGAATCTAGACTATTAAAAAAATAAAAAATATTATAAACATTGTTCATCCATGGTTGTAGTGTTCACGTTATTGAGGAAAGTAGTACTTGTTAACAATTTTTGAGAAAAACATCATAGCAAAGTAACCACTGCAAAATATTTTTGTCCGGAAAGGTCATAAGGCCTGCTATAAACAGCTGCAAGGTTATTCATATTTATTAGTTTTTCAGTAGGTTTTGGGATAGAGCTAATATTAAATAAAAATAACGCAAAACCAAAATAACGCAGGTAAAAATGCCAAGTAAATAATTTATATTATTAAATTAAAAAATTAAAAATTTCACCTTTTAATCCGCAAGTGCTTTTTCAAGTTGAATTTTCACTGGTTATTATTATTATTGAATAAATCTCCTTGGTTAGGTTCCTGGACCCGATACAAAAAAAATACCAAAAGTGGAAATGTCACCTTTTGTTCTTAAACTTCTCATATATAATGTAGGTGCTCATAATGATGGAAATCAATTAAAAAATACGAAGTCTGACAGCTTAAACATGTTTTTATTTCGAGGAAGAAGAGTTATCACTGCAGTAAACCATCAACACCATCAAACTAATCTTAATTAAATTAAAAAAAAAACCCATTGAGTTAGATAAAGAAACCCTTGAAAAAACAAAAACATAATATAAAAGAAAAACTATGGCAATCGGGACGAAGGGCTTGGCAGTGTATTCCATTTAAAGGTGCGAAAATTTACTGGACTCCATTTCTGAAAGATATCATCATCTGAGGACCTCAAGAATAATGGATTAGAAAAAAAATATTGCATGAAAAACATTACATAGTAAAATCCTTCAACACTGCATAGATAATAGACCTTACTTTCTTTTAAGAGCACAAGCATTTACAATTTTTTTGTTTGCACAAAAGTAAAATACGGTTGTGAATTCTATGGATTATGTTTGAAGATAAACAAGAACGTATATTTAAAATATACGCCTCCCTACATCAATGCACGGATATCTATATTCAAAAAATATTCGTGCTCTTATAACAACGCTGATACCAATTTTTTGAAAACATTTTCATTTCTGTTTACACTGTTCATATAATATAGGTAGGCTTAAAGTTTTAACTCACTTTCTGAATGCGGCAGCAAAATTAAAACCGTCCCCAAACAAATTTTTGCTAGATCCTCTTTCCAGGCAATTTCCACTGCATGACGTCCATAATCTGCACCAAAAACTTCAGGTGGTGGAGTTTCTTTCACGAGATTATTAATCCATTCTATGGCAAATTCTTCAATTTTAGCTGGAAGTACTTTATGTTCTGCGAACAAAATGCGAATATGCTCTAAGGCTCTCTCCCGTAGAGCCGTCTTTTCGTGTACACAAAAGTTTAAGAGAATCCGAACGAAACGAAGCTTTCTCGGAGGTCGTAATAGGACTAAATCTTTTATTAAATCAACAAAATAGTTGCTAGTGTCTTCAGTAAGGCACATCTGTACCAATTGAGTGACCGATTCATCGGACAGCAGAGGGGCCTCTAGATAAACTCTTCTCAAAAGGATCAACTTGTCTTTGAACTCACATTTTGTACAAATTCCATTGATGATTTGGTTAAGAAGTTCATTGTAAGCGTAATCTGGGCGATGCTCAGATTTTACATATGAATGCCTGGTAAAACCTTGCAAAAGGCAGTATTCTTCGTATAACCAAGAGAATGCTAAGTCAATGCGTCCTTTAATATCCATCATGATAAAATCAAATATTATAACTCTGACGCTATCGGGAAATGTGGCGGCCATTACAGTTAGGATCTTTCGTCGCTTTACGGAAACACCTCCAACAATACATTGGCGTTCGGAACTCAAAATTCTCTTGACAGCATCCACTAGAAACTTTGCCTTCGTTGCCCTGGGGAAGGGTTTCGTTACCTCCTGGAGCTTAAGCGTTTTTGCTCGCTGCTTCATGTGTTCCAGTAGTGCTTGTTCTCCTTTCACCCTCTCCATATTCTCTCGCAGCTTTTTGGTTGCTTCTTCTTTACGCTGTTGCTCATCCATTTCATGAGTCAATTCACTCATTTCCACGTCGTGAGTGTCGGCTTCTTTTGCAAAGACAGAAGCGCCTGGCCCGATTTTTTTCTCGGTCATTTGCACACTGAGTAAAGAGGCAATTTTTGTAATTTGAGCAGGTAATGGGGTATCTTTAACAGGCACATACTCTTCGAAGAAGTTATCGGGCACTTCGTTGGGCAGATGCTTCATAAAAGCTAATACTAAGTTAACCGCAATCTCAGGATTTTTTATGTTATCCGCAATGAATTTCTCATTGATTTTCGTTGATCTTTCTATATTTTTTTCCATCATATCAATGTCTACCTCCATGATATCATCTGATCCAGCGTCTTTTGATACCACACTGCTTGTCTCGTCCTTGTCTAGACGCATTTTTTTACTCAAACTGTGCGCAGCGTTCTCGACAATTCGTTTTTGCCGCAGGCTCACTTCTTGTTTGTCCATCTTTGGTGTGGCACGACTTATTTCCGATTGTGATGAGCCCAGGTCCAGTAGCATTCTCTTTATGGAATTTTGAAACTCAAATGATCCTCTATTCTTGAGTAATCCAATCAACTGCATTTTTAGACTCTTGCGTACTGAACTCACTTGTGAATCTGTTAGAGTGGGTGGTAAATTAGCACTGAGACTTTTAAATGCTTCAACCACTAGAGTCATAAGACTTGGCCTCATTTTTGCAATAGTACTCAAACTACCGGTACACGCTATCAAGTTTACTGAAGACACATGGGTGGCAGCATGAAACTTGAGCAAAATATCGAAAATGTTCATGGCCTCCTCTTCTAGTTTCCTGCGTCGCATAATTTTCAATGTGAGAGGAATATCCTCCAGAGAAAAGTCATCTTCTCTTTTTTGACTGTCTTCATCTGGATAAGTCTGAAGGATTACAACTCCTTCGAGGAATTTAAGAGCATTTGTACGAATACCATCATTGTCATTATCGATCATGTCTAGAATTTGTGCTTTGACCAAACTAAGAACGTTCCAGGCTTGTTCGGTACTGTCCGTGATTTCTGCTCGAGTGCATATCCACTTCAAACCGTTCTTGTAAATTGAGCCACATGCTTGAATGACACGTTTTATTACCTGGGCCGAAGAGTCCCGAAGGAGCATTGATATTACATTTACGATTTGCGGCACGAATTCTGGTTTTAATTTGCTAAAGAGCTCATTTTAGTTTGGCCAACGATTAGATTAAATAAGTTTACCTACCATATCTGTTCCATGAATCCTATTATTTGCTTTCGTACATCGGAATTAGCATCATGGCCAAAAGATAGAATATGTTCCAGGAATTCTTCTATCAGCTCTGGACAGGTTCCCAAGATGATTTCTTGAATTTTTGCAAGTAGTTCACATTTCTTAGTTGGCTCCGCAACCATCATTTCATTAAACCATTCAACAACCTGCAAAGATGATTTTGTGTTTTCCCTCAAGAGTACCTATGTATATTTTTTTTTTTTGCTTTACCCTTGATCGAGCTGTGGCTGTCCGTTCGTCTGTAAAAAGATTCGAGGTTTCACCCAGGAATTGAGTGCGTCCGAGAATTCCAGACATTTTTTAATAGTATTTAACAATTTATTGCTTCTCTTTTAAATTTATTGTGAAAACAAATTGTTTTAATTTAAATTTTAAAGCTGAAAAAAGCACCCTACAAATCCCGGCTTTCAAAAATGACAGAGAGCTATCAAAGGCCGCATTCATTCCAAAATCTGAAAATTCATATATGAAAAATATGAGAAATTTTAATTTCGTTGAATGGCCGCGTTCTGATTATGGCCTTTTCGATTGGTGACAGAATGACAGTTCTAGTTCTGAAAAGAACAGAAAATTGTTCTGAATTTGATTTCAGAATCGAAATGAGAAGCGTTCACACGTATCGAATCGCCGTTCCGGATTGCCAATCGAAAAGGCCATTTAGGCCTATTCGGCGTGATCTTTTATTCTGCTATTCTGTTATTCTGCTATGAATTTCCATACAAAAGTTTAAGCTGTCAAAATATCTTTTATGAATTATAATTTTGGTATTCGGCATGCTAAATCTGCTTTAAATCTGCTAAGAAATCTGTTATGAACTGCTAAACTTTCGAACTCATAACAGAATCTTTTATTCAGCATGTCAAAATCTGTTATCAAATCTGCTATAAATCATAAAAGAATAAAAGACAAACTTCTTTGACTTTTATCATAAAAGATTTCAATGAGAACACAGTTGTATCAAGTAAAAATGGATATTTCGTCAACGAAATGTTCTTAAAAGGAGACAAATGTAAGAAAATATATTAAAAAATAGTTTTATAAACAAATTAGCAAATTAAAATAAACCTATCTTTGTAGAAGAAAGCGCAGGACACAGGAAACCTCGCTGCATTAGATCAACAAGTTCCATCGGCTAAGAGGAGTCTGTTGAATGTCCCTAACAGCCCCAGTGTGTTTAGCTATTACACGAAAACGCCGTTCAAATCACCGTACAGAAAGAATAGAGTGCTTGCGACTGTTCGCAGAAGATCAGCATAACAAAGTGGAAGCGCCAAGAAAAGACGATCGTCATCACGACAGCCCTAAGCCACACTCAAATACAACTTAATTAAATATATTTCTATTTTATTTATTTAAGCTACAACAAAGCACTGAATAAAACACTATACAACTCAGAATTATTCTTGTAAGATCACTTCTGGCCTTCTGGGAGTTGTATTCCATTAACGAACATCAACACCATCATCCAACCTTATCTCCTGGCCTGTTAGTGGTTTCTCCTAATCTTGAGATTTCTACGGTGTTAAGGATAAGACTCTTTTTAGCTGCAACACAGAAAAAATAAATGAAAATACAATTTGCCCATTTTCTTTTTCAACGAAATTCATAACAGAACAGCTGATTATGACAACAGATTTTAGGTCTGTTCGTTAACTGATTTCGTTTTCGAAGTTTCATAACAGAGTTTTATAACAGTTCGAACAGCTGAATAGGAATCATAAAAGATCTTTTATGCGGAAAATCTTTTATGATTCATAACAGAAAATTCATAGCAGAATAACAGATGTGGCAGAATAGGCCTAATTGTTCTGTTAGACCTCTATTACACAAGACAAACTTCTTTGACTTTTATCATAAAAGATTTCAATGAGAACACAGTTGTATCAAGTAAAAATGGATATTTCGTCAACGAAATGTTCTTAAAAGGAGACAAATGTAAGAAAATATATTAAAAAATAGTTTTATAAACAAATTAGCAAATTAAAATAAACCTATCTTTGTAGAAGAAAGCGCAGGACACAGGAAACCTCGCTGCATTAGATCAACAAGTTCCATCGGCTAAGAGGAGTCTGTTGAATGTCCCTAACAGCCCCAGTGTGTTTAGCTATTACACGAAAACGCCGTTCAAATCACCGTACAGAAAGAATAGAGTGCTTGCGACTGTTCGCAGAAGATCAGCATAACAAAGTGGAAGCGCCAAGAAAAGACGATCGTCATTACGACAGCCCTAAGCCACACTCAAATACAACTTAATTAAATATATTTCTATTTTATTTATTTAAGCTACAACAAAGCACTGAATAAAACACTATACAACTCAGAATTATTCTTGTAAGATCACTTCTGGCCTTCTGGGAGTTGTATTCCATTAACGAACATCAACACCATCATCCAACCTTATCTCCTGGCCTGTTAGTGGTTTCTCCTAATCTTGAGATTTCTACGGTGTTAAGGATAAGACTCTTTTTAGCTGCAACACAGAAAAAATAAATGAAAATACAATTTGCCCATTTTCTTTTTCAACGAAATTCATAACAGAACAGCTGATTATGACAACAGATTTTAGGTCTGTTCGTTAACTGATTTCGTTTTCGAAGTTTCATAACAGAGTTTTATAACAGTTCGAACAGCTGAATAGGAATCATAAAAGATCTTTTATGCGGAAAATCTTTTATGATTCATAACAGAAAATTCATAGCAGAATAACAGATGTGGCAGAATAGGCCTAATTGTTCTGTTAGACCTCTATTACACGATGATTCTTTGCGTCTGACTCTTTTCGAATTTTCATGAGTGCCAAGAAGAGAAAGCATCGGATTTCACTTTCGCACTCATTGAATTTTGACAAGAGTCAGATGCAAAGAATCGTCGTGTAATAGGGGACTTATAAGGATAGTCGGTATTTACACCACCGATTTTTCCACAGACGATCTTTTGAAGGGACAAGAAATCAACTTCGGAAAATTTTCCGATTAGTGGCAACGCTGATCAACACCACAGTACACAATTTAATGCTATGACGGCATTTACACCACCCGATTTTTCCACAGACGATCTATTGTTCATAGGTGAAGGGAGTAGAAAGTGAGGGGTAAGGACCAAATTGTCCGTTCCTGGCAAACTCACACGATTTTTCCAGTATGTTTGTCGGCATTTACACCACCCAATTTTTCCTCACACGATCTTTTGTTCATGGGTGAAGGGAGTAGAAAGTGAGGGGTAATGCTATGTTTCCAACAAAGGATTTTCTAAGTTTAGATTGAATAAATCTTTTTGGTGTTTCCACCGCACAAAAAGATTTAAAAAAGATTAAATCTGACAGCACCTTCAAAAATGCAAATGGCGTTTGAATTTTTCTTATGAAGTGCGAAAGAGACAGAATGTTTGATTCGCGTCAAACAATGAAGAACTGAATTGAGTCTCGAATGAATCGTTCAGCACCTTGTAAAAATAGGTTAGTTCGATTTGTAAAACTATTTGTCCTAGGAAGATTTAACAAGATTAATTTCTAATCTCCAAGACTTACGAAATATATTTGTATGGTAAATCTTCAAGATTTAAGGCTCCCCCAAACCAATGCGAATTCGTAGGGAATCATTCGCAAAGACGATTTTTTGTTGTTGTGTAGCATTGTGTATCTTTCATATTTTGTATTATTGTGAATGATTTCGCGTTGGTTTGGGGGAGCCTTAAGGCTCTCCCAAACCAACGCGAAACATTCGTCGACGAGGCGAAATCATTCACAATAATACAAAATATGAAAGATACACAATGCTAAACAACAACAAAAAACTATCGTTGCGAATGATTCGCTATGATTTCGCGTTGGTTTGGGAGAGCCTTTAAAGGCTCTCCCAAACCAACGCGAATTCGCAGCGAATCATTCACAATAGCACATAATATGACAAAAATACGACGTCAAACAACAACAAAAAATAGGAGTCGGCGAATGTTCCGCGTTGGTTTGGGGGAGCCTTAAAGGCTCCCCCAAACCAACACGAATCATATGCCCTCGACGCGAAATCATTCACAATAATACAAAATATGAAAGATTCACAATGCTAAACAACAACAAAAAACTGTCTTTGCGAATGATTCGCTTTGATTTCGCTTTGGTTTGGGAGAGCCTTAAGGCTCCCCCAAACCAACGCGAAACATTCGTCGACGACGCGAAATCATTCACAATAGCACAAAATATGAAAGATACATAATGCTTAACAACAACAAAAAACCGCCTTTGCGAATGATTCGCTACGAATTCGCGTTGGTTTGGGAGAGCCTTTAAAGGTTCTCCCAAACCAACGCGAAACATTCGTCGACGACGCGAAATCATTCACAATAACACAAAATATGAAAGGCAAACAATGCAAAACAACAACAAAAAACCAACTTTGCGAATGATTCGCTATGATTTCGCGTTGGTTTGGAAGAGCCTTAATGCTGGGAGGGGCACTTAAGTGGTCGGAAGAAAACAAGCGAATACACGGAAAGGATATGGACGCGGCCATAATTGCGGAGTGGAAGGTTTCGTCAAGCTTCGTTCAACTTTGGTTACGGAAGTGAGGAGCGCACCTCACTTAAGTAAAACTGACATTATTTGGTGAAATAGGAAGGCCAAGAAGAGAAAGATGATAGTTACATTATGGGTGTGTTCCCCTTTTTTCGGTACGGAAAGCTACTTTTCGCTGGTTTTTGACACTAGCTTCAGTGCCCTTCCGACTATTATAGATGATTTCAGGTTAATCTTATTAAATCTCAGATTAGCGTTAAGTGGAAATGTAGCATAAGGACCAGATCATCCGTTCCTGGCAAACTCAGACGATTTTTCCAGTATTTGGGCCTATTCAGCGTTATCTTTTATTCTGCTATTCTGTTAAGGCTCTCCCAAACCAATTCGAAATCATAGCGAATCATTCGCAAAGGCGATTTTTTGTTGTTGTTTAGCATTGTGTATCTTTCATATTTTGTGCTATTGTGAATGATTTCACGTCGTCGACGAATGTTTCGCGTTGGTTTATTGGGGGAGCCTTTATTCTGCTATGAATTTCCATACAAAAGTTTAAGCTGTCAAAAAATCTTTTATAAATTATAATTTTGGTATTCGGCATGCTTAATCTGTTATTAAATCTGCTAAGAAATCTGTTATGAACTGCCAAACTTTCGAACTCAGAACAAAATCTTTTACAAATCGCATTTTTGGTATTCAGCATGCCAAGATCTGCTATAAAATCTGTTATGAATCATAAAAGAATAAAAGACAAACTTTTCTGACTTTTATCATAAAAGATTTCAATAGTATATAAAGTAAAAATGTATAATTTATCTTTTATTTCGTCAACAAAATGTTTTTAATAGGTGAGAAATGTAAGAAAATATATTAAAATACCTAGATATGTATGTATGTATTGATATTATAAATCAAATAAGAAAATTGAAAAACAATTATTTTTGTTTATGAAAACACAGGAACACTTGATGGAACCAAGATAAAAAAGTAATCCCTTTGATATTCCCGGTGTACATTATGTCGATGTAGCTTCTCGAATTGGATATATTTAAAGAAAGCATTTTAATAAGCTAATTGCGAGCCACAAATACGAAAATTTGGTTTCAAATACACAATCATGTTAAATCTTTAGAAAAAAATAAATAAAACATTTTAGTATTTTTCAGACGAATTATTTTATTATATAAATTGAAATAGGTAGATACATATAATTCAAGCAAACAAGAAAATAAAAACAAAAACATTTTTAAAGACGAAAACAGAACAATGGATAGAACTATAGTTGAAAAAAAGTAGGCACTTGCTCTTCTAGTCACTCAAAATCTTATTTACAAATTGCAAAATTTACGCGCACCACAGATAAAACAATTCCGTTTCAAATACAGGCAACATGTTAAAAAATAAAAAGCTAATATAAATAAATGTTGTCCCATTTTATTATTTCTTGTCAGACGACATTTTTATTCATAACAGATCAGCTGATTATGACCAAGGTATATGTATAAAGGTAGTATACTCCGCGTGCAATTTTTGGTTTCTTTCTGCGCATCTGTCAAAATTCTTAAAATGGCGGCAAATTGTGACTGCTGAATATTGACTGTCTACGATTCTTGTGTATGCCGGTGAATTGCTTTTCTTTTATAAAAAGTTAAATAAATAAATAAAAATATGCGCTGTGCTATCTTTGGGTGTTGTGTAAACAATTTAAAAAAGACTTTTAATGGAGAAATTTCCTTTCATTCATTTCCAAAAACACAGAAAATGTGCAAACAGTGGGTGTTCTTATGCCATCGTAAAGATCTGATTAATGTTAAAACTGCTCGAATTTGTTCAAAACATTTTAAGTTAAATGATTGTGTCTCTTTAAACCCTTTGTATGAACCACATGGAATTATTGTGAAAGCAAGACGCTTAAAGGAAAATGCACTTCCATCACTTTTGTTGCCTTTGCAAAAACAGGAACAAATTTCAAGTGCACGCTGTTTAAGGATTCAGAACAGACCTTTGATATCAAGGTATGATAAACATGAAATATTCGCAGAAATTACATTAATTACGACTTATTTCAATATTTCGATAGTACTCCATTGGCTCCCACTAATAAAAATGTAAGTTCTACTTATGGTTTGTGTACTTTGGCCGATCACCTAGACACTGAGCTGCAAATTACCACCGAAACAGATACCGTGTGCCTGTGCGTGTCTAAAATTGATGAATGTACACAAACTGAAGCGTTTAAAGATGATTGCAGTACACAAACAGATGAAACAATCTCAAAATATTCCCAGTGTGTAGACAATATTAGACAAAACTATATTCAATATCATCATTTCCATTTTTACAATTGTTTTCTAGATTTCAAGAAGAAATAATAAAACTTGATGCGCAATGCTGGAAGCAAAAAGCAACTATGGACTCCATAGGCCATATTTTTACGCAGGTCCAGTTAAAGAAATTGGAATGCCCTCGAAAACGTATCAAATGGTCAGCAGAAGATATTGCCAATGCAATATAGCAATACACGCAGCAGGTCCTCGAGCTTACCGACTGCTTTTAAGAAAAGACTAACCTCTTCCAGCTGTTATAACTCTAAAAAAGTGGTGCGCCAAAATAGAGGTATATCCAGGGATTATTCAGCCTGTACTAGATATAATGAAAAACGTCGATATGTCAAATACCGACAAAATTTGCGTTCTCTCATTCGATGAAATGAAGATTAAAGAAAAAATTATATATGATAAACGTAAAGATGAGACACTCAAAGCTGCGAAATACGTTCAGGTCGCAATGATACGAGGATTATTTGGCAACTGGAAACAGCCAATATATTATGATTTTGACCAACGAATGACCAAAGATATACTTTTCAGTATCATAAGAGCTGTACATGAATGCGGCTTTCACGTGTGTGCAATGGTCTGTGATCTCGGAGGAACAAACCAAGGATTGTTACGTGAACTTAACATCAAAGCTTTGGAGTCTTTTTTTCCGAATCCATCCGATGAATCCAAGCTGATCTATGTATTCGCTGATGTGCCACATCTTATGAAACTCATTCGAAATAATTTTGTTGATAATGATGGTTTCATTTTGGATGACGAAACTATAACCAAGAGTATAATTGAAGAGATGCTCTCAAAAACTAATGATAAATCCGATTTGAGTATCGGTTATAAGATATCAGCATCAAATTTGAATGTAAGAGGTGCAGAGCGTCAAAAAGTAAAGCTTGCCACCAAACTATTCTCACACACTGTATCAAAAGCAATTTTTCGGGCTGGAAGTTTGGGTGAATTGAGTTCCGAAGGCTGGCTTAAGTGCTCTTAATTTTTTAAACAGGTATACGAATCTAGTATTCGATTGATAAATTCATTTTTATTCATAATTTTACTAATTTCAGGTCAACGATTGGTTCGATTGCCTCAATGTAAGAGTCCCTTACCAAGATAGCCGCGAAAGAGTACAAGGCTTTGGGATTTCAGAAACCCTGCAATTTGAAATTTTCGATAAAATGACGGAAACAATGGAAAAGATGCGAGTGAAGGGCAAGAAAAACATGATGCCTTTCCAAAAAGGTACCGAAATGCAATAAAAAAAAACACGTTTTTATGTACATAATTATCTATTTCATTCCTTTAGGCATTATTATGACGAACAATTCTCTAAAGCTTCTGTACAATGATTTAAAGACTTCATACAACATATCATATTTATTAACATACAGACTTAACCAGGACGTATTAGAAATTTTTTTTGGAGTTGTTAGATCCAAAGATGGATTATACGATCATCCAAATCGTCTTGAATTTATGTTCAGGATTCGTTCATATATCCTCGGTCGTAATGAAGGAAGTTTATCTCAAAATGGTTTGTTTAAAGATTTATTTAAACTACCTACATATATTTTGTATGCATTTATATTTATACTATGATACAAATATTTGTTTTTCTCTTATAGGCAATACATTAGTAGATAACACGCCTGATTTGGAGGCTACACAAAATATCAGTAGCAACCTATTCAGAACACTGACTTTTGAAGCTAATGTTGCCGACGAACCACCCACAGATGAACTCGAGTCCCTACAGTACGATGGCCTCGAACATTTGGCAGGATATATTTGCCATAGGATTAAAAACCCGGATATCATCGTTCAAAACAATCAGCAAGAATCTCCGCTTACTTGGACAAATCAGCTCAGTGAATGATTTCTTCAGCAGCCAACAAGAAAAATGATGACCGATATGGAAAAGATGGAATTAATTTTTAAGCAATTCAACAAAGATGATATTGTGACGCACCCAATTACCTAAACACATTGATTGGCCTATCAAATAATATTACTTTGGAAACAAAAGTAAAGGAAATTTTCTTTCGTTCAAGAATGTACTTCCGGATCAAATACCTTAACAGTGTAATGGAAGAAAATTCAAGAAAAAGAAAGATAAAAATTAATAAAACTATTTCATAAAACATTATAATGAAACTTTTTTGTATTCACTTTAAAATAAATAAATACAAATTAAATTTCTATCTAGATATCGTTCACACAACAGTAAAGCTAATGGGTTTTAATACAAATTAGTCACAGTGGGCCGCCATCTTTGTTTTTTTTTTGTTTACGTTTTTTGACAGATGCGCAATATATTACCTTAGATTTGTGTACAGTGGATTAAACGCCAATTTATAGGACTAAAGGCCATAAAAAGCTATTTTGAATCAATAATTCAACAAGTCCAATCCTTAATGCTAAGTCTTCTACTTGGCTGATTTATTTCAGTAGTATATAGAATTTGTATTATAAAACCTTCTTATATAGAAACTATGCCTGGCCCAGGGCAAAAAAACTTCCAGCTTAATGATCAGGAATTCTAATCTTGTTGGATATAGTTTATATCATATCATATTTATTAACATACAGACTTAACCAGGACGTATTAGAAATTTTTTTTGGAGTTGTTAGATCCAAAGATGGATTATACGATCATCCAAATCGTCTTGAATTTATGTTCAGGATTCGTTCATATATCCTCGGTCGTAATGAAGGAAGTTTATCTCAAAATGGTTTGTTTAAAGATTTATTTAAACTACCTACATATATTTTGTATGCATTTATATTTATACTATGATACAAATATTTGTTTTTCTCTTATAGGCAATACATTAGTAGATAACACGCCTGATTTGGAGGCTACACAAAATATCAGTAGCAACCTATTCAGAACACTGACTTTTGAAGCTAATGTTGCCGACGAACCACCCACAGATGAACTCGAGTCCCTACAGTACGATGGCCTCGAACATTTGGCAGGATATATTTGCCATAGGATTAAAAACCCGGATATCATCGTTCAAAACAATCAGCAAGAATCTCCGCTTACTTGGACAAATCAGCTCAGTGAATGATTTCTTCAGCAGCCAACAAGAAAAATGATGACCGATATGGAAAAGATGGAATTAATTTTTAAGCAATTCAACAAAGATGATATTGTGACGCACCCAATTACCTAAACACATTGATTGGCCTATCAAATAATATTACTTTGGAAACAAAAGTAAAGGAAATTTTCTTTCGTTCAAGAATGTACTTCCGGATCAAATACCTTAACAGTGTAATGGAAGAAAATTCAAGAAAAAGAAAGATAAAAATTAATAAAACTATTTCATAAAACATTATAATGAAACTTTTTTGTATTCACTTTAAAATAAATAAATACAAATTAAATTTCTATCTAGATATCGTTCACACAACAGTAAAGCTAATGGGTTTTAATACAAATTAGTCACAGTGGGCCGCCATCTTTGTTTTTTTTTTGTTTACGTTTTTTGACAGATGCGCAATATATTACCTTAGATTTGTGTACAGTGGATTAAACGCCAATTTATAGGACTAAAGGCCATAAAAAGCTATTTTGAATCAATAATTCAACAAGTCCAATCCTTAATGCTAAGTCTTCTACTTGGCTGATTTATTTCAGTAGTATATAGAATTTGTATTATAAAACCTTCTTATATAGAAACTATGCCTGGCCCAGGGCAAAAAAACTTCCAGCTTAATGATCAGGAATTCTAATCTTGTTGGATATAGTTTACAGTGGATTTTCGTTGAAAAATTCATGTAAGTTGAACTGAACTTAATATAAATTGCGTATGACAAAGCCCTCACTATGTCACTGATGAGTTCAAGTGAGTAAGCCGAACGAAACGCCAATTTATAGGACTAAAGGCCATAAAAAGCTATTTTGAATCAGATTTTAGGTCTGTTTGGTAACAGATTCAGTTTTCGAAGTTTCATAACAGAAATTTATAAAAGATCGAACTCCTGAATACCAATTATAAAAGATCTTTTATGGTGAATATCTTTTATAGTTGATAACAGAAAATTCATAGCAGAATAACAGATGTGGCAGAATAGGCCTAATTGTTGCGTTCTCTATTATACTTTTTCCAGAGTTTTGTGTCTTCAGTGTTGACCAGCGTTGCCACTAATCGGAAAATTTTCCGAAGTTGATTCAAAACCAAAATGCGGTAAGTAGATTAATTTTTTTTTCGCAGTAGATATGCATTTTCAAACTTGTATTTGTTTTTTCAAAAAAGAAATTAATAATAACCTATAATTGATTGAAAATACATACATAGTTTGCTACACGGCTCATATGCAAGGCACTACAAAGTTGAGTTTCAAGAGAAAAAACAACAACAATGATGATGAAATTATTTGTGGTTTTAACTTTTTTGAATTATATTTTTTTTTCGTAAAACCAAAAAGTATTTGATTGCCAGTAGATGTGTTTTACGAACAAAAATGCAATAGGCAACGCTGGTCCTAATATGCCATCTACCTCTGAATGTAAAATGAAAGAGACAGCAATAAAATATGAAGAGGACAGGAATAGAAATCTGACTGGAAAAATAGTTTCATATCGTTTCATGTAAACATTTTACACGATTTTGGGAAAAATCGTCCTGGAAAATCGGGTGGTGTAAATGCTGACTATGTTTCCACCAAAGGTTTATCCAAGTTCAGTGCCGAGATTCAGCTATTTCAGCGAGTGAGATGAGATGACTCGCCTTACTCGCCGACTCATCTCACTTCACTCGCAAAAGCGATTCAGCTATTTAAGTGAAATGAGTAAGTTCGAATTTAGTTTCGAACATGAGACAAAGAATAAATATAAAAGAGCTAAATTCTACCTCCTTGTCACACTCGTTACGCAAAACGAAATGAAACAACAAATACAACAATGTAAACATTGGAATCTTTAATAATGGAGTTTGGAGTATCTTTTGTTTCAATTATTTTTTTTTTGTCATAATTTAAGTTTAATGTGAGTTTCACCCTTGAGAAATAAAAAGTTTAGAAGTGTTGAAAGTGAATAGAGTATAAATTTATTTAATATAAATATGTGCATATGATAATAAAATAAAATTAAGGAATCAATAAAAGGGTAGTTGTTTTTATCTACGTTGTTGTTTTTTATTTCGTTTCCTATCCATGAATAGGAATTCTTGAGAAAAGCACATATACCTACCCAAAACTAGAAATTTACCAACACATACACCAAGTCACTGCGGAAATATCTGGCGAGTAATCTGACATTTCATTTCACTCGCTCACTCACTCCCTTTTGCTAACTGAATCGATTTTCGATGCAAAGTGACTCATCTCACTCACTCCCTGCGGCTTCGAGTTAGCTGAATCTCGGCACAGATTAGCCCTATTCTCCCCATCATCACTGATACCTCACAAGTCACCTGCCAATCACGATAAGTATGGAAAACATATACCCAGACTCAACAGCAGCAGTTGCCGTAACTGAAAACAGGTGCCTCAGGTGGAACAAACGTAAAGAAAACGAGTTTCAGAAAAAAATTGACACCATCCTCAATGCCAAAAAAAGTGGATCATTAGCAAAATATGTGCCAATATGTGACCTGGAGGAAATTATTTATTCTGCAGCTAACTTACTACCGAAGAAATCTTCTTTACAAAAAAAATCTGAGTGGTACGATTTTGAATGCGAGAATTTACGAAAAAAATGTTTTGAACTCCTTAATCTGCTGCGAAGTTATGAGGAACAAAGCATAAGAATAGAATATGTTGAAGCCAACAAACAATATAAAACTATGTGCAAATCAAAAAAGGAAGCTCACTTTGAAAAGCTGGCATTCCAGTTAAGTCAAAGCAGAGATTCGGCCGAGTTTTGGTCATTAACAAGAAAATTATCTGGGATTTATACCTCAAAAGATACTGCAATAATTCCAGTAGACAGATTGCGTGAACACTACACCTCCCTTTTGTACTTGCCGAATCAGATTAAATGGAACTATGCACAGCCTCTTGTCAAAGACGAAATTCTAGATAAGAATATTGAGCTGGAAGAAGTTAAAATTGTACTAAGTTCTCTGAAAGATGGCAAAGCAGCAGGGTCAAACGGAATTCCAGCTGAGTTTTTGAAATACAACACAGATGCTTTCAAAGAAAATTTAACAAAAGCACTGAACATAATTTTCAATTTCGGAACTCTACCTGAACATTTTTATGAAACGTTGATTTTCCCGATATACAAAAAAGGTGATCCGTCTGATCCGACTAACTACAGAGGCATATCATTCCTTAACTCAACACTTAAAACGTATACAACTTTATTAAACAAGAGACTGAATGTATGGGTAAATGCTAACAAAAAACTCAGTGAGTTTCAGGCTGGATTTCGTGCTGGTTATTCGACAGTTGATAACATCTTCGTGCTTACATCTATAGCTCAAATGAAGTTGAACCAAAATCAAAAACTGTACACATTGTTTGTGGATTTTAGAGCGGCTTTTGATACGATAAATCGAAACGCGATGTTCTATAAGCTACATAATTTAGGATTATCCTCAAAGTTTGTCAAAGCTCTAGAAAAACTTTATCAACAGTCTACGGCATATATTGGTAAAGGAAATGATCGTTCCGAAAAATTAGAAATAAACCGTGGAGTTAAGCAAGGCTGCAATCTAAGCCCTCTACTATTCGCACTCTTTATAGATGATCTTGTGGACTCACTTACATGTGGAGTAGAAATTGGCAGCACAAAAATAAAAGTCATCATGTACGCAGACGACATAGTCATACTTGCGGAATCAGCTTGCTCACTGCAATTAATGATCAACAAACTGTACGGGTATTGCATAATGTGGGGCTTAGAAGTCAACGTTAATAAGTCAAAAGTTATGGTCTTCCAAAATGGCTCAGGCAGGATAGCGGCAAATGAAAAATGGAACTATGGTGACTATAACCTGGAGGTAGTAAAAAAATACACCTACCTAGGAATTGAGCTAGCTTACAACCTTAACATGGAAAAGCACCTGAAAACCAAAGTAGATAAGGCTAAAATAGCAATATGCGTGAATTGGAGAAAAATTTTTAGCAATAAACTTATTGCTGTTAGCTCAAAATATAGTGTGTTTAATGCAACAGCGCAATCCATTCTTCTATATGGTGCACAAGTTTGGGGTGGTCAGCGATTCGAGGTGGTGGAATACTTGCTACGATTTTTTCTCAGGAAAATTTTTTATTTGCCAATCAACACCCCCAAGTATATGTATTATCTTGAGTCGGGCTTACCATCACTGTTTGTCTCATCGCTAAAGCTACATGCCGATTATTTATCAAGAGTGGTTAAAATGGATGAAATTCGGCTACCAAAGCAGATTTTGCGGTATGCAGTCCAAAAGAATATACTTTTTGCCAAAAATTGGAGAAAACTGGCTGCAGATTGTGGTATAGTGCTGAATTTATCGGAAGTTAGAATGGACCAATGGAAACAGACGTTTTATGAAGTTATCCGGACAACTGATGAGAATGAGAGATACTCTTTTATCGAAAAAGCCCGTGAGTCAACAGAGAGGCTTTATTACTCTAAAGTAAACTATAATTTAAACGAAGCAAATTACTTCAACAGCAGTTTCTCATGCATTATGATCGGAGCTATTTTCAAAATAAGAGGAGAATTAATAAGCCTTAATTATTCACCGCATCGTACCGAAGGAACTGGCAACTGTGATATGTGCAACCTGCAGGAGAGAGAAAATATCTTTCATTTCATTGGAGTATGCCCCGTGTTGAAAGAGATAAGACGATCTCACTTTGGAAAAAATACTCTTGATTTCGATGAAGTTAAAAAGTACCTAAACGGGTTGGACTGGAAACTTCTGTTCAGCTACTATCAAAAGGCCAGCGCTTATAGAAGAAGAATAACTACAGAAAGCTTTTAAAATTGCAAAAGTTTAAAAATAACGTAGTGTGATGTTTTAACTTAAAAAAAAAAAAAGAATTTTTGTTTTCGCTAAACTAAAAGCCCTTATAAAAAAAATAAAATGTTTTGTTTTCGCTAAACTAAAAGCTCTTATAAAAAAAAAAAAACTATTTAAACAAAAACAATAATTATATTTTAAATTGTAATTTGTTTCTAAAAATTGAAATTATTGTAAAATTTAGCAAATGTGCCACTCTGGCAGACGACAGATATTGTCATGCCTTAATTATTCAATTGTTCTTTATTCTTAATGATAACACTTGTACAACTTTTATATTGAATAAAAATCTATCTATCTATCTATCTATCTACCTCACAAGTCACAAGAAGTGGTGAAACCGATTTTGTGACTTTTTCGTATTCTCCCCCTAAAGTCACAACTTGTGAGAGTCATAAAAATAACCGAAACTGTGATCTCCTCCAGAGCAGGTCACAACTCACAATTTACTTAAGTTTCTACAAATAACTTAATTATATTTTTTCTAAGACCTCTATTACACGATGATTCCTTGCGTCTGACTCTTTTCGAATTTTCATGAGTGCGAAGGAGAAAAAGCATCGGACTTCACCTTCGCACTCATTGAATTTTGACAAGAGTCAGACGCAAAGAATCATCGTGTAATAGGGGACTAAGGAGGCATTATGTTCTCTGTGCGAAAGAGAACAAAATGAATGTATTCTTTCATTTCCTAAGCAAAAGAATAGGACAAAGGTGCGATATTCTTTTGCTTTGTATTTATGAGACAGATAAACTGAATACATATTGTGGGTGTGTTGGTTGAGTTCGTTGCGATTACTTGTAGAGTTGTTTATGTGTGCGCTCATCGGTCAAGAAGCTACCAACAAAATGCTGTGGTGAATTTCTTTGTGAGTTTTCTTGTGACTACTAGGGGGAGAATACCAAAATGTTATCGAGTCACAACAATCCTCACAAGGAGTAGTCACAAGAGCTTGTGACTTGTGATTCCTCACAAGAGGGAGAATTGGGCTATAAGTAAATCTATTTGGGGTTTCCACCGCACAAAAAGATTTAAAAAAGATTTACTTTGACAGCAGATATAAAAATGCAAATGGTGTTTCATTTTTTCTTATGAAGAGGAAGTGAGATAGAATGCTTCCTTTGTAAAGAACTCAAAGAAGAAGAAGTAAAGGAACTGGCATATCGTGGAAACAGTGAAGCATCTTTCAAAATAGTGTGAGTTACACAAGCACAAATGCATTGCCCCAGGATCGCAGTGTAGTTACACGGCTGAAGGCTGGGGCGCCCAAAGGAAGCCAGACTTAAAAAAAAAAGAAAAAAACCATTGAGATGCTTCCGTCATTTTGCCGAGCTGTAGAAAAGTGTACAGAGATTTTACATCATAAAAATAGTGAAAAAGCCTATTGAACTGAAGTGAAATGAAAGTTAATATAGTGAATACTTTGAAAACCTTTATTGATAAGAAATATATAAGGAATATGTGTTGCTGCATTATTTCATATAAAAACGCCTATAATACGGTGTACAAAGTTTTCTTTTCACAGGTAAGTTTTCTCTCATATTCTACTTAATAAAGTGATGTTTTTTATGGTAGCGTACTTTTAAACCGAAACAAACACTTTTTGACGAAGATGCAAATCCAACAAGATAAAAAGGGGTCTGTCTGTTACTCCTTAAAAATATTTTATTTAAAGCGTTAAAAAAATAACTCTGCACAACGGGTGCTAAACGGATTTGAGCGCCTTACCATCACCAACAAAAACTTGATCGACCCTGTGCGAGAATTTCTCATTTGACAGATGAGTCTCAACGAAATCACTGTATTAAAGTATATTTTTGTTTTCAACAAATTTGTTATTTTTATAGCAAATTGCGATAAAATATTAGTTTTAAAGTATTCTAACATAATCTATTTACCTAAATAACATCACTTCACGTTACTTTATATGAAAATATCAGACAAAATTAACTTGTAAAATAAAATGTTTTTATACTCCTTAGTATAGGCGTTTTTAGAGGATTTAACGTAGCCACCACATGCTGTTTTAAGGCTCTCCCAAACCAAAACGAAATCATAGCGAATCATTTGCAAAGGCGGTTTTTTGTTGTTGTTTAGCATGAAATATACATAATGCTAAACAACAACAAAAAATTATCTTTGCGAATGATTGGCTACGAATTCGCGTTGGTTTGGGAGAGCCTTTATATTTTTTTAAATAAATTATTGATAGTATTCTTTATTCTAACTTTTATTTTACTTTTTAATTTAGTTTAATAAATGTTTTCACTTGTGCGGCAGACTAAGGCTCATGTCAACGAGACATTAAGGCGGAAGCCGAAATGTTGAACCAAGCGGATAGTTCGGCATGCTGGCATTTGGTGCAGCTAGAGCTCAGTCGATGGGGGGAGTTCTTTTCCGCTGTCGTTTAGTCCGCAAAATAGTATATACATCATGCCGAGTCATAGAGGAAGGGAAAGAGGGAGAGGGATACTTTCAAATACGTTACTCTGAATTTTCAAAAAAAAAAACGGATAGAGGCCGATATGCGGCCGGAAGCGTACCTAGGGAAGATAAGCCGTTGAGCTATTTAAATAAAGGGAAAGGAAAGGGGAACCACGTACACAAAAAAAAGTCTGGGTCGGATGTTAATGACCCAGAGCTATCTATACCCACCCTACGCCACTGACTCACAGGTCAGGACTCCATGGCCGTCAAAAGCCAGAAATTAAGTTGACGGCCCCAATCATATTTCCTTTTTGTCATGCCTTCGAACCTAACTTCGTTTCACCCTCCTAAACTACATCGCCAATTTGTTGCCGGTTACCACTTCATATTGTATTCTTAGAGTCCCAAATTAGAAACCAAAACACCAAAAAGTTAAGTCGAAATGTTTTCTATGTATAATGGAAACTCGGTTTATTCAAACTTAATATACAGTGATACAGATTCATTTTTTGTTTTTGTGTTTTAATGAAATGAAAGTTAAAATAAGTTAACATAGCCTGAATATAAATCAAGATGAAAAGTGAATGTAATCTAAATCCTTGGGAAGTCAAATGGAAATCAAAGGTACGTCAAATTATTTTATTTCTATTGCGAGCAAAAGCTATATTCAAGTTAAGTCCGGTAAAAATGTTATAAATCCGAGGAAAGTCCAAGGACAAATCAAAGGGATGTCAAATTATTTTATATCTTATGGTTGTAAATCTTATTTCAATTGTTTTTTTTTTCTTTTTTTCTTTAGTTTAGAAATTTCGGAGTCAAAGGACAAATCAAATAAAATTAAATTCACAAATAATTCTTGGATTCCTATCTAGGAGTAAATCCGACGTATACGCAAATCAATTTACCTTGCTATGCAAGAAAAAAACAAAAATAATGACCACGGTAAGGGTGAGTAGGATTGCTATCACAAAAAAAAGGCGAGAATATGTATATATATATATATAAAGGTAATGTATATGAATTTAAACAAAAAAATTTATATCAGTTACCAAAATTACTAAAATACGTTTTTACTTACGATTTCCTTCGGCGTTCTGTAGCGATCCGTGCGCACGTATAGCTCCAGTGGCTGCTCAGGAACCTGCTTAAGTTAGTTAGTTAAATGACAATTTCACTGATATAAGTTTTTTTTTCTCCGACGAAAGGTTTTCTGATTTTTGTTTTGTTTTTTTTTCTTTTTGATTTACTAGGTCTTAATTTCTTATTTCCAATTACGTTTTCTTTTTTTCTTATTATTTAATTTTCTCTTTTTCTTTTTCTTTTTTTTTCTAGGTATTCTTTTTTTTTTCTTTTTATTTTCAGGTATCTTTCCGGACGACAACGAAAGCGATACGGCACCCTGACCCGGTCTAAACTATAAATGGAAATTTGGAACGCGCCAAAACGATGGATTTAAACCTGTACAAAGTGCACTAATTCTTAATTCTAAATGAATCGACTTAAATTAATTCTAAATCTTATTATTAATTTTTAAGAAGCAATAAAAAACTATTAAAACTAATTTAAAATCAAAGTTCTTTTTTTTTTGGGATGGGTTTACCACGCGGGCAGATGACGGCTACACGTTGACGAGTCGAGCGTTGGCGGCGACGACACGAATCGGACGCAATTTTCCTTCCCGAACACTTAGCAATACAATGGGGCTAATACGTGCGCATATACCAATCTTTGGTTGCAGCACGGGGCACCGATAATACTTCTGGTGATGGCTATTGGGTTCGCAACTCCGGACTACGCTAGTATAGGCGGGCCGGGTATGCGAGAGCGAAAATTCAGCGCCACAGTACTTAGCTTATCGGAGCGTCAAAGGGGTGTTTGTGTCGAGCGCCGGTGTTGGATTTGTTCCGATCCGATGTGCAGTTGGAGTGGATGCTACGGATCTCACAAATTAAAGCCGCTCGGGCACCAGTGTAGTGTAGCAAAGCACTTTCTGCTGGAATTCAAAATCGAGAAGTCTACATTAGTTTTTTTTTTCTTTATCGTTTTTTTTTTTATCTTTTCGTTTAGGTAAAAAGTTATACCGTACCTTTTTTTTCCAAGAGAATCGATAAATTCTTTATTTCACGGGGAGGGTTTGGGTTTTTCAATTATTTCTTTTAGTTTTTCCTTTCAGTTTTTGATTTTTTTTTTTTTACTTTTAATTTCTGAATTTATGGCAGCGTATTATAAAGTGCCATGCACGTCGTCGGTGGCAGACCAAAAGAAAAAGAACGAAATCCGAATGGCGCCGTTTCGAGAAAGTTCTGGCTTTCGTTCAGTGAACGAAAGAATCGTGCGCCTTCGTTCGGTGAACGAAAGAAATAACAAAAGTGCTGCCCGATCAATTTTTTTAAAGATCGTGCGGAATTCTGTACAGCGGCGTCTCGCGAAATAAGGCGACCGCTACAAAAATCATGGATTGGGACAATACCCGTATTGTCGGAAGACATGAAAAAAAAAGTTCGCCAAGCAACCAAGTAAAAATCCGATATAAAATATGTATTGGTACTAAAAGGTTCATTTCGACCCACGACCTGAGATATATTTTCAAAATTTCCAACTAGTTCGTACCATGGAACGTATTTGATTCTCGATGTCAAGTTGGCCTTAGACCATTAAACTATTTGCCCACTATTTTTTTTTCATCCCAACCAGAATATTTACTCAGTAACATCCCTGCCGCGATTAAAATTTTAACGTCCCTGTACTTATTAACTTCCCTGGCGAGCTGTCAAAACAAAAAAAAACATTTGTTTATTTATCTCAATCTCAGCAGGCTGGAAGCGAAAAAAAGATGTTTGGTAATTTAATTTATTTTTCATGTTTCCATTAATGGTTTTCTAATCTTATTTATTTAAATTTCATTTCTATATTTAGTTCGCAAAGAAGAATCAATTATTATTGTGGCTGTGCGAGATTGGAAAAAAAAAACGTCCTCGCCACCGGGGACGAGATGAGAAAAATCCAAATATCTGTCGTGGCTTGTCTGGATTCGGAAGCAATGGTGGAACTAGGCTGCTATTAACCGAAAGATGCATTCGAGTTCATTGCAGACTCAATTACGCATTGAAATTTAGTGACATAAAAAACAATGGATATCAGTGCTTCAATATTTATCTCCTCAACATTTTTGAGCGGCAGATTTACCAACAGCGAACGATTATGGATACCTTCGTTGACATTAGACACCATAGGAATGTTTGCTGTGGGTGAAGTGTACATCCTCAAGTTACTGGCTCATCTATCTACGACCTATGGGTCGTTTTCAATAACTGAGACAGTGATAGAAGGTCGCCAACGATTTCGGTTGATGGCATTGTTCCAAATGAATTTTATTCAATTGGTACGCTGTGCTCGTGAACATTTAACTGTGTCAAGGAAACAAGTATGCTACCCAACCCATACGATGTTTTGGCTTTATTCACCCTACTTAAAAGCCATACCAAACACAGACTCACCGCTGCAGTTGAAGGAACATATTAATTCCACAGCAAAACTTGCTCTCACCTCACCAGCATCTTCCAATTTAGTTGGTAGGACGGTGAATCAACAGGTCATGATTACATACCGTGATTATGGTCAGCGAAGAGAAAGTCAATTTGGAGAAATGTATTTCCAAAGAGGGTTAATCAACCGGCTCTAACAATACAAATCTAAATAGTGAGTCCACAAATAATTACCTACCTAGCATCTTATGAACTTAATATTATTATTTGTTTTTGAAAATGTAGATTTTGTAAATTAAAAAAAATTGTTTGAAATTATTTTAAATATATTCAATTAATGTACATTATGTACAACCTATATGAACATATGATCACGAGTTCTTTTTTTTTCTTTCTGCTTGGTTTTTCGCAAACCAATTCTGTTTGGTTTGGGGGGGTTGATTATCGAAGAGTTCAGCTTTTATGGGAATTAGTTTCTGTCACGACAGAAGATTTGATTTCTTTTTCATGTTTTAGGTATCAATTTGTTAGGCGAATAACATAATGGTCTCTGTAGGGGTTTTTTGGTTTTTTTTTTTCATTACGAGTCCGGCTTATATGTAATCATCGACGCAGGTCTTTCGCATGATAGATGCCGATTCTTTTGCCTTGTAGGTTTTCTATCTCGTAGAGATTATTATTTCGAGTTCTCACTCGGCACTTAACAAATTTGTTTGAAAGTTTCGCGTTAAAATTTTTTGAGGCATTGCTCAAAACGAAATTTCGACGGAAAATTTCCTCACCAGGTTTAAAAATACGTACGGCTGATCTGGCATTGTATGCTTTTTCGTTGCGTTTATACGCCTCATACAATTTCACTTTAATTTTTCCTCGCATCAGCTGCAGGGCGTTCGGAGAGGGTATTACTTCGATTTCACCATCGCTTAGGGACTTCAACTCTTTCAGAATTGGGTATGCACTGCCATGGGTAATCATGTGATGACCGAACAAGGCGAAGAATGGGGACATTCCTATCGACTGATGTACAGAAGTACACAGAGCTTGTTGGATTTGTGGCAAGTGCAGGTCCCAATCTTTTTGGTCTTCTTTAAGATATGTTCGTATGGCCGATAAAATTGAACGGTTTACCCTCTCCGAAGCGTTTGCCTGTGGAGAATAGAGGGCATTCTTGATGTGTTTCGTGCCATACCTAAACAGAAAGTTTTTGAATTCTTGTGACACAAATTGCTTGCCGTTATCGCTGTGCACGAACTCTGGCACTCCGAATTTCAAAAAAATTTCTTTTTCGAGAAAGTCAATCACTAGTTTTGAGGTGGCTTTATGCATAGGTTTTAAAAATACGGATTTTGTCATGTAATCAAGTGCAATAAAAAGGAACAAATTTCCCTTTTTGCTTCGCACGTAGGGGCCCATAAAATCTATATAGATTTTTTGGAACGGGAGTTCTATATTTTGTTGAAATCCCATAGGGGGTCTCATAATAAAATTTGGGGATTTGTTTTCTTTACATTTGCTGCATTTATTGACAAAATCTCGTACTTGCTGAGCCATTTTAGGCCAAAAATAGGTTTCTTTGATTCGTTCTAAGGTTTTTTGAATGCCGCCATGTGCACAATTGGGAGGCTCGTGGCTTTGAGCAATGATTTGTTGGGTTAAGCCAGATGGTAACCATAGCTTCCAAAGGCTGTCTAAATTTAAATTACTGTTTTGGCTTGGAATTACTTTTTTGAAAATGACACCGTTTTGAATTTTTAGGTCTGGCAAATTCTGTGAATTTTTAGTGATCGTATTGATAAGGTCGAGGTATTCTTGCGATTGAAAATCAGGGGAATTGGTAAATGGCGCAAAAGTGAGCTGATCCATGTGTGCTCTGGATAGCGCATCCGGCACTAAATTCTGGGATCCTTTCACATGCTTTATATGAAAAGTGTATGCTTGTAGCTTCAAAGACCAACGTGCCAGACGGCCACTGAGATCGGTTAAGTTCATCAGCCATTTGAGGCTGGCGTGGTCGGTAATTACCGTGAAGGTACTACCTTCCACATATGGCCTGAACTTATGAATGGCTCGTAACGCCGCGAGACATTCCTGTTCTCCGACGCTATATTTTTGTTGGCAAGCATTTAACTTTTCAGAAAAATAGGCGATAGGTTTTTCGTTCTGTTCATCGTCATGCTGAAACAGAACAGCACCAATACCTTTTGACGAGGCATCGCATTGTATCGTAAATTGTTTGGAAAAATCTGGGGTATTTAAAAGCGGAGCAGAAGTTAAAGCGTCCTTCAGAGCCTCAAAAGATTCTTTAGCTTCTGTAGATATTGGAAATTTACTTCCTTTTTTAAGACAATCAGATAAAGGAGCGGCTAGAGCTGAAAAGTTCCGGATGAAGCGACGGTACCACCCACATATCCCAAGAAATCTCCTCACCTGTTTTTGTGTCGTTGGTAACGGAAACTCTTTAATTGCTGATACCTTATCAGGGTCAGCTTTTACATGGCCTTGTCCGATAATGTATCCGAGATACTTAAGTTCTTTGAAACAAAAGAAGGACTTTTCGACGTTGATAGTCAGGTTAGCTGATTTTAAGTGTTCCGCTACCAACGTCAAAATTTCCAGATGGGATTCGAAATCCGGGGAGATAATCAGGAGATCGTCAAGATAGACAAACACGAATTCCCTAAGCGCCGAGGGGATCACTTTATCCATTAACCGACATAGCCTTTGGGGTGCATTACACAACCCAAATGGCATGACGGTGAATTGATGCAATGGTCGACCAGGCACAGTAAATGCGGTCTTCTCTCTTGATTTCTCCTCCAGAGGGATCTGCCAGAACGCATCTTTGAGATCCACACTACTCATGTAATGTGTATCTCCAAGTTGGCTGAGCAGACTCTCCAGAAGAGGTTGCGGGTACGCATCTCCCTTTGTAAGAGAGTTCACCATGCGATAGTCCAAACATACTCGATCCTTACCAGGTTTTCTGATAAGAACTATGGGTGAACTCCAAGCACTGTGACTCTCTTCAATAACTCCCAAAGAGAGCATGCGATCCAGCTCCCTATTGATTATCTCCAGATTCGCAGGGGACATGGGGTAATGTCGCTGCTTCACCGGTTTAGCGTCTCCTGTATCGATCACATGCTCTTCAAGGGAGGTTTTACCCAACCCAAGCTTTGCAAATGAAGGAAATAGGGAGATCACTGACTCTAGACGACTTTTTTGCTCCGAGGTTAGCTCGTGCATAGGAGGTTTAGGCTTATCTAACTTTTCTTCGACAGAATCTTTACTGCCAGGAGGACAAAACATTTCACTAATAGTGACTGAGACACCTTGTAACTCAGGAGGTTTTTGGTCAACAATTTCGGTATTAGGATTTTCATGTTCGGCTGAAAAACCGAAGACTTCACCAATAACATGTGGTGCAATTTGAAATTTGGACCAAAAATCCACTCCGAGATAGAGGGGTTGAAATAAATCGGGCACTAAGTATAGGTCGAGAGTTTTTACTACTTTATCGTATTCTACTGGTACGGATACGCGTCCTACAATTCTCTGACCTTTACCGTCAGCCGTTTTTACTTCCGATTTTAAAGCTGTAATGGGAACGTTAAGAGATTTTACGAACTCCAAGCAACCTTTACCTAGACAAGATATCGAGGCTCCACTGTCTAGTAATCCAGCCATTCCTCGACCTTTAATTGAGATTTTGGCATATGGTCTGATGTCTTGAGGAGTTCCTCCTAGAGTGGTTTCTTCCAATAGAGTTCGAAAAGCGGATCTTTTAGTACTTCTTCTTCGTGCTTTAAGTAATTTCAATGGAATGTCTGGGGGGGTTACTTCTTCTAAATTAAAGATACGATTTCGTATCTTTTCGTAATTAATTAGCCTTTCTTCGAAGGACTTTTTATATAAAGGTATAGTTTTGGGGTCAGAATTCGTTTTAGGGGGTTGTGGAGTGACTTTTGTGACATCCTTAGGCTCACAAGCCAAGATTGTATTGGGTTCTAACTGAGAATTGTTCGTATCTGACTTAACTCTAGAGTCAGTATCGGGAGATTTTGATGATTTTGGATAATTTCCAGGTTTGGTTTCAGACTCGGTGGACTTTGAGACTGATTGGGTATCGCGACAAGTATATAATGTAGTTGAAGTATTTGTCGAGGCATCTTTTTTGTTTAAACTGGGTTTGTTTGGGTCGAACGTGACTCCCCAGGCGGCATCACGCTCGTTTTGAAGTTTCCCTTGGTGGCATTACAGTTCGGACAATCACGAACCGTGAAGTTTTCGGTACCGCAACGATAGCAGTAGTAAGGTTTATTCATCTTAGAAGGACAATTAGACGAGAGGTGTCCGATTTCCTTGCACGTATAACACTTCATAGTGCTTATAGGGTTCTTGTCTTGGCTAACTGGTCCCTGAGAACGATTATATGAAAAAGCGGCAAGATTTTCGTCAGCCGGTTCGAAAAAATTTTCGTCGGTTGTCACACCAGCAGGCCAATGCACTTCGTGTACATTTCGTACGAAGTTCGTACGATTTTGAGAGGCATAACGCGCTTGCAACATCTTCTCCGTTCGTCGGCATTCGTCTCTAAAGCGTTCTAACGAGTATATACTCATGGGATAAACGAATGCCATGAGGCGAGCGTTTATGTTATTTCGTAAGATAGGGACTAGGTCTGCGTCTCTCATTGGTTCGCGTAATTGTCTCTTCAGATGAATTATAGATGTATAAAACTCATCGAACGGTTCTTGGGGTGATTGTTTCCGATCCATTATCGCTTTCAGAATTTCGAGATCACTTTCGTATCTTTGAAATTGTTTTAGCAGGGCGTTTTTAAGAGTCAGCCAATCGACTCGGCGATGGTCGCGTAGGTATTCGAAATACCAATCGGAAGCCGTACCAACCAAAAGATGGTGAAAATTACGGAGTACTTCTTCCCAAGGACAATTATATTTTTCCTGCAAGATTTCAACACGTGAGACGAATTCTCGTATTGGCATACCTTTGGACGTGTCGTCGAATCTGACACTCCACAAAGTTTCGAAGCGACGCGAATACGGTCGGTCACACGGAAATCCGAAATCTTGTCTGTGATTAATTGGAGGATATCTCATATCATAATAGGAGTTATTGAAATCTGTGGAATCATGACCAAACGGAACAAAATTCACTCTTGGACGATCAAGTCTATTTGGGTCCATTGGATTATAGTCCATTTGAGGACGATTCGTTGGAATTGGATTGGATTGAAGAAATTGAATACGGGGATCGCCTCGAAGATATGGATCATCCCGTTTGTAGTCGTATTGGTTACGGTTCCGATAATTTGGTTGGGGTTGAAAAGATTCCCGCCGATTTCGCTCGGAAAAATCTTGAAAATGTTTAGTGTGGTTGATAGGTGGTCTGTTCAAGCCATCAGGGCAATCGCGAAAACGAGAGCTAGTCGACAAATTACTAGAATGCATCGAAAGATTGGCATTCGCTGTTGGTCGGTTAGCTTGCGAGGCGATTGGTTCGTTTTGGACACCGCTGAGTGGGTTTGAGGAGGGCAACAAAGTTTTCACACTTTGTTCAACATTTTTTTGTATCAGCCCAGGCAGGTCTTTAAAAAGAGATTTTTGTAGGTCCTTTAAGCTTGCATCAACTACACTTTTTATATGGTTGTGGAGGCGATTCGAAGACGGATAAAGTATATGGGATTCCGAAACTTGTGCTTGATTGGATTGAACATTATACCCAATATTGTTCAGGTTGATTGCTTGTGCACCGTCGATAATGTCATCATTATCTGGAAATGTTTCTCCAACCGAATTGTTGGGTTGTGGTTGTGGAACAAACTGATTTGGGGTTGGACGATTTGCTAAAGCGCTTTGATTCAAACCCGACGCACTATTTATAAAATCGGTTGGGAAGAGTGCCATAATCGGACTCGAGGATGTGGTGGTGGTAGTAGTGACTGTGGCATGGGACGTAACTGTGGTAAATATTCCATTATTGGATAAGTCAGGGTATGTAGTTGAGTTTTCTGTAATTTGTTGATTCCGAATTTGGAAGATACTTCCGTTGTGAACCAAGTCAAAGTTCGGGGAATGAATTACGTTCCTTCCTGCTTGGTTTACATTTATAGGAGGTGAATGTCTGAGGGGAATAGAACCAGCTTGAGTTCTAGAAAGGGACAAATTATCGCATGGTCCGTGGTTTCGAGTTCGTACACCATTTCGATTGGCGTCAAAGGCTGAATGCCTACTTGTTTTGGGAAAAGTCCCATTAGTGGATTTTTTACTCATAATTTGTTTTATAATTTTTTCAGGTTAAAGTATACAAAGGAAATCAGAATTATTCAAAGAAACAAAATTAAGGATCACTTGGTATTAAGTAAATATTTTTACGAAACGAAATTGAGGGGAAAAAAGTAAATTGTTGGTTTTTCTTTTGTAGGTTTTGTTCTCATATAGGATATGGCGATTTCGAAAAGGTGAAGTAAAAGAAGGATCTACGTAAGGCGATGACAAAGAACATTTAGGGAAAAAATTTTTAATACGAACAATTAGGTAGCTTCCAAAAAAGTTTTGTTTTCGCCTATAATTTATCGACTTGCTGTTAATCGGCAACCTCTAGTGCAACAGCTTCTCACAGTACAGTGGAACGGACTCCTAGAAGGTTGTATCGGATTACCGGTACTGATAAATTTGGCGGGGGAGAACTTGATTTTTTTTTTGAAAAGACATAAGTATTATGTAGCCTTGCAAACGACTGCCAGTTCGCTTGCATCTGCAACTTTTTATAAAAGAGGTGTTTAATGGTGGCTACGAAGGTGGTCAAACTCAAGATAACTTCGAAACATTTCTTTAGTGTTCACTTCATTAGCTCTACAGCTTTGGATCGACTCCTAAAAAAAATTAAGTTATGAAATTGATGCTGAGGATAAGTTGCGGGTAGGGGCTGTCGGTGTTTCCAACGTCAGGCCCCTTAAGTTGGGCGCCAATATTTTGCGGCAGACTAAGGCTCATGTCAACGAGACATTAAGGCGGAAGCCGAAATGTTGAACCAAGCGGATAGTTCGGCATGCTGGCATTTGGTGCAGCTAGAGCTCAGTCGATGGGGGGAGTCCTTTTCCGCTGTCGTTTAGTCCGCAAAATAGTATATACATCATGCCGAGTCATAGAGGAAGGGAAAGAGGGAGAGGGATACTTTCAAATACGTTACTCTGAATTTTCAAAAAAAAAAACGGATAGAGGCCGATATGCGGCCGGAAGCGTACCTAGGGAAGATAAGCCGTTGAGCTATTTAAATAAAGGGAAAGGAAAGGGGAACCACGTACACAAAAAAAAGTCTGGGTCGGATGTTAATGACCCAGGGCTATCTATACCCACCCTACGCCACTGACTCACAGGTCAGGACTCCATGGCCGTCAAAAGCCAGAAATTAAGTTGACGGCCCCAATCATATTTCCTTTTTGTCATGCCTTCGAACCTAACTTCGTTTCACCCTCCTAAACTACATCGCCAATTTGTTGCCGGTTACCACTTCATATTGTATTCTTAGAGTCCCAAATTAGAAACCAAAACACCAAAAAGTTAAGTCGAAATGTTTTCTATGTATAATGGAAACTCGGTTTATTCAAACTTAATATACAGTGATACAGATTCATTTTTTGTTTTTGTGTTTTAATGAAATGAAAGTTAAAATAAGTTAACATAGCCTGAATATAAATCAAGATGAAAAGTGAATGTAATCTAAATCCTTGGGAAGTCAAATGGAAATCAAAGGTACGTCAAATTATTTTATTTCTATTGCGAGCAAAAGCTATATTCAAGTTAAGTCCGGTAAAAATGTTATAAATCCGAGGAAAGTCCAAGGACAAATCAAAGGGATGTCAAATTATTTTATATCTTATGGTTGTAAATCTTATTTCAATTGTTTTTTTTTTCTTTTTTTCTTTAGTTTAGAAATTTCGGAGTCAAAGGACAAATCAAATAAAATTAAATTCACAAATAATTCTTGGATTCCTATCTAGGAGTAAATCCGACGTATACGCAAATCAATTTACCTTGCTATGCAAGAAAAAAACAAAAATAATGACCACGGTAAGGGTGAGTAGGATTGCTATCACAAAAAAAAGGCGAGAATATGTATATATATATATATAAAGGTAATGTATATGAATTTAAACAAAAAAATTTATATCAGTTACCAAAATTACTAAAATACGTTTTTACTTACGATTTCCTTCGGCGTTCTGTAGCGATCCGTGCGCACGTATAGCTCCAGTGGCTGCTCAGGAACCTGCTTAAGTTAGTTAGTTAAATGACAATTTCACTGATATAAGTTTTTTTTTCTCCGACGAAAGGTTTTCTGATTTTTGTTTTGTTTTTTTTTCTTTTTGATTTACTAGGTCTTAATTTCTTATTTCCAATTACGTTTTCTTTTTTTCTTATTATTTAATTTTCTCTTTTTCTTTTTCTTTTTTTTTCTAGGTATTCTTTTTTTTTTCTTTTTATTTTCAGGTATCTTTCCGGACGACAACGAAAGCGATACGGCACCCTGACCCGGTCTAAACTATAAATGGAAATTTGGAACGCGCCAAAACGATGGATTTAAACCTGTACAAAGTGCACTAATTCTTAATTCTAAATGAATCGACTTAAATTAATTCTAAATCTTATTATTAATTTTTAAGAAGCAATAAAAAACTATTAAAACTAATTTAAAATCAAAGTTCTTTTTTTTTTGGGATGGGTTTACCACGCGGGCAGATGACGGCTACACGTTGACGAGTCGAGCGTTGGCGGCGACGACACGAATCGGACGCAATTTTCCTTCCCGAACACTTAGCAATACAATGGGGCTAATACGTGCGCATATACCAATCTTTGGTTGCAGCACGGGGCACCGATAATACTTCTGGTGATGGCTATTGGGTTCGCAACTCCGGACTACGCTAGTATAGGCGGGCCGGGTATGCGAGAGCGAAAATTCAGCGCCACAGTACTTAGCTTATCGGAGCGTCAAAGGGGTGTTTGTGTCGAGCGCCGGTGTTGGATTTGTTCCGATCCGATGTGCAGTTGGAGTGGATGCTACGGATCTCACAAATTAAAGCCGCTCGGGCACCAGTGTAGTGTAGCAAAGCACTTTCTGCTGGAATTCAAAATCGAGAAGTCTACATTAGTTTTTTTTTTCTTTATCGTTTTTTTTTTTATCTTTTCGTTTAGGTAAAAAGTTATACCGTACCTTTTTTTTCCAAGAGAATCGATAAATTCTTTATTTCACGGGGAGGGTTTGGGTTTTTCAATTATTTCTTTTAGTTTTTCCTTTCAGTTTTTGATTTTTTTTTTTTTACTTTTAATTTCTGAATTTATGGCAGCGTATTATAAAGTGCCATGCACGTCGTCGGTGGCAGACCAAAAGAAAAAGAACGAAATCCGAATGGCGCCGTTTCGAGAAAGTTCTGGCTTTCGTTCAGTGAACGAAAGAATCGTGCGCCTTCGTTCGGTGAACGAAAGAAATAACAAAAGTGCTGCCCGATCAATTTTTTTAAAGATCGTGCGGAATTCTGTACAGCGGCGTCTCGCGAAATAAGGCGACCGCTACACTTGGTAAGAAATTGAAATCTCAAAACACTTCCCTTCAGCTCGGCAAAATGACAGATGAATCTCGATTTGTTTTTTTTTTTTTTTTCAATTCTTGCAGCTTCACTCACGTACACTGTATATGTGATATACACTACTTCCTTTACTTCTTCTTCTATGGAAGAACTGAATTCAGCCATGAATAAATCCTTCAGCGCCATACAAGAATAGGTATTTCGCGTTGGTTTGGGAGAGCCTTTAAGGCTCTCCCAAACCAAAGCGAATCATTCGCTGACGACGCGAAATCATTCACAATAGTACAAAATATGAAAGATACACAATGCTATGCAACAACAAAAAAACGCTATGATTTCGCGTTGGTTTGGGAGAGCCTTTACCACGTTTACGACGACTTTACGCTGTTTCATGAATACCCCAATGTTTACAAATGAACACACAACAAATTTTGACGTTTAATGAGTGGGGGTCACGGGATTCACCTTTTTCAGTTGGATTTACACCTTCTTTCTTCATTCGGTGAACGTTGTTCCACAAACAACGAACAACGAGTAAAGTTCATCCAAAATTCAAAACGGCTTTGAATTTCTTCGTTGTTCGTTGCCAATTGCTTTTTTCACATTATCTGTCTTTGTTTGGCATTCTTGAATGCTAGATTTGATTTTAAAAAATATTCAATTATGTATAATCTAGTGGAAACCTGTTAACTTTTTTAAAATTTTGATCTTATAAATTTCAAATGTGATCATATGACGGCTGACTGAATTACATTTCAGTCGATGATGGACTTCCTTGGGCCACTGAATTCGTTGGGAAAGCAGTTCATTGCACCATCAAATTTTTCGTTGAGTTAGTAAATTTGTTCTATAAATAAATGTAATATTAGTCGATTTATGAAATAAATTCAGGGACCCAGTGAAAAATTGGTTATTTAACAAACAGTTTATTTGCGAATGAATGACTATTCACTAGCCCGACGAAGTCCATCATTGGCTAAATTCAAAGATACGCAGGGATTCGGTTCAGTGTAAACAAAGATGTTTCATATATCAAGCAGTAAAGTACTTAGCCAAAGCTACTAATATTCGAATAAATTATATTTTTTGCTATGTTAAGAGTATTTCTGAAAAAATAAACATGATTTTTTGTGCACTATGTATTTTTAAATGGATTTTGAGATCTAGCATTCTGTTTTTTGGGCTTCCATACGATTTAGCATTATAAAATTTGAAATCTAGCATAATGAAATTTGAGATTATGGCAACACTGGTTATCATTTACACCTTCGTTGTTCCGCGCAGAGAATATGAAATAAAGAAGTCAATCCTCAGCTGTCAATTTGATTTGCCTACAAGCTGAAGCGAACAGCTGATTTATTAGATTTGCAAAGTATTAGTGAAAAGCAGTGCAAAACGCACACATAGAATCAACTAGTCATTCAGCACATCATTCAGCACAGGTCTTGTTGTTGTTGCAATTCACATCTATTTCTTCGACACGAAATGAAATTACAAATACAACAATGTGAAACGTACGAAGGATTGGCTTCTTTATTTGATATTCTCTGGTTCCGCGTACGGGTAAAAACGAACAACGTATACTGACGATAACAACGAAGGTGTAAATCCAGCTTTCCACCGGTTTTGATGCATGCGCAGAACTGAACAAAAATGAAAACGCTAATGATATTACCTTTATTATGTGTACTGTGGGTCAACACTGAACAGACAAGACTCTAGAAAAAGTATTAAAGGTGTGGAACTAGAATAGGCGGAAGATGGTGGAAGCTTATGTCAAAACCGACCGAAAAGTAGCTTTCCGAAATGTCAGTTTCATAAGTCACCCATAATGCACTTAAGTGATTGAAAGTGGAAAAAATGTAATGTTTTGTTCAATGTTAATTTTCTCATACTTATTCACACCACAGCGTGACAAGCTTTTAATTATTTACTTTGCGAAATCACTAAAATTCGATCTGATATAAATTAATTAAAGAGATGAATCATCCTCATAGTATTAAATAGTATCACAATGACAATCTTTTAAATAATTTTTATAAAAATAAAACAATGTATAAAATTAGGCCAATTATGTGCCAAAACAAATTAAAATGTCAATGTAATAATAATAAGGGTATTCATTCAACAGCGTAAAGTCGTCGTAAACATTGTAAACTTTTAAACTTCGTAATTCTGTCACAATTTGTATGGGAAATTTGACAGTTTTACGAAGTTTACAACTTTACGATGATTACGACGAGTTTACGCTGTTGCATGAATACCCTTAATATAAGAATAGAATTAAGAACCAATTGTAAATATTAATTTCCGTTCAATAAAAACTAATGTAAAAATAAATTAATTAAAAGAAAATTTAAGATTTTACTTCACTCATACCTAAAACAGAAAAAAAGAGTTGAAAGCTATGCACCAAGCGCCAAATTCTTTTAAATTTACCTCCACCATTTTGATTTTGCATTCGCTCACTTAGGGCGGTATTCACCGACGGCTCATAACTTATGAGGCTCATAAACCTATTCACCAAGCAATAATAGTGAATATTTATGAGCGCTCATAAGACTTATGAGTGGTCCTGACCACTCATAACGTTATGAGCGCTCTCTCCGAAAACTAGTTCGAAAACCTTCGAAGTAACCCTTCAAAAAAATTCACTTACTCATTTTGTCGGTACTTTTTGGATCCTTACAAAAATGAGTCTCGCACGCACACATATTGTAAATCCTTTTGTCTTCAGGAATTTTATTTTTTTGTTTCAATTTTTTAAGTTCTTTTTGTAATTCACGCTGTGAAAATTTGAAAAAAATAGGATAATAAAAGGTGTATATAATGAATCTGTTCCGGAGAGTAAAAACCTTGCCCATCTGTTCTTCATTCTATCACCATGATGTTTTTGAGAACAGTTAAGAACAATATTTCCTGCACCTACTTTTTGTGGTCGAGAAAGTGAGTGAGAAATGTCGAAGTACCAGTACCAGTTGATTTGTTTGTCTGGGATAATAATAAGCTAAAATTTATCTCAGAAAAACTTTTTGCTTAAATCTAACAGTTTTGACAGTTTTCACACATTTATACTGTTCTGGGTTCCAATTCCGCAAGGGTGACTGATTTTCTGTGTACACATTCTATTCACACCCAAAACAAATGTAAATTAATTTGATTGATTGTGCATGCGTTATCTGTCAAAAACTTAAAACTCACTCTTGCCGAATCGCAAAAATCGATGTGTACACGAATTTCTGTGTACACAGAAAAAACTCACTCTTGTGGAATTGGCCCCCTGATGTAGTTTTTCTTAATTTAACACAGCTAATATAAACCAACGTTTGACGTCTATCTCCCCTTCAAGCGAACGAGTCCATTTTGGATCCGCAAACGTAGTAGACAATGTACGAACGAAATAATTAGCGAAACCAAAAAGTAAAGTAAAAACATTTCCATATGTATATGAAACAAACTAAAACGTGCAATGATCTTCACCCCGAGACAAAACTAAGAAAATAAGTGGAAAGAAATTAAAATCACTGTAGTCACAAAGAATTTATTTATGTGCAAGCAACACTCATTTTTTCAAGCATCCAAGAAGTACCGACAAAGTGCGGTCATTTTTGAAAACTGTTTGATTTCACAGTTTTGGGGTACCTGGGGAAGAGAGAGTTGTTCTCATTTTCGAACTTCGAAAAAGAGCTATGAGTGGTTGGTGCCCTATTACACGACGACTTTAGAGTCATGACTTTTTTCGAAATTCAATGGGTGCGAACGAGAAAAAACATCTGATCTCACCTTCGCACTCATTTAATTTCGAAAAAAGTCATGACTCTAAAGTCGTCGTGTAATAGGGCACTTGGTGAATAGCACAAATATAATTTGAGTTAGGAGCCTCATAAACTTAAGAGCCGTTTATGAGTGCTCGGTGAATACCGCCCTTAAAGTGCCTCTTCACTATCCCACAAAGTATTAACACATGTCAGAATAAAGTGGGAAGAAATTTCATACGACTGCCAAATTTGTGTGATGTAACTGACTTTCATAATTTCCTTCCACACTTGCATTAAAAATTAGTTTCACCATAACCTCAAATGCCCAAGTGGGATAGAAAGTGTGATGGTATTAGAACCGATCCTAAATATTTTCATGTATTAACACAATATGTCAAATCGTGTCGGATGCGCTGTCAAGTTGTGTGATGAAATTTCATGTTTTGTTTCCACACTATATTATACATGATTTCTTCACACTTTTTTGACATGTGTTAATACTCAGTGGGATGTGTGGAATCATTGACATACTATACATGTGCCGAGATTCAGCTATTTCAGCGAGTGAGATGAGATGACTCGCCTTACTCGCCGACTCATCTCACTTCACTCGCAAAAGCGATTCAGCTATTTAAGTGAAATGAGTAATTTCGAATTTAGTTTCGAACATGAGACAAAGAATAAATATAAAAGAGCTTAATTCTACCTCCTTGTCACACTCTTTACGCAAAACGAAATGAAACAAAAAATACAACAATGTAAACATTGGAATCTTTGATAGTGGAGTTTGGAGTATCTTTTGTTTCAATTATTTTTTTGTCATAATTAAAGTTTAATGTGAGTTTCACCCTTGAGAAATAAAAAGTTTAAAAGTGTTGAAAGTGAATAGAATATAAATTTATTTAATATATATATGTGCATATGATAATAAAATAAAATTAAAGAATCAATAAAAGGGTAGTTGTTTTTATCTACGTTGTTGTTTTTTATTTCGTTTCCTATCCATGAATAGGAATTCTTGTGAAAAGCACACATACCTATCCAAAACTGGAAATTTACCAACACATATACCAAGTCACTGCGGAAATATCTGGCGAGTAATCTGACATTTCATTTCACTCGCCAACTCACTCCCTTTTGCTAACTGAATCGATTTTTGACGAAAAGTGACTCATCTCACTCACTCCCTGCGGCTTCGAATTAGCTGAATCTCGGCAATGGACTGCCAGGAGCCAACTTCACGACGGTTCATGTTCAGCAACTATGCGCCACCAGCGCTTGTTGGAGCAAAACAGAAAAATTGGGTAACTCTTGACAATTTGGTTTGACGATTGTATTTGTCTATTTATTTATTTTTTTAGAAAATACAAACATTAATTTTAAAAATCCTTTACTTTTTCAAATTAATCAGTTTTATTTTTGAGTGTTTTAAATTTTCATTTTTATTTACTTTGTCCTTTCTTCAATACTTTTGTTCCACGTATTATTAGTGCATATAAGATTCCGTAAACAAAAAAAAAAAACAAAGGGATCCAAACGACGTTGGAAAGAACTTCAATAATTGAACTCCGGCTTTATTCTCCATTAGCCACTCGAAATGCAACTGTTATACCGATTCCTAGCATAACCCCCTCCACCACTGGTTCCAGCTCTAATCTCATCTACTAACAGCACGACTCAAACAGCTACTTCGTCACCTCGAGATGGACCTATAACAATTCCATTGAATTCTGCTAGCCCAGCCAAGTTTAAAATCCCAGTGCGAGCAAGTCTCTCACCAGCTAAATCGTATACTTTCACCAGCCGTACTCTGAATTCACCAGCGCCAAGTCCTGGAAAGTTTAGTTATAGTGATATATTTCGCAATACCACAACTATCACTATTGGCTACAGCTGGATCAGCATTAGACGCTAGGATTTGGTGCTGATTTTTCCTACCTAACTGTATGCTAGTAGCAGCAGGAGTTCGAAGAAGCGATGCACCCAATACTTAAACAACTCCGGATGATCCTTAAAGTAAGCTTCACTTAAAATAATTAATACATTTTAACTTGTTTTATATCTCAGGATTAGGAATAAGCACACCGTTTCCCAGTGCCTCTGTACGAAAACGAAGAGACGGAAAAATTTGTTTTAATGGCCCACATAGTCTTTTAAAGTATTCAGTAACCCTCACGGGAGACAGCATAATCCAAAAGCGGTTCACTATGCATAATAATTGCTTCTCATACCATTTCTTACAGGATATCGACTTTAAACTTTAAAAAAAGAGTTTTTAATTCTAAGCATTCAAAATATTGAAAATGGACGGTTTTAGGAGTTTTACAAAGTGAGACAAATTAATCCTGCAATGTAAAAGCTCGGCGCCTCATTGTCAAGAGTCATGCAGATGGAAAATCATACAGCAAAATGTCTGAAATATAAAAATGCTCTTAAGCAATAGTATTGAATGCTGTTCAATATTTTAAGAACAATTAAGCTTTAGGGAAGAGGTGCCACGTCAGCCAAAAGCAAAGGTCAACTTCTCAGCGAGAATATTGGCTTTTTGTTCAGCAATGCAAAAAAATGTGTGATAGAAATAAGAGCTGCAGTTTTTGGCAAAACAGACAGTGGACAATCTCCCGTCTATGTTAAAAAAAGATTGAGTGAGGCTAGCATCTTTGGACGCATACTAAAGTAGAAGGCCTTTACTGAATGAGCCAACATAGGAAAAAACGCTTGGAGTTCGAACTAGGTAATAAAATTGTATATATAAAGATACAAATATAAGTAAATATAATAAATAGGACATGAACAGAACCTGAGCGACACTTACTTTTATCTTCTGTTTACTTTTTTTAATGTGTATCCAATTTCTCGTTAGAGGCAAGCTTTTTTCTACCTTCACTCGAATGCATTAACCAATTAAAGTTGCTAGTGAGCAATGAGGCACTGTGGGAATGAATTTGTAATTAAAAAGAATTTCTAAAAGCTCAAAACAAGTTTCTCCTTCCTTACCACATAAACAAAAATTCCTTTTTCATAGAAAACCTTCAAGCCTTCTAAAGTACATAAGTCACGAATACACAATTCCACGTTGGTTTAAGTAATGGTTAACTTGGAAGCGTAAGTTGGCATCAAAGCATTCCAAATGTGAACAAGCCAATTCACAGCACGCTATGAACATCTTCATCCATCCTATAGGACAGTTTAAAGAAGCTTTAATTATCGTCGTTGCGGATCGCTGTTCTGTTAGTTTCTCTTTGACCATAAAAGTAATTATCGATTAAAAACTTAAAAATAAGGTTTTAAACATTGTAAAACAAAAATAACTTACTTAGTTCTCTGGTGCAGCCAGCAGGTCTTAATCTTTAGTCTCGATAAGATGCAAAAAGATGTTAATTTCTATCTTCACTATATAAGAAGTCTGCTCGTCCTGCCTCAACCAAAGTTTTTGACTGTTTGAGACTTCGTACGAGCGAGAGTTGCCCTTCGCTTTGGCGAATTTATGTTTGCTGACGTTAAGGATTATCCTCATTTCAAAATTTAAGTGACGGCAGCGGTGATACGTTCATAGTTCTTCAATGAACTAACAGCCTTTTCACACATCCACTGCAATTATGAACTGTATCATTGACTATAATATGATAGGACTAGAATCTGCATATCCGCAGTACCTATTTGAATGGAACCCGAAAAAAAAATGAAGTACAAATATATCTTGAAAGGTAGAACTTACTTTTATATTGCACATCAAATAAATAGCAATTTAATAAATTTATTCATGCCTCCGCATAACAAAAAAAGATGTTGTCCAATTGCAGGGTTTGTTTCCGGTTTACATGCAACAACAAATGTAAACGAACGAAATACGAAAGAACAAAACTGAAAGGGTAAATTAATGAACATATAAATTATGTAAATTTAATAAAACTAAAGAAATAAAAATGAAATAAACAAACCGACGCAATTTTTGTAATTATACCGAAAAATAGCACATAAACGTCGGACGTCAAAAAATTAAGTAATTTAAAACAGATGGCTCTCTGTTTTTTATAAAAAAGTAATAACAGGTGGCCTTAATTTCTATGGCAAAAAAAGCTTGTTGAGGCTTAGTGGCAAGAGATGGCATTGAGAATAATTACTATTTGTTGCCACTTTACTCCAATAAGCAGTTATGTCACTATGAAGATATGAGCTCATATTTATAGAGTTTTTGTATGGAAATGAAACTTGGCTAGTAGTCCATATCTCAGGCCAAGTGGCAAGAGATGGCATTTGAAATTATTACTAGTTTTTGCCACTTTGCTCCAAGAAGCAGGTACGTCGCTAAGTAGATGTGAACTCATTTTCATAGGGCTTTTGTATGGAAATGAGACTCGACTAGCAGTCCATATATAGTATGTCAATGGTTTGTTTGCTTTTCGGAGTCGTTATAGTTCAAATTTGGAAAGTCATTACACTATTATACATGACTTTCTTCACACTTTTTTGACATGTATCAATACTCAATGGGATAGTGTGGAATGGCTATAAGTTTTGTTCCTTTTTAAAACGTTTCTCGACTGCTTTTATCGATGCGAGAGTTACAGAACGTAGGTACAGATTTAACTGGATTTAGAATTTTGAACTGGGAACACTGATAGAACGAAACCACCGAAAAAAAACAACACAGGTAGGTTTGACAGATGAATTTTCAATTTTTCTTGTATGTACTTTTTCCGTGGTGTGGCTTGCGGCATTTTTTAATAATTTTTTTCTATTTTTTGGTTGTGAATTGTTTAATTGTACTCAAATACTTTCTTAAATATAATTAAAGTATACAAATTTAAAAGTGGATGTTAAAGTTAAACTAAAATGTGGCACGAAGCTCGCAGACAAGAACGTAAAATTCGTGGCATGATTGTGGATTATAGAAAAAGAGCCGAACGTAGACAAGATTTTTATGAAAAAATTGTAAGACTTCTCTGAAATTATACAAATAATTTTAATAATATATATTTGTTCTTTCGTCAATAAAGAAAGCCGATCCAACTCAATTCATACAATTGCACGGACGTAAATGCAAAATACATTTGGATCCAGCAGTAGCAGCAGCAGGCGACGGCGCCGCTATCATGCAAGTGATATTTCGGATATTCCGACAAAATCTCAAGAAAATTGCAGACATTTTCTTTAAGTAAGTTATGAAAGTAGAAAATAATTTAATTTTTTTTTGCAGAGTTCCATGGCAAGGTCAACAGGACAATCTTATCGATCGATTCGATGTTCGTGCTCATTTAGACCACATACCAGTAGCACCAAAAATCACGGCATGCGAAGAGATCGGATCCGACGAAAGGCAATGTAATTACGAACGTTATCGTATATTGGCACAAAACGATTTCTTAAATCTGCCTGAAGAGAAGTTCTTGCATCAATTGTACCTCGAGGAACAGTATGGAGCTAATGCCCAGCTAGAGGCCGAAAGAAACTTGAGCAAGAAGAAGCAATCTGGGGCTGCAATAGCCTATTCCTATGACGATGCGGATAGCTCAACACCCTTCAGCCATATTCCGAATGCGACGGTGCAACATAATGATGACGATAATGATTCTGTGGGGTCTGAGATTGATATGGACGTCTCGATCGATATTTCCAAGCTTGATACATCTCAGGCGCACGAGTTGAATGCCTGTGGTAGAAACTATGGCATGCTTAGTAATGATTTCTATTCCTATCTCACCAAGGATGTTGACGAAGCAGATGCGATTCGCGTGGCTCGCGAGGAGGAACAAGAGAAGATGATGCTAAGTGGACGAAAAAGCCGAAGGGAACGCCGTGCACAAAAGGAGAGGCGTGTTGCAGGCCGGCCACTTAGTCCACCAAGCTATGCTGCGAAGGAGGAGACGACAGGGGACGCTCAAGAAAATGAAAGTGATTCGCGATCACCATCACCGGAGAATTCCGGAAAAATTACTTATATAACATCATTTGGAGGCGAAGATGAACTACAACCGCATTCAAAAATCCTAATTAACCTGAACAAAGGAGGAAAACCAATAGCAGGGAGTAGCTTATCGCAAGTTGGACAGATAACTTATGCTCAAAAGGTAAAAGAAAACCTGGAAAAGCTTAAACAGGTGAACGAAAAAAGACCCGAACGACCAAAACAATATCAATATCGAAGTCGAAGCAAAAGCCGCAGTCATGGACGCTATCGTCGAAGTTCTAGTAGATCTAAAAGAAGCAGAAGGAGCAGAACTAGGTCCCGTGGAAGAAGATATCGTCGTTCAAGATCAAGATCGAGACGTTCGCGGTCTCGATCTCATCAGCGAAGGCGATACAGTTCATCAGCCAGTACATCCAGCCATTCATCATCAGGATATCGAGGCGAAAATCGCAGGCATTCACCAAAAAATCAAACTACTTTAAAGTTGTCGGGAACCCAATATTGGCCAGCTGATAAGGTAACCGAAGCTTTGCCTCCTCCTCCATTTCTCCCTACTCCAGTCGTGACCGAGCCACCGCCAGTGGGTCCTCCTATGATTCAGTATCCTACTTTACCAATACGTAGGAATATTGCTATCGCTCAGGTGAAGCCAGCTACAGAAAAAATCAAAATTGATATGCCTCAGCCACTACCCGAAGAACCACCGCCTATAAAGAGATACTATGGTCGCAAAAGGCCTGGAGATACTTCAGACTCGGACGAAGACGCCAAGTGTGCTGCTGGCGATTCAGAAGATGACAATAGTAATGATGAAGACCAGGAAGATCAAGGACTTGTGGACGTTGAAACATCGTAAATATATATTTGTTTCTACCAAAACCAATTGGTCATGATTGATTATTTACTTTATTTCCAGCTCTGATAAATCATATCCATTCCCCCATGTATCAAGTGTGGGTTCAGGTTTTGGTGTGGGATTATCCGGTACTGGTAAACAGAGTAGCAAAAATCTTCTCACAGCACATGGCACAAATCTTTCTAGCTCTACCGAGACCAAAGTCAGTAAGAATAACAATAATCTCTGTTTTGGCACCAGTCTGCCTTGTTGTCTTTCTCTATTTATTTCTGTATATCTTAAAACTTAAAATACATATAACAAAAAAATAATTCCGACCATTAGCAGCATGATGACATCCGAAAAAAATACAAAACAAAATGATTTGACTCCCTAGAGTTTTTGGGGTTTCGTAAAAACAAAATAAAACAAGACCCACGAAGCCCCTTCCAATTGTAGCTGCCTATTTTTAATATTTCAAAGTTACTATTTGCAGGTATCAAGTAGTGGTAATGGAAACGGAAGCAAATTACTCCTTAATCCAAGAGAGAGGTTAAAACGCAAGATGCAAATTCTTCTAAATAAACAATGTTAGTTAAAAAAAAAAAAAAATTAATTTACTTACATAAACGGTATTTTTCTTCCAGATAAAGCTGACAAAAAAGCTGAAATCGAGAAGACTGAGCGTCAACTGCAACAACAACAAGAGCGGGAGGATGAGATGCGTGAATTGGCTCTAAAGCTTCGACGAAGGTAATGTACTTATTTTATTTATTAACATGTCAGTTGTAATATTAATAAATATTCTTCATAATGATGATCGCCCCATTCTTAATAGTGGGACTGTTAGTGAGACCAAATTTTCATTTTGACTTGACGGGTTGAGCTTGAGTATACAAATAGTCAATGTCCTAACTTTACTTTTAAGAAGTGTTGCCAAGGTGGCAACACTATCAGAAGGATAAGAGAAGTGTTGCCACAATTCCGAAATGTTGCTTATAAATCGAAAACAAAGGGTCGGACGATGACCCGCGAACTCCCGTTGGATTCAGCACCCTTGAAACCATAGTACCGCATTATAGTTTTTCTCCCACCCCTCTCCTTGCACGAAGGGGGTGGAAAAAGTCGTTTTGGAAACAAAATTTGAAAAGCCAAGAAAAGTTAGAAAATATTTTTATTAATAAAATTTAAAGATGGTTTCGACGCAGAATTTCACAATCTACTACATTACATCCAGAGTTGATTGAAAACCTACTTTATTTTTTTTTTAAAGCTTCTTTCAAAGTGCTGGGGAGGAGGGATATGAAAGATTAACAAACTTAAATATTTATTTTGGAATAATATAAGCATATGACACATGTTTTAGGGTATTTTTTAATGTATTTTTTTACTAAATCAGAATGAACTCGATACAACTTCCTTCAAAAAAGTTATAGCCTTCTTCGTAAATGATGATAAAAAAAAAAACACGTTAAACAATACCAAATTTCAACAGCATTGACACGAAACTTGGTCCACATACTTCATTTGTCATAAGCAACAAGAATCAAAGGAGTCTATAAAAATATTTGTAGTGAAAGGTGTTTCTTTCAATGAATTAGATAAATTTTGAACTACTACCATGAAACCCCTCCCAAAACTGGTACGTTGATGAAAGTTGGTGAAAATGTTTGATTAATCATCGGAACCAAGAACCAGAACAGACCATTCAAATATCCATGGTCTGAGGATCTTTTTTGGGAGGTAATTTCGTACATATTCTAGTCAGAAAGAAAGAGGCTTTAAAAAAAAAAAAAAAGTAGGTTTTCAATCAACTCTGGATGTAATGAAGTAGTTTGTGAAATTCTGCGTCGAAACCATCTTTAAATTTTATTAATAAAAATATTTTCTAATTTTTCTTGGCTTTTCAAATTTTGTTTCCAAAACGACTTTTTTCCACCCCCTTCGTGCAAGGAGAGGGGTGGGAGAAAAACAATAATGTGGTCCTATGGTTTCAAGGGTGCTGAGTCCAACGGGAGTTCTCGGGTCATCGTCCGACCGTTGGTTTTTGATTTATAACCTTTGGGACTTAAACTGGTAAGTGGCAACCCTTCCCTTGTCCTTCTGACAGTGTTGCCACCTTGGCAACACTCCTTAAAAGTAAAGTTAGAGCATGAACTATTGGTGTACTAAAGCTCAACCCGTCAGGTCGAAATGAAAGGTCTGTCCTCATATCGTGCACTACCGCCCCTACTGTTAATAATCTGCCGTTAATAGGCTATTGATTATGTCATATAATAAGGAATTAAGACGTTCATTACATTTGGACGCATAGATGGCCACGAGCTTTTTTTCTTCATGAGAATACTATAGAATTTATATACAATGATTTTATTGTAAAAATCATCAAAGGGGTCATTGAAGATGAGAAAACCACAAGGGTGAGTGTGCATGAGAAATGCACAAGGGTGCATTTTTGTTTTTTTTTTTTTTTGTATATAACTCGAAAACGAAGCAAAATTTGGAGATAGATAGATTTACCATCAAAATAGATTTTTGAAAAAAAATTAAAAAATTTTTAATTAACAAATTTAAAAAATAATCATTGCAACAAAATGAAAAAAATCGCATTTTTTTTTTTTTTTGTTTTTTACGTATTTGCTTATAACTTTCTTACCAGCAGAGATAGGCATAGGCTTTGCTTCATATAAAAGAAAGATAATTAAATTTTCTTTAAAAAACATTTAAAAAAAAACAGTTTGGATAAAAATCGACCGAGAAATAGTCGTTCAAACTAGGTTGATTTTAAGTTTTTAAAGCTTTATGAATGGTATTTTTGGCTATTTTGATGGACTTGTTATAGAGTAAGATCCCAGGACCGCCAGACATACGTCATTTTATCATAGCTGAAGTTTTTTCTGTGAATGCACACTAGGGTAGGTATGAACGAATGGATAGTACGAACCTTGAACCCGGGTGCGTTTCGGAGGTATTAAGTGCTAAAAGTGCATAAAATTGATGCAAAATTACGTTATTTTATCAAAGCTGGTTTTTTGATATGTTTTAAAGAAAGTTATGATTAACTTATTTTGAAACTTACCAGACACCTACATGGGTGCACAATGTCAGCCAGACACCATTAAAGGTGCCAAAAAAAATCGTGAAATTTCATTATAATATCAAAGCTGAATTTAATATATGTTCTTCGGGAAACTGTTACAATATATTTCCCAAGCTGCCCAAGGAACATATTATGCAATATAAAACTTAACTTTGATATTATAACGTAAAATATACGATTATTTTGACAGTGTCCAGTGAATCCAAAGCCCCATTGCAGGTGCCTGGTCGCTTGAGAAATATTGTGAAATAGTTTTCCGAAGTGCATGAAATGTTTACTTTGCCACTAAAACGTAAACTAAAATATTTGTTTGAAAACGTCAAAGGTGTCTGGCTGACATTTGGTCCCTCTGTAGGTGTCTTGCAGCTAAGGAAATATATTGTTACAGTTTCCCGAAGAATATATATAAAATTCGGCTTTGATATTATAATGAAATTTCACGATTTTTTTTGGCACCTTTAATGGTGTCTGGCTGACATTGTGCACCCATGTAGGTGTCTGGTAAGTTTCAAAATAAGTAAATCATAACTTTCTTTAAAACATATCAAAAAACCAGCTTTGATAAAATAACGTAATTTTGCATCAATTTTATGCGCTTTTAGCACTAAATACCTCCGAAACGCACCCGGGTTCAAGGTTCGTATTATCCATTCGTTCATACCTACCCTAGTGTGCATTCACAGAAAAAAATTCAGCTATGATAAAATGACGTATGTCTGGCGGCCCTGGGATCTTGGTCTATTAGATTATACGCTCAAACTGGGTGTATTAGTGAGCCATGACCAGTTTAGTCAAAAATAAAAATCAAATAAAAAATTTTTCACAGTTTTAGGGCTGCCATCTATTTTTTACTATTTTTTATCTTCAAAATTTAGAATAATTCCCAAAATCCACACACTTGCTCTTACAAAGTCGGGTTTTGAACACATATTAGCTTATACCTTCTCGAACATGAAAAAAAATAGTTCCAGACATGTTTTACGGTTGAAAGTCCTTGCCAGACGAGCTCAACTTTTTCAAAGTAGGTATTATAAGAAATTACTTTTTTTTATTTCAAATAACTGTCAAACCTTGTTTTACAAAGCCGGGTTTTTTAATATATGTTAGCTTATGTCTCCTTAAATAGAGACAAAATTGTGCCAGACAAGTTTGGATGTCGAAAATGCATGCCAGACGGCCCTTAATGTCATAAAGTCGGTGATTTTTTTTCTTTTATTTTCTAATTTTTTAAATAATTATCAAAACTAACAAATCTAATTTCACAAACCGGGGTATTTGGTAGCTTATGCCTTTCGTTATATGGACAAAATAGTGCCAGACGAGTTAGGTATTCCAAAATAAAAAAAAGTTATTTCTTTAATACCTACTTAGAAAATGTTGAGCTGGGACCTTCAACCGTAAAACTGGTCTGACACTATTTTTTTTCATGTTCGAGAAGGTATACGCTAGCATGTGCTCAAACCCCGGCTTTGTAAAAGCAAGTGTGTTGATTTTGACAATTATTCTAAACATTGAAAAAATTAGATGGCAGTCCTAAAACTGCGAAAAATTTGAAACTTTACTTTTTTTTGACTGAACTGGTCATGACTCCCTTATACACCCAGTTTGAGCGTATAATCGAACAAGTCCATTAAAAAAGCCAAAAATGCCATTCATAAAGCTTTAAAAACTTAAAATCAGCCTATTTTTAACGACTATTTCTCGGTGGATTTTTATCCAAACTATTTTTAAAAAAATGTTTTTTAGAGAAAATTTAATTATCTTTCTTTTATATAAAGCAATGCCTTTACCTATCTCTGCTGGTAAGAAAGTTATAAGCAAATACGTACAAAAAAAAAAACAAAAAATGCGTTTTTTTTCATTTTTGTTGCAATGATTTTTTTAAAAATTAGCTAATTTTAAAATTTTTAAATTTGTTTTCAAAAATCCATTTTGATGGCAAATTTTTAAGATTTGAGGTGAGTTTAGAGAACTATCTCGAAATTTTGCTTCGTTTTCGAGTTATATGCAAAAAACCAAAAAGGGTGCTTTTGAACCCCCCTCTAAAAATGCACCCTCCAATTTAATAGCACTCTGCGGTTTTCTCATCTTCAATGACCAGTTTGATGATTTTTACAATAAAATCCAATCAACGTCTTACTTCCTTATTGCCCTGTTTTTTAGGACATTGTCAATAGCCTATAAGTAGTCCTTTATTAGTTGTGAAAAATTGAATTCAATCCTGCAGTGTTTTCTGTTCTTTTAGTTCTTCGTTAGGCCAGGGTTACACATGTAAGTTTTACTTTCGTAAGTTACTTATGGAAGCAACTTTTGATAAAATTACAAGTGTAAACAGCTCTGTAATTGACTTACAGTAAATTTATCAACTTACGTAAGCTGTAAGTTGAAAGAAAAACTTACAAGTATAAAAACGTTTTTTCCAACTTACGGAACTCTCACAGCTTACTCAAATGGCAGTGATAAGTTTTCAAACTTTCGGAAGTATTTTTTACCGTAAGTTCATCTGTAATGTAAAGCCTCTTTTAAGTTGCTTCTGTAAGACTTACATAAGTGGTAAGTAAAACTTACATGTGTAATCTTGGCCTTAGCTTCATATCAAGTAAGCAAAGCACCACCTGAAAAAGGGCTTAAAACTGCTAATACTGAATATTTTATGGCTTAATAATTTGCCATTAATTAGTCTTAAATAAGTTGTGATAATTTTTAGTTTGTCGTGCAATGTTTTCTATGTTTTTTGGGTTATTTCCTAACTTGTAATCAAGTTGGCAGATTGGCGAATTAATTTTGGGTGATTTTTTAATGAATTTGATTTAGCATTAACGAACAATTATTACTAGCGGCGAATTATCCACCTACCCATTTTTCGATTATTGAAAGTTGATTTGGTAACTTGACGCTATAGAAAGCAAATCACCCAAAAATATCAGAAAACATCGAATGAAAAAAAAATTAATTTTTCACAACTAATTAACGGCAAATTTTTGAGGAATAAAATATTCAGTTGTGGAAGTTTTCACCACTTTTTGAAAAAAAAAGAAAACATTGAATGACAAATTCGAAATTATCACAACTAGTTAACGGCTGATTAATGACAAACTATTAAGCCATACACTATCCAGTATAAACAGTTTTTTTCAGTTTATAATCTGCCAACTTGATGTCAAGTTAGGAAAGAACCCAAAAAACACAGAAAACATTGCACGACAAATTAAAAATTGTCACAACTAATTGAAGACTAGTTAATGGCAAACGATTTAGCCATAAACTATTCGGTATTACCAGTTTTAAGCCCTTTTTAAGGTGGTGCTTTTCTTGATATGAAGCTAACGAAGAATTAAACAAAACATAGAAAACATTGCACGATTGAATTCAACTTTTCTCAACTAATTAATGACTAGTTAACGGCAAATTATTAAGCCATAAAACATTGAGTATAAGAAGTTTTAAACGCTTCTCGCGTTGTGTCAAGTTAGCAAAGCACCAAAGAAAACATTGAACGATAAATTCGAAAGTGTTACAACTAATAAACGGCAAATTATTCACCTACTCATTTTTCGATTCGTCAAAGTTCCTTTGCTAACTTGACACTCATGATTTATTGAGTACGATGCCATGTTAACTGCTTCAGCCCAAAATTCTTCTTTCAACTTAATGTCGAACAGCATGCACTTGGTTCGTTCAATTATTCACTGCAGTTCAATTGAATAAAGGCAATTTTTTTATATAAAAGCGACTGTAATGTCCGAACGTTCCGAGGAGCCAACGTTGACTCGGACCACTACCTCGTTGTAGCAAAGGTAATGCTACGGATATCCAGACCAAAGCCAAAACAGGGAAATACTGTGAGGAAGTTCGACGTCGGACGGCTACAGTCGCAAGAAATCGCCAGGTCCTTTTCCGATCGAGTATCTCGCGCCCTCTTAACTAGTCCTTTGCCGCCAACTGCAAACATCGAGAACCAGTGGAAAAACTGCCAGGAAGCCATCAGAGATGCCGCCTCTGACGTGCTGGGCTTCGCACGACCACCACAGCGAAACCCCTGGTTCGACGAGGAATGTCAGCAAGTACATGCAGCCAAACAACAGGCATACAAAGCGGTGCTGCATAGAAGGACCAGAGCTAATCGCGAGCTCTACGAGCAGAAGAGGAAAGAGGAACACAAGCTTCTTAGAAGGAAAAAGAAAGAGCATGAGAAGCGCCCGATCGAGGAATTAGAGGGATGCCACTGCAGGAATGAAGTTCGGAAGTCTTACCAAAAAGTAAAAAGAACCTCCCAAGGTTACAAGCCCCGAACCGAAGCCTGCAAGGAGGATCAGGGGAACATCGTGGTGGAATCGCAGTCGGTGCTGAGGATATGGAAAAATCATTTCTGCAAATTGTATAACGGCGATGACGAACCGAATTCCGCTACCATGCAAATTGCACCATTCAACCTGGACGACGTAGGCCAACAATTCCGTCCACCAGATCTTGACGAAGTGGGGATAGCCATATCTAAACTTAAGTCCAATAAAGCTGCTGGAGCTGATGGCCTTGCGGCTGAGCTATTCAAAGCGGCTGGCGATGAATTGGTTAGGAGTATGCACCAGCTCATCTGTAAAATATGGTCGGAAGAAAGCATGTCCGATGAATGGAACCTCAGTATTGTTTGCCCGATCCTCTGGACTGCACCAACTACAGAGGCATCAGTTTTCTTAATATCGCCTACAAGATCTTCTCTGCCGTACTTTGTGAACGCCTGAAGCCATTCGTCAACAACCTGATAGGTCCATATCAGTGTGGCTTTAGGCCAGGGAAGTCCACCATCGACCAAATATTCGCACTACGGCAGATCCCAAACCAGGAGTTTCAAATCGATACCCACCACCTTTTTATCGATTTCAAGGCCGGTTATGACAGCATCTATAGAGACGAGCTATATAGAGCAATGTCTAGTTTTGGCATCCCTGCCAAACTCGTCCGTTTGTGCAGGATGACGATGGAGAATGCACGATGCTCCATCAAGGTGGGTAAAGACCTCATTGACACCTTTGATGTCAAAAAAGGTTTTAGGCAAGGCGACGCGCTGTCATGCGACTTCTTCAACATCGTTCTTGAAAGAATAGTGCAAAACTCTCACGTCAACACTAGAGGCACAATCTTTCAAAAGTCCGTCCAATTACTCGCTTACGCTGACGATATTGACATAATCGGACGAACAAAGCGTGATGTCAGTGGTGCTTTTGTGAGCATTGAGAAGGAAGCCAAGAAGATGGGTCTAACGGTGAATGAAAGCAAAACAAAATATATGCTGTCAACAAGAAAGGACACCCAACACCGACGTCTCGGACAGAACGTCACTATATACAGCTATAATTTTGAGGTGGTCAGAGACTTGTCTACCTAGGATCCGCTATAAACTCAGCGAACGACACCAGTGCTGGGATCAAACGAAGAATTACTCTTGCCAATCGCTGTTTCTTAGGGCTAAGAAGGCAATTGAGAAGCAAAGCCCTCTCTCGAGCAACTAAACTGTCCCTGTATAAGACGCTTATCATCCCGGTCCCAATGTATGGTGCAGAGGCATGGACACTGTTAACGGTGTATGAGAACGCGTTAGGCTGTTTTGAGAGGAAAATTCTCCGGGTGATTTTCGGTCCCGTCTGCATAGATGGGGAATGGAGAAGAAGATACAACAAAGAACTGTATGGGCTGTACAGCGACACCGACCTAGCCACAAAAGTTAAAAGCCAACGACTGAGATGGCTGGGTCATCTAGAGCGAATGGACACCAATGCTCCGGCCCGAAAAGTCTTTGAATGCAACCCCGTGGGACAGTGCAGTAGAGGTGGACAGCGTAAAAGGTGGCGCACGCAAGTGGAAGAGGACCTCAACCAACTTGGCGTGCGAAACTGGAGACAGCTAGCTAGAAACCGAGCCGGCTGCAAGAAGCTTGTTGGTTGAAGCCCTGGTCCACCCCGGACTGTAGCGCCACCTTAATTAAGTAAGTAAGTAAGACTGTAAAGTCGCTTAAGTTGCATGCATTATTAAATTTCTTTAGTGGAGTAATGAAGAGAATGCACTCCATAAAAACACTTTTCTGTACCAAGAATCGCGATTTTTCCAAAGTTTTCAAAAAGCGTCGTAAAAGTAAGCAACGAAATTTGGTTCATTTGAATAAAGGCAGTTGTGAAATTACTTAGGTTAGGTAGAAGTGGCTGTCAATACTAAGTACTGACACACTTAGACCAGAATTGGTCCGTTGTGATACCACATGAATCTTAAAAACTCTTTCCTTACTCTCTAAAACCACTTTGAGCTCCTAACGAAGCGTGTGAGACTATAAATGTCTGTGTTTGCCAGATCACTAGGATCGTTAAAGAAGTAAACTCCTAAATGGAGCCTACGTCTGAGGGAAAGAGCAGGGCATGTGCAGAGAAGGTAAGGAATCGTTTCCTCTTCCTCCTCGTCCATGCAGCTTCTGCAGAAATCGTTTGAAGGTACGCCAAGCCGCGCTGCGTGCCTGCCTATTAAACAGTGTCCTGTTATGACACCTACAATAGAGCTAATATGCATTCTATTTAGAGATATTAAACACTTGGAGCGTTTGAGGTCAAGGTTTGGCCATACTTGTTTTGTCGCCAAACAAGTAGTGATGTTTTCCCACCTTGTGTTTGTTCTCTTCAACGCATCTTGCTTCAGTAAAAGTTTACACGTAGCGATGGGTATACCAATGTTTACCTTTTCAGGTAAAATGGGTAGTAATGTTCCACTTCTAGCGAGTTAATCAGCTTTACAATTACCTGGAATGTCACTATGACCCGGCACCCAACAAAGGTGAATATTAAACTGTTGCGCCATCTCCAACAGAGATGATCGACAGTTGAGGGCTGTTATAGAGTTTGTACGGACAGAGTCCAGGGATTTAATGGTGGCTTGACTATCAGAGAAGATGCGGATATCCGAGCATGATATCACGTTTTCTTTGAGCCAAGACAGTACTTCTTTTATCGCTAGAAGTTCCGCCTGGAATACGCTACAGTGATTAGGAAGACGGAATGAGAGACTTAAATTTAGTCTTTCAGAGTACACTCCCCCACCAACCCCATCTTTGGTTTCGATCCGTCAGTGTAGAAGTGAATTGATTGATCTTCTAAGAATTCCACATCCTCCCAGGTGGATCTGGAAGGTATGGTCACTTCAAAATTTTTATCGAAATTCAATAGTGGGATTGTGTAGTCAGTGTTACTAGGAAGTGTTCCGAATGAATTCAGAATAGCGGAGTGACCAATCTCATTATTGATCCACTGTGAAGAGGCTTTGAGGCGAATGGCTGTGCTCGCAGCCGTTTGTTTGCTGAAAATATCGAGAGGTGTCAGATGGAGAAGAGTGTCTAATGCAGCGGAAGGCGTCGACCGAAGTGCTCCAGTAGTACATAGACATGCTGTTCTTTGGACTTTGCTTAGTTTGTCGCGATGTGTCGCTTTATCCAAGGCAGTCCACCATACTGCCACGCCGTAAGTTAGAATCGGTCTAATTACCGAAATGTATAGCCAGTGAGTGATTCGAGGTTGCAGGCCCCATTTACTACCTATGGCTTTTTTGCAGGAGAAAAGTGTGACTGTGGCTTTTTTCACTCTTTCTTGTATGTTAGGTTTCCAACTTAACTTCTTATCTAAGATGAGACCCAAGTATTTAGCTTCGTCTGAGAATTTTAGTGGAACACCATTAATAATAGGGGGGTCTGTTTGCGGAATTTTGTATTTCCTGGAGAAGAGGACAAGATCTGTTTTATGGGGGTTAACTCCAAGTCCGCATCGATTTGCCCATCGTGTTAGCTTGTTTAGAGCGTTTTGTAGAAGATCTCTTAAAATGTTAGGATGTTTTCCTGATACTGCTATAGCAACGTCATCCGCATAGGCAATCACTCTGTAGCTCTCTGCCTCTAAGGTATTCAGCAGTTCATTAACTACCAAATTCCAAAGAAGGGGAGAAAGCACCCCGCCTTGCGGTGTACCTCTACTGACAGATCTTCTTGCCGAAAAGCCGCCCAGTTTTGAATTGATAACCCTGCTTGTAAGCATCTGATTAATCAGTTCACCAAGCGACCCATCCACATTCAGAGAAACCAGTGCAGATGTGATTGCAGATGTATCAACGTTATTAAAAGCACCTTCTATATCTAGGAAGGCAACCATTGTATATTCTTTATAATGGAGGGAATATTCGATGGTACGAACTAGTGTGTGGAGAGCTGTCTCCACTGACTTCCCTTTGCAATAGGCATGTTGAGCTGTAGACAATAGCCTTTATCAATGCTTGACCTTAGTTCGATATCAATCAGTCGTTCAAAAGTTTTTAGAAGGAAAGATGATAGGCTAATAGGTCGTAAATCTTTAGGGTTTACGTGGGAACATTTACCGGCTTTGGGTATGAACACAACTTTGACTTCTCTCCATAGAAGCGGAATATGGACCAGATTTAAGCAACCATTGAAGATGACTTCCAGAATCGGCAGAATTACTTCTAAATTCATCTGTAGTTCAGCCGGAATGATGCCATCTGGCCCCGCCGACTTGTATGGTTTGAAGCTATTGAGTGCCCATTGTAATTTTTCCCTTGTAATCAGACCTTGTGGAAATGTTAGTTTTTCGCTTGTCCTGTAAAGGGCAGTGCTATTAACAGTCTGTGAGCTGCCTGGAAAATGAGTATCCAGTAGCAAATTGAGCGATTCTTCGCAAGAGTTGGTCCAGGAGCCATCAGCATTTTGAAGGCAGCTAGGCATAACTGGATTTGTGGAGAGGATTTTTCTTAATCTTGATGCTTCTGAGGCTTCTTCTATATTGCCACAGAATGTCCTCCAAGAAGATCGTTTGGTTTTCCTTAATTCTTTTTTATATAATTTTAGTGATTCTTTATAGGAATCCCAATCGGACATTACTCTAGTACTTTTAGCTCGATTGAAAAGTTTCCTACAGTTTTTTCTGAGCGGTTCGAGCCCCGAAGTCCACCAATGTGGCTTCCTTTTACCCCTTATTAGAATAAGAGGACAGGAGGTTTCTAATGATTTGTTTAGGGCTAAAGTAAGATCATTGACTTTGCTGTCAAGATCGTTTTTGTTGGATGGAACACTTAAAATGTCAGGTTTAATAAGTCTCTTAAGTGTTTCTCTGTACTTAGGCCAGTCTGTTTTCCTATGATTACGAAAAGTTAACTGGCCAGGAGGTTCATCGTTCAAGCTGAATTGAATGTATCTATGATCAGAGAACGAGTGATCACTATAAACTTTCCAGTTTAAAATCATCTGATAGATGTTGTCGGAGACAAGAGTTAAGTCTAAAACTTCTTGTCTGTTTCTGGTAACGAAAGTTGGTTCATTGCCTACGTTACTTACTATAAGGTTAGTATTTAGGATAAAATCGAAAAGAGACTCACCTCTATCGTTAATATCAGTACTACCCCATACTGTGTGATGGGCATTGACATCACTCCCAATAATGAGGCTGATATTTCGCCTTTCTGCTTCAGCGATAAAATTCTCCAGGGTTTTACCTGGGAGAGGGCCAAGGTGGTCATGGCCGAGATATGCCGATGCTATCCAAAGTGTGCCTTTGGTCGTCTCCAGTCTTGCAGCCGTAATATCTCGATCGCTGAAATTAGGTAGTAAATATATGTACATTAATGCTACTTTTTACTAGTATGCAGGATCTAGGTTCACCTTTACCGGACGCATACAGTAGGTAGTATCCAGGAGTCCTGAGTCCCTTTACGATGGATTTCACAATCCAAGGTTCTTGGATCAGGACGATATCCTCTCCGTTGCTGGATATGCGGAGAAGAAGTGAGGCTGACGCCTTGATGGAGTGTTGGAGGTTAATCTGAACTAACTGCAGCATTTTGGCTACAATTAGGCAGATCAGCCTCCACCACGGTATTATCAGGTTCTTCCAAGTCAGAGGACGAACTTAAAAGCTCGTCCTCACTTAAAAGAACACTGTTTAAATAGTCTTCAGTTTCCATGTCGGAAAGGCTGTCGACGTTAGGAGAGGACTCCACTGGAGCCGAAGATGCCCTGGATGCATCATCTTCCAAACACGGGAAGGTGATGGACACACCAGGGTCCCCGACCACAGCTTCGTCTTCTTGGGGGTGTGGAGGATGCAAGCTGCATCTACCTCATCTTTTTTATAGACCCTAAGGTTCATTGTCTCAAACCCGAACCTAATCACACCTTTAGTCTGCGCCAGAGGAACAAGGGATTCTTTATTAATCACAATGATTGCGCCTCTGTAAAGGCCTTTTTGTTCCTCCAGTTTCGCGACTTTCCAGTTGTGAGTGGGAAGGGATGGATTCGAAAGCTGGATTATTTGGAGTATTTCATCCATACAGGAGGGTTCAGCCGGGATCCAGGTACGTGCTCTTGGCCTGCAAGGGATGTCCTCCTTAGCAATTACCTCAAGCTTCGCACCTGGCCAGACTTCTCCTATCCTGCTGATAGCCAGCTTATAGAGATCGCACGATCTCTGATCATCGAAGGCGATGAGCTTGACATGGCCCTGGTGCCAACCGCCATCACTAGTGATTGGAGGTGGTCCCGGGTTGTCCCTCATAAGACTTAAGAAGCCAGCCGAGAGCTTCAATTTCACCATCTGCCAATGATCAGAAGATATCGTACCATCTATATCGCTTCTATCAATAACCGCAACTACGATTTTATCTTTTAGAATATCTCTAAAAGATTTGATTGGGGGTTTGAGGGGAGTGCTGGTGTTTTGCACTTTTGTCCTTTTAGCGTAAGGCATGGTACCTTCAATAGACCGTTGTCGCTTTGACGTGGAGTCGCCGCTGGTCTGGTGTTTAGCTAAGAAGCTCTTAGCCCACCTTACTTTTGCTTCATGCTTTGAGTCACCTCCAACCTTCGGTCTCGCACCAAAGATCTTCAGGATCCTCTCAGCATTCCGCTTATCCTTGTAAAAGGACCCACCAGGTGTAAGCTTACCCCTACCCCCACTGGGACCCGTGTGAGCTACACTTACGTTAGAGGTGGAAGGGCCATGCTTCACGATCCTTCCACCACTAAAGTGAGGGTGCGAAGTTTGGGGAGGTTTACTCTCCGTAGTGGTGGAAGGGCCATGCTTCACGATCCCTCCACCACTGAAATTGGGTATTTCTACCTTACTCTCACTGTTCTTGTTGCCAGCAACTAGACCATGATTTCTCACGGTTTCGCCACCAACAGGCAAGACAGGAGGTACAGCAGACGACTTTACAGTCGCACTGCCGGCCGAACTTGAAGAAGAACCGGACTTACCACTAACATCATTTGAAAAATTCATTTGATTCCCACGAGTATCGGAGAAGGGGTGGTCACTCTGCACAGAGATCCGTATATGCAGAGAAGGCTAGTTAATTTGAAGATTGCCATCTGTCCGAATACTCCGTTAGCGACTGAGCTAGTATTTGAATTGGGCCCTCAGCCAGGCTGATCATCGGCACGGGTCGTATAACACATTGATCCAGCCCAATATAGGAGATTTGGGGAGAGGAAGGATATGATGATGTGGGGAGCAACAGACAGCCTCATCGCCGTTCTGCCGAGAAGGAATGAGGGAAGGAACACCGAACAGCTTTTTCGCCGTACCGGTGAGGGAAAAGGAGACGACAGACAGCATCATCGCCGTACCGCCTAGAAAGGAATTATATGATAGGAATCGTCGGACAGCTTCATCGCCGTACCTACGAGGGAGGTAACTCATTGGACAGCATCATCGCCGCACAGTGGGCAGAAATCGTTAATTTGGTGGCCAAAAATCTATAACTTTTGAACCAGTTGATATTTTATTATGATTTTTTTTTGTATTAATAACTTTATTTTAGTACCAATTGATTTACATTGCCTTGTTTTTAAAATGTTTGTTACTTTAATTTAAAAATTAATAACAAAATGAGTTTGTTTTTTCAAAATAAAAAATTAATTCTAAGTTACAGTTCAATATTTCGAAAAATTATTTTTGAGCATATTTTAAGAAAAAAATCGTTTTGGAGGGGGGCCTTTATCCCCCCGTTTATGCTTGAGAGGCAATTTACAAATAAATTGACTTTAAATGTGTAAAACATTTTAAATAAAACAACAATAACACTTACAATACTGGGATGTATTGCCAAAAACTTATTGTTCTATTTAATTAATAAATAACGTTGTTATTTCAATTAACAGCTTTTGAAAAAAAAATATTTTCAAACTCAACATTTTGAGACAAAAAAAATTCGTGGAGACTTGATTCGCCCGAAGTTTCTGAAACATTTCCCGTTTGATGGGACGCGATTTTTTTTTGCATGACTTACCGAGAAATAGGGGGGACGAACATTAATTTTTTGTTTTTGCTCAGGTGTCGTTTTGATGTTAAGTATTTATCTTTTGAAAGTCCTAAGTCCAAAAAACTGTTAAAACTTCCTCTGCTGAAAACCTTGTGGTTTCAGCTTCTTGTAAAATATAAAGCTACGGATTCAATCCATATCTTCTTTGGTTGCTCTTTCTACAGCAGATAGATACAATAACTTCTGACTTCTTAGGTTGGTGATTTTTATTTAATTATGCGTGTAGTTTTTTAACATTAATATCAGATCTTGGACAATTATCTTCAAATTAATTTATTTTTCGTCTTTTTGATCTATCAGTATAGTATTTTCGGTCGTCCTCGTGTATAGACATTTTTGTTCTTCTGACTCGAATTCGCTTTTTAGTCCAAAAGAATTTTGAAGCCACTTTGAATATTTATTTAATTTTTTTTTAAGATGAGCACAGTTGGTATTTTTCTTTATTTGGTTAAATATTCCGTCTAAGCTTATATTTAAACCACTTACTTACTTTCTTACTTTAAGGTCAAACTTACTGATCACTTTTTTTTAAGTCCTTGGCATTCGCCTTCGGGTCTTCACAAAAACAATCAAAAAGAAGCTTTTAATTGCAAATAGTAAAATAATTTCAAATCAGTCTTCCAACAATCTATTACTAGGCAAGATTAGGAGCTCAGTTTTGGGAGGGTCAGAGAAAACTGGTACAAGCTCACTTGTAACTTGTAAACTGGACTAAATGAAAACAATCAGGGTTATTACGAGTTTCACGTGAACAACATTCCACCCGGAAAAATTGACATTTCGCTTTTCGCCTATTGTGGGTTTCACCCGAAAAATAAAAATTCCCCTTCTTTGTGAGTACTAATTTCGCGCAAAATGTAGCGTAATTAAGATTTTATATTGTCACTTATCTTTTGGAGGTGAACAAAAGATAAACAGGTGGTACTGGTGCGCTTTGCGCAAGTTTTTTGTTTATTTTGAGCCAAGAGAAGTTCAGGCGAAACTCATAATAGCTTTAAAAATTCCGGGGGAACAAAAATTTTTCGGGTGAAATATTTTCCGGGCGGAACTCATAATAAGGCTGAATAAGGTACCCTTCATGCAAAATGTTGCGAAGGAAAATTCGCTATTCAGACTTTTGATCACTCTAACTCCTAAAGTCGGATTCATGCGGGTATGATTTTTTTAATTTTCGATAGAGCACATATTTCACTTTCAATAAATAAATAAATGAAGGTTGTGCAAAGTTGTGAATTTTTCTACCACTTTAATGAACCTGAAAAATTGGTTTAAGTAAGATTGGTTTTACAGAATCTAACGGTACTATCTGGATTACCGTTTTTTAATGTGTTTTTACTACATTATAACAAACAAATATGTAGAAAAACTTACTATAACAAAACCGATCGTTTTCTGAACGGGTTTTTTTTTTTTAAATCGTGGTTTTAAACCATGCTAGAAAATGTCTTTTACATGAATACAATTTTTTTCTAAGTCTGAGGTGCTTTTTCTCTTAACCTGGACATATTTAGGAAAACAAAATTTTACATATTGCACCTATGAGTATTTTTCTACTGACTTATAATGAAGCTTGATTATTTTGAAGACATGAAAAATTTGATTTTTGGCCACTAAATCGACTATTTTTGCCCATAGTGCGCCGTACCGCCGAGAAGGGAGTGTCGTACAGCATCACCGCCGTACCTCTGGTGGGGGGGGGGGGGAAACACGTTGGACAGCAGTTGGGAGGGGTGAGGGAGGGAGGGAGGAAGGAGTTTTGGGGGAGCGCCCTTTGGTTTCAGGACTCATCTGGAGAGGTTATCTCGAGAATCATTGACCTTACTCAGCTTCTACAACTCGACAAGTTCGACGCTTAGGTAGAAGTGTGAAATTACTTGCATTCGTCAATATTTCTTGAGAAAACTAGTGCAGAATTAAAATTGGAAATTGTAAATATGGATTAAAAATGGAAAGAGCAAAAATTTAAAATACAGCTGCGAGGCAAAAATAGACGTTCACCACGTGGAAGGTTATTCAAACCGCCAAATTGCAAACAAAAATGAGATTAGTGCAACTTGTGTTGACAATTATGTAAAAGATACTCTTTCCTATGGAAAACAATACAAAGGAAGCACATCTACTGTGATCTCACCATCTGACAGACGTAAAATCATTCGAACTGCCTCCAATTCCAGCTATTCCACATCAAAAATCAAATTCGAAGCAGGGCGAAATGCAAGCAAATCGACTGTTCGGCGTGTTATCCTTGGTGATGGACATCTGAAGAAGTTAAAGCTGATAAAAAAAATTGAGCCGTCGCGCGACGCCTGGCAGATGTGAAACATTGGAACTGGAACTCTTTTCTCTACATAAAATATTCTTGCACAGATGGTTTTTAAATTAATAAAATAAAATTTGACATGTACATAAGTTTAGTTAGATACTGAAAGAGCTGTACATTTCTAATTTGAGAGAAACTTTAATATTAGGCGTTTTCCTTTGGAGGTGGCGAAGTACTTCCAAGTACTTTGCTAGCTTTTTTCAATGGAACACATCAAACTGCTTTGCTTTCCCATAAAATGTATCTACTCGCACATGAGAGCATGTGCAGTTGGAAGTACTAGATTAGGGTTTTCATCTACTCATAAGTACTTTGCCATCTCCAAAGGAAAACGGCTATTATTTCTGCTATTTCCATACACAGTTCACTATTGTGACTTGAAAAATCTATTACATACTGGGAAAAAGGAAATCACAATTAGGGACGTGTTCAAACAAAACGGGCTAGTGGTGCGGGCGAAAAAACTGCACACCTCATTCTTTGCGCTGTTTACAACAGAAATACAATAGACAGAACACAAGTCACAAAATGCGTTGTCTTATCAAATAGAAAGCGGGAAGGTTTAAGGTTGACTGGCCGAACAGAATGGTGTAGCTGTAGTTGTGGCGTGTAGCACTGTCAAAGTAGAAAGATACAAAAATAGTATACAGTACCACAATGCGAAGCTGTAAATGTAGCAAGGAATGTATGGTGTAGCAGAAGTTCAACTCTTGCTACAAGTTGCAGCTACATTCATTCTATTCAAGGGGTAAATTTACAACAGTTTTGTGTGACGAATGACAGTGTGGGCTGTCTGAATTATCATTTCTCTTTTATTAGACGATTCCTGATACTTACGAGTACATATGTAACTTTTCCATTCATAAACTGCGATTGGTTTGTTGTAACACTAAAGTGCCTTTCACATGAGCTGCGAACTGCGAATGCGAATGAATTTGTTTAGGCAATTCCAAGCGCAAATACCAACAAATTAATGTTTTAACTCTTCGACGAAGTGAATAAACGGGCTACATGAAATTTGGCCCCAATGAAAAATGGCCCCAAACAATAAATGAAAAATGGCCCCAAAAATGGGGCCTTTTTTCATAATGAAATATGGCCCCATTTTCAAAAAAGAAAAATGGCCCCAAAATAAATGAAAAAAAGCCCCAAAAAGAAAACGAATACTCAAACAAAAAATGAAAAATCGCCCCAAAAATTTATATGACAAACAACAACAACTTGAGCTATTTTATTTTTACGGTTTGGGGTGATTTTTCATTTTTTTGGGGCGTTTTTTCATTTTTAGTTTAGTTTGATTATGAAAAATGGCCCCAAGTTTAAAGAGATTTTTTTAATGAAAAAATTTCCCTAAAAATAATGACAAATATTTTTTAAATCTAAAATCATGTGATTTTTGTACGATTATTTAAACAGGCTTTTGATGCCGATCGCGCAATTTTATTAGATATGTTCATAATATACATTATATCAATTATATCAATATATATTATATCAAATTCTTAAAAGATCATTTTGGGACAGTGATTAATCAAACGTACAGAAAAATCGCACGATTGGCAAAAATATATGCATGTATGTATGTAGAACTTATGCAGTATTTCATTTTATTTTATTTTAAAACCAAAAATCGCGCGATTTTCATTATTCTTAGGGAAATTATTTTCAGGGAAATTTTTTCATTAAAAAAATCTCTTTAAACTTGGGGCCATTTTTCATAATCAAACTAAACTAAAAATGAAAAAACGCCCCAAAAAAATGAAAAATCACCCCAAACCGTAAAAATAAAATAGCTCAAGTTGTTGTTGTTTGTCATATAAATTTTTGGGGCGATTTTTCATTTTTTGTTTGAGTATTCGTTTTCTTTTTGGGGCTTTTTTTCATTTATTTTGGGGCCATTTTTCTTTTTTGAAAATGGGGCCATATTTCATTATGAAAAAAGGCCCCATTTTTGGTTTTAAAAAATTGACGCGCGATTTTTGGTTTTAAAATAAAATAAAATGAAATACTGCATAAGTTCTACATACATACATGCATATATTTTTGCCAATCGTGCGATTTTCCTGTACGATTATTTGATCAGATATATCAAAAGCTACAAGGATCATTTTGAGACCATGATTAAAAATAATCGTACACGAAAATCGCGTGATTTCCATGGACGATTGTTTAATCACCATCCCAGAGTAACAATTAATTTAAAATAATAGGAAAAAAAAAGGCTTGACTCTTATCTACGTCAATTTTTCCAAAAACAACTGGATTTTTTTGTCCGATTTGGAACAAAGCCCATTTTTATTAGTTTTTAATTTAAGATAAGTTTTGGGGCCTTTTTTCATTTAATTTGGGGCTATATTTCCATTTTCAATTTGCGGCAATTTTTCATAATGAAAAATGGCCCCATTTTTTGGGGTTATTTTTCATTTTTGTTTAAGAATGAAAGTGTGGGGCCATTTTTCATAATGAAATTTTACCCCAAATTAAAAATGAAAAATAGCCCCAAAACCATGAAAAATCACCCCAATTCACAAAATTTTATTTTATTTTAGTTGTTGTTGCTTCTCATATAAATTTTTGGGGCCATTTTTCATTTTATGTTTGGGGCCATTTTTCATTGGGGCCAAATTTCATGTAGCCGAATAAACGACCCTATCTACAATTTGAAAAAGAAAACACGAACAAAAATTAGTTTAAATTGTTCAATTTAGCGTTTTTATATATTCTTCGCGACCACCGACATATTTCTGCGAACTGCCAAAAACTTATTCGCAATCCACAACATCAGGACGCATTCCACAAATCTGCGAATGAAAAATTCGCTCGAATTTAACCTCAAATTTATTTAGCGCCCATTTTACTGGTTTATTTATTATGACAATTCGCGTCTTTCGGCGACCACTCATGTAAAAGAAATGTCAAAACTCGCGACCATTCGCAATTCGCAGTTCGCTATTCGCAGCTCATATGAAAGGCGCTTAAGGGTATCCATGCAAGTTTGCATGAACGACCTTTTTATTAATTTGGTTAAATGCTGTGTAGTTGAATCAGCTGTTCGTTAAACGTCAAATATTTGGGTACGTTCGGCTGCGTATCTTAAGCGATCCGGATTTGTTTGTTGTCTGATGTCAGCTGATGCAAAAAAAACTCAACGTATCTGAAAGCAAAAAAAAGCAAAACATATCGTCCCCCTTATGCCAGAAACATGAATGTGCAAAAATGAAAATGTTGGGAAATCGTGTTTGAATGTTTATTGCTCTCGTAAAATTAGTAAGTTTGGTTTATGAAAAAATATTTATTTGTAAATTACTTTCTCATTTATCTTTTTAAGCTGATATATTTTTTATGTTGACATCACTTCCCTTCCCCGACATTTGGCACATTAATCTTTCTGGCACAAACAAAAATAATAAAATTATCTCACTCATCTTTAAATAAGAATGACTTTCCTATAAAGAAAAATTAAAAAAAGCATACTAATTTCAATATACATATGTATATACAAATGTATGTTTATTTAACAATAAATGATAGAACTTATGCAGTATTTCATTTTATTTTATTTTAAAACCAAAAATCGCGCGATTTTCATTATTCTTAGGGAAATTATTTTTAGGGAAATTTTTTCATTAAAAAAATCTCTTTAAACTTGGGGCCATTTTTCATAATCAAACTAAACTAAAAATGAAAAAACGCCCCAAAAAAATGAAAAATCACCCCAAACCGTAAAAATAAAATAGCTCAAGTTGTTGTTGTTTGTCATATAAATTTTTGGGGCGATTTTTCATTTTTTGTTTGAGTATTCGTTTTCTTTTTGGGGCTTTTTTTCATTTATTTTGGGGCCATTTTTCTTTTTTGAAAATGGGGCCATATTTCATTATGAAAAAAGGCCCCATTTTTGGTTTTAAAAAATTGACGCGCGATTTTTGGTTTTAAAATAAAATAAAATGAAAATATTTGGGTACGTTCGGCTGCGTATCTTTAGCGATCCGGATTTGTTTGTTGTCTGATGTCAGCTGATGCAAAAAAAAACTCAACGTATCTGAAAGCAAAAAAAAGCAAAACATATCGTCCCCCTTATGCCAGAAACATGAATGTGCAAAAATGAAAATGTTGGGAAATCGTGTTTGAATGTTTATTGCTCTCGTAAAATTAGTAAGTTTGGTTTATGAAAAAATATTTATTTGTAAATTACTTTCTCATTTATCTTTTTAAGCTGATATATTTTTTATGTTGACATCACTTCCCTTCCCCGACATTTGGCACATTAATCTTTCTGGCACAAACAAAAATAATAAAATTATCTCACTCATCTTTAAATAAGAATGACTTTCCTATAAAGAAAAATTAAAAAAAGCATACTAATTTCAATATACATATGTATATACAAATGTATGTTTATTTAACAATAAATGATAAGCATAATTATTTACTAATCACTTAGTTCTCGTTTTCAGAATCAGAATCGAAAAATCAAAGATTTTTAATTATTTTTCTAAATAGCGCATAACATAAACAAAGTAAAGTAGAGTTTTAAGGCCTTCAAATTACACGTTAAAAGAGACATATTATTTGAAAACTGACAGAGATATAGCCATTCAAACTTTACCATTTCTTATCATTTTTCGCACTTTTTGCCCGAAAACCTAATTTTTTGTACCACATGAGAAATTAAACATTCCTTGCACCTAGAACCAAATCTTATATTAATCGGACCAGCCGTTCAGTCTGAATGTCAGAAAGCATTTAAAAACTGCCGAAAAACAAAATTGCGAACTTACATACTTTTTTAATATTCTCTATAGTCGTAATGTTATATTATATCAAAATCTTGATTTCAAAAAATTTTTACGAATGCGAAACTTGCCATATTATACAAAAAAAGGGGCTTTCGGGCCAAAATTGTGAAAAATTATAAGAAATAGTTAAGTTTGAATGGGCATATCTCTCAATTTGTAACAAAAATTACTTTATGAACATGTCTTATTAATGTCCTTAGTCTCTTCTTTATTTAGTCTTTGTATGGCTTCAAAAAAAGTTATGCACAATTTATTAAAAAAGTTAGAAATCTTTGATTTTTTTTATTTTTGGTAGGTACGTTTTTGATTACTTTTCCTGCTTATATTGTGTTATAAATTTTTTGAAACTATCCATTTCAATAGAAAATCTAATTTTGCTTGGTTTGCGAGTTATACCAAAAATAATGAAAAGTGCTTATGGGCCAAACAAACATATTCAATAATATAAAACCTTGCACGTTTCTAGTAAACTCAATGGGCTAATACTGCTGTGTGTGAACTTCAAAAGGCTCAGGAGAGTTACGTGCCCCTGTTATAATTTGCGCCCATCCTTCAGGGACGTACACGGGAACATTTTTTGAGTTTTTTTTCCAAATTTCGAATGAATGAAATCACATTCCATCTCTGTGTCACCAGTTTCAAAATATTTGTGATCAATTGTTTTGATCGTGGGATGATTTTGGCAGAGACATTGCGACAAAAGTTTTGTTTTTTGATCACTAGTGTGAGACACTTCGCCATACACATAACACCGATCGATGCACCGACACCAAAAAATCTCTGAATTTTGATTTTTGCACACAGGTGTGCCTGTGCACACACCACACAAGTGTGGTGTCTATTGGTCGCTTTAGTAACAATGAGCACGAATGTGAGTTTCTTACATCTGACTAACTTTTCGAGCAAATACAGCTATGCCAAATCCAAGAATGTGGCACATTCATGGTTTTTGTGCTGATAATTCCCATCAGTTGGGAGCCAGAAACATGAATGTGCCACATTCGTGTTTCTGGCTCAACTTGATGAGACTGAAATCTACATTCATGTAATTGACATTTTTAAATACTGTGGTTTCCTTGTATGCATGGCATTCTAAGTTTTGGTGTAACATAGATTATCCAAAGGTTAATCAACCCACATCATTAACTCAAAATCGGCAAATTTGCACATTCATGGTTCTGGTATGAGGGGGACGATATGCAGATCTAACAACCAGTGAATTTTAACACTTGCACAAATGCATTTGTATGTGCACAAGAAAAAAGAATCCTTATCACAACCTGCTTTTCTAATGACTGTTATTGAGGGATATCTTGTGCTTTTTTGAAACATATTTTTTTTTATAAAACTCTTCAGCACTTTCTTCCTCTTTAATAGCGATTCAATTCACATCCATATTATACAGAAAAATAACTTCAAATCACAAATGAAACTTTTCCTAAGCTGAAGGACTTTTTTTGGACCTTTGCCATGTATCTTGCAACAGGTCAACGCACCAATCCATACTGCTCGTATTGTAAAGTCGTATATTGCAAGCCAACAAGTTGAAGTTCACCTGACCTTATCATTATCGAAAATGTCTGGGGTTAGCTTACACGCAAGGTATACAAAGGATGGAGGCATTACGAAAATAAAGAAGGACTTATCCATGACATTAAGTCTGCTTGTGTCGAATTATCGCTGAATTATATAAAATCTTTGTATGACTCAGTTCCAGATCGTATTTTTGAATTAATTTTAAAATAACGGTGGTCATACCCACTACAAAACTATTTGTTTTTTAAAAAATTAAATAAATTGGGTGGCGCAACAGCTCATGGAGAACCAGGGCCTAGTGACTTACAACTCACAACCATTCCTGTGTGCGTGTTTGTTGGCAGGAATGGAGGGGACCTACAGTTTTTTGCCGAGTCCGAACGGCTAAATTGAGAAGCACTTTTTCATGACAAGTATACTCTTGGAGGATTTGTCAGTTCCTCGCAAGAGGCAGTACCTCGAATAAAACATTTCTGTTTTTAGGTGGCACGGCTGGGAATCGAAGCCGTGCCACCTAAAAACAGAAATGTTTTATTTGTTTTTTTTATTGTATATAATAATTACCAACAAAAAGAATCAATCAGAATGTTAAGGGGAGAGGCTTTAAATAAAGGTATAATACTTTGTTGTAAGTATAACCGTTATTTTTTAATATTTTTTTTACATTTTTGGTACTGTTTTTATGAAATTACCCCTCCCACCCAAACAAGGTGAGATAGACCCCCCTCCCATAGTAAAAAATGCTTGTATTAAACTGTTCTACAAAAAACCGTTATAATTTCTTGGCGCCTGAGTTATCGTACTCGTGCCAATGTTAAACTTTTAAACAATTTTTGCTGTTGCCTTTTTTCATGTGAACCGATTTTACTGCTTAATTTTTTGAGTATTTTTACTAACTTTGAAAAATGTCCGTTACTTTAAAAAAGGAAATAGTTTTTGTAAGTGTATTCCATGGAGAGATTAAAAACCTTCGCTTACCGTCAACAAAGAGTTTTTTATGGCCATGAAAGCTGGCCATTTTGCTGTGGTGTGTAGATAGTTGTTAGTTGATGCTGGATACCATTTCTTCGATCGATTGATCAAACTGATGAGCAGAATACTCAGTTCCATTGTCCGTACGGAGAATCTTGATATATTTGCCTGTTTGACTCTCAACGAAAATTTTGAAATCTGTAAACTTGTTGAGTACTTCAGATTTTCTTTCAAAAAATAAACCAAAATTTTCTTTTAATAATCATCAATAAATGTCAAAAGGTATCGGGCTCCCCCATTTGATTTTGCTTGCCTTGGTCCTACTAAATCGGAATAAATAATCTCCAATAACTCATTGCTGTGACTTTCACTTGATTTGAAGGGTTCCTGTGTTTGCTTTCCTTCAGCACAAACTATACAACTTTTCAAGCCGATGTCTTCGCTTTTGAAATTAATTCCAGTAACTACTCATTTTTTAAGTGACCAAATCTTGTATGCCACGTAGTTACATTTGACTCCGTAGTCCTTGAAAACAAACATGAATCATTTTCCGATATTAATTTATAGACACCATTCTCCGTCTTACATCTAGCGAACTCCACCCCATTTTTGTCATAAATGGTGCAAGCATTGTTATCAAAAATCAATTAATTTTCAGCTTGAACAACATTGTAACACGATAGCCAATTAACTGAAACTTCTGGTACATGTAAAACATTTGCCATTTCAATTTCTTCACAGTCATCCTTACATAAAAATCACAGTTACTTTTTTTTACGGAGGCCTTATCGACTTGGTCTTATGTCGTTTTTCATTGTTAACCAAATTTGATCTTTTTGGGGAAAAGATTTGCACTTTTTCAATTTTATATGTTTTATTCATAAAAAGATGAGATCTGAAGACGAAAGATGAGATCTTTTTATGTCGTTTTTCATTGAAATCTGAAAGATTTGATTTTAAAATCAAGAATTGCTGTCTTGAATGAAACATCTGGGCGTACTTTTAAGTAGATTCAATTACACACATAGCACACATACACGCATACAAATAAACATCACGTACGATGTCGTACAAAAATAATACAAAACAAAAAAAATGCCCAACTGAGATTTGCTGTTTGACAGGAAAGTGTTTTCATGTATTAGTGAATGCAGATCAAATCTCCCAAACTAGAAAGATCGCATCTTTCTTCTTCAGATCTCATCTTTTTTTGAATAAAATATGAAAAAGTAGAATAAATGCAAATCTTTTCGCAAAAAGATCAAATCTTTTCAACAATATAAAACGAGATTAGTTTGAGAGATTTGATCTGCATTCACCTATACATGAAAACATTCTCTTGTCCAACGAAAAATCGAAATAGGGCAATTTGTTTGTTTTGTGTTATTTTTGCCGACGCCATGCGACATTTTTATGTGTATGCTATGTGTGTAAACTGAATCTTCTCAAATTCTCAAAAACATGACCAGTGCCGAGATTCAGCTATTTAAGCGAGTGAGATGAGATGACTCGCCTTACTCGCCGACTCATCTCACTTCACTCGCAAAAGTGATTCAGCTATTTAAGTGAAATGAGTCAGTTCGAATTTAGTTCCGAACATGAGACAAAGAATAAATATAAAAAAGCTAAATTCTACCTCCTTGTCACACTAGTTACGCAAATGAAATGAAATAACAAATACAACAATGTAAACATTGGAATCTTTAATAATGGAGTATCTTTTGTTTAAACTATTTTTTTTTGTCGTAATTAAAGTTTAATGTAAGCTTTCACCCTTGAGAAATAAAAAGTTTAATAGTGTCGAAAGTGAATAGAATATAATTTTATTTGATATACATAATGTGCATATGATAATAAAATACGATTTAAGAATCAGAAAAAGGGTAGTTTTTTTTATCTACGTTGTTGTTTTTTATTTCGATTCCTATCCATGAATAGGCATTTTTGAGAAAAGCACACATAGAGCCTGTTTAGATTGGGAAAATTGAGTCTGGACTCGTGAGTCTCATCGTGTCTACATTAGAAAATTTGAGGCGCCTCAAAACACATAGAAACAACAACAACTTCAATGTTTGCGCATTGAAACAACAACAAAATGAGACTCATGAGTCGGATGTTTATGTTTTCTTTATGCCTCACGACATCCCTGACCCCCCACTTCTCTTGTCCAGAAACCGTCGTGAGACCGGTCTCAGCCTTCCCAATCTAAACAGCGTCATACCCAGAGAATATGAAATAAAGAAGTCAATCCTCAGCTGTCAATTTGATTTGCCTACAAGCTGGAAGCAAACAGCTGATGTATTAGATTTGCAAAGTATTAGTGAAAAGCAGTGCAAAACGCACACATAGAATCAACTAGTCATTCAGCACATCATTCAGCATAGGTCTTGTTGTTGTTGCAATTCACATCTATTTCTTCGACACGAAATGAAATTACAAATACAACAATGTAAACAAATGGGTTTTGGGGGGTGAAACGTACGAAGGATTGGCTTCTTTATTTGATATTCTCTGGTCATACCTATCCAAAACTGGGAATTTACCAACACATACACCGAGTCACTGCGGAAATATCTGGCGAGTAATCTGACATCGCTCACTCACTCACTTTTGCTAGCTGAATCGATTTTCGACGAAAAGTGACTCATCTCACTCACTCCCTGCGGTTTCGAATTAGCTGAATCTCGGCACCAGATGTTTCATTCAAGACAGAAATTCTAGATTTTAAAATCAAATCTTTCAGATTTCAATGAAAAACGACATTAGTGTCATTTGATTTAGCATTCAAAATTACCTTTAAAACATATATGCTATGGTTGACCCAAAGTTAATTTTATAACCAAACTTCCCCCTCTCCCCATCAAAAAAACACCCTTCCATATGAAATATTTCTATAGATTCTTTTGATTATTTAGGTGCCAGTTATAGCTATCATTGAAACTCATCATTGAAAATTTTAATGATTGATTTTGAGTCGTTTAGGAAGTAAAATCATTTATTTTGATGGACAAATAAAGGTTAAGACCTAATTAATATTTCTAGCCAAAAAAATTATTCAAATAAAACCACACAACATAGTTTGACAGCATGGTTGTTTTTGCGTTTAAATGATCAAACATCGATATGTCAAATAATACCCCTGTTCCTTATGCCGGATTTACACGATTGGAAAACTGCCAGTATAATGAAGAAAGCAACAACAAAAGAATGGACAAATTCATTCTTTTTGTCATTATACTGGCAGCTTTCCATTCGTGTAAATCCGGCATTAGTTGGTCCCAAACAGTTTCAGACCGCTAGATTTAGTGCGGACCAGTACCTACAATTTTTCACTTGTGGAACGGGTTCGCACTAATTTTGGCGGTTTGAAACTGTTTGAAACTCGGCAAGGCATGGTATAAAAATACAAGGTATGTTGTATATGAGATGAAGAGTCGCCATATTTTGTTTTGTGTAACGTTGTAATGAGTGTTCCCCAACACAAATCTTTAAAAAATAAATTATTCACTTGAAATTTAACAAAAAATAATTTCAAAACGTAAACAATTTATTGTTTTACTTTGAGTTTTAATAACGAAAAGCTTCAAAATATAAATAATCTATTGTTTACCTAAACTGTCAAGCATACCTTGTTATTCTTATACCATGTCGGCAAGGAACACAGCTAATGTTTGACAAGATGTAGCTCCATGTAAACCCCCCTAATGATAAATTCAATCATTGGCGTGTTTTATTGGAAAAAACTATAGCTAGCACAGTAAAATTTCCCTCGGTTAACAACAACAACCCCAAAAGTGTCGATAAATAAGGCAGTAAAAAAGTGAATATAAAAGTTGAGATAAAGTTTCGTAAAGTTGAAACTAAGGCGGCGCTGAACTAAGTTATGAACAAAATTTTAATGGCGCATTGTTTTGACATTAAGTGGCATGTCAGCCAACCTTCAGAAAAAATGCAAAGTGAATATAAAAGTGAGTATAGCGTTTTATTGGTGCTTGCCTTGCTGCACTAGCTATAAATACCAATAAAACGCACCTCATATATCTTTCTCTGTCAAATCCATAAAGAAGATTATGACAAGTCTTCATATCACATAATTTGTATAATGTAATACATTGATGAGTTTGATTCAATTTAAAGTTTATTTTCTTCTTTTAAGAGCATTTAAATAAAAGCTTAAAGTTCAAAGTTAAAAGTTCAAGTGAGCTCAACTCCATGATTGCGTTTCGCCCAGGTACGATAGTTGGGCTCATCAGTTAGATGACTATCGTACCCTTCTAAGACGCAATTTTGTATCGATGTTTACCAACTAATATAAAAATCACAGCATTAAGATACTATGAATTTTATTATTCTAAGGGAATTTGGTTAAATTCAGACACTTAGAATTTCAAATGCCCGCGCTCAGGCTTTTTATAATAATTGAATGTGAAGAAAATTTGAAAAGAAATTCTTCTGTTTAAGTGGAGTGACCGTTTATATAATTCAAAGTTAAAAGTTCAAGTGAGCTCAACTCCACTTAAACAGAAGAATTTCTTTTCAAATTTTCTTCATATTCAATTATTATAAAAAGCCTGAGCGCGGGCATTTGAAATTCTAAGTGTCTGAATTTAACCAAATTCCCTTAGAATAATAAAATTCATAGTATCTTAATGCTGTGATTTTTATATTAGTCGGTAAACATCGATACAAAATTGCGTCTTAGAAGGGTACGATAGTCATCTAACTGATGAGCCCAACTATCGTACCTGGGCGAAACGCAATCATGGAGTTGAGCTCACTTGAACTTTTAACTTTGAATTATATATTCGGTCACTCCACTTAAACAGAAGAATTTCTTTTCAAATTTTCTTCATATTCAATTATTATAAAAGCTTAAAGCTCGTTTTTAAAAATATGTCTTTCTACAAATAGGCCTGTTCATTTACTTTGAATTTCTGAAATTTTCTATGCATTTCTGCTCATTTAAGTCCAAAGTTCTGTCAAAGTTCATATAAAAAAAATATTTGACAGATGTTTGGACTAAAAATCACAGAAATTCAAAGTAAGTGCCCTATTACACGAAGACTTTAGAGTCATGACTTTTTTCGAAATTAAATGAGTGCGAAGGTGAGATCAGATGTTTTTTCTCGTTCGCACTCATTGAATTTCAAAAAAAGTCATGACTCTAAAGTCATCGTATAATAGGGCACTAAGGGATCAGACCTAATGTTTTATAAGTAGTCTAAAATTTACAATATTCAAATATCGTTGGCATTTTTTTATCTTTTTGCTAGACAAAGAGAGCTTCGCCACAAGTATGGTACTCCAAAATCAAGTGATGGGGGCAAAACATCAGATGAAGAATCCGCCGATGTAATACAAATTAGACCCAGAAGTCGTTCAGTGTCCCAGTGTAGTAAAAAATCTTCAAAGAGTACCCGAAGCAATCACGGAAATAGTCATGATCAAGATAGAATGCGATCGAGGCGAAGTTCCAGTCGTGATAAAAATCGTGGAAGAACACGCACTCGCAGTCGGTCAATTCATAGACAGAGGCGAAGAATTTCACGGTCGAGAAGTAGAAATCGCCGCAGTAATTCTCGAAAACGTATGCGAAGTCCAGATCGTTCCAGATACCGTCGTGATCGTGCTAATTCTCGTAATCGTAGGTCAAGATCAAGATCAAGATCTAGAACACGAAACAATGCAGGCAACAGATATCGAGAAATAAATCGTTATCCACCTCCTTCGAGAAACTATGCTCGAAGTTCAGGGAATTCAACTCAAACAAATCAATGTGACAGAAATAATCGCAACAGAATTGTTATTTCAGCCCCTCCAAAGTTGAAAAAGCTCGTCGACTATTAAAAGCATCGCATGATTGTGTCTATTATGTATCAAGTATAAAATGTAATGACCCACAATGTACTGCACAGTTACATGTAAATAAAATAAATCTAATTTAAATGAAAAAAGTGTTAATTAATTAAAACATATTCATTCTGTGAATATTCATTCGTAGTCTAAAACTAATGGATATATCTCAGCACGTTACTAATTATGGAATGCATGAGCCTTTTATTCGTATGTGCAAACTTCTGAATTTGAAGTCAAATTTTAAATTTTAATATACATAAGTAAGAATAGTCTCAAAGCTACATTTAAGACCAGAGTGTCACGCTGTTAATTGCTAATCTTTTAATTGCCATTGTACTTGTTATTTTATAACCATTGGCGCAAAGTTTTAAACAGCTTTCTTTTAAGGGCTTAGCATGATACTAGTTTATTATTTATTTATTTTGTTAAATGCTAACGGTAGATACATACATAAGCAAATAAGTATACCTACAAAACTTAAATCTATATAAAAATCAATAGTATTGTAAGAAAAATCTATTCTTTAAATTGTTTGATTTAACATTAGCCGCCTTTTATTATCCTCATGATCTGATCCGGATCAGATCATGATAAATAAAACGTGCAGGATCTTAGTGACAGGAGTGTTATACTCGTCTCTTTTTGCCTTATGTTTGTTTATTTCTCATGTGTCTGTTGCCTCTTTTCCTTGCACTACTGAGACACCTTCACAATAGTAATTTTTGGATCATGGAAATAGATCCAGATAAAAAGCAGGATCCCATGTTGTTTTTGTAATTACATGTTAAAAATTGATCCGGATCGGATCATGTGGATAATAAAATGCGGCTATTGTCATTAATGAAATTAATAAGATTATAATTATTACTAAGAATATTAATTAAAAGATTTAGTGGTCTTTTCGCGCCGTAATTTGATCTACTGAAAATATTTTTAAGTATTCTTGTGGGGTTTTCTTTTGGTAAATTCAGATTTTGATCTGAAAATTGATTTTTTTCGTCGCGAATGGTATACGATTTCAGATTGATTTTTCTTTTTCATTGTATTGGTTGATAATTTGTATATATGAAGCTATAGCGATCCAGACATGTCAAACGGATGGCTTTCAATTTTTCTTGTGTGTAATGGTGTTAGTAAAAGAGGGGTAAATCTGGCGAAAAATCCAGATCTGCAAAATTGATTTTCGATCAAAAAAAAAAATTGATTTTTTTGCCCATTGGAAGGTTTTAATTGCCAAAATCTGTTTTTTGACAGATCTGAAGGGGGAAAAAATCAATTTTTGTTACCAAAAGAAAACCCCATTAGACTACACTGACTGACATTAAAACTCAAACGACAAAGGACTGAAGGGGATACAATGGATCCATTAATAATCCCCATAATAAAACAAAGTTGTAAGTATTCTCTATGACTCAAAAGTGATGGAAGATTAATTAGTTGAAGTCTATGACGGTGTCCACATTGGGTATGAAAAAGTGGATTTTTAATGACTTTTCAGTATTCATATCTCGCTCCCACTCCTTCATTGAAGTGAGATGTGAATACTGAAAAGTCATTAAAAATCCAATTTTTCATACCCAATGTGGACACCGTCTATGAGATTATGGTGGCAATCCAGTAAGTGCCCTTTCACACGAGGAAACTGAGTTGCCAGCAACTTTTAGTTCCAGGGTGAGAAGGGCAGGAGGAAAGAGGGGCGAACAGAATCTCCCCGGTCAAGGATTTGAGGAGATTTTTTGACATTTCCTTTCACATCTAGGTTTAGGTCTGTTCAACCAATAGACTTTCAATAGGAAATTTCAAAAATTGCCTGGAGATTTGTTTCCTTGTGTGAAAGGTACGAGAGATTTTTAAGGAGATTAAAAGAAAACGTCAAAAAAATATCCAGCAACTTGTTTCTTCGTGTGAAAGGGGACTAATTCTATCCGACCAGGGAAGGAAACGTAAACAAAATCTCATAGACGGTGTTTAGAGTGGGAAAATTGAGACCGGCCTCACCGCAGTTTCTGGACAAGAGAAGTGGGGGATCACTGACCCCTCACTTCTCTTGTCCAAAAACTGCCGTGATACCAGTCTCAATCTCCCCAATCTAAACAGGCTCATAAGTCTTCTTTGAATGCACTCTTTCTATTGATATGAACCGTATAGTATAGCGTCCACACCACACACCCATACTCTAAAATTGGTCTAACAAATGAGACAAAGTAATTTAAGAACATAAGGATGACAAAATTCACGAGCAAGTCATTTTATAAAACCAAGTAACTTGTTAGCTTTTTTAATTATAAGATCGAAATATTCACAAAACGTAAGTTTAGAATCTAAAACAACTACAAGATCAGTAAAACTAGACAACTTACACAATGATGGCGATGACGACCTCAACACATAGTTATAGACAAACAATTTTTCTTGCGTGTAAAACACATTGATTTACACTTGTCAATGTTTAAAAACAGGCTATTATTATTGCATCACTCCCTAAATCTTTGAAGATCATCTTGTAAAAGTTCACAATCCACTGTTGATTTTTCTAAAAATTTTAACGTCATCAGCATAAATAAGAGACAAAGAATTTATTAAGATTGTTGACGTCCCTGGACGTCATAAACGTCAAGTCAAACAGAGCTTGTCAAAACTATTAAAATACAAAACCTTTGCCCATTGGCCAGCCAATCAGATTAGCCGTTTTATAAGAATTTTTATCGTACCATAACCTTCAAAGAGGACACAGACAGGACAGTTGTATTTTACAAGTGGAAGGCAGCGGCAGCATCACCAGGCTGGTGAAAATATATCAAATTTTAAAACCACTCCACACTTAACAAATTTTAAACCCGTACAAATTTACAGTAATAAAATATCTATAAATTCTCTTAAAGTATATGTGTTTTTTCTGCCAAGAAGTTTTTTGGCTTTTCTTTTTGGATGCATCTCATGCCTTAAGTCGCCGACATTTTACATCTTTTAAAATTTGTGGTTCATAAATTACTTCACCTAATTGCGCCGCTGCCTTCATATAAGTGTGATATATGTATTTGTAAAAAGTTAAATAAATGTTATTGCAAATTAAATGCCCTGTTAACAAAATAAACTGTGAACTTTTGTGTTAAAAAATTTGCAAATTTAAACGAAATAAATGCTTAATTGCCGCCAAGCAAACAAAGACAATTGATCGTCGACTGATATATATTGAATATAGTCAATTTACTGCCAATAAGCAGCAGGAGAATTAGTTCCATCTGTCTGGAAGAGAAGCCTTTGTCCACTTGTCTGCTGCAGCTTAAGCCAAGCTGCAGCAATGGTGTAAGTATTGAAAACGTACTTTACAAACAAATTGCTGCCCCCTCATCCATTGCAGTGGCATTTCAAATCCAGACAACTTTGCCGGTACATTTCTACGGTTGCAGCCAGCATCTATTAGCAGTTTTTTAATTGAGGCTTAAATCGCCAAGCCAGACTATTAGACGACAGCAATTATTGCCGCCATCACAACTCAATGCCTGGATATACCATTGCCATAACCTTACTCCAGGGTTGACCAGCCTATCAACATATATTATACAAATACATCACATGCCAAAAGCCACCATACACGAGTTTTGTATTCATCTCTAAAGCTACAGTACTTCAGACTTTGCCGAAAACTGTTCATCAATTTTACTTGATCCGTTATTGTTGGACGTACATACATACACCCCGTTACGGTTGAATGTCTATAAACCCCGTTATTGTTGGACGAATTCTATATTCGGTTATCGTTGTCAACATTTTACATAGCTACATTTTGTTTCAGCTGCTCTGTTTGAAATTTAACTGAAATTTTGGAAATTTTAGTCGATGCCGTCACCACCCCGCAGTAGTACCAGACCCCGCAAACCTCCGGTGCGTTTCCCTAGTACACCACAGTCAAAAATGGACATATCACAACAGCAGCAGCAAGTTCAACAACAACAACAGCAACGCCAACAACAGCAGCAGCAATCGCAACAACAGCAACGTCCACAACAGCAGCCAGCACAGCAGCAGCCAGTACAACAGCAGCCAGCACAACAGCAGCCAGCACAACAGCAGCCAGCACAGCAGCAGCCTGCACAACAGCAACCAGCACAGGAGCAGCCAGCTCAACCGCAGCCACAAAATGTTCAACAACATTTACAACAGGGTCAACTCTTAACGGCTTTGGTAGCGCAGATACAGGCGCTTAAAGAGTCGGTTGACCAGCTGCGAGATGACACGAGCGCTAATCAGACGGAAACACAGCGCTTGCGAGAAGCAATTGATTATCAAGGTGGTCATAACTTGGACATCACAGAAGCCAACGCAGGAGTAGCAACACATTCAGTGGCGACATTGCCGATAGCAACATCATCAACCGTACAGCCCCATAAGAAACCTTATGATTGTTGAGTGAACTTGGAACCACCTAAATCGATAACAATCGATGTCAGAAAAAGAGGAAGTGCGATATATAATTTAGTATTGAATATATCCTCTTCTCTCTCTCAAATACCCACGCGCCTTTTTTTGTCTGGTTGGATTTCGAGTACATTCCTTTTTAAGTTTCCAACTCGTCGCGCATGGACTTCTTTATATACGTTTAAAATTGAAACTAATAAAATAAAATTGAAATAAGGAACTATTGAAACTAAAACTTAATGCTATAAGCAAGAATTATAAATACAACAGAGAAAAGAAAAAGAACTAACTAAAGAAAACTAAACGTAAGTTAATCAAATGTACATATAGATTAAGACATAAAATGTAATAAAATTCCTACAGGAAAATTTAAGAACTGCCTGAAGCAGTCCTAGAACTTCGGAAACCTGTTTTTTCTTTATTTTTATTGGAGTTTACCTCAACAATGATCTTCCAAGTTTCAATGGAAAGCCAGATGAATGGCCACTATTTTTGGCTAACTTTCAAGAAACCACTGCCAATTTCAGATATTCGGCTATGGATATGGATATACAATACGCCTGCAGAGATGCCTTCATGGTGAAGCCAAAGAAGCCGTTGCAGCTTTACTCATTCATCCAAGTAACGTGACACAAGTTATAAACACATTAGCTTTCCGATTTGGACGTCCAGATTTGCTGGTGAAGGCTCAGCTGATTAAAGTACAACAATTTTCAGCTGTGAGCGAAAACCGAATAGAAGGCCTTATTCCATTTGCTACGATGGTGGAAAACGTGGTTGCATTTCTGTTGGCTGCTAAGTGTGATCATCATTTATCAAATCCAATGTTGTTGGAGGAACTTATAATGAAGTTGCCACCTTCACGAAGGTTTGAGTGGGCCAAAAGGGCACTCGAAATAAAACCTTATCCAATAATAAAAGAATTTTCTACATGGCTAAGTGAACAAGCACAAATAATACAGATGCTTCCACAGCTGAATGCACCTAGCAATATAAGGAGCCAAGCACCACATCCAAGGAGAATATTGCACACAAATGAAAGAGACACCACCCACAGGGAAGTAAGAACAATGTGTTTAGGTTGTGGAGCAAACCACCAGTTATCGGAGTGCAGTGTATTTCGAAGCCTGGCAGTCAAAGACAGATGGAAGCTGGTAAAGGATAAACGCCTTTGCTTCTCTTGTACCAAAGCGGGTCATGGAACGTCATCATGCCGTAACAAAAGGAGATGCAACGTTGGTGGTTGCTCAAAATTTCACCATAAACTTCTCCATGAGAATTCAACATCAACAGTACATCAACAGCCATCTGAAGCCGATCCACCAACGGTCCAGCCATCTGTTAGGATGCACACTTGCCAAGCAACGGTCACGGATGGTCAATTATTTCGGATCCTACCAGTCACTATAACAGGTCCAAGAGGAAATATCAATACTTATGCCATGTTTGATGAAGGGTCCTCAATTAGTATCGTGGAAGAAGCAGTAGCAAACAAGTTGGGCCTCAAAGGTCAGACACAGCCGCTAACATTGCAGTGGTACGGTACGAAGGTAGTGACTGAACCTTCAAGGAGAGTTGCCTTTGAAGTTAAAGGAGTCGGCCAAAGTGAACCAAGCTTCTATCTGAAGAACGTGAGGACTGTGAAGGATCTAAGTTTGCCAATCCAATCATTGGTTAAGAATAATTTTGAACACTTGAGAAGTGTGCGAGTGCAAGATCTAAAGAATGCTAAACCAACTTTAATGATCGGTTTGGACAACTGCCATCTTGGTATTGCCAGTGATGTAATCGAAGGGAAAATCAATGAACCAATTGCCGCACATACGAAACTTGGTTGGCTGGCTTACGGACCACTGTGTGCTAAACCGAACATCAATCCGATGGTGCTTTGCATTAGAGAAGTTGACGCTCTTGAAAAATTAAATGATATGGTGGAATCCTACTTCACAACCGAAAATTTTGGTGTCCGGAAGCCCGAGAAAATTCTTGAATCCAATGATGATGCTAGAGCGAGAAAGACTTTAGAGGAAACTACGAAGAGAATCGGGCAACAATATGAATCAGGACTCTTATGGCGCGATGACAAGTTGTTCATACCAGACAGTTACCAAATGAGTTTGAGGCGTTTATTCAACATTGAAGCGAAGATGAAAAGGGATGCAGAGTTTTCTATGAGGTACAAGAAACAAATGGCCAACTATATCGAGATGGGGTACGCCAGAGAACTCTCGCCGAGGGAGTTAAAACAAAGTTATAGCCGAGTCTGGTACTTACCTCATTTTGGTGTTATAAATCCTCATAAGCCGGACAAGCTTCGCATTGTTTTTGACGCTGCCGCCGAGTCTCAGGGAGTCTCATTGAATTCGATGCTGCTTAAAGGCCCAGAGCAAGCTCAGCCACTCTTGACTGTTCTGTTTAAATTTCGCCAAGGGACCATAGGAGTAGTTGCAGACATTAAAGAGATGTTCTCGCAGATTAAGATTCGTAGTGACGATCAAAACGCCCAAAGATTCTTGTGGAGAGGGGAAGAATGGCAACCAATTCGTACATATATAATGTCGTCAATGATTTTCGGTGCCGTGTGTTCGCCCTGCACAGCCGAATACATTAAGAACAAAAATGCCATTTTATTTGAAGAGAGTTCGCCAGAAGCTGCCAAAGTCATTGTGAATAACCATTTCGTGGACGATCTAGTATGCAGTTTTGGAAGTCAAGCTGAAGCAGAGGTAGTTTGCGAGGAAGTGAAAAGGATTCATGCCGAAGGTGGGTTTACCTTAAGGAAATTTGTTTCCAACAACAAAGAAGTTCAAGTGAAGCTTAACAAAATATCGGGTCGAAGTCATTCTGCTGTTGAGTTGGAATCAAAGGATGCTGGAGAAAAGGTACTAGGAATGTACTGGAATACAGAGGATGACACATTTCGTTTTCGCTTGACTTTTCATCGAATCAATGCCGATATATGGGAACTTTTAAGCCCACCTACGAAAAGAGAAATGCTTGGGATTATAATGGCCGTTTTTGATCCGTACGGATTTTTAGCGAATTTCCTTATATACTCCAAAATACTCCTTCAGCAAACGTGGAACATTGGAATGAATTGGGATGACCCGTTGCCAAGCGAAATTTTTAGCCGATGGAAACTTTGGTGGAGAGAATTGAAGAATATAAGTGAATTTTATTTGCCTCGCTGCTATTCTCCTAAGATACCACATGCCGATGATATAGAACTTCACATCTTCACGGATGCCAGCGAGAGTGCATTTGCAGCAGTCGGATATTTCCGAGTTCAATATCAAGGTCAAGTTAACATTGCGTTTATCTCTGGCAAAACAAGATGCGCACCAAAAAAGATACTCTCCATCCCACGTTTGGAACTGCAAGCAGCAGTACTTGGAAGCCGTTTGAACACTTTGATTCGTGATAATCACAACATCGAAATGTCAAGAGTAGTATTCTGGAGCGACTCTAAGACTACAATCTGGTGGATCAAATAATCACAGCGGAGATATAAGCCGTTTGTTGCACATAGAATAGCGGAGATTCTTGAAAGCTCGGAGCCAACAGATAGCCGTTGGCTTCCAACAGATCTAAATGTTGCAGATGACGCCACACGCGCTAAAAAACCACCCAAGTTTAGCAACAATAGCCGATGGTTAATTGGACCTGAGTTTTTGCGCCTTCCTGAACAACAATGGCCGCACTCCTTAGAACCGAATGCTCCCGAGACACTCCAAGAAGAAGTCCAGTCGAAAATGCTTCACATCCAAAAGGCAAGTAACATAATAGATATTACTAAATTTTCCTCGTTCAACAGGCTAAGAAGAACGGTTGCCTATCTGCTAAGAAGTAAAACATGGCTAAACAGAGCAAGAGTGAATATCGCAGCAAGGAAAAAGGAAAATGCAGTAGTCGAACCAACAAAACGATTTTCATCCAAAGACACAATGGTTTCCTCGCTAAAGGCTAACGAAGTTTTGGAGGCCGACGAATTTCTTTACAAGCTCGCCCAAAAGGATGACCTATATCATGAAATACAATGCCTAAAGAAAGGCCTACCAATACCAAGAAACAGCGGAATATTTCAACTCACGCCATATCTGGACGAAAATGGATTGCTTCGTCTAAACGGAAGATTAAATTTGGCCTATTGTATTCCTGCTGATGCCAGATGCCCCATAATCCTGCCGAAGCATCATTATTTAAGTCAACTAATAGTAGATCACTACCACGTCTCTCTCCATCACCAAAATGATGCTCTTATAATTAACGAAATTCGCCAACGATTTTGGGTGCCGCAAATTCGATCAACTCTCAAGAAGATAAAGAAAAATTGCCAGAGGTGTAAACTCAATCGAGCGAAACCCGCAACCCCACTGATGGGACAGCTGCCTCCAGATCGCGTTACACCTTTCGTCCGGCCCTTCACCTATACAGGTTTGGATTATTTTGGTCCTTTAAATGTTGCTGTAGGTCGCCGAAGAGAGAAAAGATGGGTGGCACTCTTCACCTGTCTTACCACAAGAGCTATACACTTAGAACTGGCCGCGGACTTGTCTACCGATTCTTTTATCCTATGCCTGAGGAATTTTATTAACCGAAGAGGTATTCCAGTAAGAATAAGATCCGACAACGGCACAAAGGAGAATGGGCATAAATGTATGGGATCTGGTCTATCTACTCAACAGAGATGTGTCATACAACAATGAAAAGGTCATTGCAAATACTTCATTTTATTATATGGCCTTTAAGTTGTAAACCATGGGGTTCAAAAGATATTCGGCTTTAAAGCACCAAAAACAATAATAATGCATTTCTTAATTGGTACTTGGATGACCTGCTCAACATTTATGTGTTATATATCGTTGGAAAGGTTATTGCATGTACTACGTTTTTGTATATGGCCGTTAAGCCGTAGACTCCGGGGTTCAAGAGCTACATGGACATGAAAAACTCCTAGTATAACAATAATGCAGTTCTTGATTGGCACTTGGTCTACCAACTCAACAGAAATGTGTCATACGTCATTGGAAAGGTCAATGAGAGTACTTCATTTTCTTATATAGCAGCTAAGCTCCAAACCATGGGGTTCAAAAGATATTCGGCTTTGAAGCAGCAAAAACAACTAAAATGCATTCTTAATATGGTAACTGGTTGCACAACTCAACAGTAATGTGTCAGGTATCGTTGAAAAGGTTAACATATGTGCTTTATTTTTGTATATGGGCGTTATACGCTCAACCATGGGACTCAAAAGATATTTGGGAAAAATGCAGAAAAGAGCAATAATGCATTTCTGCATTGGAGCGTGGTCTTTTTACTCAACAGCGATGTGCCATACATTTTTGAAAAGGAAATAATATGTTCTTCAAATATTTGTATGTCTATCAGCTGTAGACCATGGGGTTTAAGAGCTACTTGGACATGAAAAACCCCGAATATAACAATAATGCAGTTCTTGATTGGCACTTGGTCTGCCAACTCAACAGAAATGTGTCATACGTCATTGGAAAGGTCAATGAGAGTACTTCATTTTCTTATATGGCAGCCAAGCTCCCAACCATGGGGTTCAAAAGATATTCGGCTTTGAACTCGTAGTTTCACAAGCCGTCCAGACCGAGTCCTGTATCCAGAGGGATTTGTTGATGGCACATCGACACCTTCAGCTTCCGTTGGCTCCTCGAGAATGAATGCTGCCTTTAGACGATCTATTGAAACTTTTTCTATTTCGCCTTAAATGAGAATTTTAAAGTATTTAACAAAACGATTTTTTACAAGATAAGGTCCATTATATGGTGCTTGCTGAGGTTTCCTAACACCGTCGACTCTAACAAAAACATACTTACAGCTTGACAGTGCTTCACTCCTAGTACGCCGTTGAGCTGCCTGAACAGGCCAGACTCAAATTGTCTGCCACGGTCCGTAATGATGCGTGCTGGAACACCGTAACGCGAGATCCATCCATATATAAGCGCTATTGCAATAGTCTCAGCCGTGATATCCATTATAGGTATAGCTTCTGGCCATCTAGTTTGTCGGTCGATTATTGTTAATAGATAGCAAAATCCGTGCGATGATGGTAATGGACCAACTATATCCACATGGATATGTTCAAACCTTTCAACTGGTTCGTCGAATGACAGCAGTGGTGATCTATTATGTCACTGGATCTTAGAACGCTGACAGGCGATACAGTGCTTCACAAAGCTGGCTGATTATTTTCGCATGCTTGGCTATACGAATTTTTGTTGCAGCAATTTAGTAGTCGCTTGAACTCCACCATGCGATAAACCATGAATCTTTTCTAAAACAGTTTTGCGAAATCGTTTAGTAACATAAAGACGAACATAATTACCTGAAACATCGCATATGAGATCGCCATCACCAGTTGTATTGACATTCGTGACTCTTTTTATAACCAGAGAGGATTTGTTGTCGTTCAACAGACTCTGTAGCTCAGGATCCGTCTTCTGATCGTCAGCTAACCTATCAAAGTCGATGCCAGGTTTGGTGGTTACTTCTGCAATCCTCGAAAGAAGATCTGGAATTATGTTTTCTTTTCCCATGACATAGCGTATGTCAGTGGAAAAGTGGCTGATAAATTCGAGTTGTCTTCCTTGTCTGGGTGATGCCTTGTCGGTCTTTTGCTGAAATGCAAAAATGAGAGGTTTATGATCAGTGTATATTGCAAACTCGCAACCTTCCAAATAATGTCGAAACTGTTTGATGCCTTCATAAACAGCCAGCAGCTCTCGGTCGTATGTTGAATGTTTTCTTTGTGAGTCGGATAACTTTTTTGAAAAAATGCAAGGGGTTTGGTGTCTTCACCAAGCGTTTGGTTTAACACAGCTCCAATAGAAAAATCGGAAGCATCGACTGCAATTGAAAACACGCCATTTTTTGCAGGATGAACAAGCATTGTCGCATCGCAGAGCGCTGTTTTGTATTGCTGGAAGGCGTCTTCAGCATCAGAAGTCCACTTTAAAGGTCTCTTGTCATTTTTGACGTTACCCTCGATCAAACACTGCAGACGATTTTGGATACTGACCGCGTTTGGTATAAACCGCCGATAAAAATTTATAATCGCCAAAAATCGACGTAGATCTTTCGCTTATATTGGCTTTTGATAATTCGCAATGGCCTCTACCTTGCTTGGTAATGGTTTGATGCCTTCTGGAACAACCAGGTGTCCCAAGAACTGTACCTCGCTTTTCCCAAAAACACATTTTGAAAGGTTTACTGTGAGGCTGTAGTCACCAAGACTTTTAAAGATAGTATACGAAGATGTTGCTCGTGCTCTTGCATATTCTCGGAGCAGCCCAGGATTTACCCTTAGGCCAACCAGGCCCAGGCCTGGGGCATCACGACAAAAGGGGCCACAAAAGTAAGTAAACACAATGAAGCAACTGAATCTTTATTGCTCATACGAGCAAAATAGATAGTAAATAGATCTTCACAAATCTTCAAATTCGGCAAACGCCAACGCTCAATTATTTTCATATTAGATGGCCAGCCTATTGAACGCTTCTTAACGTTTTCGGAGATGCATTCTCATACTGGATCCGGTATTGCTAATCAAGCATTAAAGTATCTGAATTAACATAACATATCAATTTTAATGCTCAAAATATGTCCGGTCAGTATAAAGGGATGCAACAGCAAATTCTTCTGACAAATCCATATGCAGTCTATGTACCTTGTGCATCACACTCTTTAAATCTCCAGGTCCTAGTGACTTAAAACTCTCAACCATTCCTGTGTGCGTGTTGATGGCAGGAATGGAGGTTACCTACAGTTTTTTGCCGAGTCCGAACGGCTAAATGAGAAGCACTTTTTCATGACAAGTATTACTCTTGGAGGATTTGTCAGTTCCTCGCAAGAGGCAGTACCTCGAATAAAACATTTCTGTTTTTTAGGTGGCACGGCTGGGAATCGAACCGAGACCTTCGGCATGACAGTCCTACGCACTAACCATCAAGCCACGAGGTACTACCTTTCTGCATCAACTAGTAGATGGCAAACATTAAAATCTGCTCTTCAAAATGATAATGTGATAAAATCACTCTCAGATACACGATGGGAAGCTCATGCTGCAGCTACTTTTACAATCATTAAATCATATAATAAAATATTAGATACTTTAAGCGACATTTCTGAAGATAATACACTAAAAGGAGATGCTAGGAGGGAAGCTGGTGATCTACAAAACAAAATGAATAAACTAGAATTTGCCTTAATGCTTGTGATTTGGAACGATATTTTACAAGATTTTCAAAAAGTCAGTAAAGTTTTGCAAAGCGAAGACGTAACACTACTGACGTGCGCGAATTTGTGTAGATCATTGTCCGATCAACTGGAGAAAATACGTGATAATTTCGACACTATTGAAACGCGCTCTAAAGAACTTCTACCTGATGGCAGCTACATGATTACACGAAAACGAATTCGCAAAAAAATGGCTAACGATGGTAACGCTCCCGATGTAGATTTAAGCCCGAACGATAAGTTTCGAATAAACGCTTTTTATATTATTATCGATAAGTTAAGAATACAAATGGATTCCAGAGGTAAAATATGTAAGGAAATTACTGAACGATTTGATTTTCTTTGCACAAGCAATGAAAAAGTCAACGTTATAGCCTGTGCCCATTGTTTGGTGCAAATTATCCGGAAGATTTAAATTCAGAACTTGCTGACGAGTTAATACAATTCCATAGTTATGTGATGCATAAAAATGGCAATAATTTTAAATTTTTCAATCAAGCTAATTTATATAGGTAAGATTATGTGGGAAGATAAAATTACATCAGCGTTTCCGGACGTGAAACGGCATTACGTTTATTTTTAAGTCTGATGGTGACAAATTGTTCTGCGGAAAGATCATTTAGTCAATTAAAACGCTTAAAAAGTCCTTGTCGAACAATGATAACACAGGAAAGACTTGATGCACTATCTCTGCTCTGTACTGAGAGTGATTTGCTTCATGAAATAGATTTCGATGAACTTATAAAAGACTTCGCTGCTTAAAAAACAAGAAAACAACATTTCAAAAATTAAGTAAAAAAAATCTGTAAAAAAAAGTCGTAAAAATATGTACATATTCTTGTAACTACCATTATAGACCAAGATCCCAAGGCCGCCAGACATACGTCATTTTATCATAGCTGAATTTTTTTCTGTGAATGCACACTAGGGTAGGTATGAACGAATGGATAATACGAACCTTGAACCCGGGTGCGTTTCGGAGGTATTTAGTGCTAAAAGTGCATAAAATTGATGCAAAATTACGTTATTTTATCAAAGCTGGTTTTTTGATATGTTTTAAAGAAAGCTATGATTAACTTATTTTGAAACTTACCAGACACCTACATGGGTGCACAATGTCAGCCAGACACCATAAAAGGTGCCAAAAAAAATTGTGAAATTTGATTATAATATCAAAGCCGAAATTTATATGTTCTTCGGGAAACTGTAACAATACATTTCCTAAGCTGCAAGACACCTACAGAGGGACCAAATGTCAGCCAGACACCTTTGACGTTTTCAAACATATATTTTAGTTTACGTTTTAGTGTCAAAGCAAACGTTTCATGCACTTCAGAAAACTATTTCACAATATTTCTCAAGCGACCAGGCACCTGCAATGGGGCTTTGGATTCACTGGACACCCCAAAGTTGTCAAAATAATCGTTTGTTTTACGTTATAATATTGTAATATTTTCTCAGGTTCGTTAATAAAACGTATTTACTTTATTCAAAACGTCCACTTATTTATTTCGCAAAATAAAACACTTTACTTTTCTTACTACAAACAAAACGATTTATTATTCACCACTGAATTAGTTCACAAACTTTACTTTTCACTTTTATTACAACCAACTTTATTCATTCACGATTAAAAACAAACTGTGTCGCTGCCGTTCAAACATGTGCCTTTTATACTTGTTTTCCAAACTCTGGAAAGTGGTGGAAGGTTCTCGTCTCTGCTTCCAGAGCTTTCCATAGGGGAAATTTCCCAATAATTTCCCTTCCCAAAAGCTTTCATTTGACAGCTGGCAAATCTGCTATAATCCGGCAGATGGCGCTTCCTTCGTTTGAGAGTTGCTATAATTATTGATAATAAGGGTATGTTTGCACTGCGACCGTAAGCTTTATTGTGTCCGTTTGCTTGCATTTCGGAGTCGCTATAGTTCAAATATGGAAAGTTATTACACTGCCCCCCTCTTAGGATTGATCGTCCCGAGCAAATCCATCACTTTCATCACCATTATAATGATGCAAACGGTCGCTGTGAACTACTTTTAGTTTGCCTCTTAATCCTCTCTGAATGCGGTAGACGACATCGTTTATTCGTGTTACGACAGTATAAGGGCCTTCCCAATTTTGTTGAAGCTTCGGTGAGAGTCCCTTCCGACGGTGGGGATTATAAAACCACACAAGGTCTCCCACTTGGAATCCTGTCGTTGTGGCTTTTGCGTCGTATCTTGTTTTCATCCGATCACTCGACAGCTTTATATTTGCCCTCGTCCTTTCGTGAATGTCAACTAGCTTTTCTTTGAGGTTGTCCACGTAGTCATCTATTCCTTGTGGCTCTCTTGTATAACATCCAAATTTGATTTCGCTTGGTAGTCGTATTGAGCTCCCGAGCAGGATTTCTGATGGTGTATGTCCTGTTGAGCTATGTACCGCACTTCGATAGGCCATCAAGAATAATGGAATATGCCGATCCCAGTCTCGTTGGTTGTCGCTTACAACTTTGGAAAGGTGTTCTTTAAGGGTTCGGTTGAATCGTTCAACCATCCCATCAGATTGTGGGTGAAGCGGTGTTGTCCTCGTCTTCTTAATGCCAAGGAGTGTACAAACCTCCTGAAAGATCTTGGACTCGAAGTTCCTCCCTTGATCTGAATGGAGTTCCATAGGTACACCAAACCTGCTTACCCAGTTGAAAACAATCTGATCCACAACTGTTTTGGTTTCCTGGTTTGGGATGGCAAATGCCTCAGGCCACTTGCTGAAGTAGTCCATTACTACCAGGATGTATCGGTTTCCGTTTTCGGTTTCTGGAAAAGGGCCTGCAACGTCTATTGCAATCCTCTCAAAAGGCGTTCCCACATTATACTGCTGCATTCTACTCTGGACTTTTCTGCCTGGTCCCCTACTTGCAGCACAAGTATCACATTTTCGGCACCATTTTTCGACGTCTTCCCTTGCATGTAGCCAGTAGAATCGCTGCCTTACCTTTTCCAGTGTCTTATTCACCCCCAAATGTCCTCCGGAAGCTCCTTCATGCATCTCTTGAAGAACATCATTAACCTTGGAACGAGGTACGACTAGCTGCATCACATAAGATTTGCCGTCTGTGGATTCCCACTTTCGTCTTAGTACTCCTTCTTGTACATGAAGTGAGTCCCATTGTGCCCAATACGCTTTAAGAGTTGGACTTCTATCGGAGATGTCACCCCATTCTGGTTTCTCTTGGTGTTCCTTCCACGCAAGAATGGGTTCAATATCCGAGTCTTCTTGTTGGGCAGTCCTCAGTTCTTCGTTACTCCAACCGTAAATGGGATCAGCTCTTAATCGCTGGATAGCAGCAACTTCCTTCTCTTCCTGACGTGTGCAGTGCTTGCAGTCCGGTTTGCATGGTCTCCGAGATAAGGCATCTGCATTTGAGTGCAACCTTCCTCTTCGATGTTGGATCTGGTAGTCGTATGTCTGCAATCTCTCGATCCACCTCGCTACTTGACCTTCTGGATTTTTGAAGTTCAAAAGCCAATTGAGTGCGCCATGGTCTGTTCGAAGAAGGAACTTCTGTCCATAGATGTACTTATGGAAGTGTTTTGTAGCCGATATTAGAGCTAGAAGTTCTCTTCTGGTCACACAGTAGTTTCTTTCTGGCTTTGAGAGTACCTTGCTGTAGTAGGCGACAACCTTCTCTTCTCCTTCGTGAACTTGTGAGAGTACGGCTCCAATTCCCACGTTACTCGCGTCAGCGTCAATGATGAAAGGTTTCCCTGGTGTCGGATAGGCCAAAACTGGTGTATTGCATAGGCGCTGCTTAAGTTCCCGGAAGCTTTTCTCGCACTCGCTTGACCATTTGAATGGTTTGCCTTTCTCTGTTAGCTGGTGCAAACTTTTCGCGATTCCAGCAAAATCCTTCACAAATCGTCGATAGTACGTGGCTAGACCAAGAAAGCTTCGGAGTTGATGTTTATCCTGTGGTGTTGGCCAATTCTTTACAGTGTCAACTTTTTCAGGATCAGTCTTCACTCCTTGGGAAGAGATGATATGTCCCAAGTATTTTACCTCAGACTTAAAAAATTCGCACTTGTCTGGATTCAATTTCAAGTTTGCTTCTCGAAGCCTCTGGAAGACGGCCTTAAGGTTTCCACAATGCTCATCAAATGTCTTACCATAAACGATGACATCGTCCAAATAGACTAGGCAAGATTTCCAAGTAAGTCCTTGTAAAACGCACTCCATCAAACGCTCAAATGTTGCCGGAGCGTTGCATAGTCCGAAAGGCATCACTTTAAATTGCCACAGACCATTTCCTGTGGAGAAAGCCGTCTTTTCTCGATCTTCTGGATGGATTTCTACCTGCCAGTAGCCACTCTTTAAGTCCAATGTTGAGAACCATTCAGCTCCTTCCATCGCATCCAGAGTATCGCTAATTCTTGGCAGAGGGTAGCTGTCTTTCTTTGTCACATCGTTCAGCCTCCGATAGTCCACACAAAATCGAGTACTTCCGTCCTTCTTTTTGACAAGAACAACTGGGGATGCCCAAGGACTTTTAGAGTTTTCGATTAGCCCATCTCTCTTCATTGTCGATATCATCTCTGCAACTTCGGTTTGTTTGGCTAATGGGAGACGTCTTGCTGGTTGTCGAATAGGTCTCGCGTCTCCTGTGTCGATTCGATGCTGCACCAGTTTTGTTCGACCATACTGCCCACTGGGTGACGATAGTATATCAGCATACTCGTGAAGGAGGCTTCCAGCAACACTTAGCTGACGTTCATTTAATTTGGATGACTTCAGAATTTTTGCCTTCATAGAGTTCACTTTCCCAGGGTCCACAGATTTGTGTGTGTCAGCTTCTATAATTTTAGTTATTGCGGATACGGATTCACACCTTCCAACAACTTCTCCTTTTCTAAGCTTGACTTCGTACGGTTTGATGTTGAGTATGCGTACAGGCACCATGTTGTTCTTTGGTTCCACAAGTGTCTTCCCAAGGGTGATGTTTTGGGAAGACTGCTCAGAGTCTGGTTCCACCATTAGATATCGATGGCTACCCAAATCACCCTTTATTTTCGTCCAAACGAACACTTCTGAAGAAGGTGGCAGGCAAATATCTTCCTTAATGACGGTCCTTAGTGTTGATGAGTTTTCGTTGCCATAAATCATAGGAATTTCCACATTTTGGTACTTAAGAACTTGCTTCCCGATATCAAGAATTACTCCATGCTCTTTCATGAAGTCGATTCCAACGATGCACTCGTCACATATATCTGCTACCAGAAACAGATGTGAAAACTCTAGTTCTGCCAAACGGATCGTTAGACGAACCTCCCCGTACACTCTGGCTGCCTCTCCTGTTGCTGTTTTCAGACGGTAGGCGTTGGTGTTATGCAGCCACGTCATCTTCACCAAGTCCTTTCGAACAATGGAGGCAGTGGCACCGGTGTCGATCGTAGCCACTTGCTTCTTGCCGTTTAGTGTTGCCTCCACAGTCAGACTTTTGTTGTTTCGTTTCGTCTGTGAGACCTGGATGGTGGTTCTGGGGCCATCGATACCAGAAACCAGCTTCTGCCCCTCGAAGTTGGTTCTTACTCGTTTCCCGGTTGAGAAACGGGGCGAGTAGGAGTATTGACATTGTTGTTGTTAAAGTTTCTGCTTCCACAATGTTGACATGTAGGTCTTCTAGGTGGCAATCTGCACTGGCGTTGAAGATGTCCGGTCTTGTTACAATTCCAGCATCGAGCAGGTCCATCTCGCTGGTTCCTTTGGAATGCAGTTCTCTGGCAAGAACACTCCTCAATTTCTAGTTCTCTTACCCGATGAACTCCTTGAGAAGCCTGTTCTGCTGCTTCCATAGTCAGGGCGAACGCCAATGCTTCAGGGAGTGTGCGTTTTCCAGCCGTTCGAATTGCTCGCTGAAGGTTGATGTCAGATACAGCACGGACAAAGGCTTCTGTTGCGAATTGGTTGATGATTTCATCTCCTGCAGCTGGATATGCCAGATGTGCCAATCGTTCGATGTCTGCTTGAAGCTGTTGCAGAGTTTCTCCCCTCTTTTGGATTCTAGTATTGAGTTGAACACGGAAGACTTCTTGCATATGGCCATCTCCAAAGCGTTTGTCAATGGCCTGAACAAGAGCACTGAAGTTGCCACTCTTATCTGCTGGTATGGTTTGCAGCAGTTCAGCAGCAGTTCCTCTGAGGGCAAGCGTCAGAGCTATGTATTTGTCCTCCTCATCCCAGCCATTTGTTGCTGCGGCTGCTTCAAACTGCTTCTTGTAGATTGACCAAGAAGTTTGTCCATCGAAGGTTGGGGGATGCATCTCCTTTCTCCTAGGACAGTCACCAGAACTTTCTCGAACCTTCATTTTTCTTACTTTGTCCAATTCCTTAGTAATGGATTCGATTTTATCTTCCACTTTTTCGAACTTTGATTCTACTGTCGACAATTGCTTATCGACATTAGACAATTGTTGATCGACAGTTAACAATTGTTTATCGATAGAAGAAAATTGTTTATCGACACGCTCGTCAAGGGCAATAATTCTATTGTCAAAGGCATCTAACTTACATTCTAGCATATTTGTCTGTTTTTCCAGTAGACACTTTTGTTCTTGGCTTTGTTGTTCTAGAAGATTCTTCTGCTCTTGACTTTGTTGTTCGAAACGTTCGAGAAGATTCTTTTGTTCATTACGTTGTTCTTGGCTTTGCTGTTCTAGAAGATTCTTCTGCTCTTGACTTTGTTGTTCGAAACGTTCGAGAAGATTCTTTTGTTCATTACGTTGTTCTTGGCTTTGCTGTTCTAGAAGATTCTTTTGTTCTTCAAATTTTGCGAGCAGCTGAGAAAGCATATTGGTCATGCCCGATGTACTTACTTGTTCTTGCTGTTCTTCCATTTCAATATCGAATATAAACGTGTCCGGGTTTTTTCCACATCTTCTTAAATCTTCTTGCAGACGAATTATAAGATCATTCTTTGTTCCAGCAGTAGGAAGATCTCGCTTATTCAGTTCTGCCTTGAGTTCCACTACATTTAAATCATTCAAAGATTTACCCATTGTCTTTTTTTTTTTTGTTTTTTTTTTTTTTTACTTTTCACACAATAAATTTACTGAGTGCACAGATAAATTAAGTTTTATTCCACTTCTAACACCAATGTAATATTTTCTCAGGTTCGTTAATAAAACGTATTTACTTTATTCAAAACGTCCACTTATTTATTTCGCAAAATAAAACACTTTACTTTTCTTACTACAAACAAAACGATTTATTATTCACCACTGAATTAGTTCACAAACTTTACTTTTCACTTTTATTACAACCAACTTTATTCATTCACGATTAAAAACAAACTGTGTCGCTGCCGTTCAAACATGTGCCTTTTATACTTGTTTTCCAAACTCTGGAAAGTGGTGGAAGGTTCTCGTCTCTGCTTCCAGAGCTTTCCATAGGGGAAATTTCCCAATAATTTCCCTTCCCAAAAGCTTTCATTTGACAGCTGGCAAATCTGCTATAATCCGGCAGATGGCGCTTCCTTCGTTTGAGAGTTGCTATAATTATTGATAATAAGGGTATGTTTGCACTGCGACCGTAAGCTTTATTGTGTCCGTTTGCTTGCATTTCGGAGTCGCTATAGTTCAAATATGGAAAGTTATTACAATATAAAAGTTAAGTTTTATATTGCATAATATGTTCCTTGGGCAGCTTGGGAAATATATTGTAACAGTTTCTCGAAGAACATATATTAAATTCAGCTTTGATATTAAAATGAAATTTCACGATTTTTGTTGGCACCTTTTATGGTGTCTGGCTGACATTGTGCACCCATGTAGGTGTCTGGTAAGTTTCAAAATAAGTTAATCATAACTTTCCTTAAAACATATCAAAAAACCAGCTTTGATAAAATAACGTAATTTTGCATCAATTTTATGCACTTTTAGCACTTAATACCTCCGAAACGCACCCGGGTTCAAGGTTCGTACTATCCATTCGTTCATACCTACCCTAGGGTGCATTCACAGAAAAAAATTCAGCTATGATAAAATGACGTATGTCTGGCGGTCCTGGGATCTTACTCTATTATAAATAAAATTAATTTTTGTTTTATGGAATTCGTTGTAATTTGTTTTCTTAAGTATTTAATTTTGTATGTAGTAAACCATACAATATAAGAGAATATATGCATAGGGGCACCATTTACTCTTCAGGCCTAGGGCCCAAAAAAGCTAAATTCGGCGCTGTCTCGGAGGCTACAAGTATGTCATCGATGAAGGCGACAGCAAAATCCAGTCCTCGCAGAATTTCATCAATAAGACGCTGGAAAGTCTGTGATGCGTTCCTTAGCCCAGGTGTCATGAACATAAACTCAAATAAACCAAACGGAGTGACTATCGCAGTCTTGTGGATGTCGTTCGGTTCCACAGGTACTTGATTATGAGCTCTTTTCAGATCAATGGTACTGAAAATTTTGCGGCCGTCAACAATGTGTCCGAAATCCTGTACGTGAAGCATTGGGTATTTGTCTTCAATTGTTATTGCATTCAATCGCCTGTAATCACCGCATGCTCGCCAGGCTCCAGAAGGTTTAGGGACGATGTGAAGCGGTGTTGCCCAGTTGCTTTTCGAAGGTCTGCAGATACCTAGCTCCATTAGTTCCTGAAACTCTGCTTTAGCAGCTGCCAATTTATCCAATTTGGTGTTACTGGTGGACCTTTAGTTTCAATACAATGTGCAACCTTGGTGGAAAGATGTTGGCGCTTCGTAGGCTGGTCTTCAAACAGTGTTTTGAATTTCTTCAAAAGAAAAGCAAAATTATTTTTATTGTCTATCAAGGTTACCTGCGGTGAATTAGACACATCAACTCCTCCGGTTTTTGTAACGTTTGTTGTACAATCGATAAGTCGTCGGCTGCGCAGATTTACGGTGAGATTGTAAAAGTTCAAAAAGTCTGCGCCGATGATGGGAGTTTGTACATTTGCGACAGTGAAGTACAACGAGAAGCAACGTCGTAGGCCTAAAGAGAGAAACAATCTTTGCTGGCCATACGTTTTGATCTCCGTACCGTTCGCGGCATAGATTTTGGTGTTGTTAGCTGTTGGAGGAATCAATTTGCACTTTGTAGGAGGAATAATCGATACATCCGCACCTGTGTCGATTAAAAAGTTTCGTCCAGTAAGGTTATCGTAAACAAAAAGACGATATGAAGGAGTGCCAAACTCATTCGTCTCAACCATGAGCTTGGCTCTCTAGTAAAACAAACAACATTATAAGCACATGGCTGGCGACATTTTGTTGCTTTATCTCCGAACCTGTGATGAAACCAACAGAAACCCTTATCACTGTCACGTCTGGAACTTTCCCGCCTTCGTCGAGAGGATGTAGGTGTTTGATCTCGGCGTGACCTTCTCTCGATTTGCTCGAAGCGCTGGCACAAATTCGTCATGCGTTCAGCAAGTCTCTCTAGCTGAGATTCACCTCGAGGAGCTCGAACTGTTGCTGCAGACACAATCGATGAAACATTCGTTGTCTCAAGAATTCCATCGGCCATCTTAGCAAGTTTCTCGAGTGACTCTTCACTCCATGGTGATAGAATTTGCTGCAGTGTCACCGGTAGGCATCCCAGCCACAGAGTAGCCAGAAATTTGTCTTCCACAGAATCGTTAGCAAGGTTATACGCATTTCCTCGAGTAACCGAGATGGTTTTCGGTCACCTAGCTCCATTTGTGACAGAAGTTTCTTAAGTTTCACCAGTTCGCCTGGCGTAAATTCTTTTATTAAACGTTGTTTAAGAGCTTCATACTTACAAGAAGTGGGAGGATTACGCAAAAATGTGCGAATTTTCTCCGCCACTGTTTGATTAAGCAGTGCGATTACTGTATGATACATCGTGTTGTCCGAAGTAATCCGATTGACCACAAATTGCGACTCGAGTAAAAAGAACCAAAGCTCAGGGTCCGAGCCGAGGTGAAGAATTCTTGTGTCTCGACACGATACGAGCTAACCACATGATCATCACCAGCAGCTGCAGCGGCCTCCTCGTTGTTTGAACCTTGACCATCAATAAGTATTTGGGATACCAGTTGGGGTTTTTTCTTCAGTCATAGTCGGGGTCACCAATTATAGCTTTCCGTAAATAATAAAAGAAAGATATTTTTTTGTTTTATTCTTAATTTAATTTCAATAATTGTAAATTATAACTATTTATATTTTTGTTCGCTTTTTAAGTTCGTTGTGGTCCGCTCGCTTTTATATACGCCAAGTGAATGAATGAGTCGCTTCGTTCTTGTTATTTAGTTAACTGCACCGGAGTAACATGAGTATCATTCGATGCTATTTAGTTCGATGTCAGTTAATCTCGTTCCGTTGCTTGTAGGTATATAAGAAGTTTATGTAATATGTACATAACAGATGTTCGCTGTCGATGATTTGAGCAGCGTTGCCGTTGCGGTGGGAAAGCACCACAGTAGCAACAGATAACGTCTTTCGTCCTGTTTTTCCCTATTCCTTTCCTACATTTTTGTTTACTTTTATTTCTTTAATTTCAATTTCTTTCCTCTCTTATCTAGTCTCCTTAATTTTTGATTTGGGCGCAGTACCGTGTTTGACGAGTCGACGAACATCGATGCACCGTCCATTTTTTTGAGTTAGTTTTTTTCTCAATGTTTGTGTTTCATTTCCCTTACCCTTTCAAGTCTTCCAGCAAAGTCCTAGAGAAAGACTGGAATTGCGGGAACGGTGAGGAAAACTACATCTTTTTCGTCATTTTTTAGGTCCGTCAAGATAGCACCGCCACAACGGAAATTCAAAAATCTAATGATGCAATAGTTAGGTGCTAGTTAGGTGCTAATTAAGTGCAATCTTAGCTGAGAGCACTTAATTCCCTTCCCCCGTAAAAACTTTTGGCGGTGCTAACTTGACGTCAAGATAGCACCGCCACAAAAGAGATCCAAAAATCTAATGATGCAGAAGTTACGCCCTTCTTAGGTGCTAATTAAGTGCTGCAATCTTAAACTTGAAATGCATCCGAAAAGTGCATTACAAAAACTTAAAATGCCTAAAAATTATTGTACATTACAAAAAGTGGTTTTAAATTAAAGGTCTCTCCAAATCATTTTCAAAAAGTTGAGATGCACAACTTTTTACTCACACTCCTTCATTCCTAAAAAGGCTTGTGGAACTTTGTGGAACTTGTAGATATTTTGAAAATCTAATGATTCAGAAATTACGTCCTACTTAGGTGCTAATTAAGTGCTGCAATATCAATGCAGCACTTAATTCGAGTGACCCTGAAATGCACTTTAACAGTTTAGCCAAGAAACCTAAATCGCTTACAAATGACTCCACAAAGAAAAAAAATTGCCATAATTAAGGGCTCCCGGAGCTCTGTTCAAAAAGGTACATTTCGAATTTTTACTCCCACCCCTTCATGGTCAAACAGTCTTGTGGACCTTGTGTGGAACTTGTGGTGATGTGGGGTAGGTGGCGCGCCACAAACACGAAATTCGAATATCTAATGATGCAGGAAATACGTCCTACTTAGGTGCTAATTAAGTGCTGTAATATCAACGCAGCACTTAATTCGGATGACCTTGAAATCGGATGCAGAAATGCAAACAAAAATGTAGACTTCTAACATTCGACCTTTATCCAAAAAGTTGAAACGCCATAGTTAAAGTGCTGTCGAGTAGGTTGCAAAAAGTTATATTTCAATTTTCTACTCCAACCCATTAGCCCTTAAAGGGCCAAATAACAATTTTTAGGAATGTACTTCTGTTAAGATAGCACCGTCCCAAACGAAATTCGAAAATCAAATGATGCAGAAAATATGTTCTACTTAGGGAATAATTAAGTGCTGCAATATCAACGCAGCACTTAATTCAATTGACCTTGAAATCGGATGCAGAAATGCCAACAAAAATGTAGACTTCTTACATACGACTTCTATCCAAAAAGTTGAAACGCCATAATTAAAACGCTGTTGAGAAGGTTGCAAAAAGTCATATTTCAATTTTCTACTTCAATCCATTAGCCCTTAAAGGGCCAAATAACTATTTCGAAGAATGCACTTCCGAAAATATAGCACTGCCTCGAACGAAATTCGAAAATCAAATGATCCAAAAATTACGTTGCTCTTACATTATTATTATTTCAGATGCTCCATGACTTGACCTTGAAATAGGATGCAATAGGAATTGCAAGTTAGGAATTGAGTTTAACCTTTATCTAAAACGTAGAATTTTAAGTGCTGTCAAGTAGTCTGGTATATACATAAGTAGTTTAGGCTTTAGGTAATACATAAGTCAGGGGAGAGTACGATAACTCAGGCGCCAAGAAATTATAACGGTTTTTTATAGAACAGTTTAATACAAGAATTTTTTACTATAGGAGGGGGGGTCTATCTCACCCGGTTTGGGCGGGAGGGGTAATTTCATAAAAACAGTACCAAAAATGTAAAAACAATATTAAAAAATAACGGTAATACTTACAACAAAGTATTATACCTTTATTTAAAGCCAATACTTTGTTCTATTATCTAGTTTTTGAATCAAGTGAAATCTATGCATGGTTTTTGAAAAAATGAGTTTTAAACTCAAAATTTGCGAGAAAAAAGCATACAAAAAAGTTTTAAAGTGTAATTTCTTAAAACTGTAAAATTATTATCATAATTAATTCTTAATCAAAAACTGAAAATTAGATGATTCTATGTCTTCTAGTTTTTGAGAAAATTGAAAATTACTAAAACTACTACCGTACAAAACTCGACTGTTTGCTCTTTTTTTATGATCGAAGTGGGTATGCATACTTTGCCACTGAGATTCTCAAGTTCATACATGTAATTTCCTACTTGTTTAACAACACGACATTTCACATATTTTGGCGATAATTTTGAGGATAAGCATTTCGTGGAGTCGCTCAAAATAAAGTGCTTCCGATACACTTCCTGTCCGGGCAGATACTGAACCTTTTTAGTTCGTGTATTATTCTGGCAGACTTATCAATTGCTCTTAAAATGTTTTCACGAACCTCATTTCTTATGCACTGCAATCGATTATGTCGGGGAATAGTTAACAACTCGTTGTCGTGTACCGCGTTCAATTTACGTGCCAGTTCATAGCTACTACCGTGCGTCATCATATTAGTCCCAAACAAGGCATAATATGGTGACCAAAGAATATGAAATAAAGAAGTCAATCCTCAGCTGCCAATTTGATTTGCCTACAAGCTGGAAGCGAACAGCTGATGTATTAGATTTGCAAAGTATTAGTGAAAAGCAGTGCAAAACGCACACATAGAATCAACTAGTCATTCAGCACATCATTCAGCACAGGTCTTGTTGTTGTTGCAATTCACATCTATTTCTTCGACACGAAATGAAATTACAAATACAACAATGTAAACAAATGGGTTTTGGGGGGTGAAACGTACGAAGGATTGGCTTCTTTATTTGATATTCTCTGATGGTGACACACCAGTAGAGCTATGAACGGAGCTCCTCAACGTACACGCTATATCACTGAGGTGAATGTCCCACTCGCGATGATCGTTTTTTAGGTAGGAGCGGATAGCTGCTAACAACGTGCGGTGTACTCTCTCCGACGCATTCGATTGCGGTGCATAATTGGCGGTTTTGAAGTGCCTTATTCCGTATTCGAACAAAAGGTTTTGGAACTCCTTCGCCAGGAACTGTTTCCCATTGTCGGAATGGATGACATTTGGGACACCGAATACATTGAACACATCTTGACGTAAAAATTTAATGATGCTTGCAGCATTAGCATGTCTTAAGGCTTTAAAAAAAACAAATTTAGACAAATGATCCAGAACAACAAAAACATAAACATTACCCGATTTCGACCTCGGATAAGGCCTAAAAAGTCAACATAAAGTTTTTCAAAAGGTCGATGTAAGGTAAGATGTAACGATAGGTGGACGAGACACTTGGTAAGACGCCTTACTCTGTTTACATACACTACAATTAGACACGTATTGCTGAATTTGAACAGTCATATTAGGCCAGTGAAAGTGTTGGCGAATTCTATATTTAAAGTTTTTTCGATACCACCGTGAGCGGCTAGTGGAGGATCATGCGCCCTGCTAATAATTTCTTCTGTGAGACCCGATGGTATCCACAGAAGCTACGTATGTTCTGCGTTGACCTCATTGCCTACACACCTAAATGCTCGTTTGTACACAAACCCTTCATCTACCTTCAAATCTGGGAGCTGTTTTGCGTTGGCTTTTATTGTGTCGATTAAGCTAGTGCATTCTTCAGATTTGAATTCATCGGAGCTCATATCTTGATCAAGAGACAGAGAATCAACATGAACCCGAGAAAGAGTGTCTGAAACTACATTAATCGTACCCTTTCGGTGCTGTATGTCGAAGGCATACGATTGTAGCAATAGACTCCACCTGGTGAGTTTACCGTTCAGGTCTTTCATACTCATCAGCCATTGTAGGCTGGAGTGATCAGTAATAACCGTAAAATCCATGCCTTCGATACACGGCCTGAATTTTTGCACAGCCATCACCGCTGCCATGCACTCTTTCTCGGTCACACTGAAATTTCTCTAGCTCTTGTTGAATTTTTGCGAGAAGTACGCAATTGGAACTTCTTCATCTTCCTCGTTCCTTTGGAACAGTACAGCACCGATTCCCGCATCCGACGTATCACATTGGATATAAAATCTTTTTGTAAAGTCCGGATGCGAAAGAACCGGTGCCGTGATTAACGCTTTCTTTAGATCATCGAATGCTTTCAGCGCAGCGTCAGTCATTTTGAACTTTTCGCTCCCCTTTTTCAGCAAGTCAGTTAGAGGAGCATTCAGACTAGAGAAATCCTTTATGAATTTCCGATACCACCCTGCTAAGCCAAGTAACCACCGCACCTGCCGTGGGGTTTTGGGAATAGGGAAATCCACTATATATGTACCTTAGCAGGATCGGTTTTAAGCTTGCCGCCACCAACTATGAAGAAAAACTTGGATTTCTTCATGTTGATGGTTAGGTTATCCCTGCGTAAGCAGTCAGCTGGGGGAGAGGATTCGCGTTTTTCTTCGTCAGTGAGTTCACCTTACGAGAATCCAAGCAAAGTCGATTTTTGCCTGGTTTTCGCAAGAGAACCACTGGCGAACACCACGGACTCTCGCTCTCCTCGATAACGTCGAGGCCCAACATCCGATCTAACTCTTCATAAAAAAGGGCTTGTTTCGCTTGAGAGACAGGATAGTGACGCTGTTTCACAGGGAGTGCGTCTCCTGTATCAATAACGTGCTCCATCAACGCCGTCTTTCTAAGACTATCCCGGTCAAAACATAGAAATCTCTGTCTGACTCCGTTCAGTCTGGCCTGCTGATCAGTTTTCAACTGATGAGCGTTCGAAGAATCTAATTCTTCGTCAACCGAGATGCTACTAATAATACTTGGGGCTAACTGGAAAGCTCTCCAGAAGTCTACCCCAAGGTAGATCTCCTGATCCAAATTTGGAACGAGATAGAAAGTTAGTCCCTCAGTTTTGTCGTTGTATTGCACTTTTATTTCGACTCTTCCCACAATAGATTGGCTATTCCCATCAGCAGTCTTTACTCCAGATAGGTAGGGAATAGTTTGGCATATGACTTCCTTTACTAACGGCATACAATTTTTTCCGAGAATGCTTACGCTCGGTCTACTGTCGAGAAAACCAAAAACTTCTTTTTCATCTAATCTGATTTTTGCGTAAGGTCTGGGACAGAGAATATCAAATAAAGAAGCCAATCCTTCGTACGTTTCACCCCCCCAAAACCCATTTGTTTACATTGTTGTATTTGTAATTTCATTTCGTGTCGAAGAAATAGATGTGAATTGCAACAACAACAAGACCTGTGCTGAATGATGTGCTGAATGACTAGTTGATTCTATGTGTGCGTTTTGCACTGCTTTTCACTAATACTTTGCAAATCTAATACATCAGCTGTTCGCTTCAGCTTGTAGGCAAATCAAATTGACAGCTGAGGATTGACTTCTTTATTTCATATTCTCTGGTTTGGGATCAGATTTTAAGTTAATCACCGTGGAGGAAATTCGCTTTCAAGTATCTTTTCTCGCTTTATATAGTGTTCTAGCTTTAAGTAGATTCTTTGAAGGTAAATGAATTTCACTATTGAAAATTCTATTTCGCGCTTCGTTGTCTTCTTGAATACGGACATGTAACGACTTAATTCTAAATTGACTTGGCTTTGTTTTTATATCTTTATCTACTTCTATATTTATTTTTCGTTTTAAAATTTTAGTTTTCTGATTGTCCTCTTCCGCAAAAGGACTTTTAACCATCTCCCTTTCTGTTTCTAAATTATATTTTAAAATTATGTGGGGTTCTAATTCGGGTGGGCACGCGATTCCCCCGGAGCTTTCGCGTCCTGCAACTGGTTTCCCGGATTGCACCGACTACAACGTGGTGTTATAACCCCCTCCTGGCCACATTTGTAGCAGAAAATATTCCGCACCTCAGACTCGCAGTCGAAGTACGTATGGCCCTGCACCTTGCAGTTCCAGCACACTAGGCTCGTATCGTCTGCATACTTCCAAGGAGGAATTTTTGGACGGGCCCCGCCGAACTGATAAGTAGCATGCTGTTCATCAGCTGGCTGATACATATCATCATAATCCAGCTCGTTGGTCGCATATTTGACTGGGGGCCTTACAAAGGTTTTGTTGTCTGCCAAACAACACGCCAAACTATGTACTACACATCGAAACAGGACTCCCAAAAGCTTTCCTGACAACCCTCAGACTACACTTTTCCTTCATATCCAGAGTCATGGAACTACCGAGAAATAGACTTCCCAGAATCCTATCGGAAATTATTATTCGGAAGTACATATACTGGGCTAATGGATGGAAGCAGCTTTTTCTGGAAGCCTAAGTTCCTATTTCTCTTACATTACCTAGATCTGAGATACGCAGTTCTCAAAATATTCTTTTAACTAAGCTGAAGGAGAAGCATTGGAACAGCTTTGTAAGCAGTGCACAACAATCGCAGTTCCACGATGAGTACAGTAACGTTTCATACTATGATGTCCCTAACTACTTTGAAGATACAAACCCACAAGATATGATAAGCTTGATACTAAAAGCTCGTAGTGGATTACTCAATTTAAATGCCAGAGCCTTTCAAAACCATACTATTGGCATTATGTACAATTTTTTACCTCGATGCACCAGAAAACACTTACCACTTCATTGGAGTCTGTTCCATATTCAGGGGATATAGGAAGCAATTTCTTGGAAGCTTTGAGCTAACGAGATCCCAGTTCCTAGATGCCTTAGACAGACAGTGCTATTGGAATTTATATCATTTTTTAAAATCCGCTTTTAAATATCGCTTTCAAATAATGAATGAATTTTTGTAAAATTAAGCTCACTATGCCTTGATTTAGTCATTACATTTTTGAACCTGACAGGCAACTTATACAAGTTATTGTCATATTAATTTAAGAACCAGCTAAACTATGTTTTTATAAATCTACTTTGGAAACAAAATTATTTATCTATCTATCTATCTATCTATCTATCTATCTACAAAGGTTTTCGGTGCGTCTCTTTCTCTCCTCGGAAAGGCTGCTTCCGCGTCCTTGCAGGTGGTCCTCAGCTGATCCAAGGAGAAAATAGGTTGCGGGAACACTAATTTACCAATTCTCTCATTTAGATTCCTTTTTAGGATTTGCACCATCTCTACCTCCGGAATCGGGATCCTCAACTGGAATTTCATTTTGTTAATCGCGGAGAAGAAATCTTCACTACTCTCCCAGGAATCCTGCCTACGATCCATGATATCTCGAATTATCTCAAAGTCAGATCGAGTGTTTTTAAACTGACGCATCAGAGCGTCCTTTAATGTTGGCCAGTCTGGATGATAATTATTCCTCTGAAATTGCCAGAAAAAATCGTGGGCAGATCCTGAGAGCAGTAGATGGAAATCCCTTAAGATTTCCGTCCATGGGCAGACGTATTGACTCGTCGGAAGATGAAGTCTTCGACCGTCATCGTTGTTGTTTGGCTATCAAACTTCAGGCCCCACTTGTCTACCTTGATCGGAGCTTTCTATCCTGGAGGTAGATATGGACTGAAATACGCAGGCTGGTAGTTGTGTGGGATTGGAGTATTAGTAGGAGCACTCATATTTTGATGTACTTCTTGGAACCTGTCAGGTTGGTGTACTCTCTACTGACTTCTTCGCATTGGTTCAATCGGCCTCCTACGCTGCTGTCCTACAGGCACGAACGCACTTCTACTTGGATTTTGCTGCATTGGTGGCTGTACTGCCGGTGCAGATTATAAGAACTTCCCGTCGGTCTAGGAGCGGAAGGAGGATTTGTCGGCCCTAAATTCAAATCCTTAAGGAATCCTCCTCCTCCAGTTGTTTCTGGATCTCTTCCTTCAAGATATTTGTGACCTCTTTTTGAATGGCTTGCTTGGTAGCAGAAAAACCTTCTACCATGGCCAAGTTGATATAGGCCTTCAAATCTTCAGAAATAACCCTTTTCTCTTTCGTTTTACTTATAGGCCTTTGTACCAAGCTTTCGAGGATGTTTCTAGAACTACCACAATTAATTTGATTGGCTGAAGCTAGCTCTAGTATCAGGTACCCTACCGGTCGTTTGCCTGACTGTCTCATTTAACGAATCAATACTGTCCCTAGGAGGTATTATACCTGCTCCCATCCCACTGAGGTTACTAAAGGACGGAGTTGAAACTGAAGCAGAACTGTGGGCTCCAGCATCAACATTGTCGAGTCGAACACCGGAACTACCAGGCAGGTTGGATGCGGATCGGATACGCCTTCTATTAGATGTGAGAGGAGAATGCATAACTCGCTGTCTCGTGGTAGAATCTAAATTTTGACTAACCAACCTAGTTATTCTAGCTTCTTCATTTATTTCAGCGTTTCTGATCATCATGTTGATGCGATCTTCTTCTTCTTTGTTTGAAAACGACATCTTTAAATTGTGAAACACGAAGAACTATTATCAACTACAACTAAACTATATTATATATAATAAAAAGGTGAGTTTTTCAAAGAACGCTCTATTTCCTTAACAAAGAGAATAATCAAAAATAAACTTGTAATGGTAAATAATTATTTCCTTAACAAAGAGAATGATCAAAAATAAACTTGTAATGGTAAATAATTATTGAAAAATATGTAGAAAAACTTTAACTAATAAATTTTTGAAAATTTTAAATAATTTTCAAAAAAAAAATTGCCTTCAGCAAAAACAAAATAATATATGAAATTAATAGAAAGTAACAAAAACTTTTCGAAGAAACAATAAAGAAAACAATAGATGTTTCTTAAGGGCCCTGGAGACTCTCGAACATGGTGCGAGTGAACATAGTTCGACTAAACTCCGCAGACACTGAAACCAAGCAGAAACCAAACTACTCGAACTTCATTATTCTTACGACTTATATGTCATTCACAATATTCACTGTCACATTTTTTTTATTTTTATTCAGGTTATTTGACATTTTTCTTTTTATTTGTGATATTGAACTCAAAATTAAACCGAAATGTTCGAGTAAACATACAAAACCGGTCCGCAAACAGTCGATTCTGGTACGACAAACGATTAGCCCCGCCCTCGAACATCGAAAAATATCAAACTCCTTTTGATTTTGGTGAGACCATATTTTTGTTAAGTGACACCAAATAATTGGTAATCGAACCAGCCCGCAGACAAGTATAATCAACTCGAACATAGTACTCGAACCATGTTCACTCGCACCATGTTCAAGCGTCTCCAGAGCCCTTTACGAAAACTTGTAACGTAAGAACAAGAAAAAGATAAATTTAGAACAAAAACTTTTCTAAAAAGATTGTTTTAGAAAAGCCTGCTTGTCTTAAAGTTTGTTTTTCTTAAAAATTGAAGTATTTTTTCTTATCAAGAAAAATAACTTATGTCGAATTCCTTTCAACAATTGGAGATCGATTTCTTTTTTGGGTTGAAAAGAATTTGTAAAAAAAATCAATTTTTTTATGTGATTGTGTGTGTTGGCCATTGACATAAATTTTGAGGCAAAAAGTAAACAAATTAATGGGCATACAAATACTCAAAAGTGCATTCCGACTTACGCGTCATTTAATACGATTAAAAACAAATATATTTCCGGGAATAGTAGCAGAAATAGACAAAAATTGTTGTGCGTCCATTAAAGTTAAAAAAAAAATCCAAAATCCATCAAAAAACACATCAAATGAGGAACACGTCGGCGAGCGCGCGCTTCATAACATCAATAGACTTTGGACACTTGAAATCGAAGTTCATTGATATTTTTATCACTTCTAATTAATTATGCACTGCCATTTGATGAATTAAAAACTTTTAAGAGATATATTTGTTTTTAATTTATTTAAACGAACGAGAAACACTTTTGAGTATTTGTAAAACACCGCAAAACAAAACTTTCAACTCCAGAGAAATGTCAAATCTTACTAGTGTGTGTGAAAGTCTGTGTAAATCTTGCTAAAAACGAAAGATTTGATTTGTTTAGAAAAATTGATCTTTTCTTCTAAACAAATCGATTTTTTTCTAAACAGATTCAATTTTTTTGTTGTAAGGAATTTAACATTAATTTTAAGAAAAAAACTTGGAACAAAAAATAACAAAATGAGAAAATGAACACAAAAAACAATTGAAATAGAATAATTTTGTATAAAGTAAGGGTAAAGTTTCTTTTCACAAAAATAAGAAACACAAACAAACTGAATAGTAAATACCAAAACGTAGAATTTAAGTAGATGTAAGTATTAACGTAAGAATAAATAAATAAATTTAACTTTGTTGTGAAAAAGAAGTAGTTTTCCTAAAAAAACAACCAAAGTTAATTTCAAACTATAAACCAAACAACTTTAACAAATTAATAATATAGTAGAAAAGTTCATTTAGAACCAAATGAAGCTTTCATTAAACAGAATAATGGAGTGATTTTTCTTCACTTGAACAAAATATTTAACTTTATAAATTTGATCTGTTTTTTTCATAAGCATACAGCGTGCTTCAGGTAGCTTCTTTGGTGGTTTCTTCGTCGTATAGTATGATTCTACTAACGATATCTCTATTTATCAAGACTGCGGACGGACAAACTAGATCCCTTGATGTGATGAGGTTAACAGGAGAAAAGAAGAAACACTAATCAAATACGTAACTTAGTTTTCCTCACCGTTCCCGCAATTCTTGACTGTCTCTAGGACTTTGCAAGATAACTTGAAACGGTGAGGGAAACTTAACAAAAACATGAGTTAAAAAACTTAACAGAAAAAAGTTGGCTCGATACATCGATGTTCGACGACTCGACAAACATGGCCACCGAAACCAAAAACCCTAACATGACAGGGTAAAAGGATAAGAATTTGAAAAAAAGATAGAAAAGTAAAAAAAAAAGTAAGGATAGGAATAGGGGAAAACAATACTTAAATACGCTATCTGACATTACTCAAGCTTTCGCAAAAGAACGTCGTAAGGATAGGAATAGGGGAAAACAATACTTAAATACGCTATCTGACATTACTCAAGCTTTCGCAAAAGAACGTCGCGATATACAACTAGGTTCGCCTGTGGCCTTCCTGCTGCAGACATACGAACTTTGCAAAAACTCTAGTAATCCCGATAGACGCATTACATTTACTAACCGCCGTCACTGTGAATTTTCAGAAACTCGTCGCAATTTATCTAGGTACGTCAGAAACCTTCCTGATAAAGACTTAAGAGGTTTGAAAATTCACAGTAAGTTTGGAAGAGGACTATATACAACACAAACGAACTGCAACTAAGACAACATAAACTAATTTGCTAAAAAAACGTTCCAACTAGGTTGGAAAAACGCCTTAACAATGTTGGGCGCCATTTGTTGCTGGCAAATGGAGAGGAGCAGATAGGAAATGTGGATGAGAGGAAGGGCGATAAGGCAGCGGAATATTATGAGGATAAGGTATGAATTAACCGGAATAGGAAAAGGGAACAGAGCGAAAAGGAAGGAATGTCTAGATCCGGGGATGCGGCCTGCTTGCGATGCACAGCTGAGCTCGCCGGATGGGGGGGATCTTGTCCTCGAGACTAAACCTCACCAGCAATCAAAACACATATCAGGCCTGGTCTCAAAAGGAAGAAATCAGACGGACACTCACCACACATACAAGGGCACTGCTGATGTAGTTGCAGTGTTGGCCATTACCCACACAACCTAGGAATCTTTGGCCATGTTTTGATTCCCCCAATGATGGTGGATGATCGGTTTCAAATCATACCATCTTCACCAAAGTCCTTCAGCTATCATCGGCATCCTGAAATTTAGGTCTTCAAAACATAATAATTCGCTTACGCGATGAAGAAAAGAACTATTCGTGAAAGGAGGCGTTTTGAAGTTTTATTGATTACATTTAACAAATGAAACAAAAATCCATTAAACAAACTATAATAATAAACTCTTTTTTTTCAGCATTATACAAACCATAAAAACACTCTAACGACAAAAGCAAATGTGAAACTGGACAGTTTCCCCAACAATAGGCAAACAAAAATTTACTTGGCAACTCATCAATAATGCGAACTTTCGACCGAAATTTCTCTACCTACAGAGAGGTCTATGGAGGTGGTCTGTTAAAAAGGTAATGTTCTTAGACGAAACGCGGCTAAACCCCAGGAAAACCCAACAGCTCACTTACAAATAAATTTAAGAAATTATCAAAAATAAGAAATAAATAAAATGTAAATTAAATAATTATGTACATATGTATACTAAAAACTTCAACGCCGTTTATAAAACTATGTATATGTATGTGAAGATTAAAGTCTTAATCGATGAATTATGTTGATTAAACAATAATAAACTATTGAAAGTAGTATGACCAATTAAATTTTAAATTTTGTCTATGGAAAAAAAAAAATCTTTGATTCGATTGCACAATTTCACCTGGATCTGATTATTTACTTTTTCTGCTTTTCTTTCTATTTGTAATTCTAGCACTCATGTGCAGCCCTTCAATTGCGAAGAAAAACTGCCTTCCGACCAAGCGAGCGATGAAGAGGTTCTATTCGAGACTTGTATCCAGTAATTGAAACACATCCACAACGAAAAATAAGATCCAAAAAAAGTGCAAAATATCCAGTAAGACAAGTAAGTAAAAGCTGTGGCGGCCCAGCGTTCCGCTGGTCAACTGAGACAGCCAGAAGTCCAAATTTGGTACTTGAATTATATGAATAAATTTCACTGTCTTAGTACTTTTCAATAAAAAGATTCATTTTTTGAACTCACCAAAATATTCAGTTTAATTTTCTTCGGTTAAATGGTCACCATAATCATTTCATCAAAAGTTGAATTAGGCTATATTAATTTAATAATCACAAGTATCGACACCTGAACATGCCACTTTTGTTTGTTTTTGTTTTCTAAAGCGTGGTACACATTATCAAACCTGAGTGTCACGCGTGTTGGATATCAAACCTGCGTGAAAAGTTTTGCGTACACACTTATCAGTTATGTTGGGCGTCAGGCAAGGAAAGGAAATTCCACTACTCTCAGAAAATTGTTTCTTTTTATTTTGAGGCTATTTCCGCAACGAATTGTGTTGATTCCTCTTTTACATGACACACACGAGCTTTTTCTTATTTTGTTTGCACTTTTTCTACTGATTCGCTATAAAAATTCTTGTTTTGTTCCGTGAATGACGGCTCATGAATGAAATTGTGTACACATTATCGGGCAACCACCCAACAAACCGAGGGTTGTCACGCAGTATCAAAAAATTTTGTGAGCAGGCAGTTCTGAGTGTCAAACCATCATTCAGCATGTACACATTGTCAGTTCGGTTTGATATCCAACATGGCTGACACTCAGGTTTGATAATGTGTACCACGCTTAATATAATCTCACTCGATATGCATCATCCGATCCAACATCCAACGTACCCGTTAATTCTATTTTCTCTTTTGATATATCTCTTATTAGTATTGGTTATGGCTATTCCCCTTCCAATTATTTGACAGCTTAAAAACAAAACCAATAAGAAGCTCAGATAAGCTACCTCAAGTAGCCAGTAGAGTTACCTGTTTTTGCGAGGCTTGCTCTTTGCCAAAAGTGGAATGGCCATCTCTTGGTATTTCTGTGACGTCACGATCGGTTACTCATTTATTTCTGTATTTTTTTTGAAGACAAGATTTTAGATTTATGACCTTAAATGAATGGTTTTCAAGTTTCCAGAATAGCAAATAAAATAGAGAAACTATTTAAAGCAATCAAATGTAATGCAATTATTTTTGATGACAGTTGTAAGTGACGTCATTGCCTTGTCACTGAGCTACTGAGCATACCCTACATCTCAATGTATTTTAGGCCTGGGCTACACTTCAACGCAGCACGATCCACCAAAGTGGTGAATCTGAAATTTGGTGAAAACTAAAATTCTTACTTCGCATTCACCTTAACTGTCAAGTGCGAACTGTCACTTCTAAGTATTTGGTTCTATAAGAGCGTCCGGGCGTCGGCAACACGCTCTTGACTTGTCTTGCACCACAATTCCTCATTTGACGTAATTTGTGGCCAGCGAATCTTAAGGATGTGGCGAAGACAGCGATTCACAAAAGCCTGCAATTTCTTCGAAATGGTAGACGTGACTTTTCAGGTTTAAGCCGAGTACGCTGCTGATGCGAAACGAAAAATCCCATACAAAAATGACACAACGAAATCATAAACGAAAAATTTAGTTTTACTTTTCGTTCTGCAGCACGCTGTTCGATGAAAATTGTTGCATATTTTTTGGAGAAGTCTACACTCTTTTTTCGCACACAATTAATTACCCAGGCCATTTATTGTGTGCGGAAAAATGACCAATGTTTTTTTTTTCGTGTGCATTTTTGTTGTTTCTTTGATTCCAGCGTGGCTGTGTGTTGGATTTGTTTTGATTTTTTGAATCTGTGTAACTGTCAGTGAATATTTTTTCGCTGCGTTTTCGTAAGCATTTCGTTGTCTTGTTGGAGACCAACTAAAAATTTCGTTTCGCATCAGCTGCGTACTAGGCTTTAACAAGCATATAACAGTACGGATTTGACATTGGATTCGAAGAATCTCAACTTAGTGCGTAAGGAAATTTGACTAGATTTCCAAATTGGGGACAGAGTACCGAAGGCAGCACGAGCCTTATTTATTCTTCTTTTCACATCCACATCCGTACCACCGTTTGCAGAAACAATACTGCCAAGGTAGTTAAACTGTTCCACTACTTCAACTGGCGTCTCCTGTAGAATAATACGCTGCTGTGTGAAACGGCCTGTGAGCATTATTTTTGCCTTTTTGCTATTTATTCTTAGAGCCTGTTTAGATTGGGAAAATTGAGTCCGGACTCGTGAGTCTCATCGTGTCTACATTAGAAAATTTGAGGCGCCTCAAAACACATAGAAACAACAACAACTACAATGTTTTGCGCATTGAAACAACAACAAAATGAGACTCATGAGTCGGATGTTTATGTTTTCTTCATGCCTCACGACATCCCTGACCCCCCACTTCTCTTGTCCAGAAACCACCGTGAGACCGGTCTCAGCCTTCCCAATCTAAACAGCGTCTTAGACCACTCGACTCTCCCTTCACTTACAGTGTTTGGCACATCCCGTTCAGCCCACTGATGTTATTTGCCAGTAGACATAATAGGTCTGTTCCTTTACTTTGAATTTCTGTGAATTTCTGTGCATTTCTGCGCATTTCAGTCCAAAGTTGTGTCAAAGTTCATATACAAAAAATATTTTGACACAAGTTTGGACTAAAAATAACAGAAACCCAAAGTAAAGGATCAGACCTAATATGTCATCGGCATAGTCTAAATGACTGAGCCTTTCGAACGGTCTCCTCAGCTGTACCAACACTGGCCGTCAATACGTCGTCCATCGCCAGCAGGAAGAGAATTGGTGATAGAACATCCCCTTGTCTCATACCCTATTGCACTACGAAGGAGTCGGATAGCTGCCCATTGTGTAAAAAAAAACACCTTGCGTTGTTGTAGGGCTCTTTAATTATGGCAACAATTTTTGGCGGAATTCCTCTCAAGCAACGTTCTCCATATACATCCTCGGTTAACTCGATCAAAGACCTTCCCATCCACGAACATGAGGTAAAGCAGTGATTGAAGTTCCATCGACTGCTCGATTACGATACGCAGGGTGTTGATATGGTCGTCACACGATCGACCATTGCGGAAGCCAGCTTGATGCCTCTTGAGTGTAGACTCGATTCTATCCTTTATTTGCTCGAGAATGATGATTGCCATTAGTTTTGGGAAAACGGACAAAACGGTGATACCACGCCAATTGTTGCAAGATTTCTTCTATTTGTCAACGATTCATTTATGATTTATGGCGTCTTGATTGACGCTCGTACATGAAAATTGCCGCACCCCCAAATCCGATGTGCGGTTTACTGCAACCGAAGCTGCAGAAGGATTTTCCATAAAAGATTACCTCTTGGGGACTCATTTCCATTTGTTGTCATAGTTCATGTATTTGCATATATATCCTTCCACCATGGTGTTTTCCGAGATATGATTAATAACATGCATTAGCTCAGATATGACAGGCACACCCGCCTTTTGTATGGTCAAACACATAACTGCTCTAGGCCGCCCACTATTAGTCCAGTCATTTAAGCATATTGCTTCGGAAAAAATGGCGGAAAGCTGAATTTTGGTATATAGTCTCCTCATGGCATTCTTAAAAAACTGCAAAAAGTCCCCATCGATATGAGCGCCGCTAACAATTTTACAGGGGGTCAAAGGTCCCCCCAAACGGCTTTTAAGCAATATCTCCCGAATGGTAATTCTTACAGAAAAAATGTCAAACACAATGTTATAGCTTAGAAAATTTCCGACAAAAATTTTAAGTACCTTTTTTTCGTAAGAGTAACCGTTTTCGAGATAGTTCAATCGGTAGAGTTACAGATTTTATGTTTCTGTACAAAATGTACTCTTTTACGCCACCTTTGAGGTAGAGTGCCAGGTGAGTTTTTCTTGCGTGGTATCCCCTTGGAAAACTAGAAAACAGTTCCAAAAAATATACACAGGGATTTATTTAAAGTTTTTGGGAAAGTTCCCCATCGATTCGGGCTCCACCACATTAATCATAAGGGGTCGAAGGTCACGAAATATGATATTTCATTTATACAGGGTGATTCGTATAAAGTGTGACAAAAAGTTAGAGCGCGTAGGGTGGGTTGATAAGGAAAAAATCGTACAGGAGGGGGGGGGGGGTTCTATTCACCCCCGTTTAGCCAGGAGGTGCAATTTTCTGAGAAATTGACTTAAAACAGAAAAAAAATATTAAAAATAACGGTCATACTTACAATGCCATGCTATACTTTTTTGTAAAGCCAAAAATCTCTTCTTTTATTTTTATTTTAAATAAAAATGTTTAAGCCAGCAATAATTTTTCAAACTCTAAATTTTGAAATAAGAATAAAAAAAAGAAAATATTAAAGTATTTTTTTTCGAAATTTTATGTAAGTAAGTACTCTTTTTGCTTTCAAAATTCCATGGTTTTCTATTTGAGTTGGGTCTTGTGTGTAAATGGAAATTCACACACAAGTGCAGTGCATGCTGTGCATTATACATCAATTTATATTGAATAATTTTTGAATGAACAACAACAACTTGTGTGTGTGTGTTCTTGACCAGTGTCAACTTTTTCAACTCATCCCCCCCCCCCCCTTGTATGACCAACGAATTGTTGGCATACGAATCGGTGCATGGGGAAAAAAGAAAGAAACCGACTGAACAATAGCAGGCTTGTGTGTGTTAATAAAAATGCTAGTCGCTGTTGCAATTGATAAACAACGAAACCTGCATTGGGATAGAGATAACCATGTGGCTTCAGTGGCGCGGTGTGTAGTGCATCGGCCTCTGAATCGCAAGGTTCATGGTTCGCTCCCATATGACGGCAAAGAGTTTTTCAATAAATACGAGCATAACCAGACTAAGCACCACTAAAGGAGTCTGATGATCGAGGTGGCTCTCGTGAAATAGCTATAACTCCAGCCTATAAACTTGGTGGTAACACACACAAGTTGTTGTTGTTCATTCAAAAACTATTCAATGGTTTTCTGTTTTTGAATAGATATAAATAAAAACATTTAGTTTTGAAATCAAAAATATCACTTAAATATGTAAAAGCAAGTTTGAAATTTTCTTTGATATTTTTCTCTTTAAAATTTTGATTTTGAAAATTAATTTTGCAAAAACTGTTCACTCAAACAATTTTATTTAAAATAAAAATAAAAGAAGAGATTTTTGGCTTTACAAAAAAGTATAGCATGGTATTGTAGGTGTTACCGTTATTTCTTAATAATTTTTTTCTGTTTTAAGTCAATTTCTTAGAAAATTGCCCCTCCTGGATAAACGAGGGTGTAAAGAACCCCCCCTCCTGTACGATTTTTTTCCTTATCAACCTACCCTACACACTCTAGCCTTATGTCACATTTTATACGAATCAACCTGTATAAACGAAATACCATGTTTCGTGACCTTCGACCCTGTATGATTAATGTGCTGGAGCCCGAATCGATGGGGAACTTTCCCAAAACATTATATAAATCCCTGTGTATATTTTTTGAACTGTTTTCTAGTTTTACAAGGGGATACAACGCAAGAAAAACTCACCTGCCACTCTACCTCAAAGATGGTGTAAAAGAGTACATTTTATACAGAAACATAAAATCTGTAACTCTACATTGAACTATCTCGAAAACGGTTACTCTTACGAAAAAAAGGAAAAAGGTACTTAACATTTTTTGTCGGAATTTTTCTAAGCTACAACCTTGTTTTTGAAATTTTTTCTGTAAGAGTTAGCATTCGGGAGATATTCCTTAAAAACCGTTTGGGGGGGCCTTTGACCCCCTGTCAAATTGTTAGCGGCGCTCATATCGAAGGGGAATTTTTACAGTTGCCTTAGAATACCATGAGGAGGCTATATACCAAAATTCAGCTTTCCGCCATTTATTCCGTAATTTGGATGATTTTAAGGCTTATATGACTGGACTATATGGGAAAACAGACACCTTTTGTAGTCGCCCAATATGGGTTACAGACGCTACCTGCTGCTGCCGTTGGCCTTTTAGCAAAAAAAAGCTCCTCCGCCACCAGACTATCATGCCGTTGACCACCACCTGCAGTTCATCCGCCTTAAGGGGGCTTTTAACCATCCCAATGACAAGTTTGTGCCCTGACCAGCATCGCTGGGTTGTCTGCTTATCCCGGCAACCATTTGGTCCCCCTGCACGTTAGCGTTACCCGCCCTCTACCACGTGGTGGTGTGCATAGGGATTTTCCTTCCATTGAGCCTAGGGCCATATGGCGGCCTAGCACTCTCCAGTACTTTTAGAGGGCAAATTCAAAAGTTGTGACGTTGGGCATCTGTATGTCCTGTGGAGTCGCGGTGTGAACGAGGCCAAGACTATGAACATGTCTAATAAAAATCCAATGGAGCCAGAAAAATCCATGTCTTGTCGACGACACACCCCGACTCCACAGGGAATACAGATGTCCAACATCACAACCACAATCCAAACAACAATCAGCAGATTTTTTCTCGCTGGGCAAATCATGACATGTCGTTTTATTTCTCTCTCATATGCCGGCTCCAATGGGCATGAGCTATGCTTTGACTATGAACATGTCATGTCTTTAAAAAAAAACCAATGGAGCCTCAAAAATCCATGTCTGAGCAGTGACTTTCCATACAAATCAGACTGCTGATTGGATTGTGGTTTTGATGTTGGGCATCGCTCATGTCTAGTGGAGCCAGCATGTCACCACTACTTCTAGTTTTTTAAATAATACACGCTCTTTATGCTATCTTTCCACCAGGGGATTATCTCAGTTCAGATTTAATAAATCTATTTGGTGTTTCCACCGCACAAAAAGACTTAAAAAAGATTCACTTTGACAGACCCTTTTAAAATGCAAATGGTGTTTCATTTTTTCTCATAAAGAGGAAGTGAGATAGAATAATTCCTCTGTGAAGAACTGAATTCAGCCATAAATGAATCCTTCAGTGCCATACAGGAATAGGTTAGTTCGATTTGTAAAAGTATTTGTCCTAGGAAGATTTAACAAGATTAATTTCTAATCTTCAAGATTTACGAAATAAATTTGTATGGTAAATCTTCAAGATTTAAAGGAGATTTGCGGTAAATCTTATTAAATCTCAGATTAGCGTTAGGTGGAAATGTAGCATTAGACACTAGATAACAGTAGAGAGACTTTTTTAATAACCAGCTACCTCGAGTCGAGATACAACGAAAATTAGAAAAAAAACTCACACGCACATGAAACGTCAAATCTCATGGCCAAGCTTTGAACCCTTTGAACAGCTACATGTCGTTTTCAAAAGTTGGTTTTCTTCGACATGTTGTGTGGTTGCGGTGTTGGGCATCTGTCTGCCCTGTGGAGTCGAGGTGTCAAGCACACGGGATGAATTATTCTGGCAGAAAAAATGTATACATGTACCTCATTGTGTTAGTATTTTATGCAGACCTCAGTGTATAGAAAGTTATGTGTGTATTAGTTTTCTACTTTTTCTTTCACTCCAAACAAGGTAGAAGATTTTATGCCACTTCATACCGCGCATTTCACTTCCCTCTCCTATAATGCTATGTTTCCACCAAAGGTTTATCTCAGTTTAGATTAAATAAATCTATTTGGTGTTTCCACCGCACAAAAATATTAAAAAAAGATTAAGGGCGGTATTCACCGACGGCTCATAACTTATGAGGCTCATAAACCTATTCACCAAGCAATAATAGTGAATATTTATGAGCGCTCATAAGACTTATGAGTGGTCCTGACCACTCATAAAGTTATGAGCGCTCTCTCCGAAAACTAATTCGAAAACCTTCGAAGTAACCCTTCAAGAAAATTCACTGATTCATTTTGTTGGTACTTCTTGGATCCTTACAAAAATGAGTCTCGCACGCACACTTATTGTTATTCCTTTTGTCTTCAGGAATTTTATTTATTGTTTCAATTTTTTAGTTCTTTTTGTAATTCACGCGGTGAAGATAATTCTTTTGTTCGTTTGCTGTGAAAATTTGAAAAAATAGGATAATAAAAGGTGTATATAATGAATCTGCTCCAAATAGAAAATTACAGAAAAGTACAGGATTGTGTGTTCCATGAGTAAAAACATTACCCAAACTGTTCTTCATTCTGTCACTATGTGTTCCATGATGTTTTTCAGAACAGTTAAGAACAATATTTCCTGCACCTACTTTTGTGGTGGAGAAAATGATTGAGAAATGTCGAAGTACAAGTACCAGTAGTTGATTTGTTTGTCTGGGATAATAATAAGCTAAAATTTATATCAGAAAAACTTTTTGCTTAAATCTGACAGTTTTGACAGTTTTCACACATTTATACTGTTCTGGGGCCCAGTTCCGCAAGGGTGACTGATTTTCTGTGTACACATTCTATTCACACCCAAAACAAATGTTAATAAATTTGATTGATTGTGCATTCGATATCTGTCAAAAACTTAAAACTCACACTTGCCAAATCGCAAAAATCGATGTGTACATGAAAATCTGTGTACACAGAAAAAATTCACTCTTGTGGAATTGGGCCCCTGATGTAGTTTTTCTTCATTTGACACAGCTAATATAAACCAACATTTGACATCTATCTCCCCTTCAAGCGAACGAGTCCATTTTGGATCCGCTAACGTAGTAGACAATGTGCGAACGAAATAATTAGCGAAACTAAAAAGTAAAGTAAGAACATTTCCCTATATAAAATAAACTAAAATGTGCAATGATCTTCACCCCGAGACAAAACTAAGAAAATAAGTGGAAAGAAATTAAAATTACTGTAGTCACAAAGAATTTATTTATGTGCATGCAACACTCATTTTTTCAAGGATCCAAGAAGTACCGACAAAGTGCGGTCATTTTTGAAAACAGTTTGATTTCATAGTTTGGGGGTACCTGGGGAAGAGAGAGTTGTTCTCATTTTCAAACTTCGAAAAAGAGCTATGAGTGGTTGGTGAATAGCACAAATATTATTTGAGTTAGGAGCCTCATAAACTTAAGAGCCGTTTATGAGTGGTCGGTGAATACCGCCCTAAATCTGACAACACCTTCAAAAATGCAAACGGTGCTCAAATTTTTCTTATGAAGTGCGAATGAGACAGAATGTTTGATTCGTGTCAAACAATAGGCGTGTTTTTTTGGGATTTTATATATAGTACAGTGAGAAATTTCCATAAAAACGCATCCGCAGCGGCCTATATTTTTGTATTTGCAATATGGTACGCCTGAACAGCTGTCACGACACAAAAGTGAATTTTGTGAAAGTTAAAAGTAGAAATAAACCAAAATTATTAACAAAAACTAACATATTTGCAAGTTAAATGGAAAATATAACTACCTATATATTTATATAATTAATGTTTTCAATCAAATGTTTGTGTCCCTTTTTTCTTTATTTGCCATTTTCAGATACGAAAATTGATTTTGCAGCTATAAAAGAAAAGAAAAGGGGTAGGGGTGTGTTGGTAGACTATGGTCAAAGTAAAAAACTAATGATTTAGGGCGGTATTCACTGAGCACTCATAAACGGCTCTTAAGTTTATGAGGCTCCTAACTCAAATAATATTTGTGCTATTCACCAACCACTCATAGCTCTTTTTCGAAGTTCGAAAATGAGAACAACTCTCTCTTCCCCAGGTACCCCCAAACTGTGAAATCAAACTGTTTTCAAAAATGACCGCACTTTGTCGGTACTTCTTGGATCCTTGAAAAAATGAGTGTTGCATGCACATAAATAGATTATTTGTGACTACAGTGATTTTAATTTCTTTCCACTTATTTTCTTAGTTTTGTCTAGGGGTGAGGATCATTGCACGTTTTAGTTTGTTTTATAAAGGGAAATGTTCTTACTTATTACTTTTTAGTTTCGATAATTATTTCGTTCGTACATTGTCTACTACGTTTGCGGATCCAAAATGGACTCGTTCACTTGAAAGGGAGATAGACGTCAAATGTTGGTTTATATTAGCTGTTTAAATGAAGAAAAACTACATCAGGGACAAGAGTGAGTTTTTTCTGTGTACACAGAATTTGGTGTACACATCAATTTTTGTGATTCGGCAAGTGTGAGTTTTAAGTTTTTGACAGATAACGCATGCACAATCAATTAAATTTATTTACATTTGTTTTGGGTGTGAATAGAATATGTATACACAGAAAATCAGTCACCCTTGCATAATTGGGCCCCAGAACAGTATAAATGTGTGAGAACTGTCAAAACTGTCAGATTTAAACAAAAAGTTTTTCTGAGATAAATTTTAGCTTATTATTATCCCAGACAAACAAATCAACTGGTACTGGTACTTCGACATTTCTCACTCATTTTCTCCACCATAAAAGTTGGTGCAGGAAATATTGTTCTTAACTGTTCTGAAAAACATCATTGAACACATAGTGGCAGAATGAAGAACAGTTTGGGTAAGGTTTTTACTCATGGAACACACAATCCTGTACTTTTCTGTAATTTTCTATTCGGAGCAGATTTATTATATACACCTATGTATTATTATCCTATTTTTTCAAATTTTCACAGCAAACGGGCAAAAGAATTATCTTCACAGCGTGAATTACAAAAAAGAACTTACAAAATTGAAACAATAAATAAAATTCCTGAAGACAAAAGGAATTACAATAGGTCTGTTCCTTTACTTTGAATTTCTGTGATTTTCTGTGCATTCCTGCGCATTTCAGTCCAAAGTTGTGTCAAAGTTCATATAAAAAAAATATTTTGACACAAGTTTGGACTAAAAATCACAGAAACCCAAAGTAAAGGATCAGACCTAATATGTGTGCGTGCGAGACTCATTTTTGCACGGATCCAAGAAGTACCGACAAAATAGGTCAGTGAATTTTCTTGAAGGGTTACTTCGAAGGCTTTCGAACTAGTTTCGGAGAGAGCGCTCATAACTTTATGAGTGGTCAGGACCACTCATAAGTCTTATGAGCGCTCATAAATATTCACTATTATTGCTTGGTGAATAGGTTTATGAGCCTCATAAGTTATGAGCCGTCGGTGAATACCGCCCTTAGTCTGCTATTACACGAAGACTTTTTAGTTGAGATTTTTCGAAATTTAATATTGTGAAAGTAAAATCAAGTTTTGTTTTTTCAATTGCACTCATTTAATTTTGAAAAAAGTCATGACTCAAAAGTCGTCGTATAATAACAGGCTCAATACACATGGAGTTGATGACTTTATTAGCGATAATTTTATAAATTACAATAAGGACATGATTGTATGGCTAATTTTAATGCATTTACCTAGTTTTCCACTGGAAATTTTTTAACTCACCAATTTTACCGGATTAACTGAGTACATTAGTAGCCAAATAAGCCTGAACCTTCCTTGAACTTCAGTTAGTTTCAGCTGTACTAACTGGTTAAAAATTTGATCCATGGTTCAGCATTTGTGACTCATCGATTTTATCGGATCTACTGAAGTGCAACGATGATTCCAAGGTTCAAGTATGTTGTAATAAAAATTTCAAGCTTGACCCTTGTTGAACCTCAGTTAAACTGCTGAAATCAGTGAGCTAAAATAATTGAACCACGCATCAAAGCTTGAACCACGTTTGTACAAGTAGCCTTCCCACAAAAAGCATTGACTTATACAAACTGGCTACACAAACGGGTCCCTATAGACCAAAGGTTTACAAAAAGAGCTTTTCATATGAGCTGCGAATAGTGAATTTTGAAATGGGAATGATCGTGTATTTTGACCTTCCATTCCCTTGAGTAATTTGTTTGGTTGCCTTTAAAAGAAAATGTGAAGAAAAATGCTTTGTGAAATGCGTCTTGATGTTGTGGTTTGCGAATTATCGTTTGACAGTCGGCAGAATATATCTTGTTTGTCACTTATAAATGAAAATGCTAAATTTTGCACTTTAAACTAATTTAAGGCAGTGTTTTTTTTTTTAGCATAGCATAGGATAGGATCGTTTTTTCATTTTGTCGAAAAGGTAAAACAAAACAACCATGCACATACAAACGACCCTGTTTAGACTGTAATTGCTCACTACGCCACCATGACGTAAATTTATGGGTGAAATTTTCTCTTCACCGATTTCTTCTACAAAAACATGGTCTTGACGAAGTGAAAAGTTACAGTCTAAACAGGGCCATTCATTCAACATAATTCTACTCTACGAACATAGCCATCGAGGATTCGAGAAACATAAAAGTTCCAGTCGTACCAATGACGACACACAAAAATCCTATTCAATTGAGTTCGATGCTCGAACAAACGTCAAAAGTTTATCGGCAGCGGGATTCTACTTTAACTTTTATCGGCAGCGATTTTGCTGCCGATGTTGTTTTTGTAATTCATATAAAATTTCACTGTGCTGTGGATAGCTTTCCCAATAAAACACACCTAATGAAGAACTGAATCGAGTCTCGAATGAATCGTTCATCATCATGTTAAAATAGGTTAGTTCGATTTGTAAAACTATTTGTCCTAGGAAGATTTAACAAGATCAATTTCTAATCTCCAAGATTTATGAAATATATTTGTATGGTAAATCTTCAAGATTTATACTATGTTCCCACCAAAATGAAATCCGAGATTTCGGTTGGAAACTTTTGATATTTCAAGGTGATGGAACAAGATTTAATGAAAATTTCAACGAAATCTCAATGAAAGCCCTAGATTTCAACGAAATCTTAATGAAATCCCACTCCAACAACTCAAGATCTCCAAATTTTTCAGCTGAAATCTCAGATTTCGTTTTGGTGGGAACAAGGTATTAAAGAAGATTTGAGGTAAATTTTATTAAATCTCAGATTAGCGTTACACCCCGACTCCACAGGACATACAGATGCCCAACATCACAACCACAATCCAATCAACAATCAGCAGATTTTTTCTTGCTGGGCAGTTCATGTCATGTCGTTTCATTTCCCTCTCACCCCTACTTCTATCTTTTGCAATAATACACGCCCTTTAGACTCCAGATAACAATAGAAAGACCTTTTTTAATATCAAGCTACCTCTAGATACAAGGAAAACCTGAAAAAAACTCACACGCACGTGAAACCTCAAATTTCATGGCAAGCTTTGAACAGCGTTCATGTCATGTTCAAAAGTTGGTTTTCTTCGACATGTCGTCGACAAGACATGGATTTTTCAGGCTCCATTGGATTTTTATTAGACATGTTCATAGTCTTGGCATCGTTCATGGCAGGTGGAGCCAGCATGTTAGGTAGAAATGTAGCATAAACTCTGTTTTCTGCCGGCAGAAATAATCCCGTATGTGCAGGCCCAATCAAACTATGCTTGTCAAGCATATTTGAAAGTGTGGAACCCACTATAAAAATCCTTGAACGCAGCCTCTCAATTGTCAAATTTTCCGCTTTCCCAAGTCTCCACTTCACTCCAGTCTCCAGATTGTGAGTTTCTTCAAAAAAAAATATTCCCTATTCGTTACCGCTGCTGTGCAATTATTTTCCTTTGGTGAAGCAAAAACCAAAAATAAATTATCAAAACCTGAATAAAAAATGGCTCAAAAAGGCATCAATCCTATCGTAGTTCTAAAAAGTATTTACAACAATGAATTTCAATGGTAAACACTCAAAATTAAATTTTAAAAGTTCAATGGGATTCTTTTGACAGAAGGTCAGACACGATGCCCTCCCACTTTTTGCTATGGGCTGTCAAAAATTTCAAGAACAATTCTTTTTTGTGCATTTTTAAAACAGTAAAAAAAATGTATGATGTATTCGCACTTTCGCAGGTCAGTGGTCAAAAGCTTCGGAATATTCCTGCTTGGCGTGCGTATTGCAAAAGAATTTGTCGGTGTGGAAATTATGCCCGCCATTACACCGCATTAAGAAGAGGATTGATATAAGACCAAGTCACCAAACACGGAAGTACTTAGTATAAGGAAAACACTCGCTTGTTATGCATTGTGTGGTAGTTCCACTGCTACTATAGTAATAAAAAGTTGTAATATTGTTAATTGAAATTATTTCTTGCGGTTTTACTTTGAGAAAAATGAATTGCGTTGTATTTGGCGTGGTTTTGTCACTTGTCCTTGAGGTGTCTTACGTGAGTACTTCTGGATTCTTATGGAATCAGCCGAAACCAAATATTCTTTTGATTCTCACCGATGATCAGGACGTTGTGCTGCATGGATTGGTAAGTATAATAACAGAAGATATTCTGCACAAAGCCTATTTGTATTATTAATGGGCTTTGCAGACTCCCATGCACAATGTCCAGCAATTGATTGGATCAAATGGAGCCACATTTACAAATGCGGTAGGTAGATAATAAAACAAAGGTAGTGTTATAAGCTCATTGTGATAATTCTTATTTCGTATAGTTTACTAGCTCGCCGATTTGCTGCCCTTCGAGAGCTTCCATTCTAAGTGGAATGTATGCACACAATCATCGAACAGTAAATAACTCTCAGTCCGGTGGATGTTATGGGTCATATTGGAGAAAAAAGGTGGAACCGAAGGTTCTACCGGTTGTTATGCAGCAGAGTGGATACGATACATTTTTCGCTGGGAAGTATCTCAATGAAGTAAGCATTCTTTTCATAGATTTCGTGCAACGTATATCTAGAGTTTCATGACTTTGAGCTAAAATGTGTGTGTAGGGGTAATTAATCAGAATTCTAGACACTGAAACAATATACTTTTAGCCTTTTGGTCTTTAATAACGTTTCCAAGAAACTTTTGAGTGGTTCTACAATCTACAAAAATCACGAACAAAAATTGTCCCAAATTGTTCACACACAAAAAAAGTTAATGATAAGGTCAACAAAATTTAAAAACAAATTAATAAATTATAATACGCCCCCAAAATGACATAATCGTGAGAATCATTTTTGGTTTTTGTCTCCAAGTTGCGTTTGATGATTTTATGAAATAAAAGATAGACATAGATTTATGATGATAGAACTTAGATATCCGAAACGCGTCGAAAATTATAATAAATAAGTTCTGATATAATTTTAAATAAATATTTATTTATAATCTATAAAAGTCTATCTTTTATTTCATAATGTAATACCTTATTGGTTTTTGAGATAATGTACCTATTATATTTTGAAAGTTCGAAAAAAAATATTTATTCGCAATATTGGAGGTTATTTTTTTAAATGATGACTTAAATTATAAATAACTTTTTCCATTAGTGCAGGCTTTTTACACATTTATAAAAAAAATTGTTAACTGCAGTTTAACGATTGAATATGGTGAAAAGGGTTATAAGGAATGTAAAATAAATCTTTTTCCAAGAAGCGGTGTTGGAGGGGGGAATTGGGAGGTGAAAAATAGGGGGAAATTGTATTATGTATTGCGTTTTCCGACTAAAGTTGACCCCAAAATGAAAAGTGTTCAATAGAAATGTTGTAGACAACGCACAAATCTACAACTTTCACATATACATATCACTTTTTAACGTAACCTGAAAATTTCCGAGATATTGGCGAAAACCCATATTTTTTTCTGGCTTTTGTTTTTAATTTTCATTTTTCCAAAAATAGTTGAATTTAAATGAAACTTTGTGAAAATATATCTTGTTGTGTCCTTAATTAGGACAATTTTATTCAAGCTTAACCATTGATCAGTTTTTGAGATATTCAATTTTGTTTGGAAAAAAATACTTTTTTTTCAAATTAAAAATGTCTTCAGAAAATCATCGTATTTTTTTCTGGTTTTTATTTTCTATTTTTCGAAAAATAGTTGAATTTAAATGAAACTATGTGAAAATTTATCTTGTTGTGTCCTTAATTAGGACAATTTTTATCAAGCATAACCATTGATCAGTTTTTGAGATATTCAATTTTGTTTGTAAAAAATACTTTTTTTTTCAAATGAAAAATGAACTTCAGAAAATCATCGTACCGAGTTCATTTAAGGATCATTAGTTTTGTTTTTAGGTTAACTTTTATATAAAATAATTGAAGCGCTTAGAAGATGAAGGTGCTAAGTGACATTTTTTGAAAAAATCGTTTTTTCGTACAGATGAAGGTCCTATACTCAAACTTAAATTTCTATCTCATCTGCACTTCTCTATCTCCTCTCGATTCAAATTTAGGCAAGGATGAAGGTGTTATATGCCATGGCTTTCTCAAAAAACTTAGTGGAAGAATGTGTTAAACGCGCTTAAAACCTTCATTTATATGCAAAAAGAATTTTACCTCAACGTTTTATTTTACTTTATTTTGTGGATGAATGTGCTATGTGAGCAATGGATCACAAAAAAATTTGTGGAAAAAGGTATTAAGTACACAAAACTGTAAATATCTCGCAAGTCCTTTGTTTTTAACAAAGAAGAATATAACTATAAGAGACACTTGAGTTATGTTACTTTAAAATTTGCCGTATATAATTTTTAAGGTTCTTACCAAAAAAGTTATAGATCAAAAACTTTAAATGCTGATTACTCAAAACTTTGAAAATGTCACTAAGAACCTTCATCTTCTAAACGCTTCAATTATGAAATTATGACAGTCTGATATATGAAACTCAAGATATAACCATTTTATGCGGGCCTTATCACCCCTTTTTTCAAATATTTCAAACAAAACAAAAATCAACAAAATAAAGTCTCCAAAAAAAGCCGAAAAGGTTTGCTTGAAAAGCTAATATCATGGGTCCTATTTAGATCATCAACGTAAAAGTCTACAAACTAAGGGAAAATGACAGAGCATCATTTCCTATTTTTTTTTAAAGTGCATTGAAGAGTTATTGACCATTAAATTTAAATAGACACCAAGCTGGTTTTGAACCCCCATCCCCACCAAAGGCTGAGAAAAAAACCTGACAAACTTTTGTATCTGATATCTTAATACCTTCATACTCAGATTCTGGTTATATATCCACTCCAAAAATTTGTTGTCGGCTCTTGTACTATTATTTTTGTTTTTCATTTAAAACTGTATGTACTGAAATTAAAAAATTACTTGATGCAAAATTATTTTGTTGCTTTTTTCGCATATTTGTACGTGGTTACTAATGTTTTCATTATTTTCATATAAAAGTAAATATAAAAACAATAGCTGCGTTTTATTATCTCTGGGTCTGGGTCAAGGTTATCTTTTAACATGCATTACAAAAACAACATGGGATCTAGGTTTCTATCGAGGTTAATTTCAATAACCCAGATAGAGGTTTTCACTCTGACCGGCAGAGGGCTATTTACCATTGTGAATGGAAGTCAGCGATTTGTCAGCAGTATTAGGAATAGAGAGGAAAAGAGACAAGTGCTTACATAAAAACAAATAAACATAAGAAAAAACGAGACTGATACACAGCACTGCTTTTGCACTAACCCACATCGTTTTATTTTCACGAGGTGAACCATATGGGTTATGAGCGATAATAAAACGCGACTAAAACTAATGATCCTTAAATGAACTCGGTACAATGACTTTCTGAAGTACATTTTTCATTTAAAAAAAAGTATTTTTTTCCAAACAAAATTGAATATCATAAAAACTGATCGATGGTTATGTTTGAAAAAATTGTCCTAATTAAGAACACAACAGGATATATTTTCAGAAAGTTTCATTCAAATTCAACTATTTTTGGAAAAATGAAAAATAAAAAACAAAAACCAGAAAACAGCGTTTTTTTGCCAATATCTCGGAAATTTCGAGGTTACGTTAAAAAGTGATATTTGTGGAAGTTGTAGATTTTTGCGTGATGTACAACATTTTTATTGAACACTTTTCATTTTGGGGTCAACTTTAGTAGGAAAACGCAATAATACAATTTCCCCCCTCTTTTTCACCCCCCAAATCCCCCATCCAACTCAGCTTCTGGGAAATAGATTTTTTTTACATTCCTTATAACCCTCTTCACCATATTCAATCGTTAAACTGCAGTTAAAAATGTTTCTTTTTTTCGATTAAAAATATTATGTTAAAAGCCTGCACTAATACGTGAAAAATAAAATTAAATGTAATCATTATTTTGGCACAATTTGTTTCGAAAAAAAGACATAGTCAGCCTTATTTATTAGATTTCTTAGACGGTTGACTAGTTAGACAGTTTCATAAAAGCTCTCAATAGTTGGAAATATGATTTATTTAATAAAATAAAATGTCAAGTTAGTCAAATCTAAAGGCAACCAATTTCGTTGTCCAAGTTAGACAACTTTAGGACCACAGTGAAAAAAGTTTATTATTATCTTTTTTTTGAGTTGGGCGGATGTCCAAAGTTAGAAACAGTGTATAAGTACGACAGAGTATGTATAATATAAAAATCAAACAGGTATACGACGAAATTTTTGTTTGTTTGTTACTTTCGAAGCGAGATTTATTAATGTTTCACTTTGATTTTGATTTTACTTAACATTTAATTGAGTTTTTCATATAAAGCCTGGTTTATACATCCATGCGAAGTGTAGTTTTCATAGAAAAAAATACTTTTTTTCCTAGGCGTGAAAAACTGTCAAAAACTAAATGCAATTATTTTGGCGACAAGGATGAACACATTTGTCTCGAAACAAATGCAACTCTATGGGCTTTTTGTAACCAAATATTATGGCGAAAGCTATTTTTTTGAAAGCCTTTTGGTTTATTAATTATTGATGTTTCATTTCAAATTTGATTTCACTTCGCTTGGAAGTATAAACTAGGCTTAAAAAGATAATTTTTCCCAGTTGTGAACTATAGAATAAATTTAATAAGAAATAAAATGCGCGACTGGATCGCACGTACTTGCGCTTATGTTCAAGTTGTGTGGAACTTAAGAACTTTAAAAAATATTCAAGTAATTATAAAAAAAGTATAAAAATCTTTTAAATCGTTCTTTTAATTGTATAAACAATCTGATAAATAACTAAGAGCTAAAAAAAAGTGTGCCATTTGATTACTTGAAAAAATTTGAGTATTTATGTATGCAAACAAAAAATTTAAAATCGTAAGAGCCGTTTTCTTAAAAAATAATTTTTTATATATCAAATTTTTGTAACATTTTTCAAAAAAAAAAAAATGGTATGCCAATTTTGAGTATACAGGGTGTCCCGCACCTGAGTGGAAGTATCTTAGGGTGTGGTTCCTGGGTATATTCTAAGAAAAAAGTTGTATGGGGGAAGTTGTATCTCCCCTCCCTGAGGCAGGGGGGCAGTTTCTGAAAAATTGACTTAAAATGCCAAAAAAAACATTTAAAATCAACGAAAACACATCTAATAATGTGCTATAATTTTTTTGAAAGCTAATACTCGATTCTTGCATTTGGTTTTTAAATCAAGTTGTTTAAGCGAATAGTTTATTTTTAGTCCATTACCGAAAACCAAATGTAAAAATCTATCTTAGTTTTTGAGAAATAAGAAAAAACGAAAGGTACTTTTACCAAAAAAGCCCGAAAAAAGGGGTAAATCATTGTATATACAAACTATAGTAGTATCATGAAGAAGAACGATCCGAGCGACATCTAGATTATAGGAAGACAACTTCTACTTGAGGGGTACTGGGGAGTATTGAGTAGGTTAGAATGTTCATATGAAGAAGAATAAAGCGATAATTCGAGAAGAGGAATACTGTATACTAAATTTGAAAGAGTTCGAGGGAGAGAAACATAAAACAATATTGAACTGTGAATATGAAGACACATAATGTCTGTTCGCGTACTTCCCAAAACTACGAACTTCTACGAATTTTATTTTCTTCATATGAGCTTTGACATAACTTTGGGCTAAATTCGTAAAAATTCGTAGTTTTGGGAGGTACGCGAACAGACATATTATGTTGTATCATTGTATATAAATTCTATAGTATTCTCATGAAGAAAAAAAGCTCGTGGCCATCTATGCGTCCAAATGTTATACTAATTTTTGTTAAGGGATCTCGGTAAGGCGATCACAGCGAACCTATCGACCAAATGTCTACCTACAAAATCGTGTTTCATGAGAATACTATAGATTGGATATACAATGGTTGTATTGAGGAAAAAGAAATATAAATTTAAAGAATATTTTTTTTTGTCTCGGGTATTTTGTTTTTTTTGTCGTGTTCGTGTGTTTTGTTTACTTTTATTTTCATTACAGTATATGTGGGTTATAAGAAACGCGCTTTTCAGAAGAAAACTGATAATATAAACATATATAATAATATAATGTTTTAGATAAAACAATGAACAAATTGTTTTAAAAGATAACAGAAGAAAATGCAAAAATAGTCCACCCAATTTAGCTAGAAACATATTTATATTTATTTTTTGTATACAAAATTTTAGATTTCTTTTTTCTATGAAAGAAACATTTTCTGTAAGAAACTCTTTTCTAATAATTGATTAGAAAATAGTTTTTTTTTGTATCCGTGGTTAGGATATAAGGAAAGCTCGGTAAAAAGATACAAAGTTTGTGGCATTTCGGTGTATCTTATAGGCGTTATGTACTGTATTTTATAGATGTACGCATAGGTACACTACGCAATCAATAATTATGTAAGTGTGTATGTATGTAGGTAGTCAATGAGAAAAGAACAAATTTGAATTTTGTGGCTCTTCACTTCATCTTCATGACCTTCTATAGATGTAGATGTAGTTGTTGATGAATTCGTTTTATTTTTTTTATATTTCCTTTGTATATAAATTCTATAGTATTCTCATGAAGAAAAAAGCTCGTGGCCATCTATGCGTCCAAATGTAATACTAATTTTTGTTAAGGGATCTCGGTAAGGCGATCACAGCGAACCTATCGACCAAATGTCTACCTACAAAATCGTGTTTCATGAGAATACTATAAATTGGATATACAATGATATTTCTGCATTTTCATTTTCATTCATTTTCTCTTCTAGTAGGGGAGCCCACGATGCTAAATGTGGATTTACTCGAGCGTCTTGGGACCTAATGCATTTTGAAGATTTGATGATAGAGAGAAAAAAATGTTAGTAAAGTATACCGTTTCATCGGTGGGGGGAGCATCTACAGGTGTTCAAAAATGTTAAAAAAAACAGTCACGTGGACATATTCGAGCGCGTCAGATATTGATAGTGTATATGGCCTGGGTCTTTCTAATAACGGTGGTATGTTAATCTGCCGGTTTGGGTGGTGGGGGTGGCTGTATGCGAGTGTAGAAATTGGAAAACAAATGGATTTACTCGAGCGCGTCAGATTTTAATAGGGGATGTTAAGTGACCCCCAAGGATGTTCACATCCAAAAGACTGACGATTCGGATGTGACGCAAGCTTGCGGCAGCTTCTTGATAATGCAAAAAAAAATCGCCATTTTGAAATACTCGAGCGCGTCAGATTTTGATATACATATATGGTTCAACTCGATGTCCTACATGTGCTAAACCTTAATCTGACAATTATCTGGAGGGGTTTTCTTAATCTGACGATTTAAAAGAAGAAACATTTTTATTCAGGATTTTTTCAATCACTGGGGAGAGTATAATAACTTGGGCACCAAAAATTGAAAACGATATTTTTTAGAAGGGTCAAATATGTACAAGCATTTCTTACTATGGGAGGGGGATCTATGTCGCCCCATTTAGGAGGTAGAGGCAATTTTTGAGAAAAACGACTTAAATGGAAAAATAAATATTAAAAATCAGCGACAATACTTAAAATGCAAGACAGTAACGGTTTTAAAAGACAGAAATCTGTTCTTTTATCTTACATTTAAATTAAATTATTTATGTCAATAGTTTTCAAAATATTTGCATTCAAACTCAAAATTTTGATAAAAAACGCAAACAAAATGTTGGGGTCAAATTTTCTAAAAATTGTGAAGTGAAAAACTAAATTTTCTTTTTGTGGTCAATGCTCATATTAATTTAGAATCAAACACAAAAAACCGGAAGCTTTTGTGGCTTCTAATTTTTTCAAGTTACTGATACTAGTTTTTTGTTTACGGCTGCGTTTTAAAAGTAAGATATGTATGCAACCGCCCTGCTTGGGCTCACTATAGTATTTGGGGTATGTGCGAGGTTCGGTGTTTGCCAAATTTTGTTTGCATTTAATAACTTTGAATGTATTCTCTGTTTCCAATGTCAATAGCTACTAATGGGAACAGCTACATAATGATATAATATTATAATCTCATAAAAAAGTAGTATCAGTAATTTACAATTTTCTTAAAAACTAGAAGACATAAAAGCTTCTGGTTTTTTGTGTTCGATTCAAAATTAATACGAGCATTGACCACACAAAAAGAAAATTTAGCTTTTTATTCCACAATTTTGAGAAAAATTAATCCAAACATTTGTTTTTGCGTTTTTTTCGTCAGATTATTGAAATACACACTTTTCAGCATGTAATTAACCTACCCTATCTTAATCTGACGCGCTCGAGTATTTCGAGCTATCGATTTTTTTTACTAATCTGACAACCTACCCTAGGCGCCCGGCCCTACATAGAGGACTGATATATGGTGGTATACTAATCTGACGCGCTCGAGTAAATCCCAAAATCCCTTAGTGGGCTCCCCTACTATTCGAGACTTTTTATGAATTTTGTTTTTGCATGCTTTTTTTTTATTTGATTTTGTTCAAGAGGAAGCGGTTGTATCGCTTTTGGCTTTGTCACAAAAGACGACATATGCACACCTATAGATAAGTTTAATTTTTATGGGATATTATTATATTTTTATTTTCATTATGTTTTTCTTGACCTTTACCTACTAAGATTGATTTAGGTTTGCTGAGGAAGAAGTAGAAGTGTTGTTCTGCTAAATGTACCTACATTAAAGGTGTCGGAATTATTTTTTTTTTAAATTCAAATAGTGGAACTTGTAAAGGGTTTAGAAAGAAGTAATTTTAGTTCTGGGATATTTTCCAAAATTTGTATGTAAAAAAACCACAATACGAAAAACTTTATTACTTAAATTTGCGTCGATATATGTGGTCACAGTAACTTATAATTGTTTTTTCTTTTTGTTTTTGTAACCTGGTGATAAGAAAATAGCGTAAAAAACTGCTCCTTTAAATTTTAAGAAATAATTTTGTATCTTATATCTTCATGAAAGCACCCGAAAAATCGATCGATTTTCTTACTATTTTCGATTATTGTTTCTTAATGGAATGCTCGAATTGGTTGAAACTTGCTTTCTTTACATTATATAGCGTACCTTAATCATATTCAGTCGATGCAAATGAGAAAAGAAAGTCAAAATATGACCTTACAAGTAATTTTGACAACATTCGACGCAAATTTTAATGGTTTTCTAGACCACTTTTAAAAACGGCCGCGTGGTCCCAAAATTCAATTTTGGAAAATGTCCTAGAACTAAAATTACTTCTTTCTAAACCCCTTACAAGATCCACCATACCCATTTTGAAGTAAAACCAAAAAATTTCCGACACCCCTAATGTACATAATGTATCTATGTATGTAAAATGTAAGTTTGTATGTATGCATATAGAAACGCGAAACTTTATTTATATTCTCTTCGATATAGGTTTTCAATTCGTATTTAATTTAAAATTGGGCTTTAAATACCTACAAATTCCTATGTAATTTGTTTTTGAAATCTAAAACATAGCCATTTACCTATCCATAAGGGTGGCGCTTATTATTATTACTTTTACTCGGTAGATGTGTAAAAGTGAATGGAAAATCTTTAAAATTTGTACATATGTACATGTCTAGGACCTACATAACTACATACTTTATTAAGTGCCATAAGGAGAAGGTAGGTACACAAAGAAAATATTTCAATTTAGTGCGGTAAATCGTCGGCTTAGAGTGAAAAGCGGCCAACTACACATTTTTTTCATCATTTTTACCACTTCAGACATTGATAAAAAATACAAAAATCCATCAAATATTTTCAATTTCACTGTATCTAGCAATAACGAGCTCAGAAAAATACTTAATGTAATTTTAATTTTAATGAGGGCAATGAATATTGAACACAAAAATAGCACTTAATTACGTAAAATTTTGAAAAATATCGACTTAAGAAAAAAAAAAATCACAATTTTTTTTAACTAAATTTGACTTTGAAATTTAATTTCCCAAAAACTATTCGCTTAAACAACTTGATTTAAAAACCAAATGCAAGAATGGAGTATTAACTTTTAAAAAATAGCACATTATTAGATGTGTTTTCTTTGATTTTTAATGTTTTTTTTTTGCATTTAAAGTCAATTTTTCAGAAACTGCCCCCCTGCCTCAGGGAAGGGAGATACAACTTCCCCCCATACAATTTTTTTCTTAGAATATACCCAGGAACCACACCCTAAGATACTTCCACTCAGGTGCGGGACACCCTGTATATTAATATACATTTAAAACTGAAATTTCAAAACAATTCATCAACCCGTTTTTGAAATATTGAATTTTCAAAAAAAAGATTTGAATCTTTTTTTTTAATCCAAAATTTATTTTTTCAAAAATTGTGGTATGCAGTATTATTTATATTCTAACAAAGCTTTTGTGCAAAAAATTTTACTGAAATCGGATGAGCGGTTAATGAGAAAACCAAAAATAAAAAAAAACGTTATATGGCAGGTACCGTTAATAAATGATTTTGGTGATTTTTTTTCTTAGTAAAAGGTACATCATATATCTACAATAATACACTGATTTTCTTTTTATCAAAATCGTTGGAGCCGTTTTTGAGATAAATAAGCTTTTCCTTAACGGTTGTATGGCAAGTACCGTTATTTTTTGAGCTAAAAATAAAATCAATTCCCTCTCCTTACAAAAAAACTTTAAGTTCAAAATTTGAAGAAAATTGCTTCAGTGGTTTAGGCTGTATGTTGAGGTACGGACAGACAGACAGACAGAATGGTGCCACCCACTTTTTTCTTGTTCTCTATCATCGTAATGTCATGTTTGATTGTTATCTCGAAATTTTTTTTGCACGAATCCAAAAATTGCCCTATAGTACCTATATCGCAAGTAAAAATCTGTTTCGAAATAGTATACAGGGTGTCCTGTAAATAATGGATAACCTTTTGGTTGTACGTAGTTGTACATAGAGAAATGAAAATTATATCGTTAAATATACATTGTGTCCTGTAAATAATGGATAACCTTGCAACTGGTTGTAGCAGGCCTTATGACCTTTCCAGAAAAAATATAAAAAAATATTTTCCCAGTGGTTACTATGTTATGATGGTTTTTCCAAAAGTTGTTAACAAGTACTACTTTCCTCAATACGTGAACGCTACGACCATGGATGAACAATTTTTGCTATTTTTTTATTTTTGTAATATTCTAGAATGAGTGTTGTAATAGATAGATGGTTAAATTTAATAGTAGTTATTGCATTTTTTTTATTATAATTTTTTAAAATATTTTTTTCAGGACACAAATTTATTTTCAAAAAAGGTTGACCTCTAATAAATTAAAATTGTATGAGAACATGAACATGTTACAATAACCTCCCAATTTAGGTTGGACAAAGATTTTCTCTTTTGATGTGTAAGGGGGTTCAGTGCAAGTATAAAACTCGATTTTAGGTGTTGAAAGCCCCACCATTTGGCCACCATATTGAAAAACGAGTTCTGAAAAGTTTTCCGTGGCAACTTAAATTTTATTAGTCTTAGAAAAAAAAACTTTGGTACAAATTTGTAGAAAATTCAGTTCTCTTCAATTTATGTTAACACACTTTTTACCCTAAAGTCATAAATAAAAAAGTTATAATCAAAAACATATGATTTTTTTCAATGTTTAAATTTTGATTATAACTTTTTTATTAAAATTTGTTGAGTTTTTCTTTAATTACTCAAATATTTTAAAAAGATCTGAAGTATGGCCCTTTTTTGAACGTGGTGCTGAAAATCCGTACTTTACAACACTGATGAGAGGCTTCTGGACAGAGGGAGACGATTTTTTCTGTAATCTTAAACAAAAAACATACGTTCACTTGCAGGCAAGTAAAAAACTTGCTTGTGCAAATCCTGCAAGTGGCAAGTACTTGCGGCAAGTGATTTCAAGTAATTTACTTGCTTGCAAGCGCTTGCAGAAATTAGTCACATCGTGCAAGTATTTGTGCAATTACTTGCAAGCAAGTAAATCACTTGCCGTAATTAATTAATAGACTTTCAAGGAAACTTCAAAAATTCCCTGGAGATTTGTTTCATCGTGTGAAAGGTACAAGAGATTTTTAATGAGATTAAAAGAAAACGTCAAAATAATCTCCAGCAACTTGTTTCTTCGTGTGAAAGGGGACATACAACATAGGTATTGTTTGAAAGAAGTTAAAATAGTACCAAAGTGTTGCTATTTGATTCACGTCAGCAGGTCTGTTTGTTATCTTGAAATTTCTTGCAAATTTTCACAAATTGTCACAAATTCCTGTTTGTTAACTGAAAAAAGTTGCATCGAGAGAGCGCAATGAGAGAGCAAATAATTTCCCCACAGTTGCAAAAGTTGCGAATTTCTGCTACACAAATTTCTGTGAACACGAAGTGTTACATTTACTGTCAAAAATTGTGGTGGTCAGCTTCTGTCCCAGCGTTGCCACTAATCGGAAAATTTTCCGAAGTAGATTTAAAAAAAAGCAGTACTTATATTCAGATCTCTTACAGAAGATCTGCATATTCCAATTTTTACTTTTATTTTCAAAATAGAAGAACAAAAGAAATTAAAAATAGCATAATATAATAACGCTGTCACGATTGTTATCAAAGCATAATACTTCATAAATAAGGGGAGTGAACTTTGATGAATAATAATTTACTTTTCCGAAAAATAAAAGTGCAGTGAGCTCTAGATTTGTTTTACGAAAAAAGTGCATTAGATCTATTGAAATCATGGCAAAGTCGCAACGCACAAAAATGACGTTTCTAACAAAAAGTGGTGCAGTTCATAATTCAATTAGCCAGTTTATATTTCTTGAGCGCTCAATAATTTTCCTCCGTTCTTTGACAGAGCAAGAGAATAAAATATAAACACGATCCCCCGCATAGAAGTCAAAATAACTCTCTTTCTCTTTTCTTCTTATGTAATTTATGGTGACAAATAATAATTGAGCAAGCGAGTGCAAAAAATTTCAGTCTCAGAGTGGATTCTGACTTCAAATCAAGAAGCGAATTTCTCTTCTCAGAATCGTCAGAAGAGGATTTCTGTGCCAATGGAATGGTTTCAGAAGACTACCGGACGCTTCGGAAGGCTTCTGAATGTCCAATGGAAAACGACATCAGTTGTTAAGGAGAAAAGTGAGGTATTTTTGTGAGGAATCGTGTTTATATTTCCTCCGAGATCTCAGAAATATAAACTGGCTAAATGCGTTTGTTAACTTTTTCAAATTTCCCTAACTCTGATAGAATTGTCCCCTCTTTTCAAAATTTGACAGGTTTTACACATTTTTTTGGAAAAAGATACCAAACACCTAGCATTGCTTTCAAATTTCATCGAATTAATTTTGTGTACCTTCTATTTTTTGTGGTAATTGCTATTTATATTGGAAGATGCCAAGAAAATCTTAATCCGTAAAAAAACACCAAAATGTCCTTCTGCCATCTACATCGCTCTGAACGAATCCTGTAAAATTGGTATTACTCCAACAATATGCACCCTCAATCCTGGTAACATACCTCCATGGGAGTTTCCAATTGACATCGTAAATACTTCTTTAGCAAGATTCAAAAAGAATTCCACGTCTAAGGAAATATACACACAGATGTTTCATGAAATAAGTGACGAATACAAAAATGAATCATGGGAATTCATTTATACAGATGGATCAAAATCTGACACTGGCAAGTGACTTGCAATCGTTTCGGAAGCTGGCAATATTCTATACAGTACAAGACTACCTAACTACTTTTCAATTTTTTGCACTGAGTCTTACGCAATCTTGAAAGCGACCGAAAAAGCTTGTGGTGGTCAGCTTCTGTCCCAGCGTTGCCACTAATCGGAAAATTTTCCGAAGTAGATTTAAAAAAAAAGCAGTACCTATATTCAGATCTCTTACAGAAGATCTGCATATTCCAATTTTTACTTTTATTTTCAAAATAGAAGAACAAAAGAAATTAAAAATAGCATAATATAATAACGCTGTCACGATTGTTATCAAAGCATAATACTTCATAAATAAGGGGAGTGAACTTTGATGAATAATAATTTACTTTTCCGAAAAATAAAAGTGCAGTGAGCTCTAGATTTGTTTTACGAAAAAAGTGCATTAGATCTATTGAAATCATGGCAAAGTCGCAACGCACAAAAATGACGTTTCTAACAAAAAGTGGTGCAGTTCATAATTCAATTAGCCAGTTTATATTTCTTGAGCGCTCAATAATTTTCCTCCGTTCTTTGACAGAGCAAGAGAATAAAATATAAACACGATCCCCCGCATAGAAGTCAAAATAACTCTCTTTCTCTTTTCTTCTTATGTAATTTATGGTGACAAATAATAATTGAGCAAGCGAGTGCAAAAAATTTCAGTCTCAGAGTGGATTCTGACTTCAAATCAAGAAGCGAATTTCTCTTCTCAGAATCGTCAGAAGAGGATTTCTGTGCCAATGGAATGGTTTCAGAAGACTACCGGACGCTTCGGAAGGCTTCTGAATGTCCAATGGAAAACGACATCAGTTTTTAAGGAGAAAAGTGAGGTATTTTTGTGAGGAATCGTGTTTATATTTCCTCCGAGATCTCAGAAATATAAACTGGCTAAATGCGTTTGTTAACTTTTTCAAATTTCCCTAACTCTGATAGAATTGTCCCCTCTTTTCAAAATTTGACAGGTTTTACACATTTTTTTGGAAAAAGATACCAAACACCTAGCATTGCTTTCAAATTTCATCGAATTAATTTTGTGTACCTTCTATTTTTTGTGGTAATTGCTATTTATATTGGAAGATGCCAAGAAAATCTTAATCCGTAAAAAAACACCAAAATGTCCTTCTGCCATCTACATCGCTCTGAACGAATCCTGTAAAATTGGTATTACTCCAACAATATGCACCCTCAATCCTGGTAACATACCTCCATGGGAGTTTCCAATTGACATCGTAAATACTTCTTTAGCAAGATTCAAAAAGAATTCCACGTCTAAGGAAATATACACACAGATGTTTCATGAAATAAGTGACGAATACAAAAATGAATCATGGGAATTCATTTATACAGATGGATCAAAATCTGACACTGGCAAGTGACTTGCAATCGTTTCGGAAGCTGGCAATATTCTATACAGTACAAGACTACCTAACTACTTTTCAATTTTTTGCACTGAGTCTTACGCAATCTTGAAAGCGACCGAAAAAGCAAATAAAATCCCGAAAAACACTGTGATTTGCTCTGATATCCTTTCTACACTCAAGGCAATCAACAATATCCAAAACTGCTCCTCAACCATTACCACAATATACGTAACAATATTCTAAAGAACAAACACAAAATTATGCTACTATGGGTCCCAGGTCACTCAGGAATCAAAGGTAACGAGTTTGTAGACACTGCTTCCAAAACAGCTTCAGAACAATCGGATGTACTTTCTATCCCCCCGACAAAAAAAAGATTTCCTCAACGTGATCAACACCTCCTGGGATAATAGAATGGACGAATGGAAAACATACGTTCACCACTATTCTTCCATAAACCCAAAGGGTGAGCCAGCCACATATTATACAGAAACGACAACCATCATGAACAAATGCTTTCTTCGCCTACGCCTTGGACACACACAATCAACTCATTGCTATCTTCTCAAGAAGGAAAACCCCCCGGACTGTCATCTCTGCCAATATAATCAAATTCTATCCATAAAACATCTTACATCCGAATGCTCCAAAGTTAACTACACTTGTTCATCACTTTTTAACAAAAAGTTAAATGACCTTCTGTCAACAACAACAATCGAAAACATTAAAAATGTTTATAAACTATCACTTATGCTCAAACTTGACTCTATTATACGATTTAATCTGTGTAAATCCTTATGCACGGGGCTGTCAGAGATTGGTTACCTGTGATTGTACTCCAATCGCTGGTTGTCCGAACTTTGACAGCCCCGTGCATTGTAATTATCAATCCTAAAATATTCATTCCAATTAAATTTATATTTTCCAGCCTAAAGTCTCTGGAAGCTAGTGCTGTTAATTATAATTTAAATTTATTTTATATTTTAATAAAAAATAATAATAATAATAATAATAATAATAATAATAGTAATAATAATAATAATAATAATAATAATAATAATAATAATAATAATAATAAACAAATAACCCGGGGACCTCGGATAACCCCACCGCGTCGGGATCGCATCATAACTCCCGCGCATTTGGCTTGGTACCTGGGTCAAATGTGATAAATGAGCCACAGAACAGAAGAAATAGCAACAATCAGCTTGTAAGTGAACAGCATGCACACATCGATGTGGCTCTCACAACAGCTGGCAGACCACGACAGCGCAGAAAATGGACAAACGAAATAAACGAAAATCTACTTCGCGCATACTACATTGTAACCAACCAAGAAACTAATCTCACAGGATATCGAACACAACTTCGCACAATTTTCGTAGAACAACATCCCGACTACGATGTATCAGAGCAACGCCTGGCGGACCAAATTCGTACAATTCACAGAAATAATCTTATCCCAGAGATTAGGCGTAATTTTATTAAAGACTCCATAATAGTTCAACCAACAAGCCACCCGCACCCCCAAGATCAAGAATCCCATGCAACACCAAGTGATGACATCGCTGTGGAAGCAAATTACCAAACCCAAGGAACCGAACATGTGATACAGCAAACAGAAGTAGAGGATAACCAATTCAGAGATATCGAAAGCATTTTTCAACAACAATTTGAGATATATTCAAATATAAACCCTCTGATGAGACCTATACCAAAGATAAATTCTAGTCAAAAGCTTAGCTTAGTTAAAATTATGTAGATAGTGAAATTATTGCCAGAAGAGCTCCACAAATTAATAAATTGGAAGATTTACACACGCTTGTCTATTCAGCAGCTGTGACAATTGCAATAAAAATGGGATATAAGATCAAATATATGTGCAATAATAGAATAAGTAAAGAACCCATACAAAATAAAACAATTCAAAGAATTGAAACTAATATTAAAAACCTACGAAGTGATCTTGAAAGAATCAATAGCTATATATCAGGCAATAAAACTAGAAGACTTAAAAATAAAATACAAAAAATATACCAAAAACACAATAGACACTCAAAATACGAAGTTAATAACTCAAACGCAATATTAACAAGAGATACTATAAAACAAAAACTTAATGTTCAAATAGCAAGGCAAAGAAAGTACAAATTATCCAATAAAAGACGTGAAAATAATAAAAAATTTAATACAAACGAAGAATTCTTCTACAGAGGTCTCAGAAAGACAACATCATCGAATACCGAAAAAGATACTTACCCTAATATAGAAGACACTGAAAGCTACTGGTCATCTATATGGTCCAATCAAGAAAACCACAACATTGAAGCAAACTGGATCAACGAAGAGAGAAGAAGATACCAGCAGCTTGAGGAAATGTCAGCAAACTACCTAACATGCGAAGAAGTTAATGGAATTATATCGAAGACGCACAACTGGAAATCACCGGGACCAGATAAAATTCAAAACTTCTGGTTCAAAAGACTTCCTGCGTTGCATCAAAAACTTACAGAACTTCTAAACGATTGCATTCAAAACCCAAGGAGATTTCCAAAAGACTTCACTAGTGGTATTACATACCTTCTTCCGAAAGATAAGGGATTCAGAGGAGACCCTTCAAATGGGCGGCCAATCACCTGTCTGCCTACTATTTACAAAATTATGACAGCTTGTCTCAACCACCTAATAAACAATCACTTAACGCAAAATAATATTATCTGTGAAGAACAAAAAGGATGCAGTAAATATGCTAAGGGGTGTAAGGAACAACTTACCATTGATCAAACCATATTAGAACAGACATTAAGCCAGTCCAGAAATTTGAATGCATGCTATATAGATTACCAAAAAGCATTTGACAGTGTACCACATAGCTGGCTAATAGAGGTTCTGAAGATTTATAAGACTAATTCAAATATAATTGAATTCTTAACCTGCAATATGAAACAATGGCGAACAAGTATCCAAATTTCTACGGATAAAGGGATGATAAAAACGTCAGATATCAACATAAAATGTGGAATTTTTCAAGGAGACTGCCTTTCTGCTCTTTGGTTCTGCATTGCACTCAATCCACTTAGCAATCTCCTGAAAAACAGTAAATACGGATACAAAATAAAAGGTGGTTCTAACCAAGAAATACTGAGTCATCTTTTGTACATGGATTACCTCAAAATATACGCCTCGACAAGACAAAGCTTAGACCACCTAATACAAATCGTATCAATGTTTAGCAAGGACATCACCATGAAATTCGGTCTAGAAAAATGCAAAAGAATACATATCAATAAGGGAAAAATATCAAGAAATGAAGAAGACCAAAACATTGAACAAATGGAAGAAAGAGATGTGTATAAATACCTAGGTATGGTCCAAAATAGGCGCATTGACAAAAAAACGGTCAAAAATAATCTAACAAGGGAGTTTACATCACGGATACACAAAATAGCTAAAGCCAATCTAAATGGGAAAAATCTAATCAAAGCCATAAATACATACGCGGTTCCTGTCCTTTCATACAGCTTCGGCATTATAAAATGGACAGTCACTGAAATTCAATCGCTGCAACGAAAAATAAGAACAATGCTGACAGGCTATAAATTTCATCATCCCAAATCATGCTGTGAGAGAATGGTAGCATCAAGGAGAGATGGTGGAAGAGGGCTAGTAGATCTCCAAACTCTACATGACAACCAAATAGAGTCTCTTCGCCGGTACTTTCAGCTTAAATCAGACAGATCTCGACTTATAAAAATAATAACTGAAGCAGATACAAATTTAACACCTCTCAACCTGAATGGAAGCTTCAACCGACAAGCTGAAGACAAAACTTCAAGGGAACAAAAGTGGTCAATAAAAGCTATTCACGGCCGATCCTACAGGTCCATTAACGCTGATAATGTTGATAAATTTATGTCAAACAAATGGCTATTGAATGGAAACTTGTATGCTGAGACCGAAGCTTTTATGATCGCTATACCAGACCAAGTAATCCCAACGAAAAACTACAGAAAGACTGTCATAAAAGATCCAAATGTCACCAATGATACCTGCAGAAGATGTATGAGTCAAACCGAAACCATTGACCATATAATATCAGGATGCACGAATCTAGCCCAAACAGAATACACACGAAGACATAACAACGTCGTGAAGATCCTCCACAAGAACCTGCTCAGTAAATATAAACTTCAAGGAGATGAACTACCCTACTACAGATATAATCCACAACCAGTTATGGAAAATGAATACGTCAAGATATACTACGACCGAACAATTTACTCAGACCACACGAGACTCCATAACCGCCCCGATATCACAATTCTTGATAAGGATGAACGTAAATGCTTCTTCATTGATGTTGCAATCCCGGCTACCAGAAACATGAGCCGTACATATGCAGAGAAAATAAGCAGATATGCTGAGCTGGCAGTTGAAACTAAAAGAAATTGGAACCTTACGGAAATCAAGATCATTCCAATAATAATAAGTGCTGAAGGTGTAATTGACAAAAATCTCTGTACAAATATGAACATCTCTGGATTCCGACAAAACCTCATCGATACTATGCAGAAGTCAGTCATCATCGATACCTGTCATATCACCAGAAATTTTATGAACTAAATTTTATGGCGAAAACACTGCTGCAATATATTTTGTTTTAAGCTAAGGCTTCCAAAATGTATCGTTATACCCATTAAGGAGAAATTTAAAAAGCAATAAAAAAATAATAATAATAATAATAATAAGGGTATTCACGCAAGAGCGTAAACTCGTCGTAAACATCGTAAAGTTGTAAACTTCGTAAATCTGCCAAATTCTCCATACAAATTGTGACAGAATTACGAAGTTTACAATGTTTACGACGACTTTACGCTGTTGTATGAATACCCTTAATAATAATAATAATATGATTAAAATCTGAACAAAACTGAGAATAGCTGTGTTTAATGAAGAAAAACTGGATCAGAACAGAGAAGAACAGCACAAGTGTGTGAGAACTGTCAGAACAAGAAAGAACAGAAAAGTGCAGCTTTGTATTGACGGGATAGACCGTTGGCTTTCAGCTGTCCAATTTCAAATTTAAAAATGCTTATATTGTTTTTTGTTTACATTAATTTTTAATACAAATTTAGTATAAATTCACGCTTTTTATATTCATGTCTTTTTCTTCATGTTAAGTTCAAAAATATAAGAAAAGTATTTCTGTGATAAATTTTAGCTTATTATTATCCCAAAAAAAAACAAATCAGTTGGTACTTTGACATTTCTCACTCACTTACTCCACCTCAAAACAAATCAGTTGGTACTTTGACATTTCTCACTCCCTTGCTCCACCTCAAAAGTAGGTGCAGGAAATATTCACCCCGATTACAGAATCCGACGAAAGAGTGCGGAGGGAGTCAGACATTATTTTGAGATTTAGCTTATAGTAAATATATCAAAATTGAGTCAGAATCCCTCCGCTGCCCATTCGTCGGATTCTGTAATCGGGGTGATTGTTCTTAACTATTCTGAAAAACGTCATTGAACACAAAGTGACAGAATGTAGAACAATTTGGGGCAATCTGTAATTTTCTGTTCGGAACAGATTCATTGAACACACCTAATTATTTTTTACTTAGTTTAGTAGGCCCATTCAAGATGAACTTCTTCTTAAGGACCACCCCAATGCACAGTACACATATTAAAGGTGATATCATTAGAGTTTTGATTTTTGTTCAGTTCTGCGCATATATCTAAATTTGTGTCAAATGTCAATATTTGTTGTTGTTTTACGTGTGTTTTTGGCATCACGCTCACATCCATTTTTTATTTCTGACAATCTCAACTTTAATTTTAATTTTTACGTGTGTTTTTGTCATCACGTTCACACCCATTTTTTATTTCCGACACTCAGCTTTGACAACGTGCGCAGTATAATACCTTAGATTTGTGTGCTGTGACCCCAATGAACAAAATGTACATTAATTAAAGATTATTTTTATCAATGGACGTACTCACCTCCCTTTATTTCTTCCAAATAAATATAAACAATTCTTAATTCAAGTTAAAAGTTTAAGTGAGCTCAACTCCAACTTTTAACTTGAATTATAAATATTCAGTCACTCCACTTAAACAGAAGAATTTCTTTTCAAATTTTCTTCATATTCTATTATAAACAATTCCTGTAAAATTTGCTAAAGGGCCCTGGAGACGCTCGAACATGGTGCGAGTGAACATAGTTCGACTAAACTCCGCAGACACTGAAACCAAGCAGAAACCAAACTACTCGAACTTCATTATTCTTACGACCTATATGTCATTCACAATATTCACTGTCTCATTTATTTTATTTTTATTCAGGTATTTGACATTTTTCTTCTTATTTTTAATATTGAAATCAAAATTAAACCCAAATGTTCGAGTAAACATAATGAAACCGGTCCGCAAACAGTCGAATCTGGTACGACAAACGATTAGCCCCGCCCTCGAACATCGAAAAATATCACACTCCTTTTGATTTTGGTGAGACCAAATTTTTGTTTAGTGACACGTGACACCAAATAGTTTATACTCGAACCAACCCGCAGACAAATAAAATCAACTCGAACATAGTACTGGAACCATGTTCACTCGCACCACGTTCGAGCGTCTCCAGAGCCCTTAAAGCGGATCCAAAGACAAAGGAAGTTTTATATATACATTAGGGTGGTCGTTATAATGTTTTTTTTTAGTTTTATTATTTGGATGGGTCTAAATCAGCTCTAAATGAAGAAAGAAAAATTCCCTAATTTTTTTAGATTTTTATTTTCATCCCCTATAGTCGCTGTAGGGGTAAATTATTATTATATTATTAAATGTTTTCAAACCTATAATAATATAATAATAATTTTTTTTCAAAATGTTGAGTTTGAAACAATATTTTGCCAAAACCGTTCAGCAAAAAAACTTAATTTAAAAACAAGCCGTAAGAAACGACTTCTGGCTTTCCAAAAAGCAACAAAACATTACTGTAAGTATTGCCGTTGTTTTTTTATTAATTTGTTTGTATTCTATGCAAATATTTTATTAAATTTCACCTCCCGTCCAAGCGGGGGGAGATATTACCCCCCTCCAGTAGGATTTTTTTCTTGTCTAGTTCCCACCTACATGCTCGGATTTTTTTTTGGCAGATCTTACGTGAATTTTCTAGTATGCAAAAAAAAGGGGAAATTTAATTTACCCCTACAGCGACTATAGGGGATGAAAATTAAAATCCGAAAAAATTAGGAAATTTTTTTTCTTCACTTAGAGCCGGTTTGGGCCCATCCGGGATGACTTTTTTTTTTAACGACCACCCTAATATACATACATAAACATATGATCTAACGACAAATAATCCCTCATCGAACGCTATGTAATTAGAATAGCACACACAAATATGCACAATTGCACACACCATAATACCTCTTAAGACACAGCCTGCACAGGGACACACACATATTATCCCTCATTCATAAATTTTCTATCCAAATTTGTTCATCATCCTCGAGTGGAATTTAAATGAATTATAGTTTAAAAAACTAAAAACACGTTTTTAGAGCTAATCAAACTAAAAAGTAAAAAATAATTCTAGCATGAAAATAAAATAACTGACGAGAATTAATGTCACTGTTTTAATTTTTCGCTTGTTTAATTCCGAAATGTTAGAGTTAGTTTAAAGATGTCATACAAGGCACCCCATGCTTTTAGAACAGTGACATCAATTCTCGTCAGTAATTTTATTCTCATGTTAAGAACTATTTTTTACTTTTTAGTTTGATTAACTCTAAAAGCGTGTTTTTAGTTTTTTAGGATGATCGGATATTTTGATCGAATTATTGTATTGTCATCGGGCTTTGACAAGTGTGCAAAGTTTGAATCAAATCTGATCGTTTGAAGTTGGTCAAAATCACGTCCAAAGATTCCGTTACATGCATACATACATACATACAGCCTAAACTAATAAAAGCGTGTTAAAAAAAAGTTAACTCGTACGAAACCTCAATGTGCACCTCAAATAAATTCATCCACGCAGTCACCGACTAACACTCGACACGGTTACATCGTTCTACCGATAGTGTTTTGACTTTCTCTTTGTGCGATCCCGTTACCCACAAACTTCTTAAGTAAACTGTACAACTTCTTATCTGCCCATATCGTGTGTTTAAATTAAAACAAACAAGTAGCTTAAATTAAGCTAAAATGGCCTCTGGGCCACGTGTGCCTTCGGGCAATCGTTTTAGAGATCTGGACACAGATCCGCCACCCGGCTTAAAAAATAAAAGAAGAAAAAAGAACCCTCTACCAATGAATGTTTTTACAACACAACCTCTCCCTGACGCAGTGGTTTAGCGTGAGTTTCTGCCGCCCGGGGTGGTGGAAAATTTTGCCGCCCCTTCCAAATTTGTAAATATTCAAATTAAAAAAAAATCTACTAATATAAACCAAAAAAAAAAAAAAAAAAATTTCGGCAAAGCTAAATTTATTATTTATAAATGTCCACTTTTTCTTTATTAAAAAAAAAAATATCTCAAGTGATTTCTCATCGTCGAACTCGAGATTTTAATTGATAGGGAAGACGAAAAAGTGGGTCTCACAATTCTGTCCGTCTATTTGTCCCTTCCGCTACAACCTAAACACCTGGAAGGATTTTCTTTACACTTAGTATATATTAGTTTTTGGTCAATCCCCTCATATATTTTTTTCATTATTTTTTTTAAAACCAAAATGGAAGGTATCTGCCACTTGTCACACAATTTCCTTGACAATAAGTCAAAATTTTGGCTTCAAAATTCTGCTTTTCAAAACTCTGTTGTTTAGAGAAAGAAACTGCTTTTCAAAATACAGCTTTCTTATCCTGCCTAACAAAATTTTAAGAAAAAGTAAAAATTATGCTTTTTATTTTGGACACAAGAATTCATGAACAAAATTAACCTAGTCGTTTTTAAGCCAAATAAGTTTGTCATATATAACAGTTTTATGAAAGATACTGTTATTTTTGGTGCTAAAAACATAAATGTTCCTTCTAGTCAAACCTCAAAAAGGTGAATTCCAAGTTTGAAGAGAATCTTTCCAAGGGCTTAAGCTAGATCGAAATACAGAACCGTTTTGTGTTACTAAATTTGTATATATATAATGTCCTATTTAGTAGTTCGGCCATGCAGAGTTGTTGATTGAGGGTTTTTTAATGATTTTTTAGGGAAAGGTCATAATACACTAGTCAACAATATTAAAGGAACAAATTTTTTTTCAATTTTTGTTAGCGTTTTTTGAAGAGCTGTATCTTTGTGACGAGTGGTCATTTTGTTAAAATGAGACGAGACAACAAAACAAAATCATTTTTTGCAATAACGCAATAACGGTACTTCAAAAAAATTTGTTTGCAAACAAATCTCGAAACAAAAAACATAAAGCTGTAAAATGCTTTTTATTTCAACTCAATACAACCACTCGTCACAAAGATACAGCTCTTCAAAAAACGCTTACAAAAATTGAAAAAAAATTTGTTCCTTTAATATTGTTGACTAGTGTATTTTGCTTAAGTAAATATTGACGCTAACCATCATACATGATATGTGACATAAAACAAATTGTCGCCTTACAGAGAAAAACTGTTAACTCCTTTTTTCATTAAAAAATTTAAAATTTGAAAAGCTGAATTATGAAAAATTGAAATTTGAAAACAGAATTTTTCCTCAGACAGAATTTTGACCCCAACCTAATTTTTTTAGCAATTTTACCAAATATTATTTTTCTGAAAAACAGCCCAACAACAATGATATTTGGTTTTCTTGAAAGCTTTGTGACTGATTTTAATCAAAAATTCAAAAGAAAAAGTTCAATAAGTACATTTTCTTTGAAAACATTTTAATGTGAATAAGTGTTTTCTTTTTATTGAATGGTTGTTTTGTATAAGCCCGCAGTAATAACTGCAAAACTCTTAAGAACACCATAATATTTTGAATATTCAATCATTATTTTCTTACTTTCTACCTTTGTACCTATCCATTGTTCAAAAGAATTTTGGTAATAATTTTCTGTTTATGACAAAACTTTTGGTTTCAGTACCACCCCGAACAGAATTTTCTAGGGACGCTTAAATTTAATAACTACTATGCGAACAGCAGGGCACCTTCGGTAATCAGCAATATAGTTTCGCGAATCGGTATTTCAATTTATGGAGTCGTGAATACGGTCCCTGAAATTCAAGGCGTAGCCTTTCTGATCGCGTAAGCTCCTGATTGGATTGCAAATTCAGTAATTCACATGAATACATTTGCTGAGGGTGGCAAAACTTTACAGTCAATACCTATTTGTTATTTAATTTCTCCGCCCCGTATATATTGCCGCAAAATTTGCCGCCCCCCATAAAGTGCCGCCCGGGGCGGCCCGCCCCCTCCGCCCCACCCACGCTACGCCACTGCCCTGACGATCCTAAATTCATAGTCATCTCTTCGACTGACGACGCCAAACTGCTCCCCTCCTTTAGTGTCTTTTTGCTAAAAAAAAGCAATCGATGGAATAAGTTCTTACTATGACCAAATAACCCAACTCCGAGACGGAAGTCTCCTCGTTCTCGTGAGGTCAAAAAAAATTGCGGACCAATTTCTCTCTAAAAAATCACTTTCTAATTTATGCCATATTTCTGTGTCACTACACAGTCAATTAAATGCATCAAAAGGCACAGTGTATGCTTCATACCTTAACAACGTACCGGAAAATGAAATATCGGAAATTAAATCACAGGGTGTGACAGAGGTTTTCAAATTTAAGAAAACTGAAAATGGAAATCAGCATGCAACTGTCTTGGTCTTGTTCACCTTCGACCTTTTCCGACCACCTGCTACTCTTAACATCGGATGGTTTAATGTTCAGGTTAGAGAATACTTCCCTAACCCGATTCGTTGCCAGAATTGCCAGCTTTTAGGGCACACGGCAAAAAGATGCAAAAGCAACTCTTCATGCGTTAATTGTAACCTTCCACCACACATACCTGAAGAATGCACCCGTATATTATGCGCAAACTGCGGTGATAATCATCCCGCCTCTTCTAAGTCATGTCAACGTTACCAACAAGACAAAGAAACGCTAAAAATTAAAACTATTCGTAAATGCAGTATGGCTGAAGCCAAACAAATTTACAAAGAACAAAACCCTTCAACTTTTCTTTCTTTAACCTTCTCATCAGTTGGAAACAATGCTCACACTCAAAAAAATAATGTGTCATCCCAATAAATAAAAATCAATCAAATCAATTGCTTCTTCGTCCAAGGACACACCAATATTAACACCCAAGCTAACCAACAATAACACACACCCCGCTCCTTTGATAAATACAGTCACAGCTACTGAAAGCGTAGCTTCAACATCAGCTACGGAAAACGTAGCTTCAACATCCATCGCAACCACCTCCTCCTCTGCAACCACTAACGTTGCAACCAGCTCCACTCCTTACCCTTTTTGCTATTCCAAGAACACCTCAAATATTCTTGGAAATATTCTTAACCAAAATCCTATTCCACAAACCACACTTTCAAACAACAGCACTACACACACCAATATCAAAATTCACTCAATCTCTAATAAAAAACAATACCTATTTCATTAAACCGTCAGAATCTGACAATCATGGCCTCGAGCAATAAACATAATTATTATCCCTCAAACAACTCCGCTGATCGGGAACCGAACATTCCGAGTTCCTCCCGGAACTCGGATGGCTCGATTTTCGATCAGCGGAGACATACTCAAACCAATTCTTTGTCTAACCCGCAATCTCTCATAAACAATATTCATAATTCTACTTCATCTCCAAAACCTTCACTTAAGATTCTTCAATGGAATCTAAATGGATTTTTTAACAACTACCATGAATTACAACTCCTTATTAATGATATGAAACCTTGTGTTATATCCCTACAAGAAACTCACATCAAACACAATCTTCAACCTTTTTGTTCTAAGCAATATTCATCGTGTTTTTACAATTTAGCCTCAAATGCTTCCCCCAAGCAGGGAGTATCCCTTCTCGTACACAAATCTATTCCATATAATGTCATTCAAATAAACTCGAGTATAGCAGCTATAGCAGTACAAATAGAATTAAAAATAATCACGGTAATCTGCGTTTATGTTATTCCACCAGACCAACAATTCTCTAGCAAAGATCTTGATTGTGTTTTAAGCAATATCAATCATTCATACTAGGGATTTTGACTCATGGAGCCCCTCCTGGGGTTCAAGCACATGTAATAGTCGCGGAAAAGCAGTTGAGAATTTTATCAGCAATTGCGGTCTTGTGATCTTAAATGATGGTCGCCCGACACATTTTTCGACCCAGAAAACACTCACACATGTTGACTTAACCCTTGTTACACCATCTCTGGCTCCAATGTCCACATGGTCCGTCTCTGACCACCTACACGGGAGCGATCACTTTCCGATCACCAAAACATTTTCCCTAGGCAAGAATATAACACCTATAAAACTACAAAAAGTCTCGCAGAGGAAAACCTCTTGCAATATTAACCAAAAAGCTGCCCTTATGCAAAAATGTGTAAGATCCGCAGCAATTACGGCTATCCCTCAATCAACAAATAAAACATATAAACAAGTTGTTCCCTGGTGGAACAAAGAATTAAGTGACCTCCGCACGATAAAGCAGAAAGCCTGGAGAGTTTTTAAGAAGCATTCTACCGACAGTAATCTTATATTTTACCGGAAGAGTAACGCCAAGTTTCGTAAAGCTGTCAAAGCAGAAAAAATTTTATGTTTTGAAAAGTTCACCTCGAACATCAATCCAAACGCAACATCTAAAAAGCTGTGGACTGATATAAAAACCCTCACCGGGAACTATGTACATACTCAATCAAAGTTATTAAAGCTGAAACAGAAACTATTACGTGTTCACAAGAAATTGCTAACTTGTTTGCAAAAACATGGGAACGTTCCGGAGACGATACAAACTTTCACTCTACTTTCATATGAGAAAAAAATCTGTTACTCAACTTGTTAGTCCCATCTTACACTACTGACCCTTCTGCAGCTCCAATTGAATGTTCTTTAAATATGACAGAATTGGAAAGCTGTCTGCACCTTGTTAAAGGAACTACTCCTGGGTTTGATAGAATATCCTATGCCATGCTAAAAAATAGTTCCGCAACCTTTAAAAAAAAGGTTACTGGATTTATTCAACGAAATATTTATAACAATGGTATAATCCCACATGCATGGAAAGTGGCCAGTATTGTCCCAATACCCAAGCAAAATAAAGACCCTTCTATTATTTCCGGATACCGTCCTATATCGCTCCTTCCCTGTACAAGTTAAGTGTTAGAAAAAATAATATCCAGACGATTGTTCTGGTTTCTTGAAAAAAATAACCTAATCGACTACCGACAAGTGGCCTTCAAAAAAGGACGTAGAACCATCGACGCACTTCTTCATCTGGATGAATTCGTCACTTCATTTCTGTCAGTAAAAATGCACGTTTCAGTCCTTTTGATTGATTTTGAAAGAGCGTTTAATTGCATTGGCATACACGTAGTTATGAAACAATTAATTAACTGGAAAGTTGGGCCTAAAATATTAAATTATATTAAGTTTTTTCTAAGCAACAGATCTTTTCGCATCAAGGCAAAAATGGCACTTATTCTTCTATTCATGCTTTGAAAAACGGAATTCCCCAAGGATCCCCCCTATCAGTCGTCCTTTTTATAATTGCATTTAATGAAATCAGCTCAATAGTTGACCGTTACAACAGTGTAGGCCATACATTGTATGCCGACGACTTGATAGTCTACTCCAACTGCAACGACTTAACGTCTCTAGCCACCATTTTCACGAATATTCTCCAAAGCCTTTCAGAATGGGGGCAATACTCAGGTTGAAAGATTTCAATTAAAAAATGTGAGCTCCTCCACATATGTAAAAATATAGCTGTAATAAAAAGATTTTAGTACAATTAAATAACACTATTATTATCAATGTAAACTTTGCTAAAATACTTGGTATTGTAATAGATTCCACATATACATTTAAAAATCATTGTGTAAATTTAAAAAAAAGCCTTACTACTAGGGTTAACATAATAAAATACCTTTCGTCTAAGAACAGCTACTGTAATGTTAGTACTATTATTAATGTAATAAAATCTTTAATTTTATCTAAGATTGACTATGGTTTAGCCGTATATGGTAAATGTTCAAAATCATCAACACAACTCATCACAACACCATACCATGCAGCCATCAGAGGCGGTATGAGGGCTTTTCGTACTACTCCAATTCGGAACCTCTTGACAGACTCTGGACTACCACATCTTAACGAAAGAATCGAACATCTTACTACGGGTATATTGCAACAAATAAACTGCTCTAGACGGTCACCCATTCACAACGATGTAAAAAAGATTTTAAAACGAAAAAAAAATCCAAGACTTCAATCATCATTGCATTCTGCTCTAACATCCGCAAAAGGACTTGACATACCCATTGTCATTCAAAACCTTAAGTCAACCCTCCACCCGCCATGGAATTTACCGAAGGACTCCATAGATAGCAACCTTAGCAAACATTCAATCACTTCAACCAGCAACAGCAAACATGTTTTTAAAGCCATTGTAGAAAATAACAAGAAACCAGGATGGAGCTTCATGTTTACTGATGCTTCAAAGACCCAAGACGGAACATCATTTGCTGTTGTCGACGAAAATTTAACAATCATAATGTAAGGGGCTTCTTCCAACTTTCACTTCCATATTTACCGCAGAAGCTTTTGCCATCCTCACTGCAATTGAGAAATCTAAAAAAATAAGACTATAATATTTACAGACAGTCTTTCCTCCGTTACAGCTATTGAGAACATCAACAATAGCAGCGACATTATCGAATCCATCCCAGATAAACTCATCTCAAAAATTGGGAAACAAAAAATCGCCTGGATTCCAGGACTGATGGAAACGAAGTTGCAGATACTGCAGCTAAATCAGCTTTAAAAGAACGCCTTACCACATTTTATGCCTACAACAGTAGAGAAATACAAAAACATCTACTCAAAACATGGAAATATAGGAGGAAAACTAACGGGTTAAACTATCACCACATTTACACCAAATTTAATCCCAATGCCGAGAAAACCAATAACCCTAAAGATGTTTCGCAAAAAAAGATAAAAATATATATAAGACTACGAATGGGTCACACTAACATAACTCACAAACACATCTTCAACAACGAAATGCCCCCGCTTTGCCACCTCTGCAACGAAAACCAAACGGCTACCATAAGTCATTTTATTTCATGCAAACATATCAACTTAATAAGCAAAAGTACTGTTAACACAAATTTATCCGATCTTTTAACCCAAGTCACATACGAAAATGTAAATAATGTATATTAGCCTATTGAATAGACCTTTCAAAAAGGAACAATTACGTGCAAGGGTTTTTATTATTGAATATGTTTGTTTGGCCCATAAGCATGCTTAAAACCGAAAATGCTACTAAATTCACCCTTGCGTTTCTGAGAGAATGGTCACACTGGCCACTTTTCAGTATTTTTGGTATAACTCGAAAACTAAGCTGAATTTGACAATTTTACATATAATACTTTTTGTTCAAAATTAAATTTTCTATGGAAATAGATAGTTTGGAAAATTTCTTAAAAAAATTTAAGCAGCAAAAGTGAACAAAGACCAACATAAAAAAAATCAAAAAATCAAAGATTTTAAATTTTTTTCTAAATTGCGCATAACTTTTTTCGGAGCAAAGATACGCTCAAGACATGCATGAACAAAGTAAACTAGAGTTTAAGGGCTTTAATATGACATGTTAAAAAAGCCATATTATTTGAAAATTGACAGAGATATATCCATTCAAACTTTACCATTTCTTATCATTTTTCACAGTTTTTGCCCGAAAGCCTATTTATTGGTACTTTATGACAAATTTAACGTTCCTAGCAACCAGTAGCAAAACTTATGTTAATCGGACCAGCCGTTCGGTCTGTAGGTCTGAAAGCATTAAAAAACAGCCGAAAAACGAAATTGCGAACTTATATCCTTTTTATTAATTTTATATAGTTCTAATGTCATATTATATCGAAATTTGTATTTCGAACATTTTTATGAAAGTGAAATTTGCCATATTGTACCGAAAAAGGGACTTTCGGGCCAAAACTGCGAAAAATTACAAGAAATGATAAGGTTTGAACGGGAATATCTCTGTCAATTTTGAACAAATATTAATTTTTGAACATGCCATATTCAAGCCTTAAGTCTCTACTTTATTTTTTCCCTGCATGTATTGACCCTATCTTTGCTTCAAAAAAAGTTATGCACAATTTGGTTGGTTTTTGTTAACTTTTCCTGCTTAAATTTTTTTCGTAAAATTTTTTGAACTATCCATTACAATAGAAAATTTAATTTTGAACAAAAAGTATTATATGTAAAATTGTCATATTCGGCTTAGTTTTCGAGTTATATCAAAAATACTGAAAAGTGGCCAGTGTGACCATTCTCTCAGAAACGCATGGGTGAATTTAGTAGCATTTTCGGTTTTAAGCATGCTTATGGGCCAAACAAACATATTCAATAATAAAAAAAAATGTGTGAGTACCGGGACTCGCGTGGAAGATGTGTAAACATTCGTTTTCACCTGAAGGTAAGAGATCGGGTCATTACCACGTATGGCAAAAATTAGGAATCTGTAATACAAGCGCTAAAACAAAATGGTTGCACGACACAAATTATAATGAATTTACCCATTGAAAAACACCTTCCGAGAAAACTTTATGACGTCACAAAGTTGTTCCTGGATTCAAAGTTAAAGTGTCAATAAGTAACTTTGAGTACATTTTTCCAACTCATCTCTTTGATACAGAGTTGAAATGGTTAATCCGTCAAAAGCAGCTGAAATCACGATGTTTTCATTTTGAGTTATCTTTTGTTTGCTTCTCGATCGTTCGGTTTGGAATTGATCTCATTTTTGTAATATGTAATAGTTTAATTTTATTATCCCCCAGATCTGATCCAGATTAGATTATCATAATAAAACAAACAAAATTCCAGTGCGACAAGAGTGTTATATACCTATCCGATGCCCGTTTATCCTTTTGTTTCTGTATTTTCTCTCTACTCTATTCTCTATTTTCTCCCTATCTTCAACACAAAAAGCCATCTACCTGTGAGAGAAAAAACTCATTTTTGCAAAAAAAAGTACAAAGGGTGTATGGTCAGAATTAATTTGCAAATCGAAATCCAAAAGCTAGGTCGGATTTTGTGTTGTTTTTTATAAAGCTAATATATTTTTATTTTTACTGATTTTACCGTCGATAGTGAGTTTGGAAATTTTTTCCAGGTTTTGCGAAATTTTTTTATCTGATTTGATCGATTTGTAGTAAAGAAATTTGTGCAAGTAATGAATGATAAAAAAAATGGAAATATTTTTACTTTAATATTCAATTTTGTGCAAGAATGAAGTTAAATGAAATTTAATTTGAAAAATGTATGCATTTTCGAAGTGCTGATAAAAGTTCTTTTCAATAATGAAATCACAATTTCTTCTTGATTTTTAATTCCAAATTTATTTCGACTTTTTTTCACCCAATTTGTTTGACAGATCAGCCATATTTTTAGCTTTTGTCGTTCCTAAATGAAAAGTAACTCAAAGTAACTTTTTAAAATATGACATAACAACACTTCTTTTTATAATACATAAATTTTTATAGGACAGGCTTACAGATCAGTATTTTCCGAATGCAAATAAAACTATTTCATCCCTTCCCTTCTTTTTGACACATTAACAACAGCCAACTAGACAAACAGAAAAGAATGCGCCACTTGGCAAATCATGTTATGACATTTCAGATCAAGAAATTGCAAATAACACTTAATATCACAAACCAAAATTGCCACCCGCGATTGCAGAGATTAGCATCAAAAGCAGCATATGGATACAAAATAATGAAATAAAAAATTAAATTTCTTGAAAAAAAAGCAACAAAATCTTCACCTGGCAAAGTATATGTCAAATATCTCTGTCAAGATATGATTGCATCTTGAAATCCAATCAAGATATGAAACGGAGTGACTATTAGATATTTAATGTCAAGACGAACATTCTGAGAGAAATTATCTACTGTGGAGTCGGGGTGTAAGGAATTCACTCCACTTAGCAAATACCAAAACCATTAGGTATAAAATGAAAACTACCTTACCTATTCGAGTTTACAGAGTTCTACTTACCTACAACAAACAAAATGGTTCCAAACGGAACCGTGAGCCCATATCCGTTACAGCCGATTTTCAATTTTACCCATACCGAGCGCTAAGATGTTTACACATCAAAAACCCTTGCACGTAATTGTTCCTTTATACTCCTCATTTTCCGGTCTATTCAATAGGCTATATAAGCTGATGTCAGCACTAAATTTAGAAAAACTAATATAAATTTAAATTAATGTTCAACTAGCTGAAAGCCCTAGCAGTTCCAGCTATTAAACTTATATTATTGACAATAAGGGTATTCATGCAACAGCGTAAACTCGTCGTAAACACCGTAAAGTTGTAAACTTCGTAAATCTGTCAAATTTTCCATACAAATTGTGATAGAATTACGAATTTAAAAAGTTTACAACGATTACGAAGACTTTACGATGTTGTATGAATACCCTTAATGTAATTTATTTTATTGTTAATAAACTTATAATAATAATAATAATAATAAAATTCATCCACAATATTCAAATTTCAAACTGTACCTACTAGCTTTGCCCGGTGGTAGCCATCCCCATCGTCATTCGTCACCCGCACGACATACTTACATACATACATAAAAATATCTACTTTGATGAATTTGTGAACTCGTATGAAAGTTTTCTGTGCACTTGCCTCTTCAGTCCGTCTCTGTATTATTATTCTATTTTCTGCTGTATATGTTCTGTTCTCTTCTGTTTCCGTCAAGCGTCATAGGTCAAATTTACGTTACATCGACGATCTTCGAACTCGTGCGAAAGTTTTCTGTGCACTTGCCACTTCAATCTGTCTCTGTAGGGTCCTGTTGTACAAACGTGGTTCAAATTTTGATCCGTGGTTCAAATATTTTTACTGGCTGATTTCTGCGAAATTACTGGGGTTCAGCGATAGTTCAAGGTTCAAGTATGTTATAGTAGCCAACTTTATACCTAGGCGAAACGCAATATGAGGCCGTGAGTGCAAAAGTGGTGTAACCCATTTTTTGGCATTTTTATATTTTTGTCTCGTATTTTTACATTTATGCATTAAATGTCATCAAAGCTAAAATTTTCATTTCTAAAATATCTAAGCTTTCCAAAAATGTGACTTATACTTTTTGAATCTCAGTTAAAATAGTATTTAAGATCGATTGAAAATGAAAAATATGATAAAAAAAGTGGGTTACACCACTTTTGCACTCACAGCCTCATATCGTCCCTCATCTCACGAAGTGACGTAACTCGCAAATTGTCGTTTTTGAGATTTGGGCATATATGTGCTTGGTTAACTTGATTGCATATTTCTACATCATTAGATTCCCTGAAAAATGCCTGGAACATGGTTCAATGCGTTATGACATAGTTGGCAGAACTGCAATTTTAGGTAAAAAGTTTCTCACGAACAGACGTTACTGCAATTATGTGGGTAGCAGTTTTCCGTTTTATTGCATATTATTGTGTTAATAAAGTGGTTTCAGGTACTAGGTGCATTTATCGGTGAGTAGAAATAAAAACGCTTTAAATTTATGCTAAGATGTTGCTACTGACCTATCACTAAATAAATTTTAAATTGCATTCGGTTCTTCCTGTTAACAATACTCTGTCAAACAAAAATTGTCGATACAAGGCTTATGGGCGAGCTTTTTTCAAAACAGTAATACCTGTGCATACTGTCACTACACTAAAATGTCTCAGAAATAAGCTTTTTTCAAAACAGTGATGTCTGTGTATACTGTCACGACACTAAAACTTATCACTAAAATTTCTTACGAACTGACGTATCTGGTTGATCGATTATTTGTAACTGTTTTAAGTATTGCATTAACATTGAATCTCATATCATTTGAAACTTTAACATATTTTTGTAATTTTACAAAAAAAAAAAAATACCAAAATCGTTGTTAAACACAGAAGTAACGCTTAAAGAAGGAGGACACAAAACTAAAAACTGCTCTCCTGTAAAATATTGAAAAAGCAGATACGTCAGTTCGTGAGAAGAGGGACGATATATGGAGCAGAGCTCAATTAAACTTTTTTATTTGAACGTAGCCAATTTAATGCCTGAACTATCATTGAACTTCAGTTTCGCTAAAGTCAGTGAGCTAAAATTGCTGAACCACGAGTTAAATATTTGTACAACTGGCTCTAAATCTTCTTCTACTTTCTGTTCTTTTTCCATAAAGCTTTATCACAACAAAAACATATATGTTAAAAAAGGAGCCAAGTTCTTATGTGTACAAGAAAGTTGTGCGTAAAAAGTCAGCCAAAAAAAGTAATGAGATCTAAAATATATGCCAAGTTTTAAGTTCATGAAGTTTAATATCAAATATCTTAAGTAGAGTAATATCGAAACAATTCCAAATCATGACAGAAATTTGGTAATTAATGATTACTGATTAAAATTTGGTGGGTTCACTGGTCAAGTTTTCATACATTTTAAATTTGTGATTAAGTAAGTATTTAAGAGAAAACTTGCCAAGTAAATCCACCAAATTTTAATCAGTAATCATTAATTACCAAATTTCTGTCATGATTTGGAATTGTTTCGATATTACTCTACTTAAGATATTTGATATTAAACTTCATGAACTTTAAACTTGGCATATATTTTAGATCTCATTACTTTTTTTGGCTGATTTTTTACGCACAACTTTCTTGTACACATAAGAACTTGGCTCCTTTTTTAACATATATGTTTTTGTTGTGATTTCACTCCTTTTTGCAAAGATTTATTTTGCCAGGTGAAAGTCAAGCCCTACCGCTCTACAAAGTTTCATAATTCTACGAAAACCGAAAGTGCTCCATACAAATAATAGCAATTCTGATAAAGTGGGTGGATGGCACCCCCGCCCCCCCTGAATGGACAATTCCAAATTTTCGATTTTTTTCCTTTCTAAGACTTCAAGTCCTACCGACCTACCAATTTTCATCGTTCTACAACAATCGGAAGTGCTCCATATAATTATAAGAATTTTTAAGAATGTGGGTGGATACCACGCCCCTGAATGCAAAATTACAATTTTTCAATTTTTTCTTTCTAAGTACTTTAAATCCTACCGACCTACCAATTTTCATCGTTCTACAACAATCGGAATTGCTTCATATAGTTTATAAGAATTTTTAAGAATGTGGGTCGATGCCACGCTCCCTGAACTGAAACTCCCAATTTTTCGATTTTTTTCTTCTAAGTACTTCAAGGCATACCAACCTACCAATTTTCATCGTTCTACAACAATCGGAAGTGCTTCATATAATTTATAAGAATTTTTGAGAATGTGGGTGGATGCCACGCCCCCTGAACTGAAACTTTCAATTTTTCGATTTTTTTTTCTTCTAAGTACTTCAAGGCCTACCGACCTACCAATTTTCATCGTTCTACAACAATCGGAAGTGCTCCATATAATTTATAATAATTTTTAAGAATGTGGGTGGATACCACGCCCCCTGAATGCAAAATTCCAATTTTTCAATTTTTTTCTTTCGAAGTACCTTAAGCCCTACCGACCTACCAATTTTCATCGTTCTACAACAATCGGAAGTGCTCCATATAATTTATAAGAATTTTTTAAGAATGTGGGTGGATGCCACGCCCCCTGTATGGAAAATTCCAATTTTTCAATTTTTTTCTTTCTAAGTACCTCAAGCCCTACCAACTTACCAATTTTCATTGTTCTACAACAATCGAATAGGCTCCATATAATTTATAGAATATTTAAGAAAGTGGGTGGATGCCACGCCCCCTGAATTGAAAATTGCAGATTTTCGATTTTTTCCTTTGTATGTACCACAAGGCCTACCGTTGTGCGAAATTTCAAGTTTCTACGATGTCGGGAAGTGCTCCATAATTTTGATGATCTGTCAGTGAGTCAGTGAGTCAGTCAGTTACGGTTTTTGCGATTTTTGAAGTCCTATATCTTGGGAACTACTAATGCTAAAGAGTTGAAATTTGGTGAGCCACCTGTGTTTGATCAGTTCAGCAAATACTCTGAATTTGAAGTTTCTGACTTTATTGGTACTGAAGTTAGAGGGGGGTTGAAAATCGCCTGAGTTTGTCCCTGTAAAAAGGGTGTAGTGCCGCGAACTTGGCTGGGCACTACCGTGCCCTTTGATAGGTCAAAAATACAATACATTACATCGAAGATTTTCGCATAGTACCTGCACACATTGCTTTCGTTTCGCAAGCCTAACAGCTTTTTCTTGGAAGAAATGTTCGTGAACTTGTACGAAAAATAGCAATGCACTTCAGTTTGCGATGTTATTTTGTTTTCGGTTGTAGGTATCCGTCCAATACACTAACACAAATTTTTGTATAAAAAATATGAATTATGAATGAATGAACTTTGCTTTTCGTTTAGGTAAAATTTTTCAAGTGGTACAGTTCCCTTCGGTGCTTTTACTTTTTTATGCGAAAGCTTTTTTGTTTGAATTAAATTTGAAGAAATAAGATAAGAAGTATGACAAAAGAAAACAATAATTAATACCGGTAGGCCTACACCAAATTAATAAAAAAACTTAAAATCAACGTTCAAAAAAAGCGGAAAGGAGTATATGAAAGCGAAACTTTAATTTCGATTTATAAACAACATGATTTGTTGACGGGGTCGGTTAACAGACATAAACTTTTTTGTTGACTGTGTATTTATTGATTATTATTATAATTACCTTAATTGAAAAATTTATAAAAAAAATCGAATGGTCGATTTAATGTATAAAAAATTATAATTTATTATGATTTGTATTGTTGGACTGTTGGAGTACCTATAAGTTTTTGTTGAAGTACCTATAAGTTTTTAGTGGTGTCTTTTTATAATAACACAAATTCATGACATTAGTTTTTTAATTTTGATTGAGAAAACAGTAAATAGAAATTATTTTGCCACAATCACAATTTACTGATGTTTAAAAAAAATATTAATGAAGCTCTTAAGTTATGAACGTTCGGTGAATGTCGCCCTTAATGTAAAAACCTATGTGTTCTGTTAGCACTCAAGCCATTTAGGCGGTATTCACCGAACGCTCATAACTTAAGAGCTTCATAAACCTATTCACAAAGCAATAATAGCGAATATTTAAGAGCGCTCATAAAAGTTGTGAGTGGTTCCGACCACTTTTATGAGGGCTCTCTCTGAAAATTAATTCGAAAAGCTTCGAAGTAACCCTTCAAGCAAATTCACTGGCCCATTTTGTTTGTTCTTGGGTCCTTACAAAAAATGAGTGTCGTACGCACACATGTTATATCGTCGTCGTTCAATGAAAACTCCCTAACTCCATTTTTTTCAGAAACCGAGAAACCCCTCGCGAAAACGATATATTTAATAAAATATAATCATTTTAGATCAGAATAAGGTCTCTATGTTTTATGTTGGTCTTTCAGGCAAAAATTTCCTTAAATCAAACATTTTCAAATTCTGGTCAGTAAAAATCACATGTCTCAAAATAAAATTAAATGGAGTTAGGGAGTTTTCATTGAACGACGACGATATGTCCTTTTGTCTTCAGGGATTTTATTTTTTTCCAATTTTTATTTCATTAATTTTTGTAAGTCACGCGGTGAAGATGTTTGTCCGGTTTGTTGTGAAAACTTAAACAAAATTGGTTAGTAACAGGTGTGTTTAATGAATAAATAGCACTTTCGGTTTTAAACATGCTTATGGACAAATCAAACATACTCAATAATAAACACCCTTGCACGTAATTGTTCCTTTTTGAAAGGCATAGTCAATAGCCTATATGACTACATATAAGATTCATATAACTCATATAAATCGAACCTAAATATTTCCTCAATTTTAGGCCAATACCGGAAAATTGAAAAAAATCTAATTTTCCTTATGTCTATAAGTAAGGAAATACACTACTCAACAATATTAAAGGAACAAATTTTTTTCAATTTTTGTTAGCGTTTTTTGAAGAGCTGTATCTTTGTGACGAGTGGTCGTATTGAGTTGAAATAAAAAGCATTTTACAGCTTTATGTTTTTTGTTTCGAGATTTGTTTGCAAACAAATTTTTTTGAAGTACCGTTATTGCGTTATTGCAAAAAATGAGACGAGACAACTAAATTATTTTTTTTTATTTTTTTTGAATGTCCTCATTTCTCTGGATAATTTTTTTTGAGTCAATTAAATGTCATGATCAGATACCTTGTTTATTCAGCTTCAATTCAGTTTTTTTGTTGTTGTCGTACGATTTTTTTTGACATGGTTTATCTGACTTTGAATGAAAAAAGATACTTTTAGCCTTGATTACCAATATCTCAGCAAATAATGACGTTATAAAAATTTTCAAAGACAGTTTTGGAAATTTGAAAAAGGGTTTAACAAGATTTTTTTATGATTTTGTAGAAATTATTTTTTTTTACCGTTCACCGTTAGTTTAAAAAAAGTACTAAAAACTGACGTTTTGTGGTCTTTTCTTAAATCTTTTTTTTTCGTTGCAAATATTGATTGCATGGCTTGCGTTGGTATGCAAATTTATAGACTTTTAAATCATCAATATTTTTGTAAATTTTCAAATTGATTCATCGAACAACTTAACTTAAGAGCTTCATAAACCTATTCACAAAGCAATAATAGCGAATATTTAAGAGCGCTCATAAAAGTTGTGAGTGGTTCCGACCACTTTTATGAGGGCTCTCTCTGAAAATTAATTCGAAAAACTTCGAAGTAACCCTTCAAGCAAATTCACTGGCCCATTTTGTTTGTTCTTGGGTCCTTACAAAAAATGAGTGTCGTACGCACACATGTTATATCGTCGTCGTTCAATGAAAACTCCCTAACTCCATTTTTTTCAGAAACCGAGAAACCCCTCGCGAAAACGATATATTTAATAAAATATAATCATTTTAGATCAGAATAAGGTCTCTATGTTTTATGTTGGTCTTTAAGGCAAAAATTTCCTTAAATCAAACATTTTCAAATTCTGGTCAGTAAAAATCACATGTCTCAAAATAAAATTAAATGGAGTTAGGGAGTTTTCATTGAACGACGACGATATGTCCTTTTGTCTTCAGGGATTTTATTTTTTTCCAATTTTTATTTCATTAATTTTTGTAAGTCACGCGGTGAAGATGTTTGTCCGGTTTGTTGTGAAAACTTAAACAAAATTGGTTAGTAACAGGTGTGTTTAATGAATAAATAGCACTTTCGGTTTTAAACATGCTTATGGACAAATCAAACATACTCAATAATAAACACCCTTGCACGTAATTGTTCCTTTTTGAAAGGCATAGTCAATAGCCTATATGACTACATATAAGATTCATATAACTCATATAAATCGAACCTAAATATTTCCTCAATTTTAGGCCAATACCGGAAAATTGAAAAAAATCTAATTTTCCTTATGCCTATAAGTAAGGAAATAAATATTCCCAATGTAAAACATGTTTGTAACTAACTGTATTTATAATAAAAATTTTTATTTTTCTTTCAATTATTATAACCCAAGTTATAAAAATTAAAAGTATTACTCTAAATTTTTTTATTATTATTGTTGGTAATATATAAATTTAACGAGCCTAGCTGCGGAGACCATTGGCTCTATAGTTTGTTAGTAATTAAATAATAGTTTTTGTAATGCTTAAAAATTCAGCTATTAGTTCAGTATTTTTACAGTTGGGGTTTTTAAGTATTTCATAAACTGATATATTTTCGAATAAATCTTTAATGATAGGAGTAATTAAAGAACAGTTTTCTAAGATGTGTGCTAAATCCAAGATGGTGTTGCAGGAATCACAGGTTGGAGAATTATTTTTGTGAGGAGGTGTTGATGAGAAGCTGCAGTATGACCAAGTCTTAAGCGTACAAAATTAAATATTTTATATTTTGGCATACATATTTAAGGGGTAAGCGGGCTTGAGGCTTTCAGGATTAACTTTTTTGTAGTGGTGATGACGAATGCTCCAGACGTGTTTTATATTTGAATCGGTCATTTCAAAAACCACTTAAGTCACACAGTTAGAATTTTTCAGGAATCAATAAAAACTGTTTACTTACAAAATAAACTAGTTTCAAAGGAATTTTTTGGGCTCAATATAGTATTAGAGTTTTAAAGGATTGAAATATAAAAAAAATATTCAGTTTATCAATATTAATAATGAAAAAAGTCTGAAAACCCGTTCTTGACTTACGTTGTTTTAGCTAGAAACGCGTGACTTACGTTGTTTTAGCAAGAAACGGGGTCAGTAGTATCATTGAGTTTCTATACATAGAGGAATCAAGATAGTTTTAGAACCTTCCTCCAAGGTGGCGCAAGTGTCTTCACTTTCAACTTTATGAGTGGAAATAAGAATTTGTTTTCGTTATTCCTTGTTTTCACTCATTTGTTGGAAGGGCGAGCGAAATGTTTGATTTTGAGGAGAATGATGATGAACGTAGTTTTTGCGTTGTTTTTTTTTATATTTTCATGATTTAAAGCAGAAAATAACTGCAGCGGGAATAATGACTTTAAACTAATCGGAGTTGGGTATCTAACTTTAATTATTTTGTATTTTAAAAGTAGGTAGGATAGGTAGGTATGTAATGTAAGTAGGTATGAAGGTATGTAGGTATGTAGGTATGTAAGTATGTAGGTATGAAGGAAACCTTTTTACTTGCGATATAGGTAGGTACTATAGGGCAAGTTTTGGATTCGTGCAAAAAAAAAAATTCGAGATAACAATCAAACATGACATTACGTTGATTGATAGAGAACACGAAAGAAGTGGGTGGCCAATTCTGTCTGTCTGTCTGTCTGTCTGTCCGTACCTCCACCTATAGCCTAAACTACTGAAGCTGAAGCGATTTTCTTCAAATTTTGAACTTAAGGTGCTTTTGTGACTCTCCAGAGGGAAAATTGAATTTTTTTTTAGCTGAACAAATAACGGTACTTGACTTACAACCGATAAGGAAAAGCTTACCTATCTCAAAAACGGCTCCAACGATTTTGATAAAAAAAAACAGTGTATTATTGTAGATATGATGTACCTTTTAGTAAGAAAAAAAAATCACCAAAAACATTTATTAACGGTACCTGCCATATAATTTTTGTTTTGATTTTTGGTTTTCTCATTAACCACTCATCCGATTTCAATAAAAATTTTTTACATAAGCTTTGTTAGAATATAAATAATACTGCATACCAAAATTTTCTTAAAAATAAATTTTGTATTTTTAAAAAAAGATTCAAAATTTTGTTTTGAAAATTCAATACTTCACAAACGGGTTGATGAATTGTTTTGAAATTTCAGTTTTAAATGTATATTAATATATACTCAAAATTGGCATACCAAAATTTTTTTTTGAAAAATGTTACAAAAATTTTATATATAAAAAATTAATTTTTAAGAAAACGGCTGCAACGATTTTAAATTTTTTTTGCGCTCTAAGTTATTTATCAGACTATTTATACAATTAAAAGAACGATTTAAATATGCTTTTTATACTTTTACATTAATTACTTGAATATTTTTTAAAGTTCTTAAGTCCCACACAACTTGCACATAAGAGCAAGTACGTGCGATCCAGTCGTGCATTTTATTTAATGTGGATATGTGATTTTTGTTTTATTTAGGTTTGTAGTTAGTTCATTTCCTTTAAATGAAGTATAAATATTTAAATGCATCCTCAATTTGAACAAAATAAAAAATGTATGGGTCGCTGGTGCGCGGATAGATAATTTCTCGTAGGTAAATGAATTGCAATTTGCAAATTGTCAGTAAATACTAAAAGATTCGTTTAAAAAGCAAGTGCGAACGCATATTTTTCATGTAGGTAGGTAAGGTATGTAGGTTACAGCCCCGGATCTATGTGGGGGCAAAACGGGGCCTGTGCCCCGGGCGGCAGCTTCCAAGGGCGCCAAATCTATGTGACTGAAAAAACTGAAAATTGCGATGCTTAATGAAATAAAATGAATTGAGATGCGGCAATGGAATATCAAACTGTATTTCTCCGTCAACCTTTAGCAGTTTTTCTATTATTATTTCTCCACTTAAAATAATTAAAAATTAAAAAAGAAACGAGTTAAAAGTTTGTTAAAAGTTTTTCTGATGTTTTTTAACAATAGTTTATTGCATTGTATGTAGTGTATTTTTACAAAACTTTTCCTCCTCCCTAAACTGTAGGAGATAGATCCCTCTTCTTCAATAATAAAACATTTGAACTATGTCTCTCAACAAGTGACGCACCAAACCGTACAAATCCTAGTCTTGTCTTAAGAATTATTTGCTGCATACTAACAACTTTATTACACTGTATTTTAGATCTTTTTTAATTCACAAAAAATCTAAATAACCACAAATGTAGGAAATCAGGCGCTCCAAAAAAACTGTTAAGTAAAAATTTTTCGTTCCGATGAACAAAAAGTGAGATAAACGCTGAAAACCATTTTTACAATTTTCGACAACAATTTTTCATGATGTCGATAGTTTTTGGAAACAAAAAATTGAAAAGATATTTTAACTTACAAAATCAAATAAAACATGTTACTCTCCGAGAAAATTGCATTAACCTTTTTCAACACCCTTTTTCAAAATGGCGGATAACACAAAATTTCCCACCAGCCAGAGACTGCTCCCACACGTATCGAAGAACCAGCCAATCTAAAATTACTTGTGTTTTGACTTTGCTTAGCTCTAGTACTATTAAGGTTTGAAATTTTTAATTGTGTGTGTCAATTTCATTGAAATCGTTCAAGGAACAACGAAGTTATAATATGTTAACTTTTTTGAAAGATTCTGTTGTGAAATATTTTTTTCCGTTACAATTCGGTATCAGCTATCACCTGAGTATATTTCATTGCAATCTCTCAAGAAAGAACGAAGTTGCAAAATGGTGACATATTTTAGAAACATCCTATTTTGAAAATATTTTTTTCTGCTATAACTCTGTCTCACCTATCACCACTGCCAATTTCATTGCAATCGCTCAAGGAGCAACGAAATCCCGAGGATTTTAAAACTTTATTCGGAACTTTGTACTTCGATACTCTATCTTGCGTAACTTTGGCTTTTCGAAATTGTGTCCTGTCGTAAATTTACATTTTTCTTTCTTCGGTTCAGGGAATGGATCTTTAATAGTTTTCCCATGATAAATTTGGAAACGAACCATATTTAACAGATCCTTGCAGATTTGATTCGAATGAAAACGAATTTTATTAGGAACCAAAAAATAAGATTCGCGATCGAATCAAAAACAAAATTCTTTTGAATTGTTCACGAGTGAACGAATCATATTTTATCGTTCTACGAACCTTGGTTGTGCATCGTCTTTGTTTAGGGATTATTAATTTTCTTATCTATAGTAATAAGTTGCTGAATAGGTATTGGCTGCACATCAATTAAAAAAATTCCCCCCCTAAACGAAATCCTGGATTCGCGCCTGTCCTGTATGATCAATTTATCAGCACCAGGTTTCTCACGTCATGATCTAATACACCTATCCTTTGACTTTGCTCCGTGTAGACCAACAAAAACCTTCGAGTATAGAGATTTTAAGAACCTTAATGTTGTATCCCTTGAGTCTGACATCAGAGCAGTCAATTGGCAGTATGTGTATTGCATGAGATCTCCTGATGAACAAGTGGAATTTATCCAAAACAATGTGAACAGGTTGTTTGACATCCATGTGCTCCTGAAAACAAGAACTGTTAAGCATGGTCATATGGTTTACGCTCGAGATACGAAACTGCATAGGTCAAAGAAATAGCATATACACAAAATTGAAACGTTTAAGGATAGCCGAGGATCGCCAAAAATACCGGCAATTGCGAAATTAATGTGTCAGTCTGATAAATGCAGCGAAAACTAAATGGTAGGTATACAAATCATTTGAATCTCTCTCAAAATGGGCGCAAGCTAGGCCTGCCAGACGTCCCGATTTTGGCGGGACAATCCCGATATTTTAACCCTGTCCCGATATATGTCCCGATATACAAACTGTCCCGATTTTGTCCCGACTTTTCTTTTTTACTCATGAGAATAACTTTCTTGTATCAAAGAATTTTATTAAAATGATTTCCCGAATTAGGAAGAAAATATGTGATGTAATACATATTTAGTTTAGTTTATTTCGACGGTATTTTTTGCAAATTTCTTGTAAAGGAGCAAGACATGCACATGATCATTGCCGAACCTGGAGTTTCTGCCACTTTCGGAAAATTGTTATTTTGCCGCCCAAAAGTTTTAAAAAAGAAAACCATACAATAGTCAAGTAAATCTATGGTTTGACCCCGGACAAATTGTAACAAAAGAAAATTTTGTGCGAAAGGACTCAGACCACTAGTACTTAAGACATATCCAAAATAAGCCAAAATCAGTCCATGGGAACATTGGTATTTAGTCGTTTCCAATATCGCATATGACAAAATGTATTCAGTTATAAAGCAGACTTGTGATACATCTATTTATAATAATTTTTCACGCTGATTCGAACTTGATATCAGTTTTTACCTAGATTATTCTTCAAAAAAATAAGGAAAAGAATCAGAAATTATATCTCTCAGATCTTTACTTATGAGTAGGATCTCTAAATAGAGTTTTTTTTGTCATTTCATCAATTAAGTTTCTCCTTGTTTTTATGAGTAGGTACTAGGTTGGTCAAGTTATTTGTTTAAGATTAATTTTTCTAAAGCTATTCAAGTTAAAAACTTAATTTAAAAAACATTAAGGAATGGACTTTTGGCTTTAAAAAAATTAAAGCATAATATTGTACGTAATGCCATTGGGTTTTAATATGGTTTTAAAAATGTAGGTAATATTTTATATCACTAAGTTGGTTTAGGTCTTTGTTTATATCTTGAAAAATAAAAGTCCCAGAACCATTTGGTCTTATGCGTTTGACCAAAAACTGACATTGAATTTTAAAGACAAAAACAGTACTTAATAACATAAAATTTTGAAAAAAAATTAGTTTGAACAATTTGCTTTTAATCATGTTTTCAAAATTTTGAGTTTGAAGGTTAATTTTTCAAAAACTATTCTCTTAAACAACTTAATTTAAAAATGAAATCAAGGAATGTATTTCTGGCTTGACAAAAGCCTATAGCAAGATATTATAAGTGTTGCCATTGTTTTTTAATATGTTTTTTTCTAATTTAAGTGAATTTTTTGTAAATTGCCCCTGCCACTCAAACGTGGGGCAGTAAGACCCCACTTTAAAATGACTTCTTTCTTTTCAGTACAACCTACATTCTCTCATCATTAATAATTGTATCGTATGCAAAACGCCTTGCACATGCATGAATGCATTCAAATTTAAGCCATTTCCCGGTGGTGGAATGTGGCTAATTTTGGATATATGTTTTGGTATTTGTCATTGAACGTAACTGCAAATGAATTTCTTTTGTAACAATTTGACTACAAATTAATATTTACGGTTTTATTTAATATTGCTTGAAGGTTTTGAACAAAATACAATTTTATAAAATTTGAAAATTATAATGCTGCTCTGCATGATTTTATTTTGTCAAATCTCAATGTGTTGCCCTAAAACATGATTTTTTATCGGTTTTGCAGCCCTAGTTAATGTGCGGCCGTAGGCAATTGCCTATGAGGCACCGGATATGATAATTGCAATTAGTTTTTAAATTTTATTAATTAATCCTTCAAACAAAAATTGCTTTCATATATTGACCACGGCGAATTCTTAAAATTATTTGCAAAGACATCAAGTGGAAATAAGAAATCGAGACATTTTTATTTTCAAGTGATCATTAGTCAATGCTTAAACATTTTACCAGAATTGCAAATCTTTCGAAATGACAGACTTTTTTGTACAGTACTAAAGAACCCGAAGATATTTTAGTTATAATGCTTCCGATATAATCTTTTTACTTCTTTTTTGTCATAAGTGTTAGCTAGTAAACATTTTTCTACTTGTTGTATATTTAACAGTTCATTGCCTTTTCTAAGTCCCGATTTGTCCCGATTTTTTGTCACTGATGTCCCGATATTGCGAACATTTTATCTGGCAGCCCTAGCGCAAGCTTTGGAAGAATATACGTAGTTTAGGAATTGGGAAGCAAAACCACGAAGATTTGGATGTTAACTGCACTGAATTAAACAATTTTTTTATAACTTCAGTTCCCCAACCAGCCTTGAATAGGCCAATAGATTTGCAAGTTGAGGTATCGTCATTCGGACACGAAGATGACTTTGATTTTTCAGGAGTTACACCGGAAGATGTTGTAGAAAGCTTGATTTCAGTTAAATCAAATGCTAATGGCCTCGGGCAAATTTGTCCCAACTCTATGCGATCTCCTACAAACAGCCCTCGACAAGCTCAGTAATTGGGCCAATAGTTGTGGACTTAGCGTTAATCCACTTAAGACAGAATTGGTGTTGTTTACAAGGAAAAATAATATTCCCAACATAAACCCGCCAACCATTAACGGAACTCCGCTTCAAATCTCGGATACCGCCAAATATCTTGGTGTTGTACTGGACCGTAAACTGAACTGGAAAGAGAATATAAAAGAAAGAGAGAAAAAAGCATCAATTGCATTTTACACTTGCAGTCGAATTTTTGGTAAAAGATGGGGTCCCAGCCCTAGAACCATTCATTGGATGTACACAGCCATAATAAGGCCAATCCTAACGTACGCATGTTTGGTCTGGTGGCCAGCCTTGGAAAAGGAAACCAATCTAAAAACCATGACTAAAATTCAAAGACTTGCATGTATTGGCACAACCAGTGCGATTAGAACCACACCAACGGCAGCCCTAGAAACATTCCTTTCACTAGCCCCGCTCGATCTGTTTACGAAAGAGCTAGCGGCCAAAAGTGCTTTAAGACTTCAGCAGTGTAATAACTGGAAAAAGGGCCACTACGGTCATAGAACTATAGTGAAGTTCACTGACATAGACATTCAAACAGACTACATTACACCGCACATTGATTTCAACCTAGTAGCCATAACAGATATCCCAACCAGGAAACTCTGGAATGAAAACCGGGTCATAAATGAAAACCATGTTTCGGTCTTTACTGACGGCTCCAAGACCTTAGAGGGGGTTGGGTCAGGTATCTACTCAGATAACCCACCAATTAGCAGATCTATAAAGCTTCCAAATTTTTGCAGCGTATTCCAGGCGGAAGTACTTGCAGTTTGTGAAGCCGCAAAACATCTCTCCTCACGCGAAGTAATAAACAAAAATATTGACATCTTTGTAGACAGCCAGGCGGCAATCAAAGCCATTTCCTCAATCACTATAAAGTCAAAGCTGATAAAGCGTTGCCGGTATATGTTATCTTTACTAGGTGCAACGAACACAGTCACCCTTAGATGGGTCCCAGGACATTGTGATATATATGGGAATGAAATGGCGGATGAGCTGGCCAAAAACGGATCGTCTCTTGATCCGAGCCAAACCGACTTCTCGGTGCTTATGCCACTGGAGCAAGAAAAAAGTAGAATACACCAGAGTTTCTTAGAGGCTGCAAATGTCAGATGGTCATCCATCGACACTTGTCGGGTTTCTAGGAATCTATGGCCAAATATTTCAAAGAAAAAAACTGATTACTTACTCAAGCTAAGCAGGCCTCAATTATCTCTCATGGTTGGTGTCCTTACGGGCCACAACTCAATGGGAACCCACATGTACAGAATGGGCATCAGCTCATCGGACTTATGTAGAGGGTGTCATGATGAAGAGGCAGAGGAGGGCTCCCCTCACTTCCTTTGCGAATGCCCCAGTCTAGCTAGAACCAGAAAAGAGGCCCTTGGAGAATACTTCTTCGACGAACTGGGCGACATCTCTGTCTTGCCACTTAAGAACATCCTGAAATTCATTCAGAACTCAGGATGGTTCAAGGAGGCCCCCCACACCTAAAACTTCCTATTAACTCCCTTCCTATCCCTCCTCACTAACCATTTATACCCCGGGGAGCGCAATGGATCCACTGAGATCCGAGTGAGATGGTGCGGCTTGCCGTATTATCACCCCTTCCAACCTAACCTAACCTAAATCAAATGCTATAGGCTTTGATAACGTGCATTCTACATTTTTTAAAGCAATAATACCTCATATTTTACCGTTAGTTACTCATACTATAAATACAATCTTTACTACAAGTATTTTTTCCTCACAGTCGAAATTTTCCAAAATTATTCCCATACCTAAAAACAAACTAAAAACAGAATATCGCCCTATCAATTTTACCCTTTTTTTCGAAAGTACTTGAGAAATTAATGCATAAGCAGATTGTTCGATATTTTACTGCAAAAAGTCTCGTTTCACCAAAACAGTCTGGATTTCGGCCTCAACATAGTAGTACCACTGCTCTCTTGGATGTTATTGAGCATGTTAGGAAAGCCTTAGACGAAGACAAAGTTATATTTTTGGTTCTTCTTGACTACTCTAAAGCCTTTGATACCATTGACCACAGCATTATGTGTCAAAAACTTTCAACCGACTTTGGTTTTTCACCTATAGCAACTAACCTCATTTTTTCATACTTAACGGGAAGGAGTCAAGCTGTGGTTTCTGGAACTCAAGCTTCGGAGTTAATTTCAATATCGCGAGGTGTTCCACAAGGATCCATTCTGGGACCTCTATTATTCTCTTCTTTTGTTAATAACATACCAAATATTTTGAGGCATGGTGAAACGAGAATGTTTGCTGATGATGTCCAGTATCTCGGAAGTACAGCACTGGGTCTAATCGAGAATTGCATTTACAATATCAACACTGATCTGATTGCCTTATTTGAGTGGTCCGCCGCCAACGGTCTTGTTCTTAATCCGCTTAAGACTAAGTGCCTCGTCATTTCAAAGAAGCCTTTAGACTTATTTTCCGGTAATTTACCTAAATAATATTCCAGTTGAGTACGTAAATACAGCGAAAAACTTGGGAGTGCTCTTTAATCGTAATCTGACATGGAATGATCATGTAAATGCTGCGAGAGGAAAAGCATATGGAGCACTGAGAACACTTAATGCTGCAAGGAAGTTCACACCATTAGAAACTAAGAAAATGCTGGTTAAAACATTGATAGTTTCAATTTTAACGTATGCGTGTGAAATTTTTTGTAGTTTAGATGCCGTGTCCCAGAGAAAATTGAAAGTTGTTTTTAACAATGCAGCTCGCTATGTTTTTGGACTTCAAAGATCCGACCACATTTCGAACTTTACGAAAAGTTTGTATGGATTTAGCCCTCCAAATATATTAAAATTTAAAACGCTTACCATGTTATTTAAGATTATCCACACTGAACAACCACCGGACCTTTATAATCACATACAGTTTCTAGTTTCTGACAGAACCAACCAAATCTGTATTCCGCGATTTACTTGTCAGATTTCTGAGCGACAATTTTTCGTTAGTGCAGTTCGTCTTTGGAATTCTTTGCCACATCAACTAAGAAGAACAGATAATCTGAAGCATTTTCAGAGAAACTTAACTGAATATTTTTCTAATTAATTTATGTTTCAAATCATTAAAATTGAACCAGTTTATGTTTCAAATCATTTTTAAAAATGGATTAATGGCTGCAGGTCTTTTGCTGATGGAGTTGGGTCAATTGTTGTGCGATAAAAAAAAATGTAAAAATGTACATAATGTATGTATATTTAATATTTAAATTATTATCATTATGTAATTTTCAAATAATTTTTTCAAACTATTTATTTATCCATTATAAAATTTTAATATTATTATTACACCTTCATTTATGTCCGTAACGTAGTTCCACCACAAGGCTTAATTTTCTACAAGATGTTAATCTTAATGCTAAGTTCTTTTTTATCAATAAATACAAATACAAATAAAAACTACTGCTAAAATACTTAAATTATTGAAATTGTCGATAATTATATTATTAAGAGTGATATCAATTTTTGAACAATTTTGTTTTTTTTTACATACGTGCAGTAATTTACATTTTTGAATTGATAATTTTGCACCAGACATTATTGACCATTCTAAGATATCTTCTAAGGCTAATTTAAACAAAGTTTTACTTCTATTAACATCATTGATTTTACATAAAATACATACAGTAGGGTGCAAAAATGAGTACATGTTTGTAACTCGCGCACTTATTGATGCATAACAACAGAAATAGTAAAGCAAATTGAAAATTTTTTTTGCCCTGTATTTTATGTTCAATTCTCAACAAAACGGTATATAATACATAACGGAAGGGAGCAAGTTCTAAGAAAAAAACAAATAAAACAGAAATAAGTCGCATGTACTCAATTTTGCACCAAGCGTTAATCAGCAAAAATATCGAAATTTGCTGTTAGATTTGCAAGTTTTTGGTTTGTTTAGGACTTCCTTTATCTTTTGTAGTTTGAGATATGTTTAATTGCGTATGGTTAGAACTTTCACCAGCGTATTTTAATAAATGAAATAAATAATTATAAAAATTTCATTGCTCTTTAAGATTATGAGGAAATTATCATGACAGATTGAGGACAGTATTGTAGTCATGACAAAGAGTGGCTTCTCGACACAAATGATAGCTAAGAAGCGTAAAACAAGCCAATCGGTTGTCATAAAAGTCCAGAAAATGCGAGTTATTGTTCCTAAGGCACAAGTCAAAGGCCGCAAAAAATTTTTGACGGATGCGGACGGCCCTCGCAGGATATTAGGAATGAAAAGGAACAAGTGTTTAACACCGAATCATGCTTCTTATGCAATAAATAAGCCCGTTAGCCGAGAAACTGCAAGAAGAACCCTCAACGACATTGGTTATATCTCAGCGGTTAAAAGAACAAAAGTCTGCACTGTCGGAAAAAATGCTAGGGTGTGATTAAAGCTCGACTGAGAACACAGAAATTGGACATCTGACCACACTACACGTTTCCAATTACCTACTGTCCAATTTCTGTGTTTTCTGACGAACTTTAACCGCACCTTACCATTTTTACAGACTATGCAGGCTTTTGTTTTTTTAACCGCTGAGATATAACCAATGTCGTTGAGGGTTCTTCTTGCAGTTTCTCGGCTAACGGGCTTATTTATTGCATAAGAAGCATGATTCGGTGTTAAACACTTGTTCCTTTTCATTCCTAATATCCTGCGAGGGCCGTCCGCATCCGTCAAAAATTTTTTGCGGCCTTTGACTTGTGCCTTAGGAACAATAACTCGCATTTTCTGGACTTTTATGACAACCGATTGGCTTGTTTTACGCTTCTTAGCTATCATTTGTGTCGAGAAGCCACTCTTTGTCATGACTACAATACTGTCCTCAATCTGTCATGATTATTTCCTCATAATCTTAAAGAGCAATGAAATTTTTATAATTATTTATTTCATTTATTAAAATACGCTGGGGAAAGTTCTAACCATACGCAATTAAACATATCTCAAACTACAAAAGATAAAGGAAGTCATAAACAAACCAAAAACTTGCAAATCTAACAGCAAATTTCGATATTTTTGCTGATTAACGCTTGGTGCAAAATTGAGTACATGCGACTTATTTCTGTTTTATTTGTTTTTTTCTTAGAACTTGCTCCCTTCCGTTATGTATTATATAACGTTTTGTTGAGAATTGAACATAAAATACAGGACAAAAAAAATTTTTCAATTTGCTTTACTATTTCTGTTGTTATGCATCAATAAGTGCGCGAGTTACAAACATGTACTCATTTTTGCTCCCCACTGTATATACATATATCATCTGCGTATATGCAGTAGACTAATATTTTAGTTAGAAAAAAAAAAATAAACAAAAAAAATCTAATATTTTATGTTTTAATAATATTGAATTTATGTAGTCAAATGCAATCAGTAGCGTAGCTACCGCGGTATCAGCCGTATCAATGATATGGGGCGCCGAGATATAGGGGTCCCCAAGATGCAGAGGACTCGATGTGTGTAGAAAACTGATCATCGAGATGAATACGACATTACAATGTAAATTACATATTTTAAATATATCTACTTATTATCAATTTGTTTTGCATGTGCCTTTTCTATAGTTTTCCTCTACATAATGTACATATCTCTATCTATATCCTATACCAACTAGCGCAACTGCAATTGGAACACGTACCAGTAGCCCAAGAAAATTATGGCCTGGTCAAACAGAAGGCGATGCGATCAATACTTCACTGGGTAAAAAAGATCGCGGCGACCAAATTTTATTTGTAATTTCTCACAAAGATCGCCGGATGGCGTTCTGTTTGACCAGGCCTTTAGACGAAAAAATGGTAAAACTATATGAAAAAATTCGGACATAACTTCGTTAAAACGTTTTAACCATTAAATTAAAAGTACATAGTGGGGTAAATACTGAGCACTCCGAGCGTTTTAGCTCGTTTTTATCAAAACCCTGTTGCTTATTATGAAAAAAAGTGTTGTAATCTTTTTCGTGTACAATTTTATGAACTAAAATTTAAATATTTGAAAAATTAACAGTGTTGAAGATAATTATAAGAAAAAATATACAGCTTTCTATCAAAACTTCGTAAGTCCTTAAATGACATTTTAATGTATGTCAGATCACAAAAAATTCCTGAACTTAAATATCAATATCTCATAACTGTGTTAAGATTCCTTTTGACTCTATCAACCCACAGTACACATATCTAAGGTATTATTTTGCGCAGGTTGTCATAAATGAGAACTGTCAGAAGAAATTCAAGATAGCAGCCTTACGTGACCCCGTCCGCTGTATTACAACAACAACGAATAAAAAAAAAAAAAAAGGTTTATTTAAATAACTAAAACCAGGAAGGAATGTTGTTTGCATGATAAAAATAATGTTAATAAACACTAACAGCCCTATTATTGACACGATTCAAAACTAGTTTTAACGTAAAACTAGTTCTATATAGTCTGGGAGCCCACCGTAAGATTACCTATCTCATCGCGGCCACGGAAAAATTGGATGCCAACCGATAGCTTTAGTCCAAACATTTACAAGACTGCTGGTCGGACAAGCTTTATCTGGTCGCAATGGTTAGAAAATGCACTTTTCAGGTTTCATTTTCCGCTAAATGTACCTATAATATAAGCAACTTATATAAATGGGGTATCAAATGAAAGCTACGACTGTCCTCTACTCATAGCAATGGTCGGACAGAGTTTTTTGGCTATTGCCACGAGTCCGACCACTTTTCTAAAATTAGAGATTTTGTGCATCCTTGGACGAAAATGAAAAAAAAAGTGGTTAAGGCCACTTTCCTAACCATGAAATGATTTTACTCAGTTTTCCCTGATATAAGACGCAGTGTTAAAAAAAGACCATTTTTTTAAAAAATAGTCGAACTCGTCGTAACAGCCAAAAAAAGTCAGTCCGACCAATGGTATCGTGTAGAGGACAGTCATAGCTTTCAGTTGATACCCCATTTATGTAATTTGCTTATATTAAAGGTACATTTAGCGGAAAATGCAACCAGAAAAGTGCATTTTCTAACCATTGCGACCAGATAAAGCTTGTCCGACCAGCAGTTTTGTAAATGTTTAGACTAAAGCTATCGGTTGGCATCCAATTTTTGCGTGGCCGCGATGAGATAGGTAATCCTACGGTGGGCTCCCAGACTATATAGAACTAGTTTTACGTTAAAACTAGTTTTGAATCGTGTCAATAATAGGGCTGTAAAAGTTTGAAACAATTGTATATGCTAATAGATAAGTTACAAATGATCACATAACACACAACAAATTTTGACGTTTAACGAGTGGGGGTCACGGGATTCGCCATTTTCCACTGCTTTTGATGGATACGCAGAACTGAACAAAAATTAAAACGCTAGTGATATTATCTTTAATATGTGTACTGTGCTATCAACCAGTTTTAAAACCTTTTACGATCTATGAACACCATTTTAGTACATTTTTCAACGTCTATATTTTGTGTCTTCTAAGCTATTTTTTAATATTACTTTAGAGGTTTTGACAAAAAGCCGACGTTATGCAAAACATTCTAGATATTTTTAAAATAAACATCTAGTATGCTGATGCAAGTTTATTTAGTGAAAAAAAGTTTACACAAGGTTGTCCTACTGTCATGAAAAAGGGGGGCCCCTAAAAAATGTTTGATACGGGGCCCCCGAAGATCTCGCTACGCCACTGAATGCAATTATAAATAAAACAAACGAGAGCGGTGTTCCTTGGGGGATACCGTTATGTAATGGGTGGTTGGAAGAGTAGACATTATTTGTTTGTATGTAGAATTTTCTATTTGTTAAAAATGATTTGACGTAACAGTATATATTTCGTCCAACTCCCCATTTCATAAGGCTTTTTAATACAATTTTCCAGTTTATATTTGTGAGCGCTCAGAGAAGCTAAGGAAAAAAAAATCTTTGCTCCGTCAGCTCAGTGAGTGCTCATGAAATATAAACTGAACAATTATTTATACCTTACCTATCCTATCGAAGGCTTTTTCAAAATCAAGTGACAGAATGGAAACATGATTTTTGGCAGATAACACTTTTGATACAAAATAATCAATGTCAAGGAGAGCATCCACACATCCTCTGTTAGCCTTAATTTTTTCAAGAATTTTGGATAAGCATGGAATAAGTGAAATTGGTCTATATCCTACGATGGTGGTTTATCTTTATTTGGCTTAGGTATGGGTAATATAGTAGCAGTTTCCAGCTTTGCAGTATATCTGCAGTGTCAAGAATGTTGTTATATAGACAAGTGAGTATTTTTGGCTTCATGTGTTTTCCCATAGTAAACTTCCTTCATATTGGGGGCTGAATAGCTGGAATAACGTTAATATAAAGAGCTTAAATTTTACAGGATTTTTTTTTGTATTTATTTGAAAGAAATTAGGGAGGGGTGGGGGTGGGAGGGTTTCTTCATTATAGTAAAATAGTAACAACATAACAATAAAAACTTTTTGATTTGTGAATTTATTATTCTGAAATATATGTAAGTTTTCTTGTGGAGCTTCATAATAACTAATGTGTTCGTTTAGTATTCAGGGAGAACTGTGCCCCCTGGGTGGAGAGAGTTCTACGCACTACAAGGTAATTCGCGCTACTATAACTACAGTCTCAACGAAAATGGACGCATCAATTCGTACACCGACAGATATCTGACCGATTTGCTTGCTGAAAAATCTGTTTCTTTCTTGGAAGAACGCAAGGTGGGGACGAGACCTTTCTTTGCAATGATAGCTCCACCAGCACCACATGCACCATTCACTCCCGCTCGAAGACATCGAAATGCATACGCTGGATTAAAAGCACCAAGAACAACTAATTTCAATGTTCTCTCCGGGAATTTAGGTAAAAGCAGAGAGATATTAATATAATATATTAACATTATGATTAATTTTATAGATAAACATTGGTTGGTTGCATTCGGAGAAAAAATGTCCGCTAGATTAATAAGCACTTTAGATATAATCTACCAAAAACGATGGGAATCATTGTTAGCAGTGGATGAAATGGTTGGGAGCATCATAAGTTCTCTTAACCAAACCGGACAGTTGGATAACACCTATATTGTTTTTACATCCGACAATGGGTATCATATTGGCCAATTCGCCCAGCCATACGACAAACGTCAGCCATATGAAACTGATATTAGGGTGCCATTCCTTGTGCGAGGGCCAAATGTACCCAAAAAATCAATAATTTCGGCTCCAATAAGTTTGGTAGACTTAGTGCCCACAATTTATGAATGGGCGGGTATCATACCCAGAGGAAATGAAGATGGCATATCCCTCCACGCATACCTCATGAATCCAAAGTACAATCCCTTGTTTGACAGAGGTTTCCACCGCGAGATTCTTATCCAACACTGGGGTGAAGGCAATAATAACACATTCAATTTTCAATGCCCATGGAAGAGATCCGATGATTTAGCGGACTGCACTTTGGACGCAGATTGTCACTGTCAAGATTCATGGAATAACACATACGCTTGTATTCGTCATTTTAGATTTGGCACTAACAAACTGTATTGTGAATTTCAAGATCATGAAGTAATACACTTATTTTGTTTTTATTTATTTTAAAACAATTTTTATAATTTTAGCATTTTGTCGAGGCTTATGATCTGGATGAAGACCCATATCAAATAGAAAATCTTGGCTACGAGATGTTACCGATTGAAAGAGCTCTCTATAGCCTTGCTTTACATAATTTAACAACTTGTGCTGGCAGTTCTTGTAGAATTGTTAATCTTTAATAATATTCTGAATTCGTTTGTTTTGAATAAAATAACAGTTATGTATTTATTGTTCTATTTTTGATCGACTGGTTGTTCATACTTTTTCCTTGCAATATAAGCTATGTTTTTGTTGCATGTCCAAATAAAATTGTGTGAAAAAAACGACAACAAAGCAAAACAATTTACATGTTAAATACAACAACAACTATGTCCATATAGAGTTAGCTAAGTCCAGATAATTAACTGGAGTTAACTTTTGTCCCGATAAAAACGGTATTGCCACACTACCATTGTCGTTGTGTTATCGATAATCTGTATAGAAATGTCAAATGTTTGTTGGTAACATAGGTTGAAATGTCCCGCCCAACTAACAATTTAACTTGTATTAGGTCCGATTTTTAAAATCTGATAAGCTATAGCTCACATAGAACTAATATAAGGCTTTGTTATACAATTCACCCATTTTCCAATATTTATTTTTGTTAATAGCCTGTTTAATGCCTTTTAAAATGAAATTGGCAAGTTATACATAGGGCTTGTATGCTTAGGTATAAAAGCCTTGTTTAAGGCCTGCCCAAGTTGTTTTGCCTTAAGTTATCAAAACAATTCGTATACGGCTTTCTTAAATAAGCTTGCTATACAACACACAGCAGCAAGATTTGACATTTCTCTGGAGTTGAAAATATTTTGCAGCGTGTCTGGTCTAATATTCTAAAGTGTTCGTCATTCATTTGAAAAGATTAAAAACAAATATATTATTAAAAAATCTAATTGTCAAAAAATAGTGAATAGTTAATAAGAAGTTATCAAAATATCAATGAATTTCAAGTGCCCAAAGTCGTTCAACACTATGAAGCGCGCGCTCGCCGATGTGTTCCTTGATTGATGTGTTTCTTGATAGAATTTGTTTTTTTTTCTTAACTCTAATGCATAAATATTTTTGTTTATTTTTGCAATTTTTCTCGTAAATATATTTGTTTTTAATCTAACAAAAAAATGAATGCACTTTTGAATACTTGTTCTGAATTTATATGCGCATTGGTTTGTTTGCCTCAAATCAAATCTAGTGACAAATGGCACACACAATCCCAACAAAAAAAAAACATTTAATTTTTACAAATTCCATTCAACCAAAAAATTGTTCTTAAATCGTTGTAAGGATTCCAGTTTTAAATCACTTAAACTTCTATGCTTAGTTTTTCTGACTATCAATCAACAAGAAATTTGTTATACGTTATTATGTTTTTGTTTGGAAACATAAAATAAAATTTTTAAAGCAAACTTATTGAAATTATTCCCTTTTTTGATGAGCTATTTAGTTTTGTTTGTGACAGCTGTATCCCTCCGTCAGGAAATATATAGTTTTTATAAAATGTTAGTAACAAACTTAATCAAATGGTTGTCTTCTTTGGTGAGCTATTTTGTTTGGCTTGTGACAGCTGTGTTGCTGTGTACCTCCTTAAGGAAATGTATAGTTTTTTATAAAACGTTTGTGACTAACTTAATGAAATTACTGTCTGATTTCGTGAGCTATTTCGTATGGGTTGGGACAGCTGTGCACATCTATGACGAAATATATAGTTTTTATAAAATGTTAGTAGCAAACTTATTGAAATGATTACCTTCTTCAGTAAGCTATCCTACCAGCGTACACATAAATACACGAACGAGTCGCACGTACCTACTTGCTGTTATAATTAAGTTTTTTCCTTAACGAGAAAATTTATTTTTCAAATTGTGATTTTATAGAAATAGAAGTATTAAGTGTGATCTTTTAAAAATAATTCACTCGTTTTACACTCAAATGGTTATACCTTCACCTAATAACTTAAAATTGCTTAAAAGGAAGTTTCTTTCATAAGAATGTATAGAGAAACAATTGTTCAAGATTTATATCTACATACATAATTATATAAACTCGTATGTTCTTGTATATTTATTCTTTCAAACCCTTCAAGAATTAATTGATTCGCACTTTTTAAACTTAAAAAAAGTAACAAATATCAAGAAAATCGTATCATATCAGTATGATTTTGGCTAGATGATTCATCTACAAATATATAGTTGTAGATGTTCTCTGTCATCGTATTATTAGGATTTAAATCTGGAGTGAAATTTTTTAAAATCCAAAACGTGACCTTAACTACATGTATATTGCTGGTAAAATTGTACAGGCACAAGTATCAACTCATTAGAGTTTTAACATGCACCTTCTGAATTGCGAATTGGCGTAGTGGGTAGCGTGCTGGATATATGATTGGAGGGATGCGAGTTCAATCCTCGGAAAAGTAAGTAACATTTTTATAAATTAAATAATAAATAATATTCTTATCATTTCAGAATATATGTAGAAAAACGTAATCCAAGCTCCCGCAAGGAAAATAAAGTGACAAAATAAAAACAATAAAAATTAAATTAAATAATTCCAAGCAAGCAAATTTCTTTTATTACACAACTGCATTGAGTGGCTTTTATAAGACCTAAATTAAAAAAATTTGTATGGCCTTTTCAAGGCCTTATTATACAAGCCTTATTATAACTTGTTTAGTTGAGCAATATTTTATCTTTTCAAGACCTTTTTACAATGTTGTTGGAAAGCTGTTTAATTGCATAGGACTTGTGACGAAAGGTTTTAAGGGAATCAAATAGCTTCTTCAATGTGCGCCAAAATGATTTGCATAAGGCTAATATTAGTTTCTAGACAAGTCAGAAAATAGCTTGTATTGACACTTAAACAACTTAAATTGTTAGTTGGGCGATGTCGTTTTTTTCGCCAAACTCCATATGGACATACAAAAAAACGCAGCTATACACTAGTAAACAAAATTAAAGGAACAAGATTTTTTTTAGTTTATTTTTTGAAGAGCTGTATATTTGTGATGAGTTGAAACAAAGTCATTCTATAGCCTTATGTCTTTTGTTTTGAGATTTGATTGCAAATAATTTTTTTTTAAGTACCGTTATTGCTATATTGCAAGAAATGACACGAGACAAAAATTTTTTACTTGCGATATAGGTTTTGGATTCGTGCAAAAAAATAATTTTGAGATAACAATCAAACATGATATTACGATGGTAGAACACCAAAAACGTGGGTGGCACTTTGTGTCTGTCTGTCTGTTCGTCTACAGCCTAAACGGCTTGATCGATTTTCTTCAAACTTGATGCATAGTGCTTTTTGGTGATTATGCCCACACGTTTTTTTCATTTTTTTAGAACCATAAATAACGGTACCTGCCATACAAATTTTTTTTTAGCAATTTTACATAATCGCATTTTTCTCAAAAACGGCTGGACAACTTTTCTTAAAAAAAAAATAGTAAATTTATTTTAGTAAAGGCTTCCTTTGGGTGGAAAACCATTTTTCAAAAATGGGTATTAATGGTACCTCCCAAAGAACCATTTCTTAATTTTTGATTCTTCGAAATGGTACGACCGATTTCAATTATTTTTTTATACAGAAGATTCCAAATAATATAAATAGTTTTGTGTACCAAAATGTTTGACAAATAATTTTTTGGATTTTTAAAAAATGTTTCAAAATTTCTTTTGGAAAATCAATTATTTCGAAAACGACATATCGATTTTTTTTAAGCTCGATATTTTAGAGTTTTTTAGTACTTTATAAAATATTTTTAGAAAAAAAATTTACATTTATGGAAAAATAACGGTATGTATACCTTTCATACAAAAGTTAAAAAACCGCAAAGGAAAATATTTTTTTGCTTAAAAACGATTCCTACGATGTTGATTAAACTTTTTTCATATATGTACTAAAATTAGTACGATCTACTACCAAAAATTATAAAATTTTACACTAAGTAACTATTGATAGTACCTGTCATAGAACGTATTTTTTATTTTGAATTTTCTCGTTATCGGCTAAACGGATTTAGATGAAATTTTTTATATACAAATTTCAGATAAAATTAATTAGTGCCACCAAGGGCGTTGTACTTGCTGATTAGTGCCACCAAGGGCGTTGTACTTGCTGATTAGTGCCACCAAGGGCGTTGTACTTGCAGATTAGTGCCACCAAGGGCGTTGTACTTGCCGATTAGTGCCACCAAGGGCGTTGTACTTGCTGATTAGTGCCACCAGGGGCGTTGTACCTGCTGATTAACGTTTATCACCCACAACCATTCCAGACGCCGTCTCAAGTACCCGAAGGCAGTTTTCCCGATACAAGAACACCCCGAACTTAAAGGCAGAACAACCAACATCAGTGTACCGCTCATAATCCGTGCTAACCAGGATACCAGTGTACAAATACCGCCGTCAACCAGATAATAATAAACTTAATATAATTTGTTATATATAAAAATAGTTGTTTCAATAAAGATTTTGTGATAAGGTTCTAAGACCTTTTCTTCTGAAGTTTCGTGTTTTCTTCAGTACGACCCTGGCGAGACCGGCAAGCGTAACCTCGGCTGGAAAGCAAAAAGCACATCACAATTGCAACCTCTATAACATATCCAAAGTCCCCCAAAATCCCCGCATTGGCTTTTTGCGTAGATGCATTTGAAGAAGTGCAGATGGGGAGAACTTGGAGGTCTATCAAACTAAAATATTTGTTTTGGTACAACCTAACCATACGATACATGCTTTAAGGGTAGTTTTTAACGCTGAATCTAATGAAACCAAATTCAAAATGATACAACTACCCAAACAAAAGTTATAGTCCTTTTTATGTAATGATGACTTTTTTTCAGGTACAACAGGTAAAATATTACCGAAAACCCTTTGAAAATAAAGGTATGTTAATGAAACTTGGAATAAATGTTCCATTTGTCATACGAACTAGGGCGGTATTCACTGAGCACTCATAAACGGCTCTTAAGTTTATGAGGCTCCTTACTCAAATAATATTTGTGATATTCACCAACCACTCATAGCTCTTTTTCGAAGTTCGAAAATGAGAACAACTCTCTCTTCCCCAGGTACCCCCAAACTGTGAAATCAAACTGTTTTCAAAAATGACGCACTTTGTCAGTACTTCTTGGATCCTTGAAAAAATGAGTGTTGCATGCACATAAATAAATTATTTATGACTACAGTGATTTTAATTTCTTTCCACTTATTTTCTTTTTTTTGTCTAGGGGTGAAGATCATTGCACGTTTTAGTTTGTTATATATAGGGAAATGTTCTTACTTTACTTTTTAGTTTCGCTAATTATTTCGTTCGTACATTGTCTACTACGTTTGCGGATCCAAAATGGACTCGTTCACTTGAAGGGGAGATAGACGTCAAATGTTGGTTTATATTAGCTGTTTAAATGAAGAAAAACTACATCAGGGGCCCAATTCCACAAGAGTGAGTTTTTTCAGTGTACACAGAATTTGGTGTACACATCAATTTTTGTGATTCGGCAAGTGTGAGTTTTAAGTTTTTGACAGATAACGCATGCACAATCAATTAAATGTATTTACATTTGTTTTGGGTGTGAATAGAATATGTATACACAGAAAATCAGTCACCCTTGCATAATTGGGCCCCAGAACAGTATAAATGTGTGAGAAATGTCAAAACTGTCAGATTTAAACAAAAAGTTTTTCTGAGATAAATTTTAGCTTATTATTATCCCAGCCAAACAAATCAACTGGTACTGGTACTTTGACATTTCTCACTCATTTTCTCCACCATAAAAGTAGGTGCAGGAAATATTGTTCTTAACTGTTCTGAAAAACATCATGGAACACATAGTGACAGAATGAAGAACAGTTTGGGTAAGGTTTTTACTCATGGAACACACAATCCTGTACTTTTCTGTAATTTTCTATTCGGAGCAGATTTATTATATACACCTATGTATTATTATCCTATTTTTTCAAATTTTCACAACAAACGTGCAAAAGAATTATCTTCACAGCGTGAATTACAAAAAAGAACTTACAAAATTGAAACAATAAATACAGTTCCTGCAGACAAAAGGAATTACAATTATGTGTGCGTGCGAGACTCATTTTTGCACGGATCCAAGAAGTACCGACAAAATGAGTCAGTGAATTTTCTTGAAGGGTTACTTCGAAGGTTTTCGAATTAGTTTCGGAGAGAGTGCTCATAACTTTATGAGTGGTCAGGACCACTCATAAGTCTTATGAGCGCTCATAAATATTCACTATTATTGGTTGGTGAATAGGTTTATGAGCCTCATAAGTTTTGAGCCGTCGGTGAATACCGCCCTAACAATCAAGATTATCCCAAAAATTATCCATGGTGAAAGGGTGTTTTTTTTAAGGGGGATGGGCAAGTGTAGAATGTTTACCATAACACCCACGAAAAAACTCTTACACTCATGAAACTCGCCAAAAATATTAAATTTGTCATGGCAACCAAGAATCGATATAATCCACATTAATATATTTGCTCTGGGTTTTTTTTATTATGAGGGGGAAAATCTGGGAAGAAGTTGAAAGATTTGAGCCAAAATTCCGATTTGGTGTAATTGAGGTATGTACACAAAGTATGGTAGGTATATGATTTAAGGGTATTTTTTTAACGCTGAATCTAATAAAAGCAAAACCAAAATGATACAAGCACCCTTAACAAAGTTATGGTCCTTTTCAAGCAAAAATCAATTTTTGAAATCGTATTTTCCGTAGAACAGGTCAAAATGTAACCGCCTCAAAAGCACTATTAGACAAAAGATATTTGTATGAGACTATTTGGATTCTTGGTTGACATGACAAATTTAATATTTTTGGCGAGTTTCATGAATGTAAGAGTTTTTTCGTGGGTGTTATGGTAAACATTCTACACTTGCCCATCCCCCTTAAAAAAAACACCCTTTCACCATGGATAATTTTTGAGATAATCTTGATTCTTAGTTCGTATGACAAATGGAACATTTATTCCAAGTTTCATTAACATACCTTTATTTTAAAAGGGTTTTCGGTAATATTTTACCTGTTGTACCTGAAAAAAAAGTCATCATTACATAAAAAGGACTATAACTTTTGTTTGGGTAGTTGTATCATTTTGAATTTGGTTTCATTAGATTCAGCGTTAAAAACTACCCTTAAAGCATGTATCGTATGGTTAGGTTGTACTAAAACAAATATTTTAGTTTGATAGACCTCCAAGTTCTCCCCAACTACACTTCTTCAAATGCATCTACACAAAAAGCCAATGCGGGGATTTTCGGGGACTTTGGATAATTTAATGATAATTTTTTTCAACCTCGGAACCCATTTATCCTGGCCTATTGTTTTATATAAGGAAATTTTCTTACTTTACTTTTTATTTTCGCTAATTATTTCGTTCGCATACATTGCTTACTTCAACCAAAATATCAAAACAAGAAAGAACAGAAAAGTGCAGACGGCGGCGTTACGGTAACTGTGAATGGGGAGCGATATCGTGATATCATTGAAAACTTTTTAACGCAACAAGACGGTGCCACATCGCATACAGCCAGGATTGCAATGGAATTACTGCGAGACCTCTTTCCATCCACAACAAGTTATTTCAAGAAATTGTGATGTTGATTCGCCTCCACGGTCGCCTGATTTGACTGTTCCGAACTTATCTTTTTGTGGGGATATCTGAAAAGCAAGGTTTATGTAAGCAAACCAGAAACGCTTGAGCAACTCAAACAAAATATTCATGATGAAATTAATGAAATACCGCGTGAAATGCGTGAGAATGTAATGAAAAATGTGTTCAAAGGGGCTCGCATTTGTGAGACTAACAGAGGCGGACATTATAATTAATTGCCGACATTAAATAAAACATTTATCAATATAAGATCCATTCTCTTTCATTTAATCAAAAATTATAAACAAACAAAGTAGTATACCTTCTTGGCGGACACCCTGTATCTGAACACAATTGAAAAGTTGTTAGTTTTAAATAACAATAGAAAATTTAGTAATATTCAATTAATAAAATATGAACTAATATCATTTTATATTCACTCTATAGTTTTCTCATGAAACACGATTTTGTAGGTTGACATTTGGTCGATAGGTTCGCTGTGATCGCCTTACCGAGATCCCTTAACAAAAATTAGGATTACATTTGGACGCATAGATGGCCACGAGCTTTTTTTCTTCATGAGAATACTATAGAATTTGAGTTGGGGTCAAAATTCTGCCTGTGAAAATTCTGTTTTCAAAATTCTGCTTTCAAAATTCTGCTTTTCAAAATTCTGCTTTCAAAATTCTGTTTTTCAAAACTCTGCTTTTCAAAATTCTGCTTTTCAAAATTCTGTTTTTCATAATTCTGTTTTACAAAATTCTGCAAATAATAAAAAAGTCAGAATTACGAAAAAACAGAACTTAATTTGTGTACAACATTTTGTTCATGGAAATAATTTGTTGGCGTATATTTGTTGATTTGATGGCAATATTGTTCAAAGTATGCGGCTGAGAGCAAAGAATATATTTTGTTTACATTCTGAGATCTCTTTTTTTTAATAATTCAATAAAAATTCAAGGATAATATTGCTTAATCGTTGGTCAACCGGTTAACTTGTAATATTGCGGACTTTGTTTTGTGTAAATATATAAAAATGAATATTTCGATGGTAAAATCCAATAAAGGAAAAGACAAGTTGTGCGTTGACGGTTATTTTTTTATTTGGAAAAAGTATCGGAATGTAAAAACTATAATTGGGCATGTTCTTATCGAATAAAAGATTAGTCCAATGGAAGATTGGTGACTTAATTGAATGGAGATGTCCATGCCATCGTAAAAAAGTCAGGTCAACACAACCACGAACCACGTGCAATAGAAAAATGTGTGCAAGTTTCTAGCAATTTAGTGAAAAAACTTGCAAAAAAACTGCTCTTTCCACTAGCCAAATAATTCAGTAATCCGTTGTCGATACGCTCTTCCCTCGAAAAATGAAAAATTGATAATAAATGATTATATTTAAGGAAAAACAGAATTAGCAGAATTTTCTTCTTCGTAAAGCAAATTGGCAGAATTTTGAACACAGAATTTTGAAAAACAGAATTTCGTCGGACAGAATAAAAAAAAAACAGAATTTTGAAAAGCAGAATTTTTTGGAAAAAAACAGAATTTTGAAAAGAAGAATTTTGAAACCAGAATTTTGACCTGTTCCCATAGAATTTATATACATACAATGCTAATATTATATTTAATTTAGCAGCAAATGAATGAGGTCGTGTTTGAAAATTTTATAAACAAATAACGAACTTTACATTGGCGGCGAGGATTAACAAAAATAAAGGAAAAACAAAAAAAAATAGAAATCAATACAGGAGGTACAGGCTGCGCTCAAAATAATAGTAGTACTCAAAAAATCAGAATTGAAAAAAGGCTATCCCTTAATTTTAAACAAATTAATACCCATGTGATTTTAAAATTGTTTTTAAGCTATAATTTTCCAAAAAAAAAAATTCATAATTAATATTTGCTCCGATATTTTCAAATTTATAGAAGAATGTTTGAAATACAGTGGTCAACAAAAAGTGCAAAGAAAATCAACCTTTAAATATTACAAAAAGGCAAAGTTAGGGCACAATGTTTATCATAAGATGTAGTTGAGGGTTTGAACTTTAAACTAACATTTAGTTGCAAGTCCCTCGTTGGAAATGACAACAGCTCTACGGGGTTGCATCGAGACTTTCAGGTTTTCATACCTTTCTACGCTTATCGAACTCTATGACTGCTGTATTGTTGACTGGCAACTAGCAACATTTTTCTTTGCATCGCTTAAGAGGTTTTCAATGGGATTTAAGTCCAGAGACTGTTCGGGCTAGTCCTTCACATCAACTCTCTTTGCCTGGAATCATTGCTTCGCAAGTTTTGGGTCATTGTCTCACTGAAAGACCCATTTCAGTATCATTTTATCTTCAGCAAACGATAGCATACTCCTGCATGATTTTAACACAGATGTTCTAATCCATGATACCTACAATTCCGTGTATTGGAAAAACACTATAGAAGAAAAAACATCCCCAAACCATTTTGCCGGTTCCTCCGTGTTTAATTGTGTTGGCTGTGAAACACTGATTATATTCTGTTTGGTGGCCTTCCTACATATTGACGAGGTCTATTTCCATTTCCACCATATAAAACAATCCTGGACTCGTCTGACCACAGAATATTTCTCCAATTTGATGCTGGCCAGTCAAAGTGGTTCCTTGCGAATTTCAATCTTTTTGTTACATTGTTTTATTTCAGCAATGGTACCTTTCGTGGGCTTCTGGCTGCTTGAGCATGTTCTCGCAAGCTTCTACGGACTGTTTCATTGCTGGCATCAACACAAAATATGCCTTTAATTTCAGAAGCTGGTATAAAGGGATTGATTTTGAAACTCCTGACGACTCGTTTTATCAACTTTGGTGGCAAAAGCGGCTTCAGCCCGCCAATTTCTGAATTTGGCAGTTAATTAATGGCTTTTCTAACCATTTGGTGAGCATTCAACTAGGCATTGAACCTACGCATAAGTTTGGCCTTCCGATATCAGTCTTCTTACTAGGGCATGCTATTCCGGTGTGCAGTGTTTGCCTCTTCCCATTGGTGGCAAAAGTATGACCAATTTTTCAATAAGAACTATGAAGGTGTAATGGATAAACAAAAACCAACGTTTTTTAAAATGTTCAATTTTAGAAACAAGAGAAAAAAATAATATTTCTTCACATTAACCGATGCACTGCTATTATTTTGACCAGAAGAATTCGTAGCTTTGATTAATAACGGTTGTTTATTTGTCATATTACCGTTGCAACAAAAAATGTATGTGTACCCGATCATTAAGGAAATGTTATTAATTCAAAATATAACAATTTGTTTACTATCAACGCAATACAAAAATTACAAAACCGAAGTTATTCAATTCTTTTACTTGTACTACTATTGTTTTGACCGCAACTGTATGTGCATAGTTATAAAATTAATATGCATATTTATATAACGGGTGATTTTTTAGCTGGTTTGGTTTTGGCAACACTGGTTTTGACAGCTGACGTGTGTTTAGTACCTTGTGTCACTGTCAAACAGCTTCAGTTTGGTTTGCAATTTAACCATGGATCGTCTTACAAATGAACAACGCTTGCAAATTATTGAATTTTACTATCCAAATTCGTGCTTGGTTCGAAATGTTGTTATCGAAAAATTGTGTTCAGCGATGAGGCTCATTTTTGGTTGAATGGGTACGTAAATAAGCATAATTGCCGCATTTGGAGTGAAGATCAGCCAGAAGCATTGCAACAGCTACCAATGCATCCCGAAAAAGCCACTGTTTGGTGCGGTTTATGGGCCGGCGGCATTATTGGGCCATATTTCTTCAAAGATGATGCGAATCGCAGCGTTACTGTCAATGGTGAACGCTACCGAGCGATGATAACAAACTTTTTTTTGCCCGAAATGGAACTTCTTGACTTGCATGATATGTGGTTTCAACAAGACGGTGCCACATGCCACACAGCACGCGAAACAATGGCGCAATTGCGAGGCGAGTTTGGTGAACAGTTAATTTCACGTTTCGGGTCGGTCAATTGGCCGCCTAGATCGTGCGATTTGACACCATTAGATTATTTTTTGTGGGGGTATGTCAAGGCTAATGTCTATAGGGACAAGCCCGCTTCGATTGACGCACTGGAAGCCAACATCCATGCATTCATTCGTGAGATACCGGCCGATATGTGTGAAAGAGTATGCCAAAATTGGACTCAGCGGATGGGCTACCTGAGACGCAGCCGCGGTCAACATTTGCATGAAATTATCTTTAAACATTAAATTGCAAGGTTCAAACTATCGATTCAAATAAATATTTCATTAATTTTTTCGAATTTTTTGTGTTTTTTTTTTTTTAAAGTTCTAAACCTCTTAAAAAATCACCCGTTATATGTACATATGTACATATATAACTGTGTACATAAGCGTTACGCAAAAGAAATAAACATTCAGGAAGACGATGAAGTATTAGCTAAAAGAGAAAATAAAACAAACAAATTATCATCGTCATTCGAGTCAGTTGTATTAGTGGGGCTGTTAGTGAGACTAATGCTGTTTTCCATTGGACATCCGGAAGCGTCCAGAATCGTCCGGAACGCTTCTGAAACCGTTTCATTGGCACAAAAAATACTCTTCTGACGATTCTGAGGAGAGAAAATTGATTCTTGATTTGAATTCAGAAGACACTCAGAAGCACTAATACATGCAACACGAAACTTCAACAAAAATACACTCAAACGTCAAAACAAACTGTAGTGCAACTTCATATTTTTTGTTCATCCCTTTCGAATTAATTGTACACTCGAAAACACTGAATTTAATAAAATTTAATAAACAAATTAAGAAAAACAAAAAGAAAAATTATTATTTGTAAGTAAGGGGTGGGTACACTATTGTTTTTAATTTCACTTTTTGTGTGCCAGCAAAAAGTTTCTATTTAATGATTCACTAATACAGAGACGAAACTTCAAAATTGAGTAGAAGTAACAAGCACTGTTCCATTGGATTCAGAATGAGTGTCTTCTTGAGTGAAACCAATGGAAAACGACAAAAGAATCAATTTTCTCTCCTCAGAATCGTTAGAAGAGTATTTTTTGTGCCAATAAAACGGTTTCAGAAGCGTTCCGGACGATTCTGGACGCTTCCGGACGTCCAATGGAAAACAGCATTAGTATACAAATAGTCCATGTCCTAACTTTACTTTTAAGAAATGTTTCCAAGGTGGCAAGAAGGACAAGAGAAGGGTTGCCACAATCCCGAAATGTTGCTTATAAATCGAAAACCAAGGGTCGGATGATGACCCGAGAACTCCCCTCGGATTCAGCACCCTTGAAACCATAGGACCACATTAGTGTTTTTTTCCCACCCCTCCCCTTGCACGAGGGGGGATGGAAAAAAGTCGGTTTGGAAACAAAATTTGAAAAGCCAAGAAAAATAATTTTGTTAATAAAATTTACAGATGGTTTCCACGCAGAATTTCACGATCTACTATATTGCATCCAAAGTTGATTAAAATCATACTTTGTTCTTTTTTTTAAATCCACTCTTAAAGTGCTGGGGAGAGGGGATATGAAAGATTAACAAACTTAAATATTTATCTTGGAATATATAAGCGTATGACACATGTTTTAAGGGTATTTTTGAATTACTAATCTTAGTGCCCTTTCACACGAGGAAACTGAGTTGCCAGCAACTTTTAGTTCCTGGGTGAGAAGGGCAGGAGGAAAGAGGGGCGAATAGAATCTCCCCGGTCGAGGATTTGAGGAGATTTTTTGACATTTTCTTTCACATCTAGGTTTAGGTGTGTTCAACCAATAGACTTTCAATGGAAATTTTAAAAATTGCCTGGAGATTTGTTTCCTCGTATGAAAGGTACAAGAGATTTTTAAGGAGATTAAAAGAAAACGTCAAAAAAATCTCCAGCAACTTGTTTCTTCGTGTGAAAGGGGACTTACTATATCAAAATTAGCTCGATACAGCCACCTTAAAAAAAGTTATAGCCTTTTTATTTGCGATTATAGGTACTTAAGGCAAGTTTTGGATTCGTGCAAAAAAAAATTTTTGAGATAACAATCAAACATGATATTACGATGATAGAGAACACCAAAAAAGTGGGTGGCACAATTCTGTCTGTCTGTCTGTTCGTCTACAGCCTAAACGGCTCGATCGATTTTCTTCAAACTTTGTACATAGTGGTTTTTGGTGATTCTGCCGACACGTTTTTTTCATTTTTTTTTAGAACCAAAAATAACGGTACCTGCCATACATTTTTTTTTGGCAAATTTACATAATCGTATTTTTCTCAAAAACGGCTCGACAACTTTTCTTAGAAAAAATTCAATAAATTTATTTTAGTAAAGGCTTTCTTTGGGTGGAAAACCATTTTTCAAAAATGGTTATTAATGGTACCTCCCAAGGAACCATTTTTTTTAATTTTTGATTTTCTTCAAAAAGGTATGACCGATTTCAATTATTTTTTTTTTATACAGAAGCTTCCAAAAAATGTTAATAGTTTTGTGTACCAATATTTTTGAAAAAATATTTTTTGGATTTTTAAAAAAAATTTCAAATTTTTTTTTGGAAAATCAAATATTTCGAAAACGGCATCATAGATTTTTTTTGAAACTCGATATTTAAGACTTTTTTAGTACTCTCTAAAATATTTTTAGAAAAAATTTCACATTTATGAAAAAATAACGGTACCTTCCATACAAATGTGAAAAAACTGCAAAGGAAAATATTTTTTTGCTTGAAAACGACTCCTACGATTTTGATTAAACTTTGTTCATATACTAAAATTAGTACGATCTACCATCAAAAATTATAAAATTTTACACATAGCAACTATTAGTAGTACCTGTCATTGAACGTATTTTTTTATTTTGAGTTTTCTCGTTATCAGCTTAACGGATTTAAATGATTTTTTTTTATATACAAATTTCAGATAAGATTAAATAATATTGCATATCAAAATTTTCAAAAAAAAAGTTTTTGGATTTTTAAAAAAAGTTTCAAACTTTTTTTTTGAAAATTCGATATCTCAAAAACGGGTTGACAATTTTTCTTCAAATTTTGTTTTTATATACACATAAATATATAGTTTAAATCTGCATACCGAAATTTGTTCTTAAAAATGTTTTAAGAATTTTATATATAAAAAATTAATTTAAAAAAAAACCGCTCCAACGATTTTAAAATTTTTTTTCCCATACAATCATATTCTATCATGAATTAAGATGGCATACTTTTTTTTCACCTCAAACTGTCCAAAGAGTTGTTTTAGCCAATTAAAATGTCCTATTTCATGCTTCTCTACATTTTTCTCTCATAATTTCCATGTTTGTATATACAATTTTCTTAAACTCGCAGTGTCTTGAACATAAGAGCAAGTACGTGCGACCCAGTCGTGCATTTTATTTATAAATGATGATTGAATTTTTGTGAAATAAGTAAAATAGTACCAAATTCCAACAGCATTGACACGAAACTTGGTCCACATACTTCATTTGTTATAAGCAACAAGAATCAAAAGGGCCTTCAAAAATATTTATAGTTAAAGGGTGTTTCTTTCAATGAATTAGAAAAATTTTGAACTACTACCACGAAACCCCTCCCAGAATTGGTACGCTGATGAAAGTTGGTGAAAATGTTTGATTAATCATCGGAACCAAGAATCAAAAAAGACCATTCAAATATCCATGGTCTGAGGGTCTTTTTTGAGAGGTAATGTCGTACATATTCTAGTCAAAAAATACAATCATTTACAGACATTAACAGTTGTATTTATTAGATTTTCTTAGAACACGATTGGGCAGCTGTCCAGCTAGTCAATGCCCAAATAGTTTAGACAACTTGTTATTTATAAACGCATTCCAACGATTGCCCAAATGTGACCTCATTTATTCAGTGACATGCCTGTATTCATTCATTTTTGAATGAATTAATGAATTTTAGTACGCTTTGAGACACGTTCAACTAGCTTTTCATTCATTTCAAAACTAGAAAATTAGAGAACCAGAAATATTTGCCTACCTTATTCATTAAACGTGTCTTCTTTGAAATAAGATTTGGACAACCAATTTCAGTGGCTAAGTTAGCCAATCGGTGATAAATGTTTATAAATAACATTTTGGAGTTAGACAGTAGGTGTCTAAAGTTAGACATTGCTTGGAATGGGTTTATAAATACCACTGTAACTCTTTAAAAGTACGATTACCTTTTTATGTGAGCTTGTATCTACTTTATTTTAATATTATTGGATTCAAAAATACCTTAAAATCATGCACCATATTACATTTATGTATCTCGGTTTCATAAAATACATACAAATGTTCGGCCAAAAACTCTGCTTCTCATTCCCCATTAAAAAACACCCTCAAATAGTTTATATTTGTTTGGTCTCTTTTGTTTTTTGGTCTTGATGAAAAGTCAAATGTTTTAACCAATTTTCATTAACCATTTCAATGAAAAAAACACCTTTTAACTATGAATATTTTTGTAGACTCTTTTGATTCTTGTTGCTTATGTATGACAAATGGAATATGTGGGCCAAGTTTTGTGTCAATTCTGTTGAAATTTGGTAATATTTTACTTGTTTCACTAATAATTCGGTCATAATTATGAAGAAGGCTATAACTTTATTGAAGGTAGTTGTATCGCGTTCATTATGGTTTTGTAAGATTGGGCATTAAAAATACATTTAAAACATTTGTGTCATATGCTTATATTATTCCAAGATACATATTTAAGTTTGTTAATCTTTCATAACTCACCTCCCCAGCACTTTGAAAATGGCTTTTAAAAAAAACCAAAGTAGGTTTTCAATCAACTTTGGATATAATGTAGTAGGTAGATTGTGAAATTTTGCGTCGACACCATCTTTAAAATTTATTAGTAAAATTATTTTTCTAACTTTTCTTGGCTTTTCAAATTTTGTTTCCAAAACGACTTTTTTCACCCCCCTCGTGCAAGGGGAGGGGTGGGAAAAAACAATAATGTGGTCCTATGGCTTCAAAGGTGCTGAATCCAACGGGAGTTCTCGGGTCATCGTCCGACCCTTGGTTTTCAATCTATAAGCAACATTTCAGAATTGTGGCAGCCCTTCTCTAATCCTTCTGACAATTCTGCCACCTTGGCAACACTTCTTAAAAGTAAAGTTAGGACATGAACTATTAGTGTACTAAAGCTCAACTCGTCAGGTCGAAATAAAAGGTATGCCCTCATATCGTGCACTAACGCCCCTACTATATACAAAGTAGTGAAACGAAAAGGAAATTAATATAGAATCAACAGCAACCAAAAAGCAGTACCCCTTGTACAGAATTAATGTAGCTGCAGCTTGTAGCAAGAGTTGAATTTTGTTTAACTTCTGCTACACCATATATTCCTTGCTACATTTACAACTTCTCATTGTGGCACTGTATACTATTTTTGTATCTTTCTACTTTGACAATGCTACACGCGACAATGCATATGGCCCGAGTCCTATTTATCGAATCAACAAAATAAGTCTCTTGAGACTTAGGGAAAATGACAATCCCAAAATCTGCTGTCGGCTCTTGATCTATATTCATTAAAAGAACTTAGTTTAGAAGATTCGTTCGTTAAATAATACAGTCAAAAACAAGAAAGACGCCAACTTTAAGCAACATTTTGGAAATTACCCAGGAATATTGACACGATTAAGCGATTCATATAAAATTATACAGCCGAAAATAATATACAAAAGCAGTTAGCTTTCCAAAAACACCCATAGTGTAGCAGCCCGACTAGATTCGATGAACTTGATCTAGCTAGACTTAGAAGGTGTATGGCAGCGGCTAAACAAGGTCAAAATATATTTTGAAACCCCAATATTTCAAAATTTATTTATTCAAGATTTTTGATCAAAGCTAATAAATTTTCTTAAAGGTAAGTTTTATGTCCCAAAGCTGTATTCGAAGATATGGGAAGCTACCAATCTCGATCTTTATTAAGTTCAGAGGATAAAAAACGAATTTTAATGAAAAAGGACTCTGTGTATATATCAGAGATGCGTTTTCCTGAGCTCCATGCAACAATAATTTAAAACTGGAAAACTTTCAACATTGTTATCCTGCAGCTAGCACAGGGGCCCTACTATGTTACTTTATTCTACTTTCGAATCCATTCGAAAGTTGTTTTCAATGCTAATTATAAGTGGTAATATGTATGAAAGTGGGATAAAATTTTAGTGCTTCCCACTTTGTGCCACAGAATCGTGAATTAGCGCTGTTCTATTTCCGTTTATAAGCGCTGGCTTAAGAATTAGCGAGCTGAGATTTTGCGAATTCGAACGTTTTTATTGTAGAATCGAGTTACATAGTTGGGCCCCAGGTAAACCAGAAATAATTTTATTTTAAGCTGCCATTTTGTCTTTCGTGAAAAATAGTGTTGTTGGTTTTCCCTGGAAATCTGTAGCAATTCCTGCAAGATTGTTTTAATAAATTGCCCATATCATTCATAATACAATACATCGACGAGGTTTGGAAATGAAGATATATTTTTCTTCAGTTGGAAGACTTTCAGCTTATCAGTTCAAATAACCTGGATACAGCTTTTTCTCAGGAAAGCCCTCGAATTTCAGTGTAAGGTAGAAAAAAAATAATACAAGGTACCATATTTTTTCATACTTTTTTGAACAAATTTACTGGAGAGGACGCCTTTTCACAAAATTTACAATCAGCTCATCAAGAAGAAGTGCATATCAATGCAAAATGCAATCGCTGCTGCAACTTCCGTAATTTGTTTTTCAATTATAACAAGAAACTACCAAAAGCCACTTGAAAGTTTTTTTTTTTGAAACTAGGAACATACTTCAGAAAATTCGCGGAACCCTGAAGGAACCGACGGTATATGGTACTATTTGAATAAAGCAATGATATTGGAGGAGAGTACGATAACCTAAGCGGTGCAAACAAAAACTTAACTCTTGTAGAATGATAAAATACAAGCATGCTTTTTACGCGATATATATGTACATATATAATGTACTATAGGCAAGTTTTGGATTCGTGAAAAAAAATTGAGATAACAATCAAACATGACATTACGATGATAGAGAACACGAAAAAGTGGGTGGCACAATTCTGTCTGTCTGTCTGGTTGTACCTCAACCTATAGCCTAAAACATTGAAGCTATTTTCTTAAAATTTTGAACTTAAAGTTTTCTTGTAACTCTCCAGAGGGAAAATTGATTTTTTTTGCTCCAAAAATAACTGTCTTGCTATACAACCACTAAGAAAAACCTAATTTATCTCGAAAACGGCTCCAACGATTTTGATTAAAAAAATCAGTGTAATATTGTATAATGGTGTACTTTTTGGTATACATTTTTTTGAAAATAATTTCGTAAATGTATATTAATAAATACTCAAAACTGGCACCCAAAAATTTTGTTTTAAAAATATAACTAATATTTTATATATAAAAAATTAGTTTTTAAGAAAACCGCTCTAACGATTTGTAATTTGTTTTTGCATATGTATACATATTTCTATTTTTTCAAGTAATAAAATGGCATACTTGGCGCTAAGCTATTTTACTAGTTGTTTATACAATTTAAAGAACGATTTAAATGCTTTCTTATATTATATAATATATATTGCTATATTTTTTCTGTAATCACTTGCATATTTTAAAAGTTCTCAAGTTCCAAGCAACTTGAACATAACAGCAAGTACATACGTGCGCTCCAGTCGTGCATTTTATTTAATATGGGAATAGTTAAGGTAGAATGCAGAAGGGGGAAGTTTTTAAAAGAATGACTTAAAATGGAATACAAAGTTGTGATGTTGTGAAATTTTAAAACCTATAGGTACATACATACATACATAATTTCAAAACTTTTTTTTTTACATTAATTTGTGTTAATCCTAAAAATTCTAGAAATTTTGATGGTGACTGTTTTAATTTTTGAAAAACGTAAAAATTTCCAAGACTTCTTTTGTATAACCTACTATTTTTTTGCTTGGGTTGCCACCCGGCACTGTTGATCAAGAAAAAAGTTGAAATAGGTGGCTGCCAGTCGAATGGGCATACTCATACGCTAAGTGACGCAACGAAGTTTTTGAGTGGGACTGACTACGGATAGGGAGCGACGATCTTTTGTATGTATGCCACTCAGATGCTATGGGCTAAACAAAACTGTAGACATAAGCGCCTGCCAGACGTCTTAAAATATCCTTAGCAGAGAAACAAATTAATGACAAAAATGATGTGATTATTATAGATTGAAGTCTAAGTTTTCAATCGAAAGCCTTAACTCTTGTTGTTTTCTCCAAAAACCGATTTTAAAAGATTTGTTCATTCATGCATTAACTTCTCAGGCTTTGACCCTTTATGGATTGAGAGCCGGATAAGTTCGTAGAACTTCAAATTAATAACACGTAAATACCTACCTATTACACAAGGGAACAAAGTTTTTGTTGCATAACAATTTATGACTAATTTTATATATTTCTGGGGTGCTGATTTCAAATATGAAGTCAGATTTTTTGTAGCAGCTTTAGTTTTTTAGATATACAAAAAACGTGATTTTCAAGAAAAATAAGTTTGTATTAAAAAATAAAACTAGAAAACAAGCACTATTCACTAAAATTTTTTTTTTATAGGATTTTTTAGCTTAACTTTGATCGCAAGGGCTGTTTTAAATACTCCAACAATAGTCCGCCATCATGTGGGCATCCCAGTGACCCGCCTGGTACCGCTCCTCTATTGTTCGGATGCCTTGATGGAACTGCTGCCCCTGTTCTTCACTTAGATCACCAAGATTTTCAGGGAATCGGTCCAAATGACTATGAAGGTAGTGCACCTTGATGCTCATGTTATAACCTAGCTGCTGAAAGTGCAATAACAAACTTTCAATGTGATCTGCATAGTTTTCACCCTTTTCGTTTCCTAGAAAATTTTGTGGGATCCAAACGAATTCATTCCAGGCATTTCTTTCAATTTCAGTCATGAATCCGTTAAATTTGTCATCTTTTATAAGCATTCTTATTTGGGGACCATCAAAAATTCCTGCTTTCAATTTCTCAGTGCTAAGGTTATGAAACTTTTTAGAGATGTATTGAAAACATTCACCATCGTTGCTTAGAGCTTTCACAAATTGTTTCATGAGCCCTAGTTTAGTATGAAGGGGTACCAGGATTATGCGATCCCTAGACACAAGAGGTTTATTTATAACATTCAGATTCCCTGCAACCATAACTTCCCTTTGAGGCCAGTCTTTTCCAACAGTCACGGATATCCATAGGAAATCCAAAGTACTCAAGGTACACACAAGATACAAGCTGTATCTCAAAAACTAGAGCTGTTGGAAAAAATGGAGAATAGATTTGAAATCAGCGACCTCGAATTAATAAACAACAGCTATAGAATTCCAGGCAACAGAAAAAAAATTAAATATTGTTTCCCTGTGTTATGAATACATTGCCCCTGGAACATATGCGTGCAAGAAAATTAAATCGGGTGTTTCTCTCCTTCGTATATTGGGATCGTGACGCTCGAAAGGCCCCAATATTTTCTTAACGAAACGGAGAACACAATAAACGTTACTGTCTTAGGTTTCTCCGAACGAACACAATCGAAGAATTTCTAAACGCATACATATGTATTATGTACTCCACAAAATATGCTAAGTAAACATAAAAATCACTATTAAGCAGATTGTCCCAAAATCTGTGCAAATGCAGGCATTTTGGCGAATGTTAAAAATATAAAATTTACTTGTGTTGTTATATTTGCTTTGCATGTGTTTTACTATGCAAATCTTGCATTTAGGAATTTGGTCAATGACAATGGTAGGGCAATGAAATCATAAAATATTTAAAACCAAGCCTTGCTTTCTAGTGTATTAAAAAGTGATTCTTGGCTTCCCACCCTCTAAACCGATTTTCCACAAATATATAAGTCAACATAAGCAACGCACAATAAAGACGAACAAAAACAATTATTATAGAACAAAATGCTCTCAGATCTTACACTTTTTGTTTTATTTATCGACACACTTATTGCAAGGAGAATTCATTATTAAAATATCTGACCTAGTCTTTTTCTTAAAAATAAAGAAGATGAATATTTATATTAATTTTGCGCGTCCGAATAGAGAATAACATCTTCGTGTCGTTTTTTCCCCAAGCAACAGCATTGTATTACGTAAAGATGTTACTTTTTGTTTTCTTATAAAACTCAATGGTTGATATCGAAGAACTGTCTGCTTTCCAAGAGAAAAAAAATATACTAAATACAAAAAAAATAGAAAGAAAGAAAAATAACTGAATAGAAAGAAGTCTATTGTGCTTTTTCCTTGTTGTTATCGGGTTTATTTTCCTCCTCCGTGTTGGAAGCTGTGTGCCAGGTAAGTCTTTCTTCGTAGAACTGAATAACGATCTGCGGACATCGTACGTTTGCTTGTTTGGCAGGCACTAGATCCGCCTCATCGCTATCGAGCCATTTCATGAGGAACATCAGCTCACCGGATGAGTCTGTGGCGCCTAGAATCCGAGCCGGTTCCAGACCCCTATCGAAACCCAGGGATTTGCGCGCCTCTTTGTCCGAGTCGTTAGTGTTTTTTCGTTTGGCCTTCATTTCAGTGACTGGTGTGGTTGATTGGCGCTTTTTGGCGGCGCCACCCTCTGCAATACACAAAGCATGTACGAAGGAGGAATATTAGAACTAGTTAGTTTAAGGAGCACCGTGCAGGTATGTGCGGTTAGTAGTCGATGCCATTTAGACTTTTTCGGGTGTTATAGTTTACCTTTATCTTTGTCCTTACTTTTCAAAGAGTCTTCGAAGGCCTGGATCAAATCGGGGCAATCGAGGTTCTCAACAGGCTCCCAAGTGTTTTCACTGCGGGGGTATCCCTTCCATTTCAGGTAATATTCAACCTGAACCAAGATAGTTAACACCCGATTTTTTTTAATAATTTACTAAGAACTTACTTTGCCCTTGTTAATACGTTTGTCTTCGATGCGCTCCACGGAGAATTCGACGGGCTCAGCTTCGACCGGTTGATCGCCGCCCATGATTTCTGTTTGTGTCTGAATTTTTACGGATTTGTGGTTATTTTTGGGATTACTTGCAAATTAATTGCAAGCGTAAATAATTCTTAGACGAGAAAAATTCCTGTTAAAATAAATAAAGTATAGGATTTCGACGAAAAAGGTTATGTGGTCTGCAGAATGTTTAGTCAAGATCTTATTTGTTTTACTTACGAACGGGGTTTCGGATGGATTAATGTTTTACCGAAAAAATATTATATTCTTCAGTAGATCGGGGTTTTTTATGGTTAGTAAATTGCTTGTAAAAATTAACTATTATATTTATTATATTGCTTGGCAAAGTTGAACGTAGAGCTGCGTCCTTTTACACTTCTCTCAAATTATTGCCATGAGTGAAGTTGGTTTCGATTTATAAATTTGGTGCACTTGGCGTGGCGCTAGTGTGTTTTGTAAGGGCCTATATTCACTTACACGTTACACCCCGACTCCACAGTGGTACGTTCTTTTTCTAACCAAAGTTAACTATAAGGCGTGTTTTATTGGAAAAAACTATAGCTAGCACAGTAAAATTTCCCTCGGTTAACAACAACAACCCCAAAAGTGTCGATAAATAAGGCAGTATAAAAGTGAATATAAAAGTTGAGATAAAGTTTCGTAAAGTTGAAACTAAGGCAGCGCTGAACTAAGTTATGAACAAATATTCATTACTTGAAGGTTGGTAGCCTTTGCTTTTATGTAAAGATTTGTTCGAAATTTTAATGGCGCATAGTTTTGACATTAAGTGGCAGGTCTGCCAACCTTCAGAAAAAATGCAAAGTGAATATAAAAGTGAGTATAGCGTTTTATTGGTGCTTGCCTTGCTGCACTAGCTATAAATACCAATAAAACGCACCTATAGTTAACTTTCATCGTTCCTTTAATTCAAAAAAGTTACTTTATTTAACTATATGACGTCATTGAGTCGTTCCTAAATTCAAAGTTAAAGTGTCAAAAAGTAACTTTGAGTAACTTTTTCCAACTCACCTCCTTGATATGAGCTGAAAGGGTTAATCTGTCAAAAGCAGCTGAAATCACAATGTTTTTATTTTGATTTATTTTTTGTTTGCTTCTCGATCGTTCGGTTTGGAATTGATTTCATTTTTGTAATAAATATTTTTAATTTAATTGATTTAACCGTCGATAGTGAGTTTTGAAATAGTTTTTTACGTTTTGGGACATTTTTTATCCGATTTGATCGATTTATAATAAAGAAATTTGTGCAAGTAGTGAATGAAAAAAAAAAATTTGCTAAAATATTCCATTTTGTGCTTGCATGATGAAAAATGAAATTTAATTTGAAAGAAATATGTATATTATTTGATATATTTGACCAAAAATGCGAATAAAAACAACTTTCTATTCCATTATTTTCCCAACGTTTCGTAAGTAATCCTTACTTCTTCAGGGGTTATATATATTTCAATTTTTTTGTTCAAAAATTACATATCTGTTTTCCTATAACTAAAATTGCATCCTTCCCGAGACGGCACTGACACAAACTTTAACATAAAAAAAACAATTAATATAACTTAAGAACAATCAGTTACAATTCAAATTCAAAAAACAAAACAATGACACTTATATCACAGCTGGGCTCAGGTACTTCAGATTGCTACAGCCATGGACCATTGACATACTATATATGGACTGCCAGAAGCCAACTTCACGATGGTTCATTTTCAACTACTAAGCGCCACCAGCGCTTGTTGGAGCAAAACAGAAAAATGGTGTAGCTTTTGATAATTTGGTTGACGGCTGTCTTGTTATTAATCATAATCATTTCATTTTTTAAGGAAAAATAAGAAAGTTTTTTTATGAAGATATCCAAAAATTATGTTCAAAACAATTAAGAATAAGGAAATCATTTAATTTTAAAAATACAGCTACATCTACTAGTCAAGATTACCCAAATATCAAAAGAAGTGGCAGATATATAAATAACTTGAGATAGAAAACAGTCATTTCCGCCTGGGATTTCATATTTCATTCAAAACATTAAAAATAATCAGTGAAAACTTTGGCTACCTACAACCACAAAGGAAAAGTTCTGACATTCCTAGTCTATTCAGACTAAAAAATGCACCTCCCAGTTTCAAATGTAGCCAAATACCACCTTTTAGTGTGTAAAAGCTTACGTGATCTGAAAACTAAAATACTATGCCTATTTCAATCTATTTACATATGTATTTCTATTCGAATCAACTTTGTGTAAAGTTCTTGGTTTATTTTGGTAACTTATTCTTTACAATCAATCGGGGTAAGTCAACTTTTTTTCCCATCGATATTTATTACCTTACTCTACTTTATTTACAGATAAATGGACATATGCCTATCTACTAACAAGATCACTAAATTCTGGTTTTGGATGCCACATATCGAAGACAAGCCATGCAGCCACCAGTTCTTCCTACACTGTACTAAAAGTTCAATCAAAGAAAAATGTTTGGAAATGCAGATTCCAAGACGGAAGCTAGAGCAAATATACCATCAAGGACAAGTTAATTCCAAGCAGCTACCAGCTATATAAACCACCACCAAAAATCATTAAAACAAATTTCCTGTTTTACTACGCAATGGCGATGAGTCAATGGGTGAGATTGATCAGTAGCTCTTCTCTCTTCACCGATGTCACCCACAAAAGTGTCGTTATGGTGTAGTTAAAAGTCATAATCTAGACCTGGGTCTAGAAACAAAACAGATATGAATCTCTTAAGGATAGCAAATTGTTCACGTAATCTACTCTCTCTCGTAATCTATCCACAAGAGTGAAAGCAAAGCGACATGCATTATATCATGTACCGCAAACTATCCTGAAAAATTGTCCACAGAAAACAGTTCCGTTGAAATTGAAGATATCTAATCAGAATGAAAAAAAGCCGCATGGTCTCTTGATTGTAGCAGCTAGCTTTTGTCGCACTTTTATGATGTTTATTGAGAATAACATTCCCAAAACCAACTTTTACATGGTTCGTATGAATTATTAAACCAAAGTTTTGATTAAAAATATTATTTTCAATTTAGGTTAAGAAATCTGAATATGTTTACAGGTGATGAGTATGGAATTATAGTCTGTGGCAAAATGACACTTAACGATGGGATACTTCAGGTAAGAACCATGTTCAAAGACTATCGGTTGGTAAATACGCCGTCATTAAATTTGGGTAGCAGTTTGTTGTACCTGACAGCCTTGGGCGATTGCCAAATACATTTTATTTGACCCTTATGTAAGATCAAATTAATGTTTCATTTAATTTTTTTCTCAGATACTAGCTCTCTACTCTACCTTTCTGTGAAGACAGTTTTTGGAAAATTCAATACTGCCTAAGAACTGCCAATGCCCTCAGTGTAATATTTATAGTTTGAAAAGAGGCGACCATATAACAAAGTGAAATTCTTCTAAATATGTAACTATAATCATAATCATTTCGTTCTTTATTCTGAAGAATAAAAAGACCCATCTCCTTATAGGTTCATCAGTTCATTGCACTGAAGTTCATTACATATTAACTAGAAGTCTAGAAGTCGTGAAGTTGCCGCTCAACTCAAGTACTACCACCTTTGTTAATGTGGCTTGAAAAAGTTTCAATAGAATATAAAATTCCAATTGGATGGTGAAATAAAATAAAACAATAAAATCGCATTGCTATTTGATTGACAATATGCTAGCTACTTGTAAAATACACTTATTTGATTCGCATAAACATTTTGTTTAAGAGTGTTCCGGACTGAAATGGTGATTTCATGAATAAGATTGCGAAGCGTGTACTTATCCGATCAAAGCGATTTAGGTGTCTATGGATAGATAAACTTATTCTCTATGCCATCATTGGAAAAAAATTTAATTTTGTGCTCTAGATTTTGGTAAAAGCCTCTAAGAAATTGAGAAAATGGCTAAAATGGCTGTTTTTCAAAGCAAATGTAGCCTACACTATAGTATTTTTTGCAAAAAAATGTTTAATAACATAAAATTCCATATTATTATTATGCCACTATTGGAGAAAATTTTTGATTTTGTACCTTATAAAAATTTTAATAATGCAAAATAAAAATGCTAGTGAATTTTGAAAAAACCCATTTTTGACAGTCAATTTTTTATACCTAACGGTATTTTTTTGACAAATTTGTTTGCAGTGGATATAAATTCAATATATTTTTCATGATTTTCATTAATTATGTAATCATATTTGTATCATTTGATATTGAAATTTTTAATTCTTAAAATGCACTTTTTGGCAGAAAATTTATGTAAATTTAGAAGTTAAAATCAGTTACTTTTAGGAAATTTTTTTGCTTAAGTTAAATTTCTTTATTGATTTTTGTTCAATTTGAAACCAATCAAAGTACATACTATGTATGTCCTGGATAAACAATCGAAGAGTTCCTGTTGCTAGGATAGAAATAACAGCTTTTGGGTAAATTTGCATATCTTCTGGATATGTACATCGAACCGCAAACAATATCCTGAGCTGAAGTTAAATCACAGCCACAATGGCTAGATGTGATTGCAAAACCAGGCCGCTTTGATTCAACTGGGTCAAATCAATCTCTTTCCACCTTCTTTCGGCTGGACTTGGAATTTTTCTCTCTGAACATTATCTGCATCACACTTATCATTGCTGTGCGATAAATTTTCACTACGCAGAGTTTAGCTCCTCGGAAGCTTCTTCTTTCATAGTAAAAACATTTTACCATACCATTTCCACTACCAAAGATAATCTGATTCCACTTCAGATGCCGCAGAGCCTTCATGACATGTGCCTTGGAAATAGGAATAGCTTTCACGGTCTCGAACATCTGAGCATTAACGAAATGAAGATTTTTCTCATTCTGGCCCTTTATGAGTCATTCGCCTTTGACGAGCATGTGATTATGTCTCAGGATCGAGAAGCTATCTAATGGCCGAGATATGAGAACATTGAATGAAGAGATTTCGCTTCTTTTCTGGTGGGCTTTCCTTACAAAATGTCCAGTTTCGACGAACATGTCTCAAGTTTCGGTGGATCCATTAACCCAGCCAGCGACAGTCAACGTCATCTCGATTGTATGCGCATGATGAAATTTGTTTGAGTCCACCTTGAGCTCTTGTCTTGATAATGATTATTTGTTCCTGGGAGAAACTCTTCAAAGGTAAATGGGTGACAAAAACCGGCAGCCAATCGGCAGTAAGTCCTTTAGTTTTGATCGCCTTTTATGTACTCCATCGTCTCAAATCCATTGCGGATATCTTTCCGCATTCTTATTGCTGTTTGCTGCCATAGCACACACTCTACTTCCTGCGCCAACGACTACCACTTTGCATCTTAAAATGAAATTAATTGAATGAAATACAAAATACAAATAAATTTATAATTTATTTTAAATAAATTTATATTTTTTGTAATTAAAATAGAAAATTATTCAGAAACGTCAGAAGATGTCAAAATGTAGATTTGAATTTATACAGATGACTGTTTTTATAAGTAATAACAATAGATGGCCTTAGTTTCTATGGAAAAAAAAGCTTGTTGAGGACAAGTAACAAGAGATGGCATTGGTAATAGTTACTATTTTTTGTCACTTTGCTCCAATAAGCAGTTCAGTCACTAAAAAGATATGAGCTCCTTTTAATACAGCTTTTGTATGGAAATGAAACTCGACTAGCAGTCCATATCTAGTAGGTCTATGATCTGGACTTACCCTGAGGCCACACGTGCAAGTACTTGCAAGCAAGTAGCCTACATACATTGCCTGTCAAATTCGTAATTTGCATTCCACTTGCCTCCCACTTGCTTTCCACTTGCATTCCACTTGCTTGTCTCCCAACTTGCTTCTCAACTTGCTTCACTACTGGCTTCAAAACTTGCATGCCAGTTGATAAGCAAGTTGCTTGGGTTTGTTTGTGTTAGTACACAAATGTGTATGTATTGCAACTTGCTTGCAAGTACTTGCTCGTGTGGCCTCGGGGTTAGCTAACTCTATATGGACATTGTTGTTGTATTTGACATATGTAAATAGTTTTGCTTTGTTGTCGTTTTTTTCTCAAAATTTTATTTGGACATGCAAAAAAACAGCTGATGTCTACAAAAAATAATTTTCTACTTGCGATATAGGTACTTTGCTTGGGTTTGTTTGTGTTAGTACACAAATGTGTATGTATTGCAACTTGCTTGCAAGTACTTGCTCGTGTGGCCTCGGGGTTAGCTAACTCTATATGGACATTGTTGTTGTATTTAACATATGTAAATAGTTTTGCTTTGTTGTCGTTTTTTTCTCAAAATTTTATTTGGACATGCAAAAAAACAGCTGATGTCTACAAAAAATAATTTTCTACTTGCGATATAGGTACTATAAGGCAAGTTTTGGATTCGTGCAAAAAAAAATTTTGAGATAGCATTCATACATGATACTACGATGATAGTCTGCTATTACACGATGACTTTAGAATCATGACTCTTCTTCAAATTCCTCTTTGAAATTTCATCCCATGAGGCACGTACTATTACACCATGACTTTTGAGTCATGACTCAAATCTGACAGTTTGCTTTGACATGGATTTTCGGTGTAGTTGTATTAACAGCTGATTTCTTTGACACGCTAGTGTTGCTTAACTATCGACAGCCGTATTTATTAAGAAAACTTAAAGGCATCTTAGCTTTAAGATGCCTTTAAATTGCTCTTAAGTGCGAAATTGGTATCTATAATCAATTTTCACATTTAAGCAACGTTACTTAAAATGCATCTCAACTTTAAACGCCATCCATCGCGTTTAAAGGCTACTCAAAGCCATCTTAAGCATATTTTGACATTCGAGAAGAATTATTTTTACTACAAAAATATAGGTATGCCTATGTATGTATGTATGTATGTAGAGTTTCCATATTGAATGTTGTAGGTATCTAATTGAAGTTTTAAGATTTGTGATTTCCTTTAGTAAATTATGTTAAAACTAAATTGTTTCATTGATTTATCAACATATTTTCCATCAAATCAAAGTGTGAATTAATAAATTAAATAAAAGAATTTCTGGACACAAAAATAAAAGTATCACAATCAAAAATGGAGTCATGTTTCATTTCTTTTGCATTGGACTATGCCAAGATGCAGATCCAGTTGCTTCTCTTTCTGTCTTATAAGTATGCGCTCGTTTTTGTTTGCAAACTGTCAAAAAACTGCTGAAATGTACATGTATTTGTAAGTTTTCTCACGTTACCTTACACTTCAATCGTTTAGTTAAGTAGCAATAGAAAATTGATTATAGATGAGAAATTAAGTAACGTAATTTAAAAGCAACTTAAATATTTAAGCAAACGTAACTAAATGACCTCTAAGAGCCATCGTAAGAAAATCTAATAAATTCACCTGTAAGACTATGGTTCTGTTGGTTAGGTGCCAGTTATAGCTATCATTGAAACTCATCATGGAAAATGATTGATTTTGAGACGCTTAGGAAGTGAAATCGTTTATTATTTTGATGGAAGAATAAACCTTAAGACTTAATTAATATATCTAGCCAAAAAAATAGTTCAAATAGGCCCAACTTTCCACATAAAAAGACTTTTCTTATTTCAATGACTGAACTACCTTACCAATGATCATTGAAAAATTCAAAGTCAATTTTTGTGGAACGTTGGGCCGATTTGAATTTTTTTTTGGCTAGAAATATTCATAAAGTCTTAAGCTTTATTTATCCATCAAAATAATAAATGATTTTACTTTCTAAACGTCTCAAAATCAATCCTTAAAATTTTCAATGATGAGTTTCAATGATAGCTATAACTGGGCACCTTACAAAAGACATCAAATATGTGAATAGTGTAAACCAAAGATAGGTACCTATACTTGAAACTCTTAAAATGGCAAAAAACAAAAAACATACATTAGACGCTTTATTTTGTGAAACTTGAAATAGTATCCACAATGAACACACAAAATTTTATATAAATATGTATTTTGTATAAAAATTTCTCGCAAGCATTAAACATTGCTTGAAAACACTGAGGAATTGCTTTCATTTTTTTGTTAAAACTTCATTGACAGCTTTGTTAAACGCTTAAATAAATTTAAAAACATTCACATCAAACAAAATGTGCACTTTTCGAATTCATCTTTAGAAAGCCCTTTAAAACTCCCGCTCGAAAAAGTGAACAAACTCGAAAGAGTGAACAGCCTTGGGTTTTATTATTTCACTATATCGAGCATCTACTGTTGTTTTTGAATGAGCTAAAACTAAATAATTATTATGGGTATTCATGCAACAGCGTAAAGTCGTCGTAAACGTTGTAAAGTTTAAAACTTTCGTAATTCTGTCACAAATTGTATGGAAAATTTGACAGATTTACGAAGTTTAAAACTTTACCATGTTTACGACGACTTTACGATGTTGCATGAATACCTTTATTGTCATTCAAATTCAATTTTTAAAAGAAATTTTGAGACCTTTCTATCCTAAAATTTATTTTTTTTCTTTTCAAAAATCATTACTTTTTTTTGAAAGCAAGTTAACAATTGAAAAATACATAAATCAATTTAATTAGTAGTTTCAAATTCAAATACATAAATCTGATTTTTATAATTCAATGGATTTTGCAATAGAAGTCTTTTAAAGGCCTTTTAAAAATATGTGTAATTTATTTTTAATACATATATCGATATTATCGATAGTTTTTTTGTAATAATATCGAAAATGGAATTATCGATGTTTGAGCAGCACTATGACATTTTTTCTTGCACTAAAATTTGCAAAACAAAAAACAATTAATTATGTTGGAAAAAGATGCCATTTTATCTAAGGGTATTAGTTTGTGTTTATTTACAAAAAAATAACAATACAGTAAAATAATTAAGTGGACTATATTTCAAATATATTTGCACGGTATCAGCGCGCATTCGTTTGTGAAGATTATTTTGTGCTTCTTCTGGAGCTTATGTTTTTCATGATCATGAAGTTCATCCATTTGACCATCGAACATATGGAATGGAGTTGTTTGGCTTTTTGTGTATCTTCGTCATTGGGCACGTTCCGATGGTTATTATTCTCAGTTATCCGGATAGCTTTGTGTTGTTGTAATCCCATGTTAAAAAACAGCTGATGACCGCTGACCCAACAACAACTCAAGTTATCTCAAAATTTTTGGGATAACTAGATAGCATAGCGAATAAACATTGGAACGCGAGGATTTACAGATTACAGCTGACATCATGTTCAGCGGTCTTGAGTTTGGTAAATTCATTCTGTCTTGTTTTCTGCCTTACGCATTGACTCTTGTAGGGTCTTCATACGAGCTTCGTGTTGTGAAAAAAGTAGTCTGCAATCTCCAGTTTCTTTCCGTATTCCGAAAGTTTTTTCTTTTAGTCCAAGACATTCAATAGGTTCAATAGGTACCATGATAGCTGGCATTGAATAGAAGTATCGTTGGCAGCTTTTCTAAAAAGATACACAAAATATAGTATACAAATTGGTTACTAATATAAATTTTATACTATTAAAACCATAATTGCTTCAAATTGTTAACATTTCATAATAGAAATATTAATTAATAATTTTATAGTTACCAACATTTTATTTATTTCATTCAAAAATATTTCAAAACGTTTTACTTTCCCGCACAACAAAAAAAATGAAATATTTAATTGAAAATTTGATATGAAATGAAATTATGTCAAAAAACAATTAAAAAGAAAAGATTTTTTTTTTTTTTTTTCCGTGGGTAGGTGCAAAACCTGCATCAGGCTCTATGAGGACCGGAAAACGCGTGCTCATAGAAGTGTGAGATTCTTACTACACTAAAACCACCTCCACTTCCCGATTGCAACTAAGTTGAAACTTATCTAGCAATTTATTTTGAACGAGGTTAAGTAACGTGTTGCAGGTAACTTTCCGGTGAAAGTTTCTGCTTATTCCGCGGTTTTAAAGCGGTTTTGTGTTCACCGCACCAAGTCGGAAGGTTTTGTTCTTTGCAGACGGCGTACTAAATTCGACTCGTCAAGAATGTCAATAATCGTTGGATTAGCGTGATCTAATAGCCGATTTCTATGTTTTCGCGCGAAACTCTCAATTTCATCTCGAACCGTAGGAATCCCGAGATCCCTGTGAAGATCTTCGTTTCTTATATAACATGGTGCATTTACAAATGACCTAAGCAATTTATTTTCAAACGTTTGTAAGATATTTAAATTTGTATCGCAAGTACAACCCCAGAGTTGTATACCATAAGTCCAGACAGGTTTAAGTACCTGCTTGTATAAAATCAACTTATTATCAATACTAAGCTTGGAATATTTACCGAATAAGCGAAAAGAGAAACGTCAAATATGAGTCGCCGAAACTTGGCCCACGACTCACAGGGCAGTTGTTCTTCCATCTCATTTTTTTTCTCCGTCGCACTCATTATGTTCGAAAAGATTCATGACTCTAAAGTCGTCGTGTAATAGCAGACTTATGCCCGTCGTCCACTTGTGCCCAACGCGTTCAATTTCAAGTTCAACACATTCAACTCTAGTGTACGGTGATCTCAATTCCATTCAACCGTCGCGTTTACTGCGGTCGGAGTTCGTTCCTCAACGCGTTGTTCAACAGATGTACGGGAAGTGAATGAGCTCGTGTTGCTCGTTGCCCATACTTGGGCATCGCGTTGAGCAACAAATTCACGATAATGTGCTGCACATTATTCTGTTCAACACGTTGAACAAGTTTTGAATTTTTGTTTGGTGTGAGTTGCGTTGGATACGATGAAATTTGTGTGCGGATACAAATTGAACCGTTGTGTTTCATGTTTACAAACTCACAGCTGAAGGTAGGTATATAATTTTTGCTTATGTTTTTCACATTACAGTCGGAGGTTTTGTTCTATTGTTTGTATTTCGTCTCCAATCAAAGGATTGATTTTTGTGGTGAGCTTATTAATTTTCATTCACCCTTGCAACAGATTCAGTAGTAAAAATTTAGTACCACCATTGCCGAAAAGGAAGCTTCATAGTCAATGTTTTTTATGGAAGAAACTGTTTTCGTCCCGGCTCAAAAAAAAAAAAATCATCGACTCAGAAGCGCCTCGTTGTTTTCTTTTTTCTCCTGCGCTCCATATCCAAAAGAACCAACGCTGCAGCAACTTTTCTTTTTCTTTGAAGTAAAATCATAAATTTTTTTTTATTTTTTATATACAATATAGCTTGCAAATAAAGTCTTTGTTCTTTGATGAGAAATAATTTTAGAAATGTGAGTAGCTGTCAACTGATGAGTGCATTCAACGTGTTGATCAACGAGTGTTGCTTTGGTTAAGTAAACGGGCCTATGAACTCGTTCACCAACATGTTGTGCAACCACACCAGAAACTCTGTTGATCAACTCGAGGAACCTATTTTTTGTCCAAAATCAGACAATAAGTTTATCAACTAATGTACGGGGTTAATCAACAATTGAGTGAGTTGATCAACTTGGTGTACGGGGGTATCCATAACAGTTGAAAGAGTTGACCAACTAGGTGTACGGGATTATTCAACGTTGGAGTGAGTTGGTCAGCTAGTGTACTTTCAACGCGTTGAACAACTAAATTGTAAGGTTTCGTAGCTCAACAAGGGCAACGTGAGTTGGGCAACTAGTGTAAGGGAACAATAATTTGTTTATCCAATTATGGAGTTGAATAAACAGTTGAACGCAGTTCGTTGATCTAGTTATGCACAAGTGGACGACGGGCATTAGAGTAATTTAATTCGAATATCGAAACAGCCTTTGTTTTGTTTGTTTATTACTTGACTGATTTATATTAAATATTGGTTAATCCTCGCGTTCGGCAGGCTAAGCGATAGGCCAAAAAATTTTCAGATACCTTGAGTTGTTTTTGCATTAGCTGACATCAGCTGATGTTTTTTTACAAGGGATTACAACAACACAAACAAATCCGGATCGCTTAAGATACGCAGCCGAAAGCGCCCAATACAAATTAAGTAGCCGTTGTATAAACATCTTTTATATTAATGGGTATTCATGCAACAGCGTAAAGTGGTTAAGTTTAAAACTTCGTAAATCTGTCAAATTTTCCATACAAATTGTGACAGAATTACGAAGTTTTAAACTTTACAATGTTTACGATGACTCTACGCTGTTACATGAATAGCCATATTATTATTTTTCATTAAAAACTAATTTCTTTGTTCCCAAGAAAGACTTCTTATTCCAAACTATCCTTACTATTATTCCAGCAGCATCCACCAACCTTCTTGATGTTTATGTTTTAGGGGCCAGTTATAGCGATCAGTAAAATGCATCAGTAAAAATTTTCTTTTGCAATATTTAATATGTTCAAATGCTTTTTGAAACAAAAACTGTATGCAAATCGATGACGAATGTAATAAAATAATTTTTTTTTTAGGAAAAACTTGATTCGGAATTGTATTTTTTGAGAAAAACCATTTATTTGATTTTACTGAAAAAAAAACTCATTTTACGTATCAGCTGATTGTCATGTCACTCAAAATGAAACAATTCGTTCCGCCTGTTTGTGTTCAAATTTTTTACTGTTTCAGACATACGAACAAAAATTACTGATGCATTGACATCCAGTAAAAATGGAAAGAAGAAAAAGACATTAGTTTTACTGACACAATTTTACTGTTCGCTATAAGCACCCATCAGGAAAAAATTCCGAATTCCTTTCGTTTCAACTTTTTACTGATGTGCTTTACTGATCGCTATAACTGGCCCCTTACCGATGAAGCGGCATCAGTTCTTTTCCTGATGCCAGTGGAACAGTAAAAAATTGAAACACGGATAAGTGGAACGAATTGTTCCATTTTATCAGAAATGACAATCAGCTGATACGGAAAAAGAATTTTCATCAGTAATAATAATAATACATGCTTTTTTTGGAAATTTAATTCCTTTATTTTGTCCACGCAAATGCGTTGCTGGTAAACCTTCAGCTCCAAAACTACAAAAAATATAAATTATAAAAGAAAATATGAATATATATATTTAGGTGCCAGTTATAGCTATCATTGAACCTCATCATTGAAAATTGTAATGATTGATTTTGATACGTCTAGGAAGAAAAATCATTTATTCTTTTGATGGAAAAATAAAGCTAAAGACCTTATTAATATTTCTAGCCAAAAAAATTTTCAAATAGGCCCAACTTTCCACATAAAAAGACTTTTCTTATTTCAATGATTGAACTACCTTACCAATGATCATTGAAAAATTAAAAGTCAATTATTGTGGAAAGTTGGGCCTATTTGAAATTTTTTTTGACTAGATATATTAATGAAGTCTTAAGCTTTGATCGTCCATCAAAATAATAAATGATTTTGCCTCCTAAACGTCTCAAAATCAATCATTAAAATTTTCAATGATGAGTTTCAATGATAGCTATAACTGGCACCTTACTGTTATTAACATATTTACCTTTATTAAAACGTTTGGTTTTTGTCCATAAATTAACTACTTAAAAAGTTTTATTTAAAATTAGTTCATCTTGTTCTTCCAAATTTGACATCAGAGTGATTCACAATAGCAATTAATTTAGAGTTGTTCGATTTGTTTTTTCCTAATTTCCAACCTAATTCCGTGTAAATTTGGTTGTATTATCTCATTTCGAAATTTGATTTTGTAAGGGAAATGAGGTAATTTCGGATGTAATTTGGAAATTTTCAACGAAATCACCTCATTTGCTCTAATGAAAACGTAGTATAAGCAGTGACGGCTCCCTGAAATTACGCCATAGGAAATTTCGCCAAAAAGATTTTTGGAAAAAAAGCCCAAAAATGTTTGGCATAAAATTTTTGGAAAAAGTGCCCAAAGCTAAAAAGGAAAATTCGCCAAAAAAACGTGGAAATTACGCCACACTTTTGGAAAAAGAGCCAAAAACTTTAAATGGAAATAACGCCAAAAAAAGATCAACTTTTTGGTTAAATTTCCAATTTTATTTTGGAAATAAGACCAGAAATTGTGGCAGATGTCCTTCAGGTTTACATTAAATATTACAAAATGTATGCTCTGTTAACATAAATTGACAAATTGAAATAAACAAAGTTATAAGAAGATGTGTTGTTTTAAATGTGTTCTACAAATCAAATGCGCTAGCGTTCGCCGTTGCTGCGGTGCGGCGCGGCCGGCGTGGTGTAGCCAGCGCACCCCACGCGCCGTGGCAACGGCGAACGCTAGCGCGTGCGCTGCGGCCCGGCCGGCGCGCGGTGGCAACGGTGAACGGTAGTGCGAACGCGCGCCCCCCCCCCCCCCCCGCCGATTATTATATCATACTTGTGCATTTGATTTGTAGAACACATTTAAAACAACACATCTTCTTATAACTTTGTTTATTTCAATTTGTCAATTTATGTTAACAGAGCATACATTTTGTAATATTTAATGTAAACCTGAACGACATCTGCCACAATTTCTGGTCTTATAAAAAGGCCAAAAGCAAGTTGTTGGCGGTTTTTCCAAAAGAAAAAATTTTGGTCTTTTTTCAACATTATTAAAGGAAAAAAGGCCAAGAAAATTTTGGAAAAAAATAACCTAAAATTCCGGAATTTACGCCAAACTTTTTGGGTTCCTTTTCCTAGGAAAAAAAGCCATAACATTGTATGGAGAATTTTGGGCCTTTTTTCCATTTTTATTTTTTGGCGTAATTTCCTATGGCGTAATTTCAGGGAGCCGCAGTGACATATCCATACAAAATCAGACTGCTGTTTGGATTGTGGTTTGGATGTAGGGCATCGCTCAAGTCTAGTGGAGCCAGCATGTAAGCAACAACAAAAAAATGTCTTCGCTTGGTTTGGAAGAGCCTTTAGTCCTATTTATCCAAACATGCTACGAAATAGTGCTGCCAAGTCCTGCTACCCCGAGGCCACACGAGCAAGTACTTGCAAGCAAGTTGCAATGCATACACATTTGTTTACTAATACTGCGTTTTCATTAGAGCAAATGAGGTAATTTCGCTGAAAATTTCCAAATTATATCCCAAATTACCTCATTTCCCATACAAATTCAAATTTCGAAATGAGATAATTTCAACCAAATTTGCACGAAATTAGGTTGGAAATTAGATAAAAGGAAATCGAACAACTCTAAATTAATATCTATTGTGAATCAGTCTGATTCATATGTCAAATTTAAAGTAAGAATCATCAAGCGAAAATCAAGACAAATTTTAAAATTTTAATTACTCTATTTAAAATGGACAAAACAAACGTTTCAATTAGGTAAATGTATTAATAGTTAGTGTATTCATATTTTCTTTCATTTTTATATTTTTGTAGAGGAAATCTGAAGGGAACCATCCATTCGCGTGGCAAATTTAAAGGAAAACCGAAACATTTGATTAGAAATCCCACTGCATCCTCGTCGTTGGAGTTCCAACACCTCGCGTCGGAAAACCGGATATCAACGAAGAAGATAATTCATATTTGAATGGAATAATAACTTTTTCTGATGATTTTGACTCGCGATCAATAAGTATCTACATGCAATAATTCTCGGATAATTTTATTGTACAGTGTGCAGGAGGCCTATAGGTATATAGGAAAGCTTACCTGTCGAGGTGTTTCAAAGAAATATTACTATGTTACCTATACTCTAATGAGGTTTATTATAACAATGCAAAATAAAATAATTTAGTTAACAAGCTAAAAAAAAAGAAAGAAATCATGTTTTATTTGTAAGTTTGATAACCACTACACTGCAAAGTCTCTTGTTTTGATAGCTATTAATCCTTCTTCGGCAAATGGTGATGTAATTATCAGACTCATACGCCACAAATGGCGAACATCTCTTGGATCCACCACCAATCCTGCCATGTTTCTAGGTCAAAATCGGGAACTGACGATGTTAAATTCCGCGGGAGCATGGATCGATTCAGTCAGTGGCATCAAGAGATTCTCCGGTGAATTTTCCATTTTAGTTAATAGTAGATGCAATCCCCAGACTCTTCCATATGAAATGCGTCTGAGATTAGGGCAAATGACTTATGCATTGAATCAAACACCCATCCTGCTCGTTTCTGAGTCAACATCCACGAGGTTCAAATGCAGAGAAGCCTAATCTTTGGCGTGTATGATTCTATAACTATTCTATTTTCTTAAACAGTACAAATCCAACAGATTCTCCGACGTAGTGTTTCATTTTAATTAACTTTTTTATTGCAATTTTACCAGTGACAATTTACGATGAAGTACAAAAAAATCAACAGGGCTGTCAAACGAAATGAGGGAATTAGATGAAAACACTTTTTCCGTTATTTGCGAAATTACCTCAATTCGGCTCTAATGAAAACGTAGTATAACACAAACAAGCCCAAGCAACTTGCTTATCAACTGGCATGCAAGTTTTGAAGACAGTAGTGAAGCAAGTTGAGAAGCAAGTTGGGAGACAAGCAAGTGGAATGCAAGTGAAAAGCAAGTGGGAGGCAAGTGGAATGCAAATTACGAACTTGACAGGCAGTGTATGTAGCCAACTTGCTTGCAAGTACTTGCTCGTGTGGCCTCAGGGTTACTGGCTGCTCTACGGCTTCCCAACTACTGGCTACGAAAAAGGCAAGCCAGTAGTTGACGAGCCAGTTGGTCAGGTTTGTTTGTGTTAGTAAAAAATGTGAGTGTGTTGTGAATGGCCAGCCAGTTCTGGCTCGTGTGGCTTAAGGGTAAAACAATGGCCACCGCTGGTTGGTGGTTCAAGCCTGGATTCACAACGTGACGAGAAAACGAGACGAGAGAGTGACGTGATTTGCTATTATTTTTTCTAGTTATGAAATCGTTCCCCAATTCACAATTCGGTGAGATTTTTAGCAACGAGAACTGTTTTTTGAAAAAAAATTATACAAATTAAACAAAAAGTATTAAAACAACATATTATTGATTACTTTAAGGATATTCATACAACAGCGTAAAATCGTCGTAAACGTTGTAAACTTTTAAACTTAGTAATTCTGTCACAATTTGTATGGAAAATTTGACAGATTTACGAAGTTTACAACTTTACTACGTTTACGACGAGCTTACGCTGTTGCATGAATACCCTTTTTATCTTTTAATTTCAAGTTATCGTATTTTTTCCTTAAAAAAATACTTCCTATGTAAATTATTTGTCAAAAACGAAAATCGTCTTCTCGTCACGTCTTTTTTTTTTTCAATTTTTTGAATCCTTGGTGTGACGTGACGATGAGAAACGCTTCATTGTGTATATCCACGTATACTTTCATTGCTTGAAATTTGTTTGACACAACGAAGGGATCTTGCCATGCTCACGTCTGGTTTCTTCGTCGCATTGTGAATCAGACTTCAATCTGTTTCACGCTTAAATGTGTACTGTGAGGCAACGGCAACATGTCTTTCAGTGATCCGCTGTATCGGCTAATTTTGAATATAGGTTTGTAAGAAATTCTTCGAATGGCAACTCCTTCAAAAGTTTGCCTCTGGCATTAGTGTCAGTGAACGTCACACTCTTCTAGGAATTTTCGTAAGTTTTTCCTATTTTTCATAATTTTCCCATATGAAAATTATTTAAAAATAAAGTCTTTTACTTACTCTATCAATATAATATCAATTATTTTGAGTAACCCTAGTAAAATAAGTGTTTTAAGTGAGATAAAATTCGCCTCTATATTTTCACGGTGTGGCATAGCCAACATGGCGATGGCGACATTTCCTAACCTCAATCTACAATAGCCCCGCAAAAAAAATTAAATATTTTTCTCATTTTAGCATAATAAAAGAATAACTAGAGAAACTTAAGCATGTCGAAGTTTTTTGCAACCGGTGGTTCCGATTCCGAGTCTGAATCCAGCGAAGAGGAGGTACAAGCACCTGCATTTGGAAAGCAACAAGCTTATGCTGTAAGTTTCAAGATTTTACTCAACATTTGCGTTTAAAAAAAATGCCTGAACTTTTCAGTATAGTGATGATGAAGTCGAGGAAAAGCGTGTGGTGCGCTCCACAAAGGAAAAACGCTATGAAGATATTACCAGTATAATTAAAAACATTCGCAACTATAAGAAAATAAAGGATTTATCTAGTGTGTTAACCAGCTTTGAAGAGCTCTCACGCGCCTACACTAAGGCTCTTCCAGTGATTTCCAAGGAGGAGAATGGTGTTACTCCCAGGTTTTACATCCGCTGTTTGGCCGAATTGGAAGACTTCATTAATGATATATGGGAAGATCGTGAGGGAAGGAAGAATCTTAACAAAAACAATTCCAAATCTCTCGGTACCCTGCGCCAAAAAGTCAGAAAGTACATTAAAGACTTTGAGGACCAACTAACTAAGTTCCGTGAAGCTCCAGATCAAGAAAGCGAGGAGGAGGAGGAACGCCCAGAACCCGATTCAGAGAGCGAAGAGGAAGTTGCAGCTCCACAGAAGGCCGTGTCGTTCCGCAAGGATGTAGAAAAGGTTGCTAAGGTACCAAAAGACGAAGATTCGGACGACTCAATTGATTGGGGATCGGACAGTGAATCGGAGTCTTCATCATCCGAGGACGATGGCCAATACGTGAGCATGAGGGATCGTTTCAAGAAGCGGACCACCGACAAGGAGGAAAAAGATGACGATGAGAAGACAAAAAAAGAGAAAAAAGAAAAGAAGGTGAAGAAAGTGAAAATCCACGGCAAGCGCGAAGAAGATGACGAGGAGGGCGAATGGGAGACAGTGACTAAGGGGTCAACAGTCGAGAAACCCAAAATGTTTGCAAAGGACGCTGAAATCGATATCAATCTTGTTCTTGCGAAGTTGAATGAGATCATGTCGGCTCATGGCAAAAAGCGTACCGACCGCCGGGCCCAAATTGATCTACTCTACGAATTAAAGGATATTGCCGAAGCAAACAATCTTGGAAATGCGGTTTCAGTGAAGATTCGCTTCAGTATCATTTCGGCTATTTACGACTACAATCCTAAGATTTCCGAACCAATGAAGCTGGAACACTGGCAAAAACTTTTGCAAGTTATGCCGGAAATGCTGAATGTTCTGCTCGCCAACAATGATATCATCATGACGGAGAATGTCTCCGAGGAGGCTGAGGAATACACCACTTCTCCATTCTATATCCGCGGTTGCTCACTGGCTGCAGTTGAACGATTAGACGATGAATTCACCAAGTTGTTGAAGGAGTGTGATCCACATTCCAATGACTATGTTGCAAGGTAGCTATGTTTAAATAAATCAATTGCATTTTTCTAGAATGAATATAAACTTACACCTGCCACCCATGATTTGCCTTCGGGATAATATTTAACACACACCTGTCATTTGTACCTTCACACTGTTTCGATGATCATTTTGCAATGAAATTACTGTGTAGGTATCTTCAATTCCAGGGGAACAGATATTCAAAATCCTGGTTATTCACATCTGAATTATATATGTGCATACTTAGAGCATTTAAAAAAAAGCAGGATATATGGGGGAAATTTACATTTAAGATAGAAAACAAAGAAAATATAAGTTTAATTTTGTTCTCATTTCATGGAAAGAAGAAGCATCTGGAAGGTATACGAATTATGAGAATTTAATGTTTCTGTTTTCAAGCATAGCATAATTTTTGTAACTAAATATTTTTGAATAATTTTGAATGAACAACAACAACTTGTGTGTGTTACCACCAAGTATATAGGCTGGAGTTATAGCTGTTTCACGAGTGCCACCTCGATCATCAGATTCCTTTAGTGGTGCTTAGTCTGGTTATGCTCGTATTAATTGAAAAACTCTTTGCCGTCATCTGGGAGCGAACCATGAACCTTGCGATTCAGAGGCCGATGCACTACACACCGCGCCACTGAAGCCACATGTTCTGCTCAATCTCAATGCAGGTTTCGTTGTTTATCAATTGCAACAGCGACTAGCATATTTAAAAACACACACAAGCTTGCTATTGTTCAGTCGGTTTCTTTATTTTTTCCCCGTGCACCGATTCGTAAGCCAATAAGAGTTGGCACTGGTCAAGAATTAGTTTTTACAAATTAAGTGGGGTTTTGTATGTAAATGGAAATCAACACAAGTGCAGTGCATGCTGCGAATTATACATCAATTTATTTTGAATAATTTTGAATGAACAACAACAACTTGTGTGTGTTACCACCATGTTCTCCTCAATCCCAATGCATAAATATTTTAGTTTGTTTTGCGAAAGGCGAAATGCCTTGGTGAAATGATTTTTCGTGTGTAAAACAGTTTAAATAATATCCATAAGTATATTATCTAATCTATGCACAAAAAACGCTTAAATTAAATTATAAACTACTAAACACTTTTTCGTATTTTTAAGCTACTCTTAATATTACCATATTAAAGCCATCATTTTAGACAAAATTAAATGATTCTGTCTACATCATGATCAAATGATCACGAGACAAGCATTTCGAGAGCATATAAATTCCTGAGAAGATGAATAACTTGTATGGAATGATATCCTTACGTTTTTTTTTAAATAAATAAATTACTCACATCCAGTTTTGCATCGAAGGCATTTGATTTTTAAATGTCATAACATTGGCCATGCAAAAAAAAAGAAAGGGTAAATATGCATAACCATTTATAACTTATTTTTGAATCTTGTGTTGTAGGAATAACTTGCTAGTGCACGGTGTCCGCTAAACTGGAAAGTCAGCACAAACAGCTGTTCGTTTACAGCCAAATTGCAATTTTTCGGTGATGTGCATGTTCGAAAACGATAAATAAATAGAAAATGAGGACAGAATGTTTAGAAAAATGAAAATAAATTGAACTTGCTATTATTTTTCATTCAATTCATAAAGTTTTGTGCTTTCACAATTAAATATTTTATGCAACGAAATTTTGTTTCCAGAAGTTCGGTATGAGAACTATAACATGTATTTTTACAATTTAACGGAGAATCTTGTCCCACCCGATCATTCCGCCATTGAGCGCTCAGTAAGATTTTATTTGGTGGGATTGACCTAATAATTCTTTTTAATTCAAGCAGCCCTAGAAAACTTGTAATCAGGGCTAGAAGTTTCTCAAGGTCATGCAAAGCCAAGGCGACTTTGGGCACCTCATTTGTGGAATATTCGCAAAAAATGTTTGCCATCCGAAAGATCACTAGATTGTGATAACTATTTTCAGTAATTGGTCGGCCATTTTTCTAAAGTTTTTTTTTTCAAGTGCACGGTAAAATTCATAAAAAATAATCTAGGCGGAATAATTACTGAAACCAGCTTATCTTTTATGGCAATTGAGTGGCCTTTCAAATGGTTTACTGTTTGCGATCACCCATATATCACATATGTAGATTGCATATGAAGGACCAAAAATCGTTCGTGACCTAGAAAAAACAAAAACTTTAATAAAGCTATTTCAATTAGATGGCATACTTTTTTTTGTTAAATTTCTCAGATGAGGTGCCAATAATTTGTTCTGTGACCTTGAAAAAAACATTAAAAATATGCAAAAAATGAATCTATATAAAAAAGGCTTAAATAAATTTTGTGGTACCATTTTCTCAAAAAGTATTGGACAGATTTGGAAAAATTGTATGTGGTTGGAAAGCTATAGTCGCGGGGGGTGTGCGAATCTCAAAATAAAACACTGCGGGTTCATTTTAGCTAAGTACCATTTTATACTGCCGCTCACTGTGCACATTCAAAAAATTAAATTTAAAAAATAAAAAAAATGTTTTTTGCTTCAATTTTCAAATATTTTATACATATGTAGCTAGCTTTCAATTTTTGATTGGTTTCGAATTTCGACACGGGGTGGGGACGATACTTGTTACTATTAGGCTTGATTCACACTACTGTGCCAATATCGATAAATTCACAAAACGTTCTCGCTCCGATACCACTGGTCAACAAGGTTTTTGTTACAGAAACAAAAATATACTTTTCCGTAGTTTTTGGTGTGCTGAACTCGAATCTGAAGTCAGAAAAATTCTATCGGGCCACGTTTTTGAGATATACCCGTTACAAAATCGAAAAAACCGTTTTTTTTGCTGTTTTCAAAGTTGTATTGTAACGTGAAGTAAATTATTTCAACAAAATTTTTAAAGGTTCCTAAAAGAACTAATTTTCTTCTTTTAAAATCAGTTTAAATCTTCCCGATACCTCTTTTCTTCTCGGAGAAATCTTCAGTTAATTGTAGGCCTTCCATTTATGACATAACTGAAATGTAAAGGAGAATGGGCAAAAATTTATGGGAAATGGTCTATTTCCCAATACGAATGTGTCATATATCGTTTAAAAGGTTATTTTGAGTATATCATTTCATTATATGGCCGTTAAGCTCTAAACCATGGGGTTCACGAGATATTCGGCTAATGTTGATTAGGAACACAATGTCCAAATATGGAGTTGCATTAATGTTCTTTCGGTGCTTTGAAGCCGAATATCTCGTGAACCCCATGGTTTAGAGCTTAACGGCCATATAATGAAATGATGTACTCAAAATAACCTTTTCAACGATATATGACACATTCGTATTGGGAAATGGACCATTTCCCATACATTTTTGCCCTTTACATTTCAGTTATGTCATAAATGGAAGGCCTACAATTAACTGAAGATTTCTCCGAGAAGAAAAGAGGTATCGGGAAGATTTAAACTGATTTTAAAAGAAGAAAATTAGTTCTTTCAGGAACCTTTAAAAATTTTGTTGAAATAATTTACTTCACGTTACAATACAACTTTGAAAACAGCAAAAAAACTGTTTTTTTGATTTTGTAACGGGAATATCTCAAAAACGTGGCCCGATAGAATTTTTCTGACTTCAGATTCGAGTTCAGCACACCAAAAACCTACGGAAAAGCATATTTTGGTTTCTGTAACAAAAAAATAAATATATTTTGTTGACCAGTGTACTTAACCCTAGTATTCACATTGCGGCTCCGATACCGATATCGATATAGCTCTTTGAGAAACTTTAACCCTTGATTACAAGTTTTCTAGGGCTGACTAATTTCTAAAACTACATAGTTGAACATTTAAAAAAAACTATATTTTTTATATTTTGGTCAAAGAAAATTTTGAAATTGGTCACTTTAAGCCGTGATTACAAGTTTTCTAAGGCTGACTAGTTTCTAAGACTAGATCATTAAAAAAAATTTTATTTTTTTATTTTATTTTATTTGAGAGAAATATATAAACTCAATTTATATTACTTCTTAATTAAGGCATTGGGGCGGAAGGCCATATAATGCCGTCTTTAGATTTTACATAATTTGTATTATTCAAATATTTACAATATATACATAGTACGTTAGTAATGTTTTTGGTAAAATATAGGACTTTTTCTTTTTTTTTTATGTAAATGGATAAACATGAGTGTTAAATTTTAAATGTCTTTAAATTTTTGATGGATGGAAAAAGCTGATTTTATGTTTTGGATGGATTCATAAATTGCGGGGTTGATGAAGTTTGCAAGTTTTGATGCTTCTTCATTTTGTTCTATGAGTGCGGATCTGGGGCATTCGGTGAGTATATGCTTGACTGTTAGATCAGTTTCGCATTCCGTGCATATCTCTAGCGTTTCGCCGTTGTAATGTTGTCGGCTATTGAAGAGAGCTTTACCGACTCGGATGCGGAAGAGTTTAATGCATTTGTCTCTTGTGAAATTGGAGTTGTATGAGATATGTTTGATTGTAGAATGGTGGCTTCGCAGGAAGCAGGAACTTTCCTTCCAGTGATTGCTGAGCTGTGTGTACTCTTCGGCGAGTTGAGTTCTTTGAGCAAGCTGACAAAATTTTGGCATTTCTTTTATTAGAGGAAAATTTGATGCTTGTTTTGCGGCCTCATCAGCTGATTCATTTCCGGGAATTCCAGTATGGCCTGGAACCCAGGAGAGCCAGATGTTTTTGTTTGAGCTTAGTTGACTCCGAATATATTCTTAGGATGGACATTTGTTGTTCATGCTCTTGAGCCCTTGTAGGATGCCCAGGTTGTCGGTGAAGATGAGAGTTTTAATGCGAGATGCGTTGGCAAGGCTGATAGCTTTTTTTATGCCTACTAGCTCGGCGATGTAGCTTCCTGCTACTTCTGGAAGAAGTCCTTGGTGCAGAATATTAACTCGCCCTTCGATCGATGATTCTACGATTGCATAAGTGGTACTCCCTTCTAGATGAGAGCCATCGGTGTATAAATTTTTTTGGGGGTTTATTTGTTCCGTGAGTTCCTTATGGAGGCACTGGAATACTAAATTTGGTGTTGAATCTTTGCTATATTTCGATAAGCTGGTATCTACTTGGAGGACATTCCTTTTCCATGGTGGGTGTCGAACGCATGTTGAGCTAGTGAGATCTTCTTCGAGAAATATTTGAAGATCTGGGAAGATTTGTGGGATATATTGAATGGTGGACTTTAATTTATGTATATTTATTGCTGTATTCATTGAAGGCTTTTTTTATGCTTGCATACAATGGGTGTGCATCGTCTAGTATGGCTTTTGAAACCATTGAAATTACTCTGCGTTTTGCAAAGAAGCTGAATGATGAAAAACCTGCTTCTGTTCTAAGCGCAACAGTTGGTGTTGTTCTGAGTGCACCGGCTGCGGTCCGATAGCACTCGTTGATAGCGGCGTCTATCTTGTGGGAGTTATTTTTTGATGTCCACATATAAGTCATTAAACCGTGTTGTAGGGTTTCTTCCACTAATGTCTTCGCTATTCGAAGTGCTATTTCTATATGAGGTCCTTTTTTTCTCGAACAAATCATTTTTAGTGCATTGTTGCGTTGTTTCAATGTGTTTACTATATTTTTCGTTTGTATGTTGCATTTTAAATTTTTACTAAAAGTAATACCAAATATCCTTAGTTCGGTTTTTAGTAGAATAATTGTGTCGGACAGAGTTATAGAGTTTGCTGTGCAGTTTCTTTTTTTACATACATGTAGGGCTTCAATTTTTGTTGGTGGGATAATTGCACCAACTTCTCTTGCCCATATAGAAATACCTGTATTTATTTTGGTTAGTAAGTTTTGTACTATATTAGGGTTACCTGAAGCAAGTATGTATATGTTGTCTGCATAGACTCCAACAAAATCAAGGTTGTATGATGATTGGCTTAGTTCTACAATCAGAGAGTCGATGTAGGCGTTGTATGCGATAAGGCTGATAAGGGAGAACCTTGCGGAATTCCGTTTTCTACTCTGGTTTTTATGGAGCTGTGTCCATCAACATTGACGCTTTGACTTCTTCCAGATAGAATGAGTTTGAGAATTTGTTTTGGAATTCCCCAATTATATAGTTGGCGTAGGACTGGAGTTGAAATAACACGGTCAAATGCTTTCTCGAGGTCGAGTGAAACTACTACGCTGTGTTTTGTTTCCTGTAAGTTACAGACTAATTTGTGCTCAAGAAGGTTAATCAACGAATGGACACCTCTTTTGGGTCTGAAAGCGTGTTGTTCTGGGCTTATCTTATTCTCTATATGCCACCCGATTCGTCTTGCAATAATTTTTTCCAAAATTTTTGAGAGAACAGGAAGCAAAGAGATGGGGCGGTATTCATCGTAGGAGTGACAATTGCGACCTTTTTTGGGAATTGGCTTCAATTGCGCCAGTCATGAGGGAATATACCTGTTTGGATTATGTTTGTGTAGAGAGAAACAAATTTTCTGTTTCAAGTTTATGGCACAACACTTTAGAATTTTGTAGGTTATTTTGTCTTGGCCTGGTGAGGTTCCCTTGGTCATTTGGAGAGTCATGGTATATTCCAACAATGATACATCTTTTGTTATGCACTCTGGGTAGTTCTGGATGTTTGGTAGGTCATCAATTTTAAAATTATTTTTTGCTTGGATGATTTTCGAGGGGTATGAGTGGTCTGAGCTATATGAACTCCACTTTTCTCTAAATGTATTGGCAATTAATTCCGGATTGCTGTGAAGATTATTGTTTAGCATCATAAATGGGAACATTTAAGGTGGTTTATTAGATCGAAAATTGATTTAATTTTTGACCATAGAGTTTTCGAATCAATTGATAAGTCCATAGAGTTGACAAAGGTTTCCCATGAGAGTCTTTTTTCTGATATGCATTCTCTTTTGACTTTCGCACAAATTTTCCTATATGCTAAGCCAGTGTTTTTCAAACTGTGGGTCGCGGGGGGGGGGGGGGGTCGCCAAGAATAATTAGGGGGGTCGCGGTTGTAAGCCATTAGGTACAAGGTACTAAAAAAGGTTTTCTTTTATTAAATGTTCAAAACATGGTTGTATCTTTGAGGTGTTAACAATTAAAGCATTTTCCTATTGAAGGAAGATAAAGTGAATTCACATACATATAGGTATGAAGTGGTGAATGGCACTAACAATGTTAAAGCCTCTTTTGCCAGCTCTAGATATTTTCCTCTTCTCTTCTCTTTATCCAGAAATGATCAATGGTTTTTACATTGAACTCAGAGCATACCATCTGCAGGACTGTCATGCCGAAGGTGTGGGTTCAAGTCCCAGCCGTGCCACCTAAAAACAGAAATGTTTTATTCGAGGTACTGCCTCTTGCGAGGAACTGACAAATCCTCCAAGAGTATACTTGTCATGAAAAAGTGCTTCTCATTTAGCCGTTCGGATTCGGCAAAAAACTGTAGGTCCCTTCCATTCCTGCCAACAAACACGCACACAGGGAATGGTTGTGAGTTGTAAGTCACTAGGCCCTGGTTCTCCATGAGCTGTTGCGCCACCAAATTTATTTATTTATTTATTTATACCATCTGCAGCTAAATCTATATGATTTTCTATCATCTTTACCGATGGAAAATCGGCCAGATGGAATGATATATTCAAAAAAGGATTGAGTATCTATCTCTGTCCATTTCCACCTTCAGAATAGAGTTCTGGAAAGTCACTTAATAGTTTTTTCTCCTAATTATGCAAACTCTCATGAGAGAAATGTGAGCGCTTAATGTCATGGCATGGATTCATCTGATGAAATTTCGTCGAGAATTTTCTGAACCCTGGGAAAAGAATACATTTGTTTGCAAATACTCTGAACGCAAACGAAGTTTTGCGAGGAGTCCTCTGATTTTGTCTTTTGCAGTCAAAATGTTTTCTTGTCTCCCTTGGAGTTGTATCAAGATGTTTAAGTGGGCAGAAAGATCAGCGAGAAATGATAATTTTTAAAGCTGAGTGGGGACAGTAAAATGATTTGATTATCTCGATTATGAATCTTGTACAAACATCAATTATTCAGCTTTAAATTTCAGAACTCGTGTCAACTAGCCCGAGAGCCCACCTTCCCTAGATAAGCTCCACGGATCACATATCACGGAATCTGAGACCATTTGAGTGTTTAGTTCGCCCGTGAAAAACGTTTTTTTTTTTTTACAATTTGGCAGGGTGAACTATATACTCAAATAATCTCGGATTCCGTGATATGGGATCCGAGGAGCTCCCTAGGGAGGGATGAAATACAATTTCTGCTTACACGATTACCCTCAAAGTTGCATTCATATTTTTTTTCGATTCATTGTTTTATCACTAAGGCCCCGGTTGTGGACAACAAGACTTCGATTTTTGAATAGCCTTTAATGAAGCTTTCGATGCCTATACTTCTTTTTTTTTGTAATCAATCACACCCAAAATCTGCTGTGGGCTCTAAATCTAAAAATACCTTACCTTTTGACAACCATCTGAGCTCTGTTTGACAAAGATTTTGATGAGCTCGATTCATGTCGCTTTTCAAATAATTGACGAAGTATTATTATGAATGTGGGGGTCGCCAGAATGTTTTTACTAACAAAGGGGTCGCGTACTCAAAAAGTTTGAAAAACACTGTGCTAAGCAATTCACTGTCATGGTGCTCCGACGTAGTTTGGACCAAGCTGCTAGTTTTTCTTTTACTAATTCTGCTACTATGGGAGTAAACCAAATAGGATTGCTTTTCATGCATGTGTTTTTACTTGTTGGTATACTTTTAGATGCAGCTGTTCTGATAATTTTTTATTTTAGCGGCTTCCTGGTTTATGTTATTTTTGATTTGTGATGACGATGTAAGATTGCCTGAAATACGTTCGAACAAACTCCAGTCTGCAAGGTTTTCCTTGAATCTAGAAGTAAGTTTTCTTGTGGTTCTTCTTTCATGGCTGTGGATAATGATTGGTATGTGGTCTTTACTTTCTCCTCGAGGGGTGACCTCCCAGTGAAGCATGGGAGCTAGGTCGGCAGAAGCTAATGTGACGTCGATGGCAGTAAAAGTGTTACGAGTGGACAACAACGTAGGTGACCCATCGTTTAGCTCAATAAGTCCACGTTGGTTGATGAAGTCTTCGAATTTGGGGGAGGGTTGTTGTGTACCGATCCCCAAAGGGTATTGGCAGCATTAAAATCTCAGATTTCCAAATGTTTTCTTACCATATCTTCTTGAAAATTGTCCATTTTATTAGTTTTAGTTAGTTTTTTTTGCTGAAGTTAATTTTAACTTTTGATTTTCACAAAACTTTCTTCTATTTGTGCTTTTTTTAATTATTATTCTGACAGGTCTCCTTTCAGTTGTACCAATTTTTAAATACAAAAATCTGGCTACCGCCGATGCGTTTTCTTGGGAATTTTCTACTATACTATTTATAGAATGCCAAAAAAACACGGGTATTACCTATATAATATCAAAATATTTTTGTGATAGATACTTGATAGTCCTACTGTTGGACATTTTGTTTGTTTAATCTGTAGTGCAATATAAATGTAACGAGTGTTCATCATCATCAAGTCCTGTAACCCCGGTTGGGGCATAGGGCGCCAACAAATCGTTTCCATCCTTCTCGGTCTGCAGATAGATATTTTAACTGTGGCCACGTCTTTCTCTGGGAGTCTGCTTCTGCTAGAACTGTTGATTTCCATGTTGTTCTTGGTCTTCCAACCCGCCGTGCACCCTGAGGATTCCATTCAAATGACTGCTTTGCAATTTCATCGTTTGGTTTCCTCAGTGTGTGACCAATCCATTGCCATTTACGGATTTGACATTGGATTCGAAGAATCTCAACTTTGTGCGCAAGGAGATTTGACATGAGTTCCAAATTTGGGAGAGAGAACCGAAGGCTGCGCGAGCTTTATTTATTCTACTTTGAACGTCCAGATCAGTACCACCATTTGCTGAAACAATACTTCCAAGGTAGTTAAATTGTTCAACCTCTTCAACTGGAGTCTCCTGTATTAAAATACGCTGATGTGTGGAGTGGCCTGTGAGCATTATTTTTGTCTTTTTGCTATTTATTTTAAGACCACTCGCCTCTCCTTTTAACTTCAGAGCTTGACACATCCCGTTCAGCCCGCTGATGTTATTTGCCAAGAGACATATATCATCGGCATAGTCTAAGTGGCTAAGCCTTTCAAACGGTCTCCATTGAATGCCCTGCCTCTCTGATGTTCCAACGCTGGCCGTCAAGACATCGTCAATCGCCAGTAGAAAGAGAATTGGCGATAGAACATCTCCCTGTCTCACACCCTGCCGCACTTCGAAAGAGTCGGATAGCTGCCCATTGTGTAAAACAAAGCATCTTGCGTTGTTATAGGACTCTCTTATAATGGCAACAATTTTTGGGGGAATTCCTCTACCAAGAAGTGATCTCCATATACATTCACGGTTGACTCGGTCAAAGGCCTTCTCAAAATCCACGAACATGAGGTAAAGCGGTGATTGAAACTCCGCAGACTGCTCAAGAACGATACGCAGAGTGTTGATATGGTCGACACAAGACCGCCCACTGCGGAAACCAGCTTGATGCCTCTTGAGTGTAGACTCGATTCTAACCTTTATCCGCTCCAGAATGATGGTTGCCATTAATTTTGGAAAAACGGACAAAACTGTAATACCTCGCCAATTGTTGCAATTCTTAAGATCACCTTTCTTTGGCAACTTAACAATTACACCATCCTTCCAGTCGCTGGGATAGATTTCATTTTCCCACACAGCTTGTATCAACGGTTGTAGAATACTAGCCGTTCTGACAGGGTCAGCTTTCAGGAACTCGGCTGGTATACCATCAAGTCCAGCTGCTTTGTTGTTTTTGAGAAGATTTATCGAAGATTGAATTTCCAGTACTGTAGGGGGCTCGATGTCAATACCCCTATATGATCTACGCATCTCGTTAAGCTGGGGCACTTCAGCACTCTGCTCGACAGAATCCTCATTAATCAAGGCACAAAAGTGCTCCTTCCACCTGCGCAGCTGATCTTCGATTGATACCAGAAGTGTACCATCCACATCCATTACAGGATGATTGGTGTTGGTTTTCTTCCCGACAACTTCCTTGGATATTTGGTACAATTCCCTCATGTCTCCTCTTCTTGCAGCGTTTTCCGCATTTTCTGCGAGACCGTCTAACCTCACCCTCTTGTCTCGTCTCACACAGCGATAGACCATCTTATGTGCTAAGCGATACTCTCTTCGCAATTCAGCCTTTCGTTGAGCATCTGCTTCGGCATTTATTTGCATCTTCAACGATTTGCGAAGCTCGATTTTATCCCAGGTGTCTTGGGATATCCAAGAGTCTCTAACTCTCGACTGCTTGGGTACAGTTTCGGATCCAGCATCCATAAAAACACTTTTTATATCACCCCACATCTCATCAATTGTTGAATGTTGTATTCCATTTAATGACGAAGCTCTGTCGTTAAGGTTGGTGACATAGTTACGACATATGTTGGGATCACTTAAAGCATTTGTATTGAACTTCGAATTCCTTGCTGCACCCTGTGATTGACGTTGTACAGCTGCCGTTCGTAGCTTGAGACTCATGAGAACCAAATGATGGTCGCTTCCAATGTCGGCATTTCTTATGCTCCGAACATCGCACATTGACTTCCTCCATCGCTGCTGAATCATGATGTGGTCAATTTGGTTTTCAGTTTGACCATCCGGATGTACCCAGGTGATTTTGTTGCAAGTCACAGTTCCACCCAGTACAAGACGATTAGCGTTACAAAAATCGACCAGCAAATCGCCATTTTCATTTCGTGACCCCAAGCCATTTTTCCCCATTACGCGTTCCAGACCGTAGTTGTCTGATCCGACTTGGGCATTGAGATCTCCCATGACAATTATGATGTCGGCTCTTGGAACACCGCTGTAAACTGAGTTAAGATGAGTGTAGAAAGCGGTTTTGTCTTCCTCGGTCGCTTCATTTGTGGGGGCGTAGCACTGAATTATTGTGACGTTGCGAATTTTTGAACGGAACCTTGCTGTCATTATTCTTGCAGAAATGGGCGCCCAGGATATAAGACTACGCCTTGCTTCTTCGCTCAACATAATTCCGACACCATGCAGCCTTTGGCCACCCTCTCTTTCATCCTCCCCGGAATACAGCATTCTCGTTTGCCCAGAGTCAGCTCTGTATTCGGCTCTTCCTCTCCACCTAGTTTCACTGATGCCCAGGATACTGATCTTAAGGTGAAGCATTTCACGCTCAACCTGCTCGTATCTACCTTCGCCGTACAAGGATCGAACGTTCCATGCTCCGATTTTCGTACGTATGCGGTAGCCAAAAGTATCATTTGCTCTTCTTAAAAGACTTCTTCTATTTGTTAACGATTCATTTATTGTTATGGCGTCTTGATTGACGCTGGTACACGAAAGATGCCGCACCCCCAAATCCGATGTGCGGTTTACAGCAGCCGAAGCTGCAGAAGGATTCTCCATAAAATGGTTACCTCTTGGGGACTCATTTCCAATTGTTGTCATATTTCATGTGATAGCATATATCCTTCCACCATGGTGTTTTCCGAGATACGATTAATAACATACATAAGCTCAGATTTGACAGGCACACCCGCCTTTTGTATGGTCAAACACATAACTGCTCGAGGCCGCCCACTATGGGAAAACAGACGCCTTTTGTAGCCGCCCAATATGGGTTACAGACGCTACCTGCTGCTGCCGTTGGCCTTTTAACAAAAACGCTCCTCCGCCACCAGACTATCATGCCGTTGACCGCCACCTGCAGTTCATCCGTCTTAAGGGGGCTTTTAACCATCCCAAGGACAAGTTTGTGCCCTGCCCAGCAAAGCTGGGTTGTCTGCTTATCCCGGCATCCATTCGGTCCCCCTGCACGTTAGCGTTACCCACCCTCCACCACGCGGAGGTGTGCATAGGGATTTTCCTATCATTGAGCCTAGGGCCATATGGCGTCCTAGCACTCTCAAGTACTTTTGGAGGGCGAGTGTTAGTTTATATAATTTGTTTGTTTGTAAGCATAATTTGTAATAAAATTTATCAATACAAATATAGAAATCCATTTTTCACCTGATGATTTCCATAGTCCTTTTTTGTCATGGACGAAACGTTGTGAGAAAAATAAAATTTGTTTCATTTGACCTGAAGCCCATTCAACTATTTATTATTATTCAACATAAAGGTCAACATATTATTAAAAAAATTGGCATCACTTTGAGAGACAAGTACTGATAGCTGTCAAAAATGCATTTATTTGATTTTGAGTCGAAAATCGATTTCATGAAACAAAATGTGCCTGATGCATTGTTTTAGTGGTCTAAAACCATATTCTCTTTATAGCCATTCTAAAGAAACAGAAGATTACATTTGTGAACGTCAATTATTTATAAATAATTTAAAACTAACATGTACATACGGTCACTCCCAAAAGTTTCGGAATAAATCCATCAAATCTATATAATGACTTTTCTTGTTCTGTTGAAATTATAAAAAAGTAACGGCCATTAAATTTTATTATAACAGAAAAACAACAATAATAGAACAAAGAATGATAACAGAAAAAAACTTTTTATTTGGAATAATTTTGTGAGTGAGTCTGTGTGTGGACGGAATTATGTGCTCGGGTTTGTTTCTGAGGTTAATCCTCAAGAATCATACATTTCTATTGTATGTATGTATGTACCTATTTTATCATTTAACACATTTAGTTTTGTAAAAATTATTTCACAGGCACTTATAGGATAGTTTTTTTCTTTTTGAACCTCAGAAAATCAAAATAGAATTTGTATTTTATTTGAAAATGACAACAAAATAGCTGTCACAATAGTCACAAAAATATGATTGTCACATGTGACAGTCACCTTACGCAGGCCGAATTTGAATATTGTGACTGCCAACTAAGACAAATCACCTTAGCCAATTCCACCCCAGGTTCCACTATTCCTAATTTTCTAGAGAGTAATCCTAGGAGCTGCAGTGCGATGATCAACTACAAAGGTTTTGTCACAAAATATTAAAAATGAAACGCTTAATTTAATTAAAAACATGCATATTTTAAAAATTGCTTATGTTTTGACCAGGTAAAAAGGGACATGATATCATTATTCTTTGATTATTTAATATTTTTAGTTATGAAATATCATTTTTGTTATTAGTAATTTTATTTTGGTAATAATAAGAAAATTTATTAATAAATATATTAAAATCCAGGCAGTTATAGACCAGACTTTTATTTCTTGAAAAAGTTGCTTATGTTTTGGCCAACACTGTATAATCATATTTAATCAAGAATTCAGATGACATTCCTCAAACCTCAAACTATTAAAGGACTTGTTTTCGCCGACTTTAATATTTTTACACATTTTCCTCTAATAATTTCCATGTATTTGTAGTGGATATACATTCGATTAAAAAAATCGCGATGAAAAACCTTTTGAAATTAAATCGCGTTCGTGAGTCACGAAGAACGCAAGTAAATTCTTCGGGTGAACGCGATCATTTTTATTTTATCTATGTCGGCATTTACACCACCCGATTTTTCCAGTACGATTTTTCCCAAAACCGGGTGAAATGTGTACATGAAACGATATGAAACGATCTTTCCAGTCAGATTTGTATCCCTGTCCTCTTCATACTTTATTGCTGTCCCTTTCATGTTGCATTCAGAGGTAGATGGCATATTAAAACCAGCGTTGCCTATTACATTTTTTTCGTACTAGATTTGTTTTACGAAAAAAATGTAATAGTATGCCAATCAAATACTTTTTGGTTTTACGAAAAAAAAAAATTAAATAAAAAACAAATAAAAACGACATCATCATCATTGTTATTGTTATTTCTCCTGAAACACAGCCTTTTAGTACCTTGCATATGAGCCGTGTAGCAAACTGAAAATTTCAAATGGTCGTGAATTCTGACATTTTTCTTTCAAATACGTAATTTGCTTGGTCGTTGAATGACGTGAATTTTCATAAACATAAACCAGTAAATGGGTGCTAAAAACGTTTAAATTTCAGCGAATTTTGTCATTATCTACTTTGTGAAATGCGTCCTGACGCTGGGGACTGCGAATAATTAGCGTTTGACGGCTCTCAGAAAATAGCTTATTGGTCGCGTTGAAAATATAAAATGCTTAATTTTACAATTTAAACAAATTTAAGGCCATGTTTTCTTTTTAAAATTGTTGATAGCATCTTTTAACTTTGTCCAAAAATTTAAGCCTGAATTAGTTGATATTTGTGTTTGGAATTGCCTAAACAAATTTATTCACAGTCGCAGATCTTAGGTTATGTTTTTAGTATATATTTTCAATCCATTATCTGCTATTATTAATTTCTTTTTCGAAAATACAAATACAAATTTGAAAATGCATATCTACTGCGAGAAAAATAAATCTACTTACAGCATTTTGTTTTTGGATCATGTACGGAAAATTTTCCGATTAGTGGCAATGCTGGTCAACACTGAACACACAAGATAAAAAAAAGAGTATAAAAGAGAACGCAATTTTTCCAGTATGTTTGCGGTCTCTTTTATGCTTGGAAAGCTGCCAGTATAATGACAAAAAGAATGAATCTGTCCATTCTTTTGTTGTTGCTTTCGTCATTATACTGGCAGTTTTCCAATCGTGTAAATCCGGCATTAGTATCGTTTCATGTAAACATGTAATGTAATGTACATGCTGACTATCCGAACACTTCCTTTTCAATGCAATAACTTTTGGAACGCATCCAAAAAAACACTCCTCCTAATTTATAATTAAAATTCTAGTTAAACCCGCAGCGTCTTGAACACAAAAGCTAGTACGTGCGACCCAGTCGTGCAGTTTTTTAGAATATAAATAATACTGCATACCAACATTTTGAAAAAAATAAATTTTGGATTTTTAAATAATATGTATATACTCAAAATTAACATACAATTTTTTTTTAAATGGTAGACAAATTTTATATATGTATAAAAAAATTAATTTTTAGGAAAACGGCTCCAACTCCATTTTTAATTTTTTTGCTTATATTAATATTTTTTCAAATTCAAGTTATCAAATGGCATTCTTGTTTTTGAGCTCTTAGTTATTTATCAGGCTGTTTATAATAATAATAATAATAATAATTTAACTATATGCCTGTAAGACCGAAGGTCTTTTAAATGCAACCTGAATTGCACGGCACTAGTTAGAAAGAGTAGGAGGATAGGAACGATTTGGCACAGTGGATTGACATCAAGGTGTTTATTATCTCATTAAATACAATTAAAAGAACGATTTAAATACTTTTTTATACTTTTTCTATAATTACTTGAATATTTTTTAAAGTTCTAAGTTCCACACAATTTGAACATATGAGGGAGTACGTGCGATCCAGTCGTGCATTTTATTTTTGTTACGGGTGTGACAGTAACTACTATGAGTCAACTGCCTAAAAACTCAGTATGTATTTATTTAGCCAGTTTATATGTCTGAGATCTCAGAGAACTCAGAGGGCTCAGAAATATAAACTGGATTCCTCTCAAAAACTCCTCACTTTTCCCCTTAAAAACTGAGGCTGACATTTTTTGGATTCACTTGCTCAGTTATTTTTTGTCGCAGTAAATTACATGAGAAGAAAAGAAAAAGAGAGTTGTTTTGAATTCTATGTGAAGAGTTCTGTTTTTGTTTTATTTTCCTGCTCTGTCAAAAAACGGAGGCAAATTACTGAGCGCTCGAGAAATATAAACTGGCTAATTTTGTTTTCACATTATTATAAAAGTTTTACATAAGACTTTTTTGACATGTATTAATTAATACTCAATGGGATAGTGTGGAATGGCTATTAGACAATCGATAGTGAGGGGCTAGAAACTTCAGTAGGGTTCCAAGGAAAGAAGTCTACCGTTAGTTATTTCCCTCAAATCGTTGTTTCTATGCTTAAATGTTGTAGTTCTTTAAATGTTTCTATTTAAGATAAAAACGTTTAGCGTAGCATTATAAAGCTGAAAATTTTTGAGAAAAGTAATTAAATTTACACAGTCTATAACAAACAATTTCAAACAAGAAAATACTTGTTTTTTCAGATTTTTCATAATTTTCAACTGTGTCGACAATTGAATGGAACAATCTGATATGTTTCAAATATTAAGTGCACATACTATTGATGAAATTTAACTGAAAATACGACCAGTCCACTCCTTATACTAAAAATCTCTACTTTAAGTGTCGAGTTTTTAAGAGTTGCACTTCTTAGCACACAAAATGTACATATTTGACTGAAGATATAAACTTGATACTTTTACAGCCTTATTTATTAGATTTTTTAGACAGATAACTAGTTAAACAGTTTCTTAAAAGTTCTTAATATTTGCAAATATGCTTTATTTAATTAAATAAAATAAAAATGGCGCAACAGCTCGTGGAGAACCAGGATCTAGTGACTTACAACTGTCAACCATTCCTGTGTGCGTGTTGTTGGCAGGAATGGAGGGGACCTACAGTTTTTTGCCGATTCCGAACGGCTAGATGAGAGGCACTTATTCATGACGAGGTACAAAAAATTAAATTAAATGTGAAGTTAAATAAATTGGGCCTATTCGGCGTGATCTTTTATTCTGCTATTCTGTTATTCTACTATGAAATTCCATACGAAAGTTTAAGCTGTCAAAAATTCTTTTATGAACTATGATTTTGGTATTCGGCATGCAACATCTGTTATTAAATCTGCTAAGAAATCTGTTATGAACTGCCAAACTTTCGAACTCATAACAGAATCTTTTACAAATCGCATTTTTGGTATTCAGCATTTCAAAATCTGTTATAAAATCTGCTATAAATCATAAAAGAATAAAAGACGAACTTCTGTGACTTTTATCATAAAAGATTTCAATGAGAACACAGTTATATCAAGTAAAAATTGATATTTCGTAAACTAAATGTTCATGAAAGGAGACAAATGTAAGGAAATATATCTGGTGTTTGGTAGAAACATGATAACGCCATTTTAAAATTTACTTTACATCGTCCTAGAACCTAAACGGCTTAACCGATTTTCTTCAAATTTGAAACATAATTTTTCAAAGGTTATGTTCATAAGTATTTCAAATTTGAAGAAAATCTGTGGCCTCGTTTACACTCTAGCTTGATTTAAAGTGGGCGTAAAGACGCTAATTTTAAAATGGAGCTATCAGGTTTCTAACAAACACCACAGATATTAAAAAATAGTTTAAAAAACAAATTAGCAAATTAAAATAAAATTATCTTTGTCGAAGAAAGCGCAGGACACATAAAAGCTCGCTGCATTTGAACAACAAGCTCCTTCGGCTAAGAGGAGTCTGTTGAATGTCCCTAACAGCCCCAGTAAGTTTAGCTATTACACGAAAACGCCGTTCAAATGACCTTACAAAAAGAATAGAATCCTTGCGACTATTTGCAGAAGATCAGCACGACAAAGTGGAAGCGCCAAGAAACGACGATCGTTATCACGACAGCCCTTAGCCGCACTCAAAAACAACTTAATTAAAAATATTTCTTTTTTATTTATTAAAGCTAAAACTAAACACTGAACAAAACACATTTTACTGCTCAGAATTATTCTTGTAAAAACGCTTCTGGTAGTTGTATTCCATCAACCAAATTGGATCCACTCTAACGGCAACATCATCCAACCTCCTGGCCTGTTGGTGGTTTCTCCTATTCTCTATAGATTTCTGCGGTGTTAGGATAAGTCTCTTTTTAGATGCAAAACAGAAAAAATAAATGAAAATATATTTGCCAATTTTCTTTTTCAACGAAATTCATAACAGAACAGCTGATTATGACAACAGATTGTAGGTCTGTTCGTTAACTGATTTCGTTTTCGAAGTTTTATAACAGAGTTTTATAAAAGTTCGAACACCTGAATAGGAATCATAAAAGATCTTTTATGCTGAAAATCTTTTATGATTTATAACAGAAAAAATTGGTATTGCCAGTAACTGAATTAATTTGATAATAGTTCTTATTATAAGTGTTTCAATTTCAATTTCAATTTCAATTCAATCCTATTATTTATAAACCCAAGTGTTTTATTGACCATTTTTACAACATGAATATAATGATCCGTATATGAAATGTCTGAGAAGTTGCACAATTTGTACACATATGATGAATTTAACCTATAATCATGAATAAATGAACTATTTTTGTGCGTAAAACACATTTTGTTTACATTTGTCAATACATATTTAATAATACACGATAAGAACTGCACCACTGCCAAAATATTTGAACAAAGTTTTTAAATAACTTGTTGGAGTTGGACGGCTGTATAAGGTTAGACAAAGTTTATAAATACAACCTACAAATAGTTCTTACGTTAAACTTCAAATTCTGAAAAATTGATCTTATTTCTATTTGTTATGCGCGTATAGGTGGTTTAAGGAAGGAAAAATATATGAGTAGATGAGAACCAAAACTCGTCATATCCATTTTTACCAAAAATTGAGATTTGGATGCAGATTTGTTAAGCTGGGCATATTGAATAGTTTGTAAAGAAAATTTGACAGCCTTACCTCTCTTAACCCCTTTAATATTGAATCAAACATCGTAATTGTTTCTCCATATCCACAGTGAAATTTGCATCAAAACTTTCCATATCCATTGAATGCAGTAAGTTTGGTTTCAAAACTCTTCTTATCCATTATAGGCTAATGATCAATTTATATAAGAAGGAACTAAAACGTTCACGGGTTTTTATTGTTAAAAATATTAAATGGGTCATTAAAGATTGGAAAGTATTGGAGTGCTTTTATATAAGAGGGTCCAATCATTTACAGCAATACTCTTCATATCCAAATTTAATTGTTAAATATCTTTTAAACGGAACTTCCAATATTTTTTTGAATTTTTTCTTTAATATTAATAGCAAGTAATGCAATTAATAAGTATAAAAATGATGAAAAATTATTTTTACTTAATTTTTTATTAATATTATTTTCAACATTTAGAAGGATAAATATGTTTTTATTTTACTTATTTTTTGAATGTAGTTTAATTCCAACATTATTATTAATTTTAGGATGAGGTTATCAACCTGAATGTTTTTTATCAATTTAATTTCATGGCTTTCTTTGAAAAAATCTTCATTTTTAGTATGTTACCATTACATTATAAGCTTATATTTCGTGTACCCTCCTCTGGCTTTTATAACTGCTTCTATTCTTCCAGGCATACTGGCAACAGAATTTTTGATATTTTTTTAAATTTATGTGTAATTATACCCCATATCCTCCGATGTTTTTCTAAAGATCATTAACTGTCACAGTACACATACATATGTGTACGTGATCAACTGTACTGTTTTGGTGGTCATATGCGCTTCTGTTTTATACGCTCCTACAATTCCCTATTGGGTTAAGGTCGGAATATTTTCTATCCCAAGGCAGCACGTTACGTTTTTATGAGTTAAAGCAATGAATGCTTCCTCTTAGCTTATCACAAGGTACCCTATCCTGCATAAAAGTGTATTTGGCCTTTGGAAGCCTAAGACTACCCAAGTAAGGTGTTAAAACTAAGCTTAATGTATTAATTAATGGCTTGGAGTGCACTTTTCATTCTACAAAATAATTAGAAAAAGGACCTTCTTCCGTAAGGAGCTCCAAAGCATAACACTCGGTAATCTCAATTTCGCGTTCATCTTTTCTACGGCGAACAAGCCGACACTCGTCGTTAAATATAACTTTCAAATAAAAATAATTATAACAATAAAAATAATTATAACTTGCCAAAATATTCGGTGGACTTTGCAATATAGACCACTGTAAAGGTTTGACGAGTATGGTTTTTGTAAGCTTGGTAAACGTGGTTTCACTGTTCTGGCTGATACAGTAATAAGCTAAAAAAAAAACTACCCAAGACGAACTTAAATTGCAAAATTAACCAATTTTAACTACAAAAACTATACTTTGATTATACAATGGAACAAAATTTGCCGGTTAACGCATATAAATTTTTACAGTCCTTTACTGTTTCAAAAATAAATATTTCTTAAAGCTGCAACGTCGATAACAAGTTGACGAAATACATTTAAATATACAGAATTTTGGGACGAACATGCCAAAGTTAATATTATTTTATATAAAAGGTTTCATAACGTTATATTAAGAGAGGGCAATGTCAAAAATTGATGAAAATATTTATCGGTCATAATTGAGTGGCCACCTACTGTATTATAACATGCTTTCCTGATCACTCTGTAGCTCTCCACTTCCAGGCATGTCAAAAGCTCATAATGCTGCGTTTCCAACAATTTTACTTTGCAATGCACGTTAAGTGCAGCAGATTCTATGCTTGTTCGCAAGTCGATATCGATCAATCCTTCAAAAGTTTTAAGAAGGAATGATGATATACTATTAGGTCTAAGATTTTTCGGGTTTACTTGAGAGTATTTGCCAGCTTTGGGTATAAACACGTCCTTGACTTCTCTCCATAACATGGGAAAGTGCACCAGTTTAAAGCAGCTAATTAGAATAGTCGAGTTCGGCTGATATTTTGCTTCTTATCTGACCTAATATTAATATTTTGGGAGCTACAAGGGAAATGAGTATCTAGTATAGCAGGTTGAGCAATTCTTCGTAGGAGTTGGTCCATGATCCATTGGCATTTTTCAAGCAGCAAGGCATTACTAAATTTGTGGAGAGTTCTAGTTCGCAATACAAATTATCAGTGGCTCACCTCTTAAGTGCTTAGTTTAATTGAGAGCCGTCGTTAATTGAATCACCAGTTGGAAGAAGGGAATAAATCCATCAGAGCTAACTGTTGGGAAAACGCAAAAAACTGAATAACTTCTTTATTTGAAGGTTCTCAGATTTTTCATGTATATAGATATATTTTCTTTTTCTATCGCTTCCTAGTAGCTAGATAAACCGTGTTAAAAAGCTTGGATTTATTTCCTTCTTCCAACTGAAAATTTTAACTTCAAAATAAAATAGAAATTTTACAGAAAAAGTTTTTATATTTAAGCTAAGTATACAGTTCCTTGACGAAAAAAAAAACTACATGCATTTCTTATGGGAGCGCTTTTTGCGAGAAAAATTTTTTTTGACGTTTAAATTTTTTTTATCGAACTGTGAACTACCCAGAGAAAACAAATTTTATATTCACCACGATTTTTTTTCGTGCAAAACAATGTCACTGACATTCTTTTTCCGAAAAAAAAATGCGTTTGGCATTTGTGTTTGTTTTTCCATGGATCAGTCTCATTGAGATTTTTTTTTCGAAAGTGTAAACTGACGGCGAATAAAAAAAAAATTACACCACGGACATTTTTTCTTTGTGGAAAATATTTTTTTTCTCACCTTGAAAAATTTTTTTACTGAAAAGAACTGTATACTTAGCTTTAAAATATAAAGCTAAAAACATAAAAATAAATAAATAATAACTTCAAAAAAATAGTGTGTTCAATAATATATATTAGTTTTTGTCTGTTATTTCAAACATGGACCATATCGTTTTATGTTCCAATAGAACTTAAAATAACGATATTGATTAAGTAGGTATACAAAAAAAAAAAAAAATACAAAATTGTTACTGAATATTTGCGTGCAAAACGACATATAAGTGTCCCTCTTTTTAAATTGCTTTTTTTTTTGTTTTTAAGCTTTACCACACCATTTCAAATCTATTTTCTGAATAACTTAAGATTTTGAGATAAGCCACTTTGCTTCTGAGGGGACGATGCTAACTGCGCTGATACATCAATCTGTGATTCAATAACTCAAAAGTGCTAAAGCGTGATTTGTAACCCACCAATTCAAACCAATTCAAGAGTTATGTTAAAAAAAATAAAATAATCAGTTGGAAGAAGGAAATAAATCCGGGATTTGTTTCCTTCTTCCAACTAATGCTTTTTAAAACCCCCAACATTTCTACAATGAAAATAGTTTTTACTATTTTCTTAGACCTAACAAATGTGTCTACGTATAGAGAAGACATTTGCATCAAAAAGTCATTTTTGGAAATTTTGGGATTTATTCCCTTCTTCCAACTGGTGGTTCAATTGTATTTGAAATAGAAGAATAATCCTTCCTCCTTTAACTTGGAGATTTTCTGTCTTGCTTGTAATGTTTATTACTTGAAGAGCTAACAAATGATATTTTATGTCAAGATTGAGCATACCCCAGACTTCTCGTAAGATTTGGAGTGGATTGCGTTGCATTGGAGTAGGTAAATCCCTCACCCATCATCTTGATTGTAGGCCAACATGTCTTTGAAAAGATTCTAGCAAATCAGAAAACTAACCAATCCTTCGATTTTGACATAATGTAATAAAAGTATTAACTTTGATAGTAATATAATTTTTATTTTCTTAACAGGTTAAAGGACGAAGTTGCTGTTACAAAAATAATCGAAAGTGTTCTTAAGTATTTCGAACGCGTTGGTAATAATAATGAGCTCTGCAGAGTTTATTTGCGTAAAATCGAGCATTTGTACTATAAGTTCGATCCTGAAGTTCTTAAGAAAAAGAATGGTGAGTTGCCCGAAACTACAAAGACATCCGTGGAAGTGATGGAAAAACTGTGCAAGTTTATTTACTCAAAGGATGACACAGATCGTATTCGTACCAGAGCAATATTGGCGCACATTTATCATCATGCAATGCATGACAACTGGTTCCAAGCACGTGATTTGGTGCTTATGTCCCACTTGCAGGACAACATAGATGTTGCTGATCCTTCTACAAGAATTCTTTACAATCGTATGATGGCAAATTTAGGATTGTGTGCTTTTAGACAGGAAAATGTTAAGGATGCGCATCATTGCTTAGTCGATCTTATGGTGACCGGAAAACCTAAGGAATTGCTCGCTCAAGGTTTATTACCCCAGAGGCAACACGAGCGGTCTGCAGAGCAGGAAAAAATCGAGAAACAGCGCCAAATGCCCTTCCACATGCACATAAATTTAGAGTTGTTGGAGTGCGTTTACCTGGTTTCAGCTATGCTCTTGGAAATTCCTTACATTGCGGCCCACGAGTTTGATGCTAGAAGAAGGATGATAAGCAAAACATTCTATCAACAACTGCGTTCCTCCGAGCGACAACCATTGGTTGGTCCTCCAGAATCGATGCGAGAACATGTGGTAGCAGCTGCAAAAGCAATGCGATGTGGAAATTGGCAAGCTTGTGCTAATTTTATTGTGAACAAAAAGATGAATACAAAAGTTTGGGATTTGTTCTACGAGGCAGATAAGGTTCGTGATATGCTGACCAAATTCATCAAAGAGGAAAGTCTAAGAACTTACTTGTTTACGTATTCGAATGTGTACACTTCCATCAGCATTCCATCATTGGCACAGATGTACGAATTGCCTGTTCAAAAAGTCCACTCTCTCATTAGCAAAATGATCATCAACGAGGAACTCATGGCTAGTTTAGATGATCCAACTGAAACAGTTGTAATGCATCGCTCAGAGCCTTCCAGGCTACAGGCTTTGGCCATGCAATTCACTGACAAAGTCACAAATTTGGTAGATGTCAATGAAAAGGTATTCGACATGAAGCTGGGCAATTTCTTGCAGCGTGGAAACATGGGTAACCGGGATCGTGGTTACAACCGTAATCAAAATAACCAGGGCGGAAACTGGGGAGGTCAGCGCCGAGGCAACCGAAACCAACAAGGTCGCAACCAACGTAACCAGCAACACCACCATCAACAGCAGCAGCAGCAACAGCAACAAACCATCGAAGAAGAGTAGATTAATACAAAAATTCTTCACTCAAAAGCGCATTTATTTTATTCAATTCACCATCAACTAGAATCAATTAAAAACTATACAAAATAATGTTGAATTATGGTAATAACTCAAAGTGGTGCGCTTCCCGGCCTAGGGCAGAATAACAGCGTGTGTTCTACCTTAGGTCGGGAAAGTGAATGACATTCGGAATGGATAACTAAGTATGGAGGAGGGGTGTTATTATATATTCATTTTTTGTATTTTAAAGTTTGATGCCACTGTTTTTATTTATTACCAAAAAATAAATTGCAACAAAAGCGCTGAAAAATAAGATAACATTTTTTGTATGCTATTTAAATGGCAACTGTTCTTCAGTTGGATGTATATTATGTACTTCATACAGTTGATTTCGCTTCCCTCGTTTAAATAAAATAAAATGCTCGACTGTTTTTATAATTGTATGGCTCAATATTAAATAAACCTGTACATTATTAACATAAATATGTATACGTTAGGCTTAGGCCATCTGCACACGACGCGTCTCGTCACGCGACGCGTACTGCGCTTGTGTGCAGATTGTGTGCAGCGCATATTGATTTCAATGAATAACTGCACACGAGGCGTACGCAACACATATTCGTCACAGCACACAAGCAGCAAATCGCTTGTCGTACAGCAGTGTCAGTATCTTCGATGACGCCGGTCGTAGATGTTTCATTATGTGCATGGACATTTTGTTTAAAATGTCAGATTCATCGAAAAATTCGTGCTATTGGTGGAGAGTGAGTGTTTATATAATAATACATGGCAAGAATACTACAAGAGAGACTTGAAAGAAAAAGCATGGGCACCAATTGCACAACAAATGCAATGGTCAGATGAATTTAATAAATAAAAAGATTGATACCTATCTTTAATACAAATGAAATAAAATGGAAAATCAAATAGATTTTTGCATAAAATATTATTTGACGATGACGATACGCTTCGTGTGCTGAAGATTGAGCGTAGAGAAGTCGTCGCTGCATGACGAATCTTGTACACGTCTACGACGCGACGTGTCGTGTGCAGAAGGCCTTAGGGTATCCGTTATCTAGCACATTATTTCTAGTTAGACACCGTCGCATCATACAGATGAATACTTACTTACTTATTTACTTAAGGTGGCGCTACAGTCCGGGGTGGACCAGGGCCTCAACCAACAAGCTTCTTCCAGCCGGCTCGGTTTCTAGCTAGCTGTCTCCAGTTTCGCATGCCAAGTTGGTTGAGGTCACCTTTTACGCTGTCCACCTCTACTGCGTTGTCCCACGGGGTTGGATTCGAAGACTCTCCGGGCCGGAGCATTGGTGTCCATTCGCTCTATGTGACCCAGCCATCTTAGTCGTTGGCTTTTCACTTTTGAGGCTAGGTCGGTGTCGCTGTACAGCCCATACAGTTCGTGGTTATATCTTCTTCTCCATTCCCCATCTATGCAGAAGGGACCAAAAATCACCCGGAGAATTTTCCTCTCAAAACAGCCTAACGCGTTCTCATCCACCGTTAGCAGTGTCCATGTCTCTGCACCATACATCAGGACTGGGATGATAAGCGTCTTATACAGGGACAGTTTAGTTGCTCGAGAGAGGGCTTTGCTTCTCAATTGCCTTCTTAGCTCAAAGAAACAGCGATTGGCAAGAGTAATTCTTCGTTTGATCTCAGCACTGGTATCGTTCGCTGAGTTTATAGCGGATCCTAGGTAGAAAAAGTCTCTGACCACCTCAAAATTAAAGCTGTCTATAGTGACGTTCTGTCCTAGACGTCGGTGTTGGGTGTCCTTTCTTATTGACAGCATATATTTCGTTTTGCTTTCATTCACCGTTAAACCCATCTTCTTGGCTTCCTTCTCAATACTCACAAAAGCACCACTGACATCACGCTTTGTTCGTCCGATTATGTCAATGTCGTCAGCGTAAGCAAATAATTGGACGGACTTTTGAAAGATTGTGCCTCTAGTGTTGACGTGAGAGTTTTGCACTATTCTTTCAAGGACGATGTTGAAGAAGTCGCATGACAGCGCGTCGCCTTGCCTAAAACCTTTTTTCGACCTTTAGTCCAAATGCGTTTCGCCCAGGTACAACAATTGGGCTCATCAGTTAGATGTTGTTGTACCCTTCTAAGACGCATAATTTTTAGTCGATGGTTACCGACACGTATAAAATAAACAGCACAAAAGCACTGTAAATTATATAATGTTCTAGTGGAATTTGGTTAAATTCAGACAACTAGAAAAATATGATGGTAAAGCCCGTGGTCTGGCTGGTATAAGATTAAGAATAAAAACTTAAATAATTGAAAATTAATTATTTCTGTTTTTGTTTTTGTGGACTCTTGAATTGAAATTCAAATGTAAAAGTTTTGCGACCTTTAGTCCAAATGCGTTTCGCCCAGGTACAACAATTGGGCTCATCAGTTAGATGTTGTTGTACCCTTCTAAGACGCATAATTTTTAGTCGATGGTTACCGACACGTATAAAATAAACAGCACAAAAGCACTGTAAATTATATAATGTTCTAGTGGAATTTGGTTAAATTCAGACAACTAGAAAAATATGATGGTAAAGCCCGTGGTCTGGCTGGTATAAGATTAAGAATAAAAACTTAAATAATTGAAAATTAATTATTTCTGTTTTTGTTTTTGTGGACTCTTGAATTGAAATTCAAATGTAAAAGTTTTGCGACCTTTAGTCCAAATGCGTTTCGCCCAGGTACAACAATTGGGCTCATCAGTTAGATGTTGTTGTACCCTTCTAAGACGCATAATTTTTAGTCGATGGTTACCGACACGTATAAAATAAACAGCACAAAAGCACTGTAAATTATATAATGTTCTAGTGGAATTTGGTTAAATTCAGACAACTAGAAAAATATGATGGTAAAGCCCGTGGTCTGGCTGGTATAAGATTAAGAATAAAAACTTAAATAATTGAAAATTAATTATTTCTGTTTTTGTTTTTGTGGACTCTTGAATTGAAATTCAAATGTAAAAGTTTTGCGACCTTTAGTCCAAATGCGTTTCGCCCAGGTACAACAATTGGGCTCATCAGTTAGATGTTGTTGTACCCTTCTAAGACGCATAATTTTTAGTCGATGGTTACCGACACGTATAAAATAAACAGCACAAAAGCACTGTAAATTATATAATGTTCTAGTGGAATTTGGTTAAATTCAGACAACTAGAAAAATATGATGGTAAAGCCCGTGGTCTGGCTGGTATAAGATTAAGAATAAAAACTTAAATAATTGAAAATTAATTATTTCTGTTTTTGTTTTTGTGGACTCTTGAATTGAAATTCAAATGTAAAAGTTTTGCGACCTTTAGTCCAAATGCGTTTCGCCCAGGTACAACAATTGGGCTCATCAGTTAGATGTTGTTGTACCCTTCTAAGACGCATAATTTTTAGTCGATGGTTACCGACACGTATAAAATAAACAGCACAAAAGCACTGTAAATTATATAATGTTCTAGTGGAATTTGGTTAAATTCAGACAACTAGAAAAATATGATGGTAAAGCCCGTGGTCTGGCTGGTATAAGATTAAGAATAAAAACTTAAATAATTGAAAATTAATTATTTCTGTTTTTGTTTTTGTGGACTCTTGAATTGAAATTCAAATGTAAAAGTTTTGCGACCTTTAGTCCAAATGCGTTTCGCCCAGGTACAACAATTGGGCTCATCAGTTAGATGTTGTTGTACCCTTCTAAGACGCATAATTTTTAGTCGATGGTTACCGACAAACATTATATAATTTACAGTGCTTTTGTGCTGTTTATTTTATACGTGTCGGTAACCATCGACTAAAAATTATGCGTCTTAGAAGGGTACAACAACATCTAACTGATGAGCCCAATTGTTGTACCTGGGCGAAACGCATTTGGACTAAAGGTCGCAAAACTTTTACATTTGAATTTCAATTCAAGAGTCCACAAAAACAAAAACAGAAATAATTAATTTTCAATTATTTAAGTTTTTATTCTTAATCTTATACCAGCCAGACCACGGGCTTTACCATCATATTTTTCTAGTTGTCTGAATTTAACCAAATTCCACTAGAACATTATATAATTTACAGTGCTTTTGTGCTGTTTATTTTATACGTGTCGGTAACCATCGACTAAAAATTATGCGTCTTAGAAGGGTACAACAACATCTAACTGATGAGCCCAATTGTTGTACCTGGGCGAAACGCATTTGGACTAAAGGTCGCAAAACTTTTACATTTGAATTTCAATTCAAGAGTCCACAAAAACAAAAACAGAAATAATTAATTTTCAATTATTTAAGTTTTTATTCTTAATCTTATACCAGCCAGACCACGGGCTTTACCATCATATTTTTCTAGTTGTCTGAATTTAACCAAATTCCACTAGAACATTATATAATTTACAGTGCTTTTGTGCTGTTTATTTTATACGTGTCGGTAACCATCGACTAAAAATTATGCGTCTTAGAAGGGTACAACAACATCTAACTGATGAGCCCAATTGTTGTACCTGGGCGAAACGCATTTGGACTAAAGGTCGCAAAACTTTTACATTTGAATTTCAATTCAAGAGTCCACAAAAACAAAAACAGAAATAATTAATTTTCAATTATTTAAGTTTTTATTCTTAATCTTATACCAGCCAGACCACGGGCTTTACCATCATATTTTTCTAGTTGTCTGAATTTAACCAAATTCCACTAGAACATTATATAATTTACAGTGCTTTTGTGCTGTTTATTTTATACGTGTCGGTAACCATCGACTAAAAATTATGCGTCTTAGAAGGGTACAACAACATCTAACTGATGAGCCCAATTGTTGTACCTGGGCGAAACGCATTTGGACTAAAGGTCGCAAAACTTTTACATTTGAATTTCAATTCAAGAGTCCACAAAAACAAAAACAGAAATAATTAATTTTCAATTATTTAAGTTTTTATTCTTAATCTTATACCAGCCAGACCACGGGCTTTACCATCATATTTTTCTAGTTGTCTGAATTTAACCAAATTCCACTAGAACATTATATAATTTACAGTGCTTTTGTGCTGTTTATTTTATACGTGTCGGTAACCATCGACTAAAAATTATGCGTCTTAGAAGGGTACAACAACATCTAACTGATGAGCCCAATTGTTGTACCTGGGCGAAACGCATTTGGACTAAAGGTCGCAAAACTTTTACATTTGAATTTCAATTCAAGAGTCCACAAAAACAAAAACAGAAATAATTAATTTTCAATTATTTAAGTTTTTATTCTTAATCTTATACCAGCCAGACCACGGGCTTTACCATCATATTTTTCTAGTTGTCTGAATTTAACCAAATTCCACTAGAACATTATATAATTTACAGTGCTTTTGTGCTGTTTATTTTATACGTGTCGGTAACCATCGACTAAAAATTATGCGTCTTAGAAGGGTACAACAACATCTAACTGATGAGCCCAATTGTTGTACCTGGGCGAAACGCATTTGGACTAAAGGTCGCAAAACTTTTACATTTGAATTTCAATTCAAGAGTCCACAAAAACAAAAACAGAAATAATTAATTTTCAATTATTTAAGTTTTTATTCTTAATCCTAAAACCTTTTTTGACATCAAAGGTGTCGGTGAGGTCTTTGCCGACCTTGATGGAGCAGCGTGCATTCTCCATCGTCATCCTGCACAAACGGACGAGTTTGGCAGGGATGCCAAAACTAGACATTGCTCTATATAGCTCGTATCTATAGATGCTGTCATACGCGGCCTTGAAATCGATAAAAAGGTGGTGGGTATCGATTTGAAACTCCTGGGTTTTCTCCAAGATCTGCCGTAGTGCGAATATTTGGTCGATGGTGGACTTCCCTGGCCTAAAGCCACACTGATATGGACCTATCAGGTTGTTGACGAATGGCTTCAGGCGTTCACAAAGTACGGCAGAGAAGATCTTGTAGGCGATATTAAGAAGACTGATACCTCTGTAGTTGGTGCAGTCCAGAGGATTGCCTTTCTTGAGGATCGGGCAAACAATGCTGAGGTTCCATTCATCGGGCATGCTTTCCCCCGACCATATTTTACAGATGAGCTGGTGCATACTCCTAACCAATTCATCGCCAGCCACTTTGAATAGCTCAGCCACAAGGCCATCAGCTCCAGCAGCTTTATTGGACTTTTAGATATAGCTATCCTTACTTCGTCGAGATCGGGTGGACGGAATTGTTGGCCTACGTCGTCCAGGTTGAATGGTGCAATCTGCATGGTAGCGGAATTCGGTTCGTCATCGCCGTTATACAATTTGCAGAAATGATTTTTCCATATCCTCAGCACCGACTGCGATTCTACTATGATGTTTCCCTGATCGTCCTTGCAGGCTTCGGTGCGGGCCTTGTAACCTCTCTTTCTCTTTGATAAAACTTCCGAACTTCATTCCTGCAATGGCATGCCTCTATTTCCTCGATCGCACGCTTCTCATGCTCTTTCTTTTTCCTTCTTAGAAGCTTGTGTTCCTCTCTCCTCTTCTGCTCGTAGAGCTCGCGAACAGCTCTGGTCCTTCTATGCAGCGCCGCTTTGTATGCCTGTTGTTTGGCTGCATGTACTTGTCGGCATTCTTCGTCGAACCAGGGGTTTCGCTGTGGTGGTCGAGCAAAGCCCAGCACGTCAGAGGCGGCATCTCTGATGGCTTCCTGGCAATTGTTCCACTGGTTCTCGATACTTCCAGTTGGTGGTATAGGACTATTTAATTTAGAAACTCGATCGGAAAAGGACCTGGCGATTTGTTGCGACTGTAGCCGTCCGACTTTAAATTTCCTTACAGTATTTCCCTGCTTTGGCATTGGTCTGGATATCCGTAGCATTACCTTGGCTACAACGAGGTAGTGGTCCGAGTCAACGTTGGCTCCTCGGAACGTTCGGACATCCTTGATACTGGAGGAGTGCCTTGCGTCGATCGCAATGTGGTCAATCTGGTTAGCGGTTGATTGACCAGGAATTCGCCATGTCCCCTTGTGTATATCGAGATGCGGGAACTGCGTACTAGCTACCACAACATTTCGCCCCGCAGCAAAGTCGATTAGCCTGAGTCCGTTTTCAGAGGTGGTGTCATGCAGGCTATATCTTCCGATTGTACCACCAAAGACGTCTTCTTTTCCTAGCTTGGCATTAAAATCACCCAAGACAATTTTAATGTCATAGCTAGGGCATTGCTCATATGTCTTGTCCAGGAGCTCGTAGAACTCATCCTTGGTGTCGTCATCTTTCTCCTCTGTGGGGGCATGCGCGCATATGAGGCTAATGTTGGCGAATTTAGCCTTGATGCGAATTGTCGTGAGGCGCTCGTTCACATAGTTGAAACTCAAGACTTCTTGCCTAACTCTGCCTCTAACGACGAATCCACATCCAAAGAGACGCTGCCCTTGTGGTCGGTAACAGTCACCGTAGTAGATATCGCAGTCTTTCAGTTTTCTCTTGCCCGGCCCATCCCATCGCACTTCTTGGATGGCGGTGATGTCTGCTTTGTAGCAGTCTAGGGCCTCCGCTAAATGTTCGGCTGCAAGTGGTCTATAGAGAGACAGAACATTCCACGTGCAGATCCGAAGTTCGTTGTCCTTATTTCGTTTGCTAGGTTCGTCAACAGTAAATCCGTCCGTATCCGAGGCTTGTTGTTGATCCGCAACTAAAAAAGCTTTACGTGGCCGGGAAGTCACCCCGACGGCACGACCCCCAACCTGGAGGACCAGATGAATATAAATTGCAGAAAAATAAAATAAAACGTACAATGTGCAAAAGTTATATATAAATAATTTACTACTTAACGAATCGCCACCCTTGAAAGTGGCCCCCAGCACGCTGCTTTCAGTCACCCCGATTAAGACCCCTACTATGACAAGTGTCTTGCGTTTCGCCGAGTCGAACGTTCTACATTTCAAAAATAAAAACTGCTGTTTTGTTCAAAGTCATCAAGAATTATTACAGTTGCACATCGACGATAGAGAATTACAGCCTTATTCATAAACGCATTTTAAGAGACTGCATATAGTAACAATGCCTCTAAACGCGGAAATGTCATTCATAAAAGTTATGTGACGCTGAAAAGAGCTTTTTAAAACTTACGCGTTTAGAGTAGTGTTTTGTGAATAGAATTTGAGCAACTTTGAATAGAGCCTTAATAAGGGCTTGTACACTATTCATTTGTTCAGAGGTGTTTTAGCGAATTCTAATGAATATCTAAGTAGAGTGACATTTCAATTTGTCACAGTTTTGAGACGAACTTAATTTAAAAATTAAATTTGTTCACATTTTTGAAAAAATGATTTATGAATTTGTTTTCACAAATATAAAATAAAGTTGAAAAACATAAAGGGTCCGCCAAATAACTTTTTTGAAAATGCTATAAAAAAAACTCCTGAATATTTTCTCAAATTTCTTTTTTTATTTGAAAGTACAATCCTTCCGGTTAATAATGGAAAATAATTTCATTCAAATGGCTGCTTCGCTAAGTGGGCCTGCGATCGACTTAGAGAAGATGCCGATTTTGCCAAAAAAAATCATCTTTTCAGATGAAGCTCATTTTGATCTTGGCGGGTATGTAAACAAGCAAAATTGTCGCATTTGGGGCACAGAAAACCCGCACGCCATTGAAAAGCCGATACACCCAAAACGAGTCACTGTTTGGTGCGGATTTTGGTCCGGAGGCATAATTGGGCCATTTTTCTTCGAATGGCCGTTACAGTCAATGGCGATCGTTATCGATCTGAACGAATTTTTGTTCACAAAAATTGAAGAGGAGGATATTGGCAACATTTGGTTTCAACAGGACGGCGCTACGTGCCACACAGCCGAAGCTACACTCCATGTAGTAGTAGCATTTTCAAAACAAAAAGTTATTTGGCGGACCCTTTAGTTTGTTACTATTTTTTTTTTATTTTAATGGCCTTTTCGATTGGCAATCCAGAAGAGTTCGGAATGCGTGTAAACCCTTCTGAAAGTGTTCTATTGGCATTCAGAATGACAGTTCTTCTCCTGAAAAGAACAGAAAACGATTATGGATTTCATTTCAGAATCGAAACCAGAACAACTCACACATTCAAACACAGTTGTCAAAGTGTTGTCAAATATTGCAAAAAGTAAATTTTTAGCTAAGAATAAGTAAATTTCACACATTTTATTGTTTCTAAAAACAATTATTTTCCGTCTAGAATATTATTTTCCCATTTTCTTTATTGAAAATTATCATACTCGCTCATATTTGTTTCCGCCAAGTTTCCAAATGTGAAGAACTATTTCCATCCGCATGTGAAGTTGCACAAATACAGGGATACGAAAACTTCAGAATCAAACACGTATGCCTGTTTGTTTTATTGGCGTTCCGGATCGGAGAGTTCTTCCGAATTGCCAATCGAAAAGGCCATAAGTCTCAAAAATTGACCGTCCCACATAATCGGGGGGAGGGGGGGCTCCGTTCCATCACAATTTTTTAGGTTATGACACATACGCCCGATTATTTTGATGCATCTTATTTCCAATTTCCAATCCAATTTCGGCTAAAACGATTATCCTCGAAGTTGCATTCATATTTTTTTTTCCGATGCACTGTTTCTCGCAAAGGCCCCAGTTGTGGACTGCAAGACCTTGATTTTTTGAATAGCCTTTAATGAAGCTTTCGACGCCTGTACTTCTTTTTTTGCTACTGATCACACCCAAAATCTGCTGTGGGCTCTTAGTCTATGAGGTTAGGTACACTTTTATAAAATTGAAGTTACTGACGAAGGTGTAACTTTCTTCAAATATTGTTTTTTTCAAAATAGCTTTTTATGGCCTTTAGTCCTACAAATTGGCGTTTCGTTCGGCTTACTCACTGGAACTCATCAGTGACATAGTGAGGGCTTTGTCATACGCAATTTGTATTAAGTTCAGTTCAACTTATTGTTTTTTTTTTGGCCATCCTAAAGTAATTGAGAGAAAAAGTGTATTCTCGATGTAATGTTTATCTCGTTAAAGAAGGATGAACATACATTAAGATTTGGATAGCCTCGCTTATATTTTTATTAAAATCAACTGTTTTTGGTATTTTTTTTTGAATGGAAGCATACGAAATTGTGTATTGAGTCACGAGATATGAGATAGCCTTCTGAGATTAAGTTAAGTTTTAACTGATTTCCAAAAGCTGGTGGAGTTTTTTAAGCTAATTTGGCATGCTGTTACTAAAATTACCGTTTTTTTTTTTGTAACATTAGAATAGCCTCACTTGCCTTTTTTTCCATTTTAAGCGAAAATTGGCCAGTTTTACCAACGAAATTATATTGGAGAGTGGTAAGACCATTATGGTTTGTGGTTTTTTAAATTTTATTTTTGGAAAAAAGCAGGATAACTGTACCAAAAATCGATAAAATTGAGTTCAACAAGGATAAATTACTTTCTTACGGTTTGAAGCTCAGAAAATTTATTTGAAACCCAAAATTGGTTATTAATTAATTAAGAGATCCATTTTTATACTGAATGGTTGCACGCCCGTTATTCTATCATACCAGACAAGCGGAAAATCTCTAGTCAAACGACCAACTGCACTGACACTCTGAACAAGGTAAGATAGAAAACTGGGTTAGAAGTGATCTAAATGACTATAATCCAGGTTATTAAAAGTGTTGAATATCTGAAGAGCCTTAAATTAACAAAAAAAAACTTCCATTTGTAACGATGATCAATGAGGAAAAGGGATGAATAGACGCCCTGTATATGTCACGAGAAGAAATATACCCTCCAACACTATGCACACATAAGAAGACACTTCTCTTAAGATCGTGGTAGCAATCAGACGTGTTTTTAAAATTGATAACGAGTAACAGAAATCAACTTGCTATATTGTCCAGTTAAAAACTTTAATCATTTCAATAAAATATAAGACTTATTTAGAACTTTGTTGTGTTTATTTGAAATACCTGATATTCGTCGGTAAACATTTAGCAGGGTGCTTCATCTACATCATCTTAATCAACAGCTTACCACATTGAATGAAATACTGATACCAGGGGCCCAACTATGTATCTCGATTCTACAATAAAAACGTTCGAATTCACAAAATATCAGCTCGCAAATTCTTAAGCAAGCGCTTATAAACTAAAATGGAACAGCGCTAATTGAAGATTCTTTGGCCCAATGTCGGAAGAACTAAAAACTTTATCCAACTTTCATACATATATTAACACTTATAATAAGTATTGGAAACAAATTTCGAATGGATTGGAAAGTAGAATAAAGTTTCATAGTAGGGCCCCAGCATCTAACTCAGAGGCCCAAATATGTAACTCGATTCCACGATAAAAACGTTCGAATTCGCAAAATCTCAGCTCGCTAATTCTTAAGCCAGCGCTTATAAACGGAAATAGAACAGGACTAATTGAAGATTCTATGGCACAAAGTCGGAAGCACTAAAATGTTATCCCACTTTCATAAATATTACCACTTATAATAATAGTCCGGGAGCTAGCGACAGTAAAAAATGGTCAATCTGCTCGTCGTTCAAATTGTAATGTAACTTTCAATTAAGTAATGTGTGTCCTCAAAATGGATCGCTTACAGCGCACCTCGAGACCTTTTGATGTGGGGAGCGTGAAACATGCAAAAAAACATAAAAAATGACATTATGTGCTCGTCGTTGATCTTTTGCAGGTTTGTTAATTAGCATCCAACAATGTCAAAAAAGTAACGCTTACACTCGTTCATCGGGACAGTATACCGCTTACACGCCCCGAAGGGTATGCAATTTTGTTTTTCGAATTTCGATCAATGGGACCAATATTAACATTAACCTTGCACTTCGTCCTGATGGGTTGAGCTTTGGTACACTAGTAGTACCTATCCTAACTTTACTCTTAAAAAGTATTCCTACGATGGCAACACTGGCAATAGGACGAGTGGGAGGTTGCCTTCTTACTCAGGTAAAAACATTGAAATTCTTCCTATGTTGCACTGAAAATCGAGCACCAGACTTCGGATGGTGCTCTCGAGGGCTCTCGTTGTATTCAACACAATTTAAAACATAGAATCACATCGTTAATTTACCCCCCTTTCTACCCATGCGTGCTAGGAGTGGGAAACAGCCTTGGCGTAGAAGTGCGTAAGTGAGTCCTTAAACATTACTAACAATATATACCGGGTATTTTGCATAAGGTGTGACTAAAGTGGCCCATAGACACCACACTTGTGCGTGGTAAATAAATTTTTTTTGGTTTTTAGTGCGGTGCCTCGATTGGTGTTATGTGTGTGGCGGAGTGTGTGCGCACAGGTGTGCACACAAGTGTGGTGTGTATGGGCCCCAAAAAAGCCAGAGCGTGTATGTTGTGCCCAGATAAGAAAAAAGTCGTATGCAAAGGGGTTATTTCCCTTTCTTAAAAAAGGAGGAAAAGTTTTATAAAAAAAAGTACTTATAATCTAAAAAAAGAAATTAAAAACAACGACACACTTGTAATGCCATGCTATATCTATAGCCCAAAGCTACTCTGTAAATACTTTTTGAAAAAAATTTAAATTTAAAATTTTGAAAAACTAATATTTTTGTTTGATTTGACCTTTCTTTTTAATTTTATGTACTTAAGTTCAAGTTTTATTTTTCGATTTCAAAACTTATATTTATTCTCAATCGTTTATTATAAATTCATAACACAAACCCGCATTTTCCTTCCAATAAAAAGAAAATACCCTTGAAGCATAAATATTTTCGAAAACGGTTTTGATTCCTGGTTTTGAAGACTTTTGAAATACTTTTACCAAATTTCATTTTTGAAAGGGTTTTTTTGGTAACAGTTCCACACTATTTCCTCCTTCTAAAAAAAAAACACTCTTCCACTGCAGATAGTTATATGGGGTCCTTTGGTTCTTGGTTTTTTATTGATCCTTATGACAAATAAAACATAATTATGATATTTAAATTTCTCCAAATACCAAACTTTCACTTTCAATGTAGTAAAGTAATTTTGGATTTTCTCAAAAACTCCAAGACATTTTAGTATACGAATTTAAGTATTTGATTTCGAATCAAAAAAAGTATTGATTCCAAAAACAAACCATTTTCTCAAATGGATTGGGGTAGGTGCGAGGCGGGGTGTTTGCAAAGTTTCTTTGCATTTAAAGAATCTGGATTCAAAGAAACTTCGAATTTATTCTATATATCCAACAATAATTGTAGCTGTATCATTTTTAGATTTCTTAGAAGATTATTTACAAGCAGAGTATGGATCATGGCTTAAGTGTGGGCTCAAATGCCAAATCCAAAAAGCAATAACACCAGCGGTTCTTATTTCTTTTCTTTCGTGGGTCTTAATGCCATTTCAGAATGTAAAATAAGCCCGTGGGTGTTTTTTCGTTATATTTTGGGAAATAACGCCCACGGGCCTTATTACCGCAGGTTTTATTGCACTGCACCTAGAAATACTTCTTAAGAGTATAGTTACGACAGGTATTATTAGTGTACCAAACCTCATAACCAATCAGAATGAAGTGCAAAGGTTAATATTAATAATGGCCCCATAGATCGAAATTCGAAAAACAAATTTGCATACCTTTCGGGGCGTGTAAGCGGTATACTGTCCCGATGAACGAGTGTAAGCGTTACTTTTTTGACATTGTTGGATGCTATAGTACAAACCTGCATAAGATCAACGACGAGCACATAATGTTAATTTTTATGTTTTTTTGCATGTTACAACCGCTCTGATCAAGCGGTGTCCCGCTACTTAGTTGTAAGCGTTCCCTTTTGGTTATGTTCACTTGCAAATTGAACCATTCAGAATGTCCTGATCGACGAGCAAATAATGCATTTAAAACTGTCACGAGCTCCCCGACTATAAGCATTGAAAATAACTTTCGAACGCATTCGAAAGTAGAAAACTTACATAGTAGGGCCCAGCAATTAGCAACATATATTTTTCAGGGGACAACAATTGAACTTTTGGGCGCAAAAGGCAGGTAAAATACTAGATATAGTCACTTGATAAGAAAGGGTTGATTTTATATTTCCATCAAAGCTAAGAGAGATAAATTATGGTATTCGGTGCAGTCTCTCTTTATATCAAAACTAGTTTTGTTTTCCTAAACTGTAAAATGACAACGAGATTCTACAATACCGTATTAGAAACATCCTTGCGGCAGTTTAAGGATATTTTTGGACCACTGCCGATTGTTTTTCAGCGGAACAATGGTCCGATTCATACAGCAGGTGTAAGTTAATCTTGGTTGGAAAGCAAAACTAGGCAGTAACTCCCTTTTCCATCATACTTACTAGATTTGAGGATCATTGAAAATGTATTGGGTTGGCAAAAAAAAAGCTTTAAGTAGATGAGAAGCAGTACTCAAATAAATAAAAGCCAATTGTAGGCATCAAACTATCCTAGAGCATCATCTCATCAGACCTATTGAAATCTGTGTACCGTTCTTAAAAGACTGTTCACTATGGAGTATGGACCAGATTCACTGAGTTTTCTGGATTTAACTGTGTCGATTTCTTCAAGAAAATTAGCATTTGATATTTTTAGAAAAACTACAGCCACTGATACTGTAGTACCAATGTCCTCAGCCCATCCACTAAATATAAAAATGTCCGCATTTCATTCAATGCTGAACCGCCTCTTAAAGATCCCTCTCAATCGGATTGATTTCAAGAAGGAGCTGGACCTGATTAAAAATATTGCAGCAAATAATGGATATGATCCAAAATTGATTCATAGTCTTTTTCAAAAAAAAATCAAGGCACTTGGCACTTCAATCCATTTTTCCTATGGATAGAGAAGAGAATGATGGACAGTGGCGTAAAATTCCTTATGTTCCTGGTGTTTCTGAAAAGCTCTCCAAGCCGCTCTTAGATGCGAAAATAAAACCAGCGTTCTTCAATAATTTTACCCTAAAAAATGCTCTATGCAACAACAAAATAAAACAAACCGTCGATAAGGGTAAAAAAAGTGGAGTTTATAAAGTAACTTGTAAGGAATGTAATGGGATTTACATAGGAAAAACTACAAGGCCAATCCGCAAAAGATTAATGGAACATCTCAAATCTTCCAGCCATCAAGATCCCTCTTCTGGTCTCGCACAACACCTCAAAGACACAGGCCACGGATGTTCTATAGATGATATTACCCTTCTTCATAGTCTTCCAGCAGGCCGTATATTGGACAAATACGAGATCTTTGAGATAAATCAACATAAACGTCATAAAATATTAAATTGTCAAATTGACCTAACTAATAACAGCCCCCTGTTGAATAATTAGTAAAACTCTTTTAATCTTAACGTTTTTTTAACAATTTCTTATAAAAAAAAAATTACAATGTGTCTATATAATTATATGTACCTATAGTTTTGCATTTTAAGAATTCACCACGAACCCTTAAATTTCTTTGTATTTCAATCAATGTAAATGCATTGTATACCCAATCTATAGTATTCTCATGAAACACGATTTTGTAGGCAGACATTTGGTCGATAGGTTCGCTGTGATCGCCTTACCGAGATCCCTTAACAAAAATTAGTATTACATTTGGACGCATAGATGGCCACGAGCTTTTTTTCTTCATGAGAATACTATAGAATTTATATACAATGGTAAATGTTAGTGCCCTGAAGATGTCCTAAGAAGACGAAACGCGTTGGCTTTCGATTAGAGTTCAAATAAATACATATACTTAAATTGTGGAAATAACAAGTGTTTTATTTATCATTTTTTGTTAAAATGTTCAGAACAATAAACTTCCACCAAGTGGCTATAACCATCGCTCTATTGAGCATATAAAAAATAAAAAGTGTTTTCTTTAAAAAAAAATAAATCGATAAGTTACTATTTTAACTGCTATAAACACGGTGAGGCTATTCTTTTTTAGTGACAGCAAACCAAATTAGCTGAAAAAACTCCACCAGCTTGTAGAAATCAGTTAAAATTGAACTAAATCTCAAGAAGGCTATCTCATCTTGTGACTCAATACACAATTTCGTATGTTTCCATAAATAAAGTCCCAAACACAGTTAATTTTAATAATAAATATAAGTGAGTGATATAATGTTACGGACTGTACATATGAGGAGCTTAGGAACAAAAGGTGACATTTTTACTCCTGGTATTTTTTAATTTATACTACATAGATCTAAAAAATAAATAAAGGACGTTTTCACCTTCAAAATGACAAGAAAACCATAATTCAGTAGATTTTTTTTCAGAGTTTTGCATTAGTAAGATACTTTTTTGACTTGAAATGAAATAAAAAGTAAATTTTTCAAAAAAAAAACAAGCTTTTTCGTTTGAAAAATTCTAGAAAAATTCATTTTTTTTTTGTTAAATGTTCTTTTTATTCCATTTCAAGTCAAAAAAGTATCTTTCTAATGCAAACAAATACTGTGAAAAAAATCTTCTAGAATTATGGTTTTCTTGTCATTATGATGACGACTACGCATTGATTAGGAAAAACACTATGGATATTCATGTAACAGCGTAAACTCATCGTAAACGTTGTAAAGTTTAAAACTTCGTAATTCTGTCACAATTTGTATAGAAAATTTGACAGATTTACGAAGTTTAAAACTTTACCACGTTTACGACGACTTTACACTGTTGCATGAATATCCTTACTATTTTGCCTTTACCTGGTTTGTAACTTAGACTGACATTTTGGTGAGAAAAAACGGTTCGATGAATCAATTTGAAAATTTACAGGAATATTGATGTTATACAAGTCTACAAATTTGCATACAGACGCAAAATCTTTAAAAAAAAAATCTTGTAAAACGCTTTCTCAAATTTCCAAAATTGTTTTTGAATTTTTTATAACGTCATTTTGCTGAGATATTGGTAATCAAGGCTAAAAGTATCTTTTTTTATTCAAAGCCAGATAAACTATGAACAAAAAAATGTACGACAACAAAAAAAAACGAATTGAATCTGAATAAACAATAGTCGGAGAACTACCAGCCACTTTGACTAACCTACTAGACACAAGGCTACAACTTTGTGTATGCTCTATTTGGGACTAGTGTATGAAAACCACGGTCTGGAAGGATTGCCGTGGTCAAAAGGTTGCCATATGATTTTTTCAAAATACTCTTCTTAATAGTCTTGGAGCCGACCGTAAAACTACCTATCTCATCGCGGCCACGCGAAAATTGGATGCCATCTCATAGTTTAAGTCCAAACATTTACGAAACTACTGGTCGTACAAGCTTTATCTGGTCGCAAAGGTTAGAAAATGCACAACTTCTATAAATGGGGTATTTTTGCGACCAGATAAAGCTTGTCCGAACAGTTGTTTTGTTGGCATTCAATTTTTGCGTGGCCGCGATGAGATAGGTAATCTTACGGTCGGCTCCCTGACTATAAGCATGAAAAAATTATGCCAGACGGGTTTGGCGGTCGAAAGTGCTTGCCAGACGAGCCTAAAGCTCTTAAAGATTAATAAAAGATATTGGATAACTTGAGAAATATGTTAGGTACAAGGCTTAAACTTGCTGTGTATGCTTTATTCGTGAACAGATCAGTCAAAAAATAAAGATCAGAGAATATTTCCGCAATTCTAGGGTTGCCACCTATTTTTTAAAAATTTAAAATAACTTCCAAATGTTACATATCTACTTTTGGAGTGCCGATTTTTAATCGTCTTAATGTCTTTTTGTACATGAAAAAAAAAGATGCCAGACCAGTTTGGTGGACGAAAATAGTTTTAAAAGTTGGTATTTAAAAATGTCATTGATTAGTCAGAGAATAATGTATTAAATATAACACGTTAACTGCGTATAATCCTAATACATATTAAATCAAGTCAGCAAATTATGATATGGTTCTTTTATTGTTGACCTAGGGCTGCCACATAATTTTTCAAAATTTTATAAAATTGACAAAACTGAAACTGAGTTTTCGCACATATGTTAGCTTATGCCATCTTGTATATAAAAAAAACATACTTGACGAGTTGGATGGTCAAAAGCTCCTGCCAGACGAGCCTAAGGTTTTAATAATTGGTATAATAAGAAATATCCCCTTTTATTTTTTGTTTCTTAAATTTAAAAAAACTGTCGAAATTGCAAACCTACCCGCACAAAGCTGATTTTTACATATATGTTAGCTTACATCTTCTTTTATATAAAGAAAAATATATCAGACCGGAAAGACGGTCGAAAGTTCCTGACAGACGGGCCTTAAGTTTTAAAAGTTAGTATTATAAGAAATATCTATTTATTTTTTATTAAATTTAAAAAAACTGTCAAAATTGCAAACCTACCCAGACAAATCTGAATTTTACATATATGTTTTCTGACATCTTCTTGTATATAAAAAACATACCAGACCGGACGGACGGTCGAAAGTTCCTGCCAGACGGGCCTAAGGTTTTAAAAGTTGGTATTATAAGAAATATCCCTTCTTTTATTTTTATTGTGTGGGATCATATTCCGGACTCTACTTAGACATTGTGAAATAACCCTTCAAAAATTACTAAATTATACAAAAATTAAGTTAAAAAATAAATATCTTCCATAGTATGCATATTTTCTAATAGTGAATTTTGTATTAAATATTAAAAATACCAAGCATTTTAAACTACAAGACCTTGGACATGTAACCAAGTCGTGCATTTTTTTTTCGACTGACACCAGACCGAAACCAGACGAGACCGATACCGAGACGAGACCTTGTTATACGAGACCAAGACCGAGACGATACTTACTTATACGAGACCGAGACCGATACCGAGACGATACTGAAATTTTTCGATTTAAACGATACCGAGACGATACTTATAAAAGTATCGTTTGGTTTGGTATCGTTGCCAGCCCTACTTGTACTTATGTATTAGTAGCTGCGTTTTATTATCTCTGGGTCTGGGTCGAGGTTATCTTTTAACATGTATTACAAAAACAACATGGGATCTAATTCTCTATCGAGGTTAATTTCAATAACATAGATAGAGGTTTTCACTCTGGCCGGCAGAGGGCTATTTACCATTGTGAATGGATGTCAGCGATTTGTCAGCAGTATAAGAAATAGAGAGGAAAAGAGACAAGTGCTTACATGAAAAACAAATAAACATAAGAAAAAAAGAGACTGATATACAGCACTGCTTTTGCACTAACCCACATCGTTTTATTTTCACGAGGTGAACCATATGGGTTATGAGCGATAATAAAACGCGGCTAGTATGTCCTCTATTACACGATGATTCTTTGCGTCTGACTCTTGTCAAAATTCAATGAGTGCGATGGTGAAATCCGATGCTTTTTCTCCTTCGCACTCATGAAAGTTCGAAAAGAGTCAGACGCAAAGAATCAACGTGTAATAGAGGTCCATGTGTCAATGCTTAGGTTGCCGTTGCACCAAAGTTACATTTTTTGTTAGATACACCACAATATCCCCCCTTCTGCCCCTCGAAAAAAACACCCTTCCATGTGAAATATTTTTATACTCTTTCAATTTTTCATTCTCATAATACCTACATGAAACGTTTTCGCCAAGTTTCATAATAGTACTAATTTTTTTGTTTTATTTTTCCTATTTTACCTGTACTATATAGACTATATAGAGGTCCATGTGTCAATGCTTAGGTTGCCGTTGCACCAAAGTTACATTTTTTGTTTGATACACCACAATATCCCCCCTTCTGCCCCTCGAAAAAAACACCCTTCCATGTGAAATATTTTTATACTCTTTCAATTTTTCATTCTCATAATACCTACATGAAACGTTTTCGCCAAGTTTCATAATACGTTTCATGTAGGTATTATGAGAATGAAAAATTGAAAGAGTATAAAAATATTTCACATGGAAGGGTGTTTTTTTCGAGGGGCAGAAGGGGGGATATTGTGGTGTATCAAACAAAAAATGTAACTTTGGTGCAACGGCAACCTAAGCATTGACCCATGGACCTCTATTACACGTTGATTCTTTGCGTCTGACTCTTTTCGAACTTACATGAGTGCGAAGGAGAAAAAACATCGGATTTCAACTTCGTACCCATTGAATTTTGACAAGAGTTAGACGCAAAGAATCATCGTGTAATAGGGGTCATGTTTTTAAGGTGTTTTTGAATGCTGAATCAAATGACACTAAAACCAAGTCGAAACGGATTGTAATTTGTATGTAAAGATGACTATATTTTAGTATAAAAGGAAAATATTAACGGAAACCAGTATAAGATACTGGCTCGTCGATGATACTTGGCATCAATGGTTTATTTGTCATGACTCATGAAAAGCAATAAGAAGAAGAGTCTATAAAAATATCTGTGGTTAAAGGGTGTTTTTTTTCCTCTAATTTCTTTTTATTCGTGAATAGAACTAGTTCAGTTTTTGTAGGGTTAATCCCAAGACACGCGTTTTGTGCTGTCCAAGAAGATAGTTCTTTAAGTGTATATATATAAATACTTCATATTTATTTCATATAAAGGTGAATTACATTGTACTTCAAGATAAGTGCGGATTCCATAATATCTTTGATGGTGGTAAGATACTTACCCGATATCAAAATTACTATGTCGTCTGCATAGGCCACAATTTTAATGCCCTGATTCCTAAATCTTGAAAGAATTTTATTAACAACGAGGACCTAAAGGAGAGGTGAGGTAACCCCTCCTTGTGGTGTACCTCTTATAACTGTTTTCTCAACAATCGTATCTCCAAGTTGCGAGATTATGAGTCTAGTTTATTGAAAGTAATTATCAAAACTTTACTTCAAATCGAGATGGTGCCTCACAATTATTAATCACTGGACCAGAAAATATGCTCCAAAATGGGCGCAGGGTTAAGGCGCCAGTTATAGCTATCATTGAAACTCATCATTGAAAATTTTAATGATTGATATTGAGACGTTTAGAAAGTAAAATCATTTATTATTTTGATGGACAAATAAAGCTTAAGACTTAATTAATATTTCTAGCAAAAAAAATAATTCAAATAGGCCCAACTTTCCACAAAAATTGACTTTTAATTTTTCAATGATCATTGGTAAGGTAGTTCAATCATTAAAATAAGAAAAGTCTTTTTATGTGGAAAGTTGGGCCTATTTGAATTTTTTTTTTGGCTAGAAATATTAATAAAGTCTTTAGCTTTATTTTTCCATCAAAATAATAAATGATTTTACGTCCTTAACGTCTCAAAATCAAACATTAAAATTTTCAATGATAGCTACATATAACTGGCGCCTAAAAGTCCAGATGCCAAAAGTCCATAATGGACTTTTGACCCACTTGGGTGGGTTAAAAGTCCATAAATGCACTATGCACTTTTAACCCACCCAAGTGGGTCAAAAATCCAGAAAATTTCTTATGCACTATTGGCCCATCGTTTATGGAATTTTGGACCACTAAGGTGAGCCAAAGTCCATAATTATGTTAAAACTTTCATATTTCCTTTTTTGTTTACTAAAATGAGTATTACAAATATTTCTTGCACTCTTTTCAAAGGGTGCTGATATTACTGCGGCTAAATTAAAAAAAAAATTATTTTGAAATATATATAATTATGTCCATCCCATACATACATAAATAATAATTACCTTACGATTTTGAAAAACAAACAATACGGTTTTTCTAAGGTTCTTCAGCTCCAATATTTAAAGTTTATTTCTTAATAGACCGAGAGCCCACAGCAGATTTTGGGGGTGAACGATAGCAAAAAAAGAAGTATAGGCGTCGAAAGCTCCATTAAAGACTATTAAAAAAATCAAAGTCTTGCAGTCCACAACTGGGGCCTTTGAGAGAAACAGTGCATCGAAAAAAAAATATTAATGCAACTTCGAGAATAATCGTGTTAGCCGAAATTGGTTTTCACCCCTCCCTAGATAAGCTCCGCGGATCCCATATCACGGAATTTGAGATCATTTGAGTGTTTAATTCGCCCTGCCAGACTGTTTAAAAAAACCGTTTTTCACTTAGAATTTTGAATTTTTTAAACGGTCCGGTAGAGCGAACTATACACTCAAATGGTCTCAGATTCCATGATATGTGATCCGAGGAGCTTCTCAAGGGATGAGTGAAAACCAATTTCGGCTAACACGATTATCCTCGAAGCTGCATTCATATTTTTTTTTCGATGCACTGTTTCTCGCAAAGGCCCCAGTTGTGGACTGCAAGACTTTGATTTTTTGAATAGCCTTTAATGGAGCTTTCGACGCCTCTACTTCTTTTTTTGCTATCGTTCACACCCAAAATCTGCTGTGGGCTCTTAGTCTATAAGTGTTTTCATAGGCGAGTGGAAGCAATTAATAATTTTTTGTATCGCACATTCAGAACACGTAAGTACTTACAAAGTTTTCGCTGATTTAATTACATCTAATTTTATTTTGTTTAGGGTTTGGGAAAATTGAAAAATATGATTAAAAAAAAAATCACTTGATATTTTTATACAATAATATTGAGTTTTGAGAAAACGACATTACTATGTTTTTGGATATGTTTTTTGGGAAATTTGAATTTTCGAAAAATTTGATTAGCTTAATTATTTCGCGCGCGTTTTTATAATTTTGCTAAAAAACAAATTTTCAAAAAAGTGAGCTCAATAAGTCACTTAGAAAATTTTAAAGAGATATAATTATCGAATCGAAGTTTTGTGATACACGGAATTTTAATATTTTTCGAAATGTTTTTTGTGAAATTTGAATTTTTGAAAAATACAATCGCACGAAATTTTTAAAATTACCTGATTGCATTTTTCAAAAATTCAAATTTCACAAAAATCATTTCGAAAAATATTAAAATTCCGTGTATCAAGTTTCAAGTTTCAAAAGTTTCTTTATTTTAACAATAATTTCATTTTAAATAGTTTACCCACAAAGCAAAGTGCTTATCTGCAGGTGGTCAAAACATTTGTATTATTAAATATTGAAAGTGATTGAAGTAATTCAGTTAGTATTTTTGTTTCAATGATCTTTTACATATTTATAGTTTATTTACATAGTAAGAAAGATAAAGTTAAAAACTTGAGTGATAAATTATAAGAATAGTTAATTATTATTTTTATTATCGAACGAAATTCAATTCTAGAAAATATTTTTTTATTTCTTTTTTTCTTTTCTTAAAATTTCGAATACTTTTTAAGTTCCCAGGTACTTCATTTAGTATTTTTGGTATAGTACATCTCAGCTCTCTTTTCCCGTATACGTTGAAAATTGTCGGAATTTCAAACATCCCAAGCGCTCTTCTTCTAGTATTTTGATTATGTCTTATAGATTGTAGAAATCGTTGGTCATCCATGTAATGTTCTAGTGCTGTCATACGGTATATAGCGTTTATATCTAAAACTTTAAATTGATTATTAATAGGTTTAATTAATTTAACTAGACGATGTTGAAGATTGAGTATCTTATCTAGGTGCGTTTTTGAAGCATTTCCCCAGGCTAGGATCCCATATCGAATTCGAGATTCTGCTAGTAGTAGACTTGCTTCATAACTTCAAAGTTAGAAAACCTTTTGAGATACACTTAGGCAAACATTGTGCTTTTGAGTTGAAGACGCAGAGTGTTTATATGATCACGCCAAAGAAAATGTTCGTCTATAGTGACTCCAAGATATTTTATCTTTTTGACGGTTTCGATTGGTTTGTTATTTGTTAACAGTGGACAAATATCGTTTCGGTAATAGATGTTGATAATTTCTTCTCTCTTCATTGGTTGGCGTATGTGCATTACTTTAGTTTTGCTGGTATTTATAACAAGTCCATGGTCATGACACCACTTGGATACAGTGTCCAGATGCTCTTGAAGTATTTCAATTGCTGAATTTAAGTGCTTGTGTTTGACTATGATGGCTATATCGTCTGCATATGCGTAGGCTGTGTTATTCGTGAATAATCGTAACAACTCGTTTGTATACAGGATAAATAAAATGGGTCCCAATTTTGAGCCTTGTGGAACACCATATACGGTGCATCTTTCTGGACTCAAGGTCGTTGATACCTTGACCTTAATCGATCTATCAGTTAGATAGCTCTTGAGCCAGTCGGAAAAATATCCCCTCACACCGATGCTGTTTAAACATTCAATAAGCTTTTCTGCGCTAAGAGTGTCGAAAACTTTGCTGAAGTCAATGAATAGCACAAGTACGTGGTGATTTCGATTAAGCCCTGCATTTACTGTATTTGTAAACTCTCCAAGCAGCTTTTCTGTACTTTTGCTTTTCTGAAACCCGTATTGATTTTGATGCAAAATTTTATGTCTGTTAATAAAAATGTTCAGCCGTTTGACAATGATTTCTTCCAGACATTTCTCTACGGTTGACAGTATTGCAATCGGTCTATAATTTTCGACTTTATTTTTTATGCCTCCTTTGTAAATAGGACGAATAATTGATGTTTTCATCAGTTTCGGTACGCAACCTTGCGCCAGGCTCCGGTTGATTATGGTTTGTATTACAGGGGCAAGAATTTCGGCGTTAATTTTGAGGTCAAGAGGTCTAATATTGTCTGCTCCAGGACCTTTTTTGGTGTTTATTTTGCTTAGAATTTCAAATATCTCCACTTCGCTGGCTTCTTCTACATAAATACTCTGCTGTACTTGTAAGTTTCCATGATTCGAAGTTTGGGTTTTAATATTGCATATATGTAAAATGTTTGATACCTGGTTTGCAAACTGATCCGCAAATTTTTCCACGATACTACACTCACCATCATCATTTGTCGAAAAGTTGTTCTGAATGATTTCATCGATTGAAGCTTTCTTTCTTCCCAACAGCTCATTTATCACATTCCCTGTTTTTCTGGGGTCATATTGTGCACTTATAAATTTTTGTTTGTAGAAGTCGCTTTTGATGATCACAAAACTTCGATTCGAAAATTATATCTCTTTAAAATTTTCTAAGTGACTTACTTTTGGAAATAACTTTTTTTGAAAATTTGTTTTAAAAGTTCGGTTGGCAAAATTATAAAAATGCGCTCGAAATAATTAAGATAGTTAAATTTTTCGAAAATTCAAATTTCCCAAAAAACATATCCAAAAATACAGTAATGTCGTTTTCTCATAACTCAATATTATTGTATAAAAATATCAAGTGATTTTTTTTTAATCATATTTTTCAATTTTCCCAAACCCTAAACAAAAGAAAATTAGATGTAATTAAATCAGCGAAAACTTTGTAAGTACGTGTTCTGAATGTGCGATACAAAAAATTATCAATTGTTTCCACTCGCCTAATGGAAGAACGCCGAAAGTGCCAAACTCAACAAAAATGAAGTATTATGTCCATTTTGCAGGCAAATTGTGACAAATAGCACAAAAGTTTTTTTGTAAATGTTTTTGAACCTTTAATTATGAATCTGTAAATTTTCTTGTTTCTTTTTTAATTGTTATTCATTAATATTTTTCTGAAAATTTTGAAATAAATTGTTTTTTGGCTAAAGTATGGACTTTTGACCCATTTCCTTAAAAAATTTACGAACTTACGACCCACTTTCTTCTGGAGTCTTAGCTCACTTGGATGGGTTAAGAGTCCATAATGCATTTATGGACTTTTAACCCACCCAAGTGGGTCAAAAGTCCATTATGGACTTTTGGCTTCTGGACTTTTAACCCTGCGCCCCAAAATGCACTGCTGCTGAAGGTAAACTAAGTATACGTTTTTTTCTTATCTATACATTATCCAGTTTTTATAAACTATCTATACTCTTAATAAGCTTACCTGAATTGTAATTCTATAAAATAATGGACGGAAGTGGAAAAGAAAAATGGAAAATGTATTTCTTTTTCTTTCATTTTTTGTTCTTACTTGGGAACTAGAATTGCAAAATATTTTTCACAGTTCTCAAATGACACTAACGCAATTTTGAAAATGCTAGAAATTCCAGAATTAACATCAAGATTTTTGTATAATAATATTATTTTTATTATTAATTTTTTAATTACATAATTTTCATTACTCTATTATCATCTGGCGTTATATTTTGTTTTAAGTTCAAGTTTATATATACAAATAAATGCGCAACATTCTTGGGTTAAGTTTTTTTTTCTTTCTCATAAAAGCCTTTTTTGTCGTTTGTTCTGTTGGATTTTTTTTCTTTAAGTTTTAAATCATAAACTTGCCATTGAAATTTTATTTTCTTATTTATTTGTATAGTACGTATAAGAGATTCATATTAAAAAATCATATATAAACGTAACTAAATACAATACACACTACTAGTAGACACCTAATCATATTTTTAATGCTGAGAGAGTATAATAATAATAGGCAATGTTTATCTATGTAATAATTAATATATTCTCCAAGCTTTTGTTTTGTTTTATTTTAATGTTAATGTATGTATATTCAAAGAACATAATTATTATTATAAACACTTAAAAAATAGGAGTGTGTTTTGGATATGCAAGTGCATTTTTCTCTTTAAACGTTTCATTCGGCAGTACGTAGAAATCTTTGCAGATGTGTTTGTGTTTCCACTATGTATATTTGGTATAGGTATGGAAAAGGTGAATATTGTTGGATAAATAATAAGCATTGAATGAGAATTAACAATGATTCTTAAAATAAATTCCACCCGTCAGTAAAGTCAATTCAAATTTTGTAAAAAAAAAAAACTGAAACAGCGATGTAAAAGAGTGCATTCTTTGAATTCATGAAATTTATCTTGCATCGAAATCTGAAAAACGAGATCTTGAATTTCATTTTACAACAAAATCTCTAGAGAATTTCATTCTTCATCATTATCGTGTCCTGTAACGCCGGTTGGGACATAGGGCATTTAGTTTCATTAAGAAAATAAAATTATATAAGAAATGAGATGTTTACGAACTCTGTAAGTTAATTAATCTTGAAGTTATAGCGTGTCAAAGGTACATATATGATTTTTTGATTGAAAGGGACAAGTATCATTTTTTTTTTTAATAGGCGTGTTCAGGAAAACGAGATCTCAGACGGCCCAATGTCAAAAACTGAGAAAGCGAATCCAATATTTTGTTTCCTCAGTACTTTGACAGCAAAATTTCTGAGGAATCCTGTTCACGAGACTGAGATTGCTGAGGGCTCTGAGATCTCATTTTCCTGAACTCGCCTAATATCCCAATAACCGTAAATTTTCTAGTGAATTTTTTATTAAAACTTATAAAGTTCTACAGAAAACAGATTATAGTGGCTGTTTTGATATTCGGTCGAATTGAATCCGTACAGTTTCAAAACGACCAACAAACAGATACAGGAATTGAAAACGTTAAAAAATGGCGGATTGTGAATCCATTCATTTTGCTGAACATAAACATTTACACCCCGACTCCACAGGGTATACAGATTGCCAACACTGCAACCAGAGCGTAGCTACCGCGGTAGCTACCCCAACATAATACGATACAGAGGAATCGTTGTGTGCAAGAAATTTTTCATTGAGATGAATACGACAATAAATGTCGATTACATTTTTAAAATGTACTTATTTTTGTATAATGTGTTTTTCGATAGTTTTCCTACGTATCCTATGTGTCTCTATCTACATCCTACCAAATAGAGCAGTGGTAACTGTTACGTACTACCACTTTGTTTTTTATTGGAAAGCTTGCCAGAAGCCCAGGAAAATGAGACGAAAATATGGCAAAACTAGGAAAAAATTCTTACAAAACTGAATTTAGATGTGGAGCTTCGTTTTAACGTCTTAAGCACTTAAGTTCCTACTCTTAATCTGGGCTGGAGCTAATATTTTTAGAGGTAAGCAAATGTTACTATGCACTAAAAAAAAGTTGCTAACTTTTTATCATACAGTCAATAATTAAGAGAAAAACCTGCAAAGAACTTCATGACCAGATTAGTCGAAAAATTTATGAAAATATCGTTAGAGCATTCGATTTTCAGAGAAAGGTGCCACACTACGACACACTGGTGTAAATCTAAACACTGAGCACACTGAGCGTCTTACCGTGTTTTCTCAAAATCTGTTGCTCTGCCGAAAAAAGTCTTATAATTTTTTTGTGTAGAGCTTTATGAGCTACAATTTAAATCTTTTGAAAAAATAAACAGTGTTATATGTATTGGTTCTCTTTGGTGTCAACGAATTGACACGTGAAACGTTGACGATTACACTACTTGAGCATATCCTAACACTATGAACGTTGAGGCGGAGTTGACAAAAGCAAAATTCAATCATTTTTTTTTTAACGTTGACGATCACACGACATTGGCTGTACTCGTAGTGTTCTCAAACAAATGGATGGATGAAAAACCTAATATATACCTTTGCCGTCAAAATATAGTTCGTCTTCCACCTGTCAAGCCATCAACTGTCAAATTCCATCGAAGGATGGCTACGATGTCGATGGATTAAAAAACCTTTAAAAATCAGAAACTTTTGAAGTTTACTTACTGTTCCGGAAAAAAGTGATTTTAGGGTATTTCGTGACATTTTAGATCGAAATATACCTTTGCCTTCAAACTATATGTTCGTCTTTCATCTGTCGAGCCATCAACTGTCAAATTCCATAGAAGGATGGCTACGATGCCGATGGATTAAAAAACCTCTACAAATCAGAAATGTTTGAAGTTTATTTTACTACTCCGGAAAAAAGTGTTTTTAGGGCAATCGAGTGTTATTTAGATCCAAATATACTTTTCATGTCAAAATATAGTTCGTCCCCCATCTGTCAAGCTATATTAACTGTCGATGTATTAAAAATCTTCAAAAAAAATCTTTTAAATGAAAAAATGATAGTGCCACTGTCAGGAAAAAGGGAGCCCCAAAATTTTTTGATACGGGGCCCCTGAAGTGCTCGCTATGCCACTGACTGCAACCACAATCCAATCAATAATCAGCAGATTTTGTGCCACTGGGCAAATTATATCATGTCGTTTCATTTCTCTCTCACCACTACTTCTATCTTTTGCTATAATAAACGGCCTTTAGACTCCTGATAACAGTAAATAAACTTTTTTAATATCCAGCTACCTCGAATTACAATGAAAACCAGAAAAAATTCACACGCACCTGAATTTTCAAATATCATGACCAAGCTTTGAATAGCGTTCATGTTGTGTTCAAACGTTGGTTTTCTTCGACATGTCGTCAACAAGACATGGTTTTTTCATAGTCAAAATTCATCTTTGTTGGAATTTTTTCGAGTTTAATGCATTTTGATGTACTAAAATAGCTAATATGGAGACTAATTTCAAACCGCTGCTGTGTGAAAAAAGTTATTCGCTAAATAGGATTGTGTTCTGGTGCATTCTAGTATGAATAAAATATATTAAGTATTGGCAAAATGTATGAAAACTGGCCCAACCCATAACGCAGTGGTTTGAAATGAGCTGCCATAGTGACTATTGTAGAGCATAAAAATACCTTTCCAACGATATACGTCACGTTCTTGTTGGTTCCTAGACCACCATCCATACATTTTTACCGATTGTCCTTTGTTATGTTATCACACCGCAATTTCAGAGTTCAGACCAGACTATACTTTTTTCATACACTAACTTAGAGTTAGACTTCCGAATTATTCCATCAGGTCAGGTTTTGGAGATATATAAAAGTGCAAAAATCGTTTTTTGATATATTTGAGGTTATTTACTCGTACAAACATTTTTACTGTATGGAACCTAATAGGTACCAGAATATCATCAGCTGGTAACACTGGCACAGCAACTTGAGCAATTATGGCTCCAGCATCAATTTCAGGAGTGACGTTCATGCCAATGCATTTTTGACGCAGATGACGTTTTCAAAAACAGCCTTTGGTTGGAAAGGCCGTTGGCCAAATTATTTTGACCCAGGTAAAGAAGAAGTGGGAATAGAAACATACCGATGTGCCATTATGCTCTCCAAAATTGAAGGTGGCGTTACGCAGATCCAGAGGGAATTCAAAAACGCTTTAAAGACACCATGCTACAGCCACAAGCTGCATAACTTCATTTCACAAAGTTCCAAGGTAGCCGCTGTTCGAGACACTATGGCAGTTATGAGAGGTGATTGCTTTCTTCAAATTTCAAACTCAACCACTCACATTGCTTTGTGTGACGTGTGTAGAGCGGTATGAAGTGCAGTCCAATTTTCTGTAGACCTCATCAAGATTATGGAAACTCACGAAAATGCCCCCCTTGAACGAAATCCTGGATCCGCACTGTTTAGGATACACATATGCATAAGTCTAGGTCCATAAGTTTTTTGGTAAAATTTTTTCTTGTTTTGTAATATGAAGAGAAAAACGAGTTTTTTTTTTAACTTTGAAGTTTGAATATCTCAAAAACCTTACACTAGTCTAGGATTGGATTCGAACTCTAGGCATTTTAAATCCTTCCGAAAAGTATATTCTCGTTCCTGTTACAGAAAAAAGTTTAATACTATAGAACAGCAACAGTGTTATATCAAAGATTAAAATAATTTTGCGAACAATCTAAAGACCAAAAATTCAAAATGAAAACAGTCTTTCACAGCACTGAAATGAAACAATCAATTGAATAAACAAAATTGATAATAATGCAGTTGTTAAGATTTTATAAGTTATTTTGTTTTAAAAGCATGTATCATATATATAGGTTCCTCTATTAAATTGGTCTACGCATTCTATTAAAGTGTTTCAACTTTATAGTAGCTCAATAGTGGTTATAAGTAAGTGACGGTATTAACGATATCCGAACTTAATCAGATTTTCATTTATATTTTGTTTTGTTTTCTTTTTCAGAAGTTGAAGCAATATATAATATTTTGGTTTTGTTATAATTTGTTTTCAAATATATTTACTGTAGTATACATACATAAGTTGTATATTTTTATTTTAAATATTTGTTGGCTTAAGGATACGCATTTGAGTAAAATTTAAAAACATAGTAGAAAGAAGACGAATAATTTTGAGTTGCGCTTTATTATAATAATCTTCATCATTATTAATGTTTTTATTTATTTCGCTGGCCTTTTTCGCTTAGGTAGTTTTTTTTTAAATTTATTTTACGTACACAGTGTTTTATCATTTTTGTTTTGTAAAATAATAAAAAAATATTTTAAATAAAGTCAAAAACACTTTTGTTTGCATTTAATGTCTTATCATTTTTGTTCATTTAAAAGCGCGGAACTTGATTTTTGTAAGTGTTTTGTTTGTGTATTTATTTATTATTTTTTTAATTTTATTTAGCTTAAATTATTGCATTTGTTTTTTTTTTCAATTTTTATTTTGGTAAGTATTTAGTTCTAAAATTTTGTTCATTTAAAGTTTTTTATACCAGTATAGGTAATGTTCCCCATCTTCCACCATAAGTTCGTCAACTCCTAAAAAGAAAAATAAGAAAATACAAATAGTTAATTTTGTTAAAAAGAATATGAAATTGGTTTGGGGATTATACAAAATGAAAATAGTATGTTTATCTTTGTCAGGTTTTGCGCAGATATACACTACTCAACGAAATTAAAGGAACACATTTTTTTTTAATTTTTGTTAGTGTTTTTTGAAGAGCTGTATGCAGCCCCGGATCTACGATTTTTCTGAACCGGGGCAAAACTTGATTTTGGCGCCCTTGCCGTTTTTGATAAAAATGAAAAAAAAAAACATATCTGCTTGGTTAGATTTGTTGTCATTGGGAGAATAAAAATTTTTGAATGGATGTGCTTGTGCAGCCCATACCTGTTCAGCAACTTATTAGATAAGAAAATTAACAATACCTAAACAAAGACGATACACAACCAAGGTTCGTAGAACGATAAAATATGATTCGTTCTGTCGTGAACAATTCAATAAAATTTTATTTTTGATTCGATCACGAATCTTATTTTTTGGTTCCTAATAAAATTCGTTTTCATTCGAATCAAATCTGCAAGGATCTGTAAGATATGGTTCGTTCCCGAATTTATCATGGGAGAACTATTGAAGATCCATTCCCTGAACCGAAGGAAGAAAAATGTAAATTTACGACAGGACACAATTTCGATAAGCCAATGTTAAGCAAAATATAGAATCGAAGCACAAAGTTCCGAAAAAAGTTTTTAAATCCTCGGGACTTTGTTGTTCCTTGAGCGATTTCAATGAAATTGACAGAAGTGATAGCTGAGACAGAGTTATAGCAGAATAAAATATTTTCAAATATATAGTATGTTTCTAAAATATTTCAACGTTTTGCAACTTCGTTCTTTCAATGATTGCAATGAATTTTACTCAGTGGAAAAATTGTAACACAAAAAAATATTTCACAACAGGATTTTTCAAGAAATGTTAACATATTATAACTTTGTTCCTTGAACGATTTCAATGCACTTGACACATACAATTTCAAACCTAAATAGTACGAGAGCTAAGCAACTTCAAAATGCAAGTAATTTCAGATTGGCTGGTTCTTCGATACGCGTCAGAGCAGTCTCTAGCTGGTGGGAACTTTTGTGTAATCCGCCATTTTGAAAAAGGGTGTTGAAAAAGGTAAATCCAATTTTCTCGGAGAGTAACTTTTTTTATTTGATTTTGTAAGTTAAAATATCTTTTCAATTTTTTGTTTTCAAAAATGATCTACATCATGAAAAATTGTGGTCGAAAATTGGTTTTCAGCGTTTATCTCACTTTTTGTTCATCTGAACGAAAACATTTTTACTAAGCAGTTTTTCTTAGAGCACCTGAACTCCTACATTTTTGTGGGTATTTATATTTTTTGTGAATTAAAAAAGATCTAAAATACAGTGTAATAAAGTTGTCAGTATCCAGCAAATAATTCTTTAGGCAAGACTAGGATTTGTACGGCGGCGTGGTGCGACGCTTGTAGAGGGACACAGCTCAAATGTTTTATTATTGAAGAAGTAGAATCTATCTCCTACAGTTAAGGGAGGAGGGGAAGTTTTGTAAAAATACACTTACATACAATGCAAAAAACTATTGTTAAAAAACATCAGAAAAACTTTTAACAATTAAATGGAGAAATAATAATAGAAAATCTGCTAATCGTTGACGGAGAAATACAATTTGATATTCCATTGCCGCATCTTAATTCATTTCATTTCATTTAGCGTCAAAATTCTAAGTTTTTTCAGTCAGATTTGGCGCCCCCGTAAGCTGCCGCCCGGTGCGCAGGCCCCGGTTTGCCCCCCCATAGATCCGGGGCTGGCTGTATGTTTGTGGCGAGTGGTCGTATTGAGTTGAAACAAAAAGCATTTTGAAGCTTTATGTTTTTTGTTTTGAGATTTGTTTGCAAAATTTTTTTTGAAATACCGTTATTGCGTTTTGCAAAGAATGAGACGAGACAAAAAAATTATTTCTTATAAATGTTTTTTGAAGGTTCTCACTTCTTTGGATAATTTTTTTTGAGTCAATCAAATGTAATGATCAGATACTTTGTTTATTCAGCTTCAATTAACTTTTTTTTGTTATCATACAATTTTTTTTGTCCATGATAATCTGACTTTGAATGAAAAAAGATACTTTTAGCCTTGATTACCAATATCTCAGCAAATAATGACGTTATAAAAAAAATTCAAAGACAGTTGGAAATTTGAGAAAGTGTTTTACAAACCGTTCACCGTTAGTTTAAGAAAAGTACTAAAAACCGACTTTTTGTGGTCTTTTCGTAAATCTTTTTTTTCTTTGCAAATATTGATTGCATGGCTTACGTTGACATGCAAATTTGTAGACTTTTAAAACATCAATACTCTTGTTAATTTTCAAATTGATCCATCGAACCGTTTTCTCTCATCAAAACTTCAAAGTCTTACAAAACAGGTAAAGGACAAAATTATTGTGTTGTTCCTAAACAATGCGTAGCCGTCATCAAAATGACAAGAAAACCGCAATTCCAGTAGATTTTTTTTCACAGTTTCGCACTAGTTACATACTTTTTTGAATTTAAATGAAATTTCCAAAAGAAAAAAATTATTTCAAAAATTTTTCAAACAAAAAAACTTGAATTTTTTTTTAATTTTTTTTTTGAAAAATGTATACTTTTTATTTCATTTAAAGTAGTAGTTCTAAATTTTTGATATGTTATATGGTATGGTTGGAAGATGAAAATTTCAAATTTCCACAACCACGCCCCTTCCGCCCCCTTCAAAATCCTGGAAAAACTACAAATAATCGACACTTTTTTCAGTTTTTTGCTTATAACTTCTTTCCGGTATATTTTTACGGAAAAAATATGACGGACATTTGTAGACGCAAATTATCATTCGACATTAAATGTGTTTGCGAATAAATTCCGTCGAAAGTTTTTTTTCAGAATGTAAGTAAATAGAAGTTAAAAATCACTTAGCTTCAATATGTTGGACGAATCGCGAATTCTCCTGCGCTCAATTTGCTCTTCTCTTCCTTCATTTTCGTAGCACCAAAACGAAATTGCCACTGAGTCCATTTTGTTTACTTTTTTTATTAGGTATTTAAAAACTTTCTTCAAATCGCCACGATTTTTTTTTTTTTCAATTTATCTGACAACATAAAATTAATACTCCTTCGAAAGTCGAAAATTTTAAGTAAAAAAGTTGGCATAACTTACATTCGATTCTAATTTAATACCACTGTACACATATTAAAGGTAATATCATTAGAGTTTTGATTTTTGTTTCTTCTGCGCATATATCAAAATTTGTGTCAAATGTCAGTATTTGTTGTTGTTTTTACGTGTATATTCATTTCTGACAATTTCAATTTTAATTTGTTGTTGTTTTTACGTGTGTTTTCTTCCTCACGCTCAAAGCCAATTTTTATTTTCGACTGACAACCTGCGCAGTATAATACCTTAGATTTGTGTACTGTGATTTAATACGTAGTACTTACTGAAAGTAGAATCGGAAATAGGTTTCGAATAAAATTGAAAATAGAATCGAATTACATATAGTTGGCCCCCAGTATTGTATTTTTGGTCTTCCTCTTTTTATTCCAAAAGACTTCTGAAGCCACTTTGAATAGTTATTCAATTTTTTTTTTAAGATGGGCACTGTTGGTGTTTTTTCTTTATTTCGTTTAATATTCCATCGAAGCTTATATATGTCAGCACTTACCTACTTAGATCAAACGTACTGGTCACTTTTTTTCAAATCTTTGGCATTTGCCTTCAGGTCTTCACAAAAACAATCAAATTATGTACCTAGGTCCACATTATAATAACAATGCTTTTAAGCCACCACTTTGCTCATCAAAAGTTTAGCTGCAAATAACTCCAAATCAGTCTTGCAACAATCTATTACTAGGCAAGAGAGTAACGGAACAGAATAACGAGTTGAAGAGAGCAGGAACACAGTTTTACAGTTTTGGTAGGGTCAGAGAAAACCAGTACAAGCTCACTTGTAAGTTGTTAACCACTAAGAAACATCCTTAAATTCACTCAGAACGCAGGATGGTTCCGGGAGGCCCCCCATACCTAAGCTTCCAATAGGGTAAAGTCGGGTGATATGGCACCACGGGAGATAAGGCACCCTTTAAATATTTCCTACTTAATTAATTATTTTTAAAACAAAAATATCAGAATATCATCAAGTTTAACTTTAGCTCTCAATTGATGCTGTTAAAACTGAAGTAGCTTTTTTAACTTTAAAACCTCAACCGAAAGTAAAATAATAGTGACTATATTTAAATATTTAAGTCAATCTTTTTTTTGTGCATAACATAACAAAGTGCAGCAACGGAATTATTTGGCACCAGGAGCTCGCCTTAACGAAAAAAAGAAGAGTGATGCGTGTTTATTTGTTTTTAATTATCGCAATCTGTAAGCATACTTGTATTGTCTGAGTAATTTGAAAAAATTGTGGTAATATCAAAGGGGAGATATGGCACCCCTTAAGTTTAGTACAAATTACAATGGTGCCATTTCACCCACTACTACATTTTGGAAATTTTTCATTGACTTTCTAGGACCGTTTTTTTTTATTACATTTGAGCCAAAAAGTGCATTATTTGACTTTTCTCATTGCATTTGACACTAAGCTGCATTGTGCGTGGCAAAAATCCATACATAAAGTAAAGTTCTATTTCACCCTCTAGCAGGTGCCATATAACCCGCCATTTCTTCACATGTCTTTTTTTAAGGTATTTTTATTTCTTTAAAAAATATGTGTTTTTATAAAAGCTTTGGTAATCAACCTATTTTTTTTGTTTTAAAATTAACTACAGAACACATATATAAAAGTTAAAAATAAAAACAATTTTTACTTTGTGAGTTATAAAGAAAACTGAAAATGGGTGCCATATCACCCGACTTTACCCTAATCAATTTCCTTCCCCCTCCTTATACCTACCTTGCCTACACCCAGGGGAGCACAATGGATCCATTGAGATCCGAGTGAGGTGATGCGACCTTCTCGTATCACCACCCCATTCAACCTAACCTAACTTAAGTTGTTAACTGGACTAAATAAAAACAATAAGGTACACTTCATGTTAAATTTTTCGAGGAAAAAGCCGCTATACAGACTTTTGTTCGCTCTAACTCCTAAAGTCGGATTCAAGCGGGTATGATTTTCCAAAATTTCAAAAGAGCACATACTTTCAATACATGCATAAATAAAGGTTGTGAAAAGTTGTGAATTATTGTACCACTTTAATGAACCTGAAAAATTGGTTTTAACCTCTTCAAGGATACTGGCACATATGTGTACGTTTGGTTTTTCTCTCTGTACAATTTTTCTAAATAAAAAAACTTAAATTTCTTTTACAGTTCGTTACTATAGAAACCCTTCATGGTAAAATAACAACAAAATATTATTTGGCAGCACTAGTAGCGTTTTTACTAACTAGGTAATTAAGTAAACCATACAATTTGAATGTGGCCTCCCAACAGAAAAGCTCATTCGTGTAATTTGAAGAAAAAAAAATTATTTGTAAAAAAAACTCAAGGAAATTAGTATATATAGTATTCATTAAACGTATTATATTAATTTCAACTCACTTTTTAAATTTTAAGTTCTATTTTAAAAGAAAAAGTAAAAGTCCACATGTGTGTACAGTTATCGTTGAGCAGTACTTTTTTTACTTCATAATAAATAATATTTTGTTCTTTGTATTTGCCCCAAAGCTATTATGCGTTAAAGCAAAGTTTGGAAAAGTGGTCAAATAGTTGCAAAAAGACAGAACAACAAAATTGTATATAAAATAGCTTTTCATTTTTTGAATGAAGCAATCGCCAATGCGTGGAATTTGCTTCATGAAGGCAAAACAAAGTCATATCCGTCTAGAAGTCTTTAAAACTACATTGGCTAACACAGAAACTCAAATTAATGATCAGAATTAAAAACTAGGCAGACCCAGTTCTGCATGGGAACCACCTCCTGTAAAGTTAAAAGCTGGAATAAGGTTCTTACATAAATCAGAATTGACTCTATTGGACATTTTCCAAAGAAAATGCAACTGAAAAGGCCTCCAAGGTGTCGTGAAAAAATTGCATCAAAACAACTTGCTATATTTGCGAGAAACGTTACGAGCCGATGCATGTGCCCAGAATGTATGAAATCTTTTCATTCATAGTGAGAAGAGATCCATTAAAGCTAAACGGCCTCATATGTGTACATTTAATATTTCTTGAAAAAATAAAAAAAAAATATTTTTTTTTGACTAATGAATTGTCATAAGTCTGATGTGCTTTTTCTCCTAACCTGGATGTATTTAGGAAACAAAAATTTACATATTGCACGTATGAGCATTTTTCTACTGACTTATAATGAAACTTGAGTATTTTGAAGACATGAAAAATTTGATTTTTGGCCACCAAATCGACTATTTTTGCCCATTGTGCGGCTGGCGGATCAAAAGAAGTGATCATTTTTTAGGGGTGCTACCACCCATCGATTAAAGGATGAAACCTACATCAAATTAAAGGGGCAAATTTCACCTACAAGAATTTTAAGGTCGTCCGGGGCATAGCTTGGTTATCTGGCCAACCAGATTTATGCATTTATCTAAGATTATGCGATACTCACTTGTAGGTACACTACACAATAATTATATAATGAATGTCCAAACCTCATGTTTCAAACTTTAATTGGTGCAAGGCCAGGCCATGACCTTTCAGAGTTCCATACCTTGTCTAAACTAAATCCTAACCAGTTTTGGTAGGAATACCTAAATAAACTAAATAAACTGCAATTATGGTCAAAGCTAATTTTTAACTTATATTTTTGGAGTTGAATGATAAACAAAAATTCCATTACGGAATATTTGGTAGGTTTTTTAAAAACTTGCCCTATTTTTACAGTTTCCAAAAATGTATAAGACTTATTATTATAAAGGATTTTGAAACATCAAATTTTCACATAGTATCATGAAATTTATTTATTATTTCAAATGAACGAGTGATAAGTTGAGATATTGCTTACAATGGTATTTTCTTTTAGTTTATAGGAGTTGCACAAATGCATTTGTTTTATGCATTATTGCTTTATGTTTTTGTATTAATAATTAAAAAAAATTGCATAAGCAAGAAAATTTAATTAACAAACAAAGTAAGGCAACATTTAATTATTAGTCCAGTCAACGAAGACTTAATATTACAAAATAAATGCAATAAATCATGCTCTCCGGGTTATTATTTTATATGGAAGTCATGTGTGGTATAACATACTAAAAGTCCCCAGCCCAGGGCCGCGAGCTTTAGGCAGGAGGGGGGTTAAAGGACCCCCTTTTTAATTTTTCGTGAATATTTTGAAAACTTATCGTATTAGCGGAAAAGTGTACACTACAAAATGAAAAGAATATTAAATTTCCTTCAAAAAAAGTTTAATTCATATTTACGGTAGGAGAAAGGTTAAGAGAGATACGGGGAAAAGAAATTTAAAAAATTTGAAAAACAATGTTATTGTATTACATAATCGATGTTTTTTGATCAATTTACCCAGAAAAAACGTAAAAAGTAAGTACATATTGATTCATGGTCATCCTAGTGATGTCATGAGAGCAAGTTGTGGTGTGGGGAAGGCGGTTGTGCTTCAAATGTCCTTATTTAATTTTTTTGATACATCAGTGTTTATTTTCATGTTAGAAACACTATTTCTTCAAAGGCAAGAGGTACACAGGATGTTTCCGAGTTATTGGCTAATACTTTATGAAATTATTTAAGGACATATCCTTAGAATAAAATTATTAGTTGCAGAACTGTTGTAGCGTTTTAATTTCATGAACATAATTTGTTGGTTTTGTGCCTTATTAATGAATTATTATTTGATGAAAAATCCAATATTTGTTGTTGATAAGAATTTAATATAAATAATATCGTTTTAACGTTTCTGTTCACACAAAAATAAAAAAAAAATAAAAAGAAAAACTTCTGTACCCCCAGAGTTCGAAAACTGAGCCCTCGGTTCGATCCTGATGCATAGATCAGAAAATTCCAATCCACACAAAATGTTGCAGTGATACTTTTTGTTTTAGATAATAACACTAAAACCTATCGAAGTTGATATCGAAAAAGATATTTATGTAATGTGGTTTTCCATTCAACCATTTCAGATTTGGTGGTCAGATCATAATTTTTTAGTGGTAAATAGAACACAAAATGAGATTTGATTTGCTTTTGCAATATGTGTTAGTGACTATTTTTCTATTGATGAATTTGTCCAACAAACACCACCTTCTTATCGAAAGTAAACAACACTGCGAAATGCCGAATGCAAACTAAAGGTAGAACTAGAATAGGCGGAAGCTGTCGGAAGCTTATGTCATAACCAACCGAAAAGTAGCTTCCCGAAACGTCAATTTCATAAGTGGCCCATAATGCACTTAAGTGGTTGGAAGTGAACAAAAAATAAATAATTGTTTATTCAATGTTTATTTTCTCATTATACTTATTCACAGCTCAGAGTGATAGCTTTTAATTATTTATTTTGCAAAACCACTAAAATTCTATGTGATATAAATTAATTAAAAGAAAATTGTTTTGACTTCTCTCATTCATTCATCAAACAGAAAAAAAAAGTTGAAAACTTTGCACCAAGCGCCAAGTTCTTGTTAGTTTGCTTCCACCATTTTGATTTTGCATTCGCCCACTTACGAAAGAGCGGTCGTTGAGCGCTCTCACTTCCGACGGCAAAAGTTAACGAAAACTAAACGAAAAGTTCCACTTCGCAATTATGTGCGCGTCATATAAATTTCTTGTTTTCGCTCGGTTTCGTACGACCACTTCAGTTGGCTTCCGACTATTCTAGTTCTACCTTAATACGTTCAGATTTATGTCAGTTTATTTTGGTGTGTGTGCAAATGCGTGTAAATCTTGCTAAAAATTGAGATTTGAAGAATCGACCTGAGATCGAAAAAAAAAATCGATTTTTTTGGTTGAATGGAAAGCAAAAGTTGATCTCAGGTCGAAAAAATCAGAAAAAAGTCGACTTTTTTGGTCGAAAGGAAAACCACATAAGTATATATGCCAGGTGGGCCACTTAAAATACTCGACGGGCGATACTCAACCGCGGGCAGCAGGTTGAGTATAGCTGATGACCTAACCCAACTCCAAAAGCGCCTAAAATGGGTGGAAAAGTCAACAAATATTCAACCCGACGATGTCGTTGTCCTGAAGGACGACAATCAACCTCCCTGTCGATGGCTCATCGGCAGAGTCACCAAAACGTATCATGGCCATCTGTCACTACTACAAAAGGAGAGTTCAAACGTCAAATATGCAATTTATGTCCACTACTTGTCGATTCAAGTTGAAATGGGCTTTCAACGGTGGGAGTATGTTTATCGATGTATCGTCTTAAAATTTGTGTGTGCACCCTTAGTGGTCACTTTTGCACTGAATGAACAAAGTCCTGTCAAAAATATGTAATGTATTACGTACTGTCCTTTTCTTTCATTTTCTCTCGCTATCTTTTTCCATACCAGTTAATAAAAATCATTGAAGTTTTGTAACTTCCATAAAATAGAACACGCGTTTTCATTTCGATCGGAACATTTTTAAAATTAAAATTAATTTCAGGTAATACTTAAAGAAGTATACTCGAAGATCCTAAGAAACGCGAACGCATAAACATCTAGTTTCTAGTCGTAAGGCTTCGATTCTGGTTGCCTTTCTACAACAATAGGAAGTGCTTCATAAAATTTATAAGAATTTTTGAGAATGTGGGTGGATGCCACGCCCCCTGAACTGAAACTTCCAATTTTTCGATTTTTTTTCTTCTAAGTACTTCAAGGCCTACCGACCTACCAGTTTTCATCGTTCTACAACAATCGAAAGTGCTCCATATAATGTATAAGAATTTTTAAGAATGTGGATGGATACCACGCCCCCTGAATGCAAAATTCCAATTTTTCAATTTTTTTCATTCTAAGTACCTTAAGCCCTACCGACATATCAATTTTCATCGTTCTACAACAATCGGAAGTGCTCCATATAATTTACTAGCAGAAAATACCCGGCGCTGCCGGGTCCCTGTGAAACAAATTTCCTCCGCACAAAAAGTCCTATGTAATGACAACTTAAACATCCTACAAAACTTTTTTTATTTCGTTAAAAAAAAATTTCTTTTTTTCCTTTGAGTATTTGTTTTTGTATTAATTTAATATTATATTTTATTATATAAAAATGAAATGAAAATTTGTGTGTCCGGGCATCAAATCTAAACCACAGCACAGAATAACTTAAATTATTCTTTATTCACCGAGCTGGCTTAGAAAAAAAGTGGTAATAATTGCAGTTGCATGTAAAAATATTTCATAATAGAAATCATAATATACAATAACAGTAACTATTACATATTAAGTCACCTATTAATTCCTACAAAACAATCATAACATAATAAAGGCTAAACGAAAGAAATTGGGATTGCATTTACGGTTCTTAATGCATTGTAATATGAGTTTGCAGTGAAAGAGAAGAAAATTAATTCTTATTAAATCTTTTATCAATTCTGAATAACATCGCTATGCTAAAGTCCAAGGAAGTTGTGGTTCAAAATGCAGTTTCAGTTCAAAATAAGTGCTAACAGAAGTGAAAAAAAAAACAACAATCTAAAAACTAAAAGCATATATGTACCTACATATCTCTATACTTAAAGGAAACAAAGTTAGATTGCTTTTCTTTTTCTTTTGTTATTTACATTACAAAAAACCTGAACCATTCCAGCGAACATCACTGAAAACAAATAAAAAGAAGCGAAAAAATAATATGGAAAATAAAAAATTAAGTACATATTAAAGAACGATAATTATTTATTTATTTACAAAATAACAAATGTCTGTCTGTCTGTCTGTCTGTCTGTCTGTCTGTCTGTCTGTCTGTCTGTCTGTCTGTCTGTCTGTCTGTCTGTCTGTCTGTCTGTCTGTCTGTCTGTCTGTCTGTCTGTCTGTCTGTCTGTCTGTCTGTCTGTCTGTCTGTCTGTCTGTCTGTCTGTCTGTCTGTCTGTCTGTCTGTCTGTCTGTCTGTCTGTCTGTCTGTCTGTCTGTCTGTCTGTCTGTCTGTCTGTCTGTCTGTCTGTCTGTCTGTCTGTCTGTCTGTCTGTCTGTCTGTCTGTCTGTCTGTCTGTCTGTCTGTCTGTCTGTCTGTCTGTCTGTCTGTCTGTCTGTCTGTCTGTCTGTCTGTCTGTCTGTCTGTCTGTCTGTCTGTCTGTCTGTCTGTCTGTCTGTCTGTCTGTCTGTCTGTCTGTCTGTCTGTCTGTCTGTCTGTCTGTCTGTCTGTCTGTCTGTCTGTCTGTCTGTCTGTCTGTCTGTCTGTCTGTCTGTCTGTCTGTCTGTCTGTCTGTCTGTCTGTCTGTCTGTCTGTCTGTCTGTCTGTCTGTCTGTCTGTCTGTCTGTCTGTCTGTCTGTCTGTCTGTCTGTCTGTCTGTCTGTCTGTCTGTCTGTCTGTCTGTCTGTCTGTCTGTCTGTCTGTCTGTCTGTCTGTCTGTCTGTCTGTCTGTCTGTCTGTCTGTCTGTCTGTCTGTCTGTCTGTCTGTCTGTCTGTCTGTCTGTCTGTCTGTCTGTCTGTCTGTCTGTCTGTCTGTCTGTCTGTCTGTCTGTCTGTCTGTCTGTCTGTCTGTCTGTCTGTCTGTCTATCTGTCTGTCTGTCTGTCTGTCTGTCTGTCTGTCTGTCTGTCTGGCTGGAACATTTTGTTTTCTGTTTTGGTTCAACAAATTTGAGGGGCTGATTACACGACTCATTTTTTCGGTCGTGTTGTGCTTCGTGATTTTAGGGCCATGTTAAGGACTATTCACATGAGAGCGACCAACGAATAAACAATAAAAACTGATTTTACGCACATTACAGACATTATTGCTTATGATTTTTGAAGGGAATGATAGTTTATGAAGAATTTCAGAAGCATACATTTGCTTTTTGGTGTCTTAGATTTCAAAAATTTAAGAAAATAAATCATTCGTCGCGAATTAAATCTTTATATATCCAAACATATAAACGGTCCTTTATTATAGCCATCATTGAAAAGCATCATTGGAAATGTTTGAATGGTTTTTTTAGTATGTTTCCTTTTGGCTAGAAACGCAAATGATGTATCAATCGATCGGAAATCAATTGAAGAATTTTTGTTTTTTGACAAAAAAAAGTTCGAAAAAGCAATTACTTTTTTCCATTTTACGGATTTCCGTCATTGGAATAGAAAAATAAAATCGTTCGCAAGAACTTGCGTGTGAACAGTGTAATCAATATTTCGTATGGAAAAGAATCTGATGAAAGCCATATTGTAAGGCATCTATTTCATGTACGTATAAAATAAAGTTTTGGTGCTTTTTATGAGCGAATATGAATGAATTTTTCGAACATCGATATTACGAAATTTTGATGCACAGAAATTCGCTGTAACTTGCATGTGTGAACAGTATTTTTAAAACATGATTTGCACATATTAACATCAAACAAAATTTACGGAAGCAATTTTGCAGGGCATTTTATGTGTAAAGTGCATATTATGTAAACGTTGTCTTTTTTAGTATTGATTTTTGCACAAATGAGCATTCAACAAAATTACGCTAGCAATATTGCAGGCTATTTCATGCACAGAAAGTCGTATTCAATGTTTCAATAGATATCCATGACTTTTTTGAGTATCGAAATTGCGAATGTTGTATGCACAGAAAATCGTGTGAAATGTGTTAACTGAAATCCGTGCCTTTTTTTAATATTCATCATGAAAAATGTTCATGCACAGAAAATAGCAGAAACTTGCATGTGTCAACGGCATCTTCCTGAGCATTGATGATTTAAATACATAAACATCGATGTTAAAACATGATTTTTGCACCAAAAAAAGATCAAACATACTTGACGAAAGTAATTTTGTAAGGCATTACAATACATATCGAAACCTTTCCGTAAGAATGGACATTTCTAAAATTGTTCAGAAAACGAAAAAAACGAAGAAAGTTCTAGTTGAATCATAGTGTACTAAGAGAAAATTTTGGTTAAACTAATTGACATTATTTTCAAACATCAAAATTTTCATGCACATATGTACATACATACATGAGTTGTAAACTTAAATCCATGAATCGATATTGCAAAGTCTGTTGGCAAAGAAAATCGTTCGCAAGAACTTGCGTGACGTTTCTTTTCATTCTCTGTTGAACTATTGACATTTTTGGGGACGAAATTCCAAAGCCCAATGGCGTTTTTTTTTTCATAGAACTTCATATAGATTTCCAAAAGAGCGAACCTAATATTCATTATGCGAAATTTGTATGCCAGAAACATGCATGTGTAAACGCTGCCTTTTTGAGCATTTGATGCACAGAAAATCGTACTCAATGTGTTAACAAAAATCCATGACTTTTTTGAGTAGCTATTAAGATTACGAACATAAGTTAGTATTATGCAATGTGCATACAGTGAAATCCATTCCTTTTTTGAACACCCTTTACAGACATCAATATTTCAAAATTTTTGAAATTGGAAACTGAAATCCATGCCTTTTTTGAATATCGATGTTAAAAATTTGTTTTGCACAGAAAATTGTGTTGAAGAATTTACGTGTAAACAGTGTCTTGGTCCAACAGCTTAAGTATGAGCTGAGCCTTATAATAATAATAGAAGAATGAAGAGGAAATGAAATGAAACGAAATGATAAATAGAAACAAAATAAATATAAATTTCAAATAGTTTTCAGTCGGCTGTCATTTTAAATAAACAAAATACATTTTTCAGGTAAGTTCAAATTTTAAATTATGTTTTCTTATACTAATAATTATTTGTTTTTTTTTTTTTAAACAGCCTATTGCACAATCAGTGCATAGGGCTTTAATTTGTACTAATTTATTTTGTAAGACTTTTGTTTGTTTATGAGTTTATCGGTCATATACACACAACCGACAAACAAACAAAAGTCTTACTTTATATATTAGTATAGATAAGAATTTTTAAGAATGTGGGTGGATGCCACGCCCCCTGTATGGAAAATTCCAATTTTTCAATTTTTTTCTTTCTAAAGTACCTCAAACCCTACCAACTTACCAATTTTCATTGTTCTACAACAATCGAAAAGGCTCCATATAATTTATAGAATATTTAAGAAAGTGGGTGGATGCCACGCCCCCTGAATAGAAAATTGCAGATTTTCGATTTTTCCCTTTGTATGTACCACAAGGCCTACCGTTGTGTGAAATTTCAAGTTTCTACGATGTCGGGAAGTGCTCCATAATTTTGATGATCTGTCAGTGAGTCAGTCAGTTACGGTTTTTGCGATTTTTGAAGTCCTATATCTTGGGAACTACTAATGCTAAATTTGGTGAGCCACCTGTGTTTGATCAGTTCAGCAAATACTCCGAATTTGAAGTTTCTGACTTTATTGGTACTGAAGTTAGAGGGGGGTTGAAAATCGCCTGAGTTTGTTCCTGTAAAAAGGGTGTAGTGCCGCGAACTTGGCTGGACACTACCGTGCCCTTTGATCAGATTTACAGTTATAAAAAAAAATCAGGTTAAATACTTGAACGATTTTTAAATTATCAGCGGATCGAAAAATTGGGAGTTTCAGTTCAGGGGGCGTGGCATCGACCCACATTCTTAAAAATTCTTATAAACTATATGAAGCACTTCCAATTGTTGTAGAACGATGAAAATTGGTAGGTCGGTAGGACTTAAAGTACCTAGAAAGAAAAAATTGAAAATTGGAATTTGGCATTCAGGGGGCGTGGCATCCACCCACATTCTTAAAAATTCTTATAATTATATGGAGCACTTCCGATTGTTGTAGAACGATGAAAATTGGTAGGTCGGTAGGACTTGAAGTACTTAGAAAGAAAAAAATCGAAAGTTTGGAACTGTCCATTCAGGGGGGGGGGTTGCCATCCACCCACTTTATCAGAATTGCTATTATTTTTATGGAGCACTTTCGGTTGTCGTAGAATTATGAAAGTTTGTAGAGCGGTAGGGCTTGACTTTCACCTGGCAAAATAAATCTTTGCAAAAAGGAGTGAAATCACAACAAAAACATAAATGTTAAAAAAGGAGCCAAGTTCTTATGTGTACAAGAAACCTGTGCGTAAAAAGTCAGCCAAAAAAAGTAATGAGATCTAAAATATATGCCAAGTTTTAAGTTCATGAAGTTTAATATCAAATATCTTAAGTAGAGTAATATCGAAACAATTCCAAATCATGACAGAAATTTGGTAATTAATGATTACTGATTAAAATTTGGTGGATTTACTTGGCAAGTTTTCTCTTAAATACTTACTTAATCACAAATTTAAAATGTATGAAAACTTGACCAGTGAACCCACCAAATTTTAATCAGTAATCATAATCTATATTGGGCCCATTATTATTTGCACTGTTCATTAATGATTTAGCTGGAGTCAATCTTAATGCAAAGATTCATCTGTATGCTGACGACGTACAATTATACCTTAGCCGCCCTATTCGATTGTCTGAAGACCTTATTTTCCAAATCAATGAAGATCTTGGTCGCATAAATGAATGGGCAAAGTGCAACAAGCTACTTCTCAATCCAAATAAGTCAAAATGTATGTTTTTCTATAGAGATCCGTTATTGTGTGATTTATCACCTATTTGCTTAAATGGATCTCCACTACCTGTTGTCCAAAAGGCCACGAGCTTAGGTATTGTCATAAACTCTCACTTGAAGTGCTGTGACCATATAAAGCTTATGTTAAGTAGGATCTACAGTGGATTACGTACTTTAAGATTAACTGCTTTCCTTATTCCCTGTGATTTGAGGATTAGATTATTTAAAACACTTTTACTACTGTTTTTTACATTGGGACGATTTATTTACCCTAAACTTGATTATGATTGTGGGCACCGAATGAATGTGGCTTTTAATGATTGTGTTCGTTATGTTTTTGAACTGCCCAGGTTTAATCATGTTTCACAACTCAGATTGCGCTTGATTGGTTGTTCTCTAGATTGCATATATATTTTTTTTAAGTTAATTTTACTTAATAAGCCTCTCTACTTATGTGAGTACTTTTCCAGAACAACATCCTTGAGGAATAAAAACTTTTTTATTCCTCGTTTCAATAGAACTGTGATGGAAAATTCTTTTCCTGTTCAGATAGTAAAAAGGTGGAATGCACTTCCACTCAACGTTCAAACTTCACCTACTTTATCAATTTTCAAAAGACGTATATGGTCTCATATAAACATTTAATCTTTCTTAAACACCTATATTTGGATCTCTTTTTCTTTGTATTTTACTATTATTTATATAAATTAACTTAATTTTTTTTTCTGCATAACTACATTTATTTGAGAACTACAAAATTTAGATTTATTATTTTTCTTTTTCTCTGTTTATCTTATCCTTTAATTGTCTATTCCTTGTCAAGGCTTCTCCAAAAAAATATTGTACAATATAGGATTAAGTATCTTGTGTACATTATCCATGAAATAAATGAAATGAAATGAAATGAAATCATTAATTACCAAATTTCTGTCATGATTTGGAATTGTTTCGATATTACTCTACTTAAGATATTTGATATTAAACTTCATGAACTTAAAACTTGGCATATATTTTAGATCTCATTACTTTTTTTGGCTGATTTTTTACGCACAGGTTTCTTGTACACATAAGAACTTGGCTCCTTTTTTAACATTTATGTTTTTGTTGTGATTGATATTTACATGGTCAGACAAAATTTTAAAGATCTGATACACTTTCATAACTCAAAAAAATTCTTCAAAGTGTCTAATTCTCAGTCCCCTGTCGTGTCCCCTGCCCGTTTTCGAAGAGCAAAATTCTTATAATTCTCTTATCTTAGTTCAAAAACCAAAATGAAGCCTCAATTTTTGACGTTAAATAATATATCTTCCTATGATATGAATATATTTTAAAGCCCGTACGACACTACATTTTTTATTCATTTAATTTCTCATTAAAACAAAAAAAGTGTCAAAATTATGAACCATGGGTCATTGGGGCGTATGCGCACTTTTCGTTTTATTTTTTTCACGTTTTTCTTCAATTTCAAATGTTTACAAAAATAACTTCCTAGCATAAAACTAACCAAAATCAGCTGGAATTTAGTTTTTTTTTCTGGAATCGATGTTCGTGCTTAATTTTTTTAGAAGCTGGGTGTGAACACATCTTCTTTTATTAACAACAAAAAACTGATTTTCCCGCGGAAACCAAACTCTTAAGTAGCAGGAAAATGACTAATGAGATAGCTGGGGCCATTTAGTGCCATATCATCGAACCGACCCTCTTCGATTTCGCTCGTATTATAAGCAACTTACGTTTGTATGTACATTAGGGCGGTCGTTAAAAAAAGGTCATAGCGGCCTAAATCGGCTCTAAATGAAGAAAAAAAAATTCCTTAATTTTTTAAGATTTTTATTTTCATAAATTAAATTTCCCCTTTTTTTGCATACTAGGAAATTCCCGTAAAATCTGCCAAAAAATGCAGAGCATGTAGGTGGGAAGTGGACGAGAAAAAAATCTTATGGGAGGGGGGTAATATCTCCCCCCGCTTGGACGGTAGGAGAAATTCTTTCATTTGAAGACTTTTTTTTTAAATTTCAAAATTTTAGGTTTGAAAACAATTTTTGCTGAAATTGTTTCTTCTCTTTGCTGATAGCTATCCAGGACAAGGTGGTAGAACACGGAACTACCGAAAATATATCGGGTGGCAATGGTGCAGTGGATGTTGTGCTTGACTCCTAACTTAGAGGTGTGGGTTCAAGCCCCATTCTAGGCAGCATTCTTTTCTATATTCTCCCAGCTTAACTGGACGCCACCCGTGGGATTTAATGAGATATTAAACACCTTGATCTTAATCCACTGTGCCAAATCTTTTCTATCCTCCTACTCTTTCTAACTAGTGCCGTGCAATTCAGGTTGCATTTAAAAGTCCTAAGGTCTTACAGGCATATAGTTAAAAATATTATATATTATATTATGAAAACATCAGGAGCGATGCACGCCGGCGATGCAACAGCCAATTTGAGACAATTGACCATATTATTGGGGGATGTTCTGTATTGGAAGTACAGTCAAACTTCTTTATAACGAACCCTCAAGGGACCAAAAATTTGGTTCGTTATAGAGAAATTTAATACAAATAAAAGAATTTTTCTGAAATTATTGAAAATATTGTTTTTTTTTTTTAATATCATATAAAAAACAACAACCTTTTTTATTTTCACAAATGGACAATTTTAACGAAAGTGCAATAACTTTTCGCTTCGACATTTTAAAAGAACTCCAGAACAACACACTTGAAATGCACAGTTGGGCTGTACTTTTTTTTGTTTTTGCAGTTATGGAACCAAAGCTTGTGCCCTTATTACGAGTGTTGTTTGCTTTTGCTAAATGGCGACTTTTATCGAAAGTCGATCATCGGAAAAATTAATTTCGGTGAGGTTGAAAATGTTTAACCAAATTTTTCGTTAACACGTCAAAACGAGAATTTTCGTTGACAATAATTAAAGTTTTCAACACACAAAAAATCTGAAGAGTTATAGAGGTAGCAAAGATGTGCAAAATCGAGTAATTCGCAAAAACCGAAATGATTTTATTTGCAGAAAATTGTGAAAAAATTTTGTTCGGAATTTCGTTATAAGGAAACAATTATGATGCTGGGTCCCAAAAATTATTCCTTTATAAAGAGAATTTCGTTATAAGGAAATTCGTTATATGGAAACACATTTGTATAGGATATTTATTTAAGGGGACGGGGACAGAGTGGCAGTTCGCAATATAGAGATATTCGTTATATGGAAGTTCGTTATAAAGAAGTTTGACTGTAGTTGACTATACGCTGAGACACAATCAAGTGGCAAAGACTATACACCAAATTCTAGCCAGTAAATATAAATTAGCTAAGCAAAAAGTTCCATACTACACGTACAAACCACCACCAGTACTGAAAAATAGTGACGCGAAACTATATATATTGGGATAGAGCGATTATAATTGACCGTTCTATAAGAGCTAAAAAACCTGATATTGTACTGTTTGATAAATCTGCGAAAGTTATTAATCTCTTTGATGTAGCTATTCCTCTTGACAACAACATCTCAACTACATATAGCACTAAAATTGAAAAAGAACTCGCTGGGGTGGGGAGCTGAGGATGATGTACGAGGTAGAGCGAGTGACGATAACACCAATAGAATAATGTTTATAACTGTGGCATTCTGCTCCAGCAACTTATCACTTTTCGTATTATATTTTTCTGAAATTAAAGAAATCAATGAATCCAACGGCTGGGTTGTCTTGGTCGTTGTCATTTTATTTTTGTCATACGTTAAATAAACCTTTAAGTGTATATGTATACCTTGTCATTTAAAAATACTGCAAACAACACTCAAAAATATCAACCAACCCAATAGGGGTTGATTAATTCAAGTCAAGGCCGGTGAAGTTATTCGTCCATTACTAATCAGGCAAACAACACCTATTCCCGGTATGTGTATGCTGTTTTGTATCCAATGCAATTAAATATTTACTTTTTCTAAACAGATACGTGATATGGCAGGTGAATTTAATTTAATTTTACTTACCCACAGGTGCTATCAGCTGATTTCCTGGTGGATTATTGGGATCGGGTAGTTCTGGTAGACGATATAATAGCCAATAATTATACCTGATGATAAGATAGTTTCATTTTAATATCTTACCGTGAAATATGGTTTTTTTTCGAACTTACCCTCTAGGTTCTTCCTTTTTGCCAGCCAGAGTATGAATGTAGTGACCATTTGGCCATTCTCTTGCTTCGAAGTTGAATCTGGGCAATTGAAAATAATTTTAATCAAAAAGACATACATACATAATGTGAAACGCAAATTCTTACCTTGTATCGATTTCCGCAGCTTGCGTCATTGCCTTAAAAAAGCTTGTGTTCTTTGCAGAGACTAGAGAAAGTGAAAACGCCTCGGTCACATTTGAACCTACCCAAAGTGTGTATGTGTAGGAGACATTTTTTGTGTCAGATTCTTCGGCTGATGTGAGCCCGAATGGAAGGGCAAGCTTGGGTTCTCCATTTTCTGATTGAGGACAACATTTTTGAAAAAAATTTTAGGCTGGGAAAAGAGAAAATTTAAACAAATGAAGGTACCTGAAAGGGAATCGCTATTCTCTCTAATGACATGATCACATTGAAGCGCTCGAACAGCTCCCAAGCCCTTCCAACCAAGAGCGAGAATTATATCTGCAGTTAAACCAACGCCAATACTTGGATCTTGCCCATCTTGAAGTGGCTCTTCAGTCCAACCACCGTCAGGACGTTGGCGACTCAAAATCCATCTGGATGCAGCGGTTCGGTTCCAAGAACCAGCTGGATCACGTTCCAGATCCTGAAGTGCCTGCATTGCTAACGCCGTGCTGCGTAGTGAACCAAATCCACCTCTTAGGTCCTGCAGACTAGCAAGTCCCCTTGCCGGTCGTCGAACAAAGTGCTGCAAATGTCGATGTCGGTGATCTGTTACGATGCATCGCAAAGCCAAGATAACCATAGCAATTGTATCAACGCTTTGATCTGTGACCCCACTTGCAATATCCAAGAGCCTTCGGATCTGACGTTTTCTTACGTGAGCAGCTGAACTGCAAGCAGACAAAGTTGTCAAAGCAAACTCAATGTCCTGTGCCGGCTCATGATGCTGCAGAGTTACTACCAAATCATGCCCATGGAACCGTTTTGGATCCTTGCAAAGTGAACCCAATGCTAGAACATATCTCGCCAACTTATCTAGATTCATCGGCTTCGGTAATGTGTGGTGTCGGTCAAGCATTGCTAGAATTTCAATTTCCATTTCCTTCACAGACAAAGTATCTTCCAACTCTTCAATCACTTGCAAATGTCCATCTGAGTCAGTTGGATCCCTAGCGCCAGAAAGTTCCTTGGCCAAGATAACCATGTGTGTATCATTACCCCACCCATAGTCAGGAGCACGCTTTTCTTTTAACCAATCCAAAGCTTTCAGAATACCCTCCAGCTCACGTTTATCGGGACCAGCGGAACCCAACATCACATGTTCTCCGATTATCGGTTCGGTGAGATTGTCAGTTGAGCTCTCTTGTATTTGGGTTGTTGATGGTGGTACTTGAGTAGAGCTTGATGACGTCGTACCCGATTGCGTGACTGTAGATAATGAAGGATTTGAAATACTCGATGATGGTGATGCAGGGGATGTGCCTTGTTCGGGTAGGACTGGAGCCGAATTTGCAGATGGTAGATTTTGCATTTGATTTGTGCTGCTACCACTGTGTTCGACACTCCCATTTATCGCATCTAATGCAAAAGGTACTGCTGGAGGAACGTCAGTTCCTAATTGCTGCCGCTGATGTTGGCTGTTAAAGCTTCCGTTCTCTGCCAGGATTTGTGTGATTAAGATAAGAATTCCCATAAATGTCACGTGCGACGATGGAATTTTCGTATCCTGTGCCATTTTTCTCAAGTTTCTATTCTGCTTGCGGTACGAAGACACTAAAAAGTAAAAAAAAAAACGTCACAAACAAGAAAATTCTTTAACGGTGTTATAACCCCAATGTTAACGAGCGTGGAGCGTGAGTATATGCATCATTAACAACGGCGCAATGTTATCGCGAGAAGAAGGGAGGAAAAAGGATACCATTCAACCGTACAGGTCACCACCCAAATACCCCCAGCATTAATACGGTGTGAGGAATATTAATAGAGATGGTGTGCAATGAATCGTAAAATCTGTCTCCGTGGTCGTCGTCGTCCTCGTGTCCTCGTCGACGCTGTTGTCTGAAGTGAATAGCCGCAAGCTATTCAGGGTGATGATCAAAGATTTGTTCTGTTTGTTTTTTTTTTTTTTTTCTGGGCGTTGCGTTGGTTGGGCTGGTCCCATTCCCAACTCCCGACGACCGACATTTAAGTTAATTTAACATCGACTTAATGACTATAAAAAATTAGTTGAAAGATTTATCGTAGGGTTTAAGGGTTGAAACCAGTGGATTGTTGTGCTGGAGGCGAATAATGGGCCATGAGGTCGCTAAAGACATTTTTGACATCTCATTTTGTTAATTGGGTGGGAATACTACTTTTTTGTATTATGTAGATACTAGGATGTATTGAAAAAAGGTTAATAGCAATCTCATTTAATGGAAACTCATTAAATGGATATCGTTAGTCAGTTTTGGTAAAATTTGTTTCGTTTTTCGTTTTAGTCTTTAACCATCGTTTTTAATAGTCTAATGGGGATTTTCAAGGTATCTATACCTACAATTTTGATACTAAAATTGGATACTACAAACTTTTTAATCTGTCCGTTTCTTAATGCGATATAAACGTTGCTGACAAATTGAGTACAGTAGATAGATCTGTTTATTTAGATAGTTTGATCATTGCTTAAGCTACGAGCAGACGATTTGCAAAAGTCGCAAATATTTGTAAGTGTAACATCATTCTTACGTCACAATTTGCGGCCCTTGATCGCAAATTGTCAGAACACATCTTTGAGACAGCCTGCAAATGCTCGAAAATCATTTGCGAGGCCCAAATCGCAAATGCATTTGTGACAAATTGCGAGTATTTGCGACCATCACAACCATTTGCGAACAAACCAAAATGGAACACTGCAAATGTTGGCATTTGCGATCAATTTAGTTGTTGTACTTCAAGTAATTGGCAGTGGTTTTTAGTATGTAGGTACCTTCTTAACTTTGATTACTTATTATTTTTGTTTATATCTGTTTGTTTTTTCGTTTTTTTTTATGGAAATTAGTTTACGTAGTTTAAAAAAATAAATTGACCTCCAGCCCATAGAGCAACACCAAAATATATGTACATACAAAATAAACATAATAAATACATGTATGTATATACATAAATGTTCATATGTATGCATATATAATATTTTGAGGCTTTAGCTATGACAAAAATCAACAAATAAACAAATTCGTCAAAGAGAAATGTCTTACTCGCAATTCTGCAAATGAGTACAAATATGATATCAACAAATGCTGCCGCAAATCGTGTGGACACCGCGCAAATATGCTTCAAAATTTGCGATCGTATTTGCGTGCATGTCATTTGCGAGCACCTTGATAGTATTGCAAATCTTATACCGCAAATGGTTTACGTTTGACAGTGCTCGCAAACCAGCAAATACACCTGTTCAGACGAATTACGACTATTGTCCCAAAGTTCTCAAATACATTTGCGATCAAGGTGTTCGCAAATGACATGCACGCAAATAAGATCGCAAATTTTGCAGCATATTTGCGGGGTGTTCACACAATTTATTGTTTTTTGTACGACATGTACTAATACTTTCCTATAAACTCGAAAAATGTATTTCAAGCAAAAATGAAGATAATTTACTAACGAATCATATGTACAGTACATATCCTTATTTATAGTTTGTCTTCGAGCAATTTTGGTAAGGTGTTAGTTTCACCTGATGGTCGTTTCTACTTAATTTCGGAAAACCCGATTTTTATATAAAAGTAAGGATTTCTCTAAGTTGAATAAAAACACATAGGCTTTAAATCAAGATTGAAGAAAAATATGTATTGTATGTGCTAACTTTCAAAACCGTTAAAATTTCTGAATTGAAGTAATAGTTGTAAGGGCTTAAGAGAGTGCTCCGGATCCGGAGTGAAATGGCGATTTCGTAAATAAGATTGTGAAGCGTGTACTCATCCTATCAAAAAGATTAAGGTGCTTATGGACAGAAAAACTTGTTCTCTAAAGCATCATCGGAAAAATATTTAATTTTATGCTCTATTATTTGGTAAAATGACTTTAAGAAAACGAGAATATGGCGAAAATGGCCTTTCCACACCGAATGGAAATCTAGATTTCGAGCCAAAAGCCCAAAATCTCATCAAAATCAAATAGATTTCCCATACATTTTAAAATTTCGTAATCTAGTAGTTTACGACAAAATCTTCTCAAAATCTAATTGGCTTATTCACAATCACACTTAAATGCTCATTTTTCTCTCCCGTATAGCAGTTTACCAGGGTTGCCGTTTTAGCGACTTTGTCGCTATTTCTGGCGACATTTCCACTTTGTTAGCAACAAATAATATTTTGATGTCGCTAGATTATTTCTAACGACATTTCTAGTGACTTTTGAAGACGTGAATTTGTGAGTTAATGCTACATTTCCACCTGACGCTAATCTGAGATTTAATAAGATTTACCTCAAATCTCCTTCAAATCACGGAGATTTACCATACAAATTTATTTCGTAAATCTTTAAGATTAGAAATTAATCTTGTTAAATCTTCCTTGGACAAATAGTTTTACAAATCGAACTAACCTTTTCTTAAATGGTGCTGAACGAATCATTCGAGACTCGCATTCAGTTCTTCACTGCTCCACACGAATCAAACATTCTGTCTCATTCGAACTTCATAAGAAAAAATGGAACGCCATTTGCATTTTTGAAGGTGCTGTCAAATTTAATCTTTTTTAAATCTTTTTATGCGGTGGAAACACCAAAAAGATTTATTAAATCTAATCTGAGATAAACTTTTGGTGGAAACATAGCATAAGACATGAAAATAGTACTTTTTGTTTCATATTATGGCCCTCGTAATATTAGATCCATGACATTTGAATAATAATTTGACAGTTGCTATTGCAATCATTGGAAACTTAAACTTACCAAACAGCAAACTGTATAGAAATTGAGAGTTAGCAATTTGTTCTGATTAAAATTCCAAATGCCAGAAGTTTCTGATTTATTAACACGTACCTACGAATTCTTTCTGCGTAAATATTCGGCATTTAAGTTCACATTTTATTAACAGTATGGACAATTTCAATTGTTTAATGTAATAGTTCCAACTAGTCCAAGAACTATGGGAATTACAATAAAGATAAAGTCTAGTCTTGCCTAGCAACAGTTTAAATAATGTCTATGAATAATGAAAATATGAATTACTTTACTGTTTTTAATAATTTGATTTTTTATAATAAATTCCACAATTTTTCGATATCTTACTAATAATCAACTAAAATAAAGGTTGTTCAAAAAGTAAAATATTTTAAGCTATTATTGCTGGCGACTTCTAGCGACTTTTAAGTTTGAAAATTTTAGCCAATCTAGCGACTTTCGGAGGTTGGCCTAGCGACTTTTATTTTCAGGATGCGGCAGCACTGCAGTTAACCCTTAGAAGAGAGAAGATAGAAAAAAGAGATTTTATATTTATGAGTACAGTGTATTCAGACTTTGGTCCTTTTTATGTTTTATTTAAAGAAAAAGCAAATATGTACAATTGTGTCTTGGGACTTTGGCTGATTGCAGTGGATCTTTTTTTAAGAGTTCGTATGAGCACTTAAATTCTTTTGAAAAGTCAAACAAAATCTATATTATGAGTGGTGTTAACGATTAAAGCAGATTTTGAAATCTTGTAACTCGAAATTGTGATTTCGGTTCGGTGTGAAAAGGCTATTAAACTACATATAACATTTCTTGCAAAAAAAATGTTTAGTAACATTAAACTGCACATTTTTATTGAGACACTACTTCAATTTCAATTAAATTTCAATTTTTTTCAAAAATGGTGTACAAGTAAGACTAAGGGCCTGTTTCACATTCTCTGAGTAAAGTTCTGATTAGTTATTCAACACATAAATTCTGAGGCAGAGTCATTTGTTCACAGATATAAAATTATTTGTGAATTTATAACTTAATCAGGGGGGTCTTAAGACAATAATTGTGAATTTTTCTTCTTCGGACTTATTACACTGTGCTAATATTTATGTGTCGAGTATCTAATCAGAACTTTATTCAAACATTGTGAAACAAACCCTTAGTCTTTTAAATATAAATATAATGCTTGTAAATTTTGAAAAACACGCATTTTTGACATTCAATTTTTTATATCTACCTAATGCTATTTTGTTGATCATTTTCTTAGTAGATATAAATTCAGTTTATTCTTCACGATTTTAATTAATTATATAATCATTATTGTGTCATTTGATATTTGAAATTCTTTTCTTGAAAGGCAATTTTTGACAGAAATTTCATATAAATTTGGAAGTTAAGATCATTAACTTTTACAAAATGTTTTATTTAGTACAATAATACGCCTAGTGACCTATTTAGTAAAATGTTAAAGTTAAAAAACCCCCCAAGAAATTTCCTTCATAGTCACTTTAAGCGAAAATAAATGTTTAAAATAGCAAAATCATGCAGGTGCTATTGGACCATACAATTTCAAAGATAGGTACTAGCTTTTGAAACAGAAACACTTTTCTTTTTTCTATCGAATAAATTTATAAATTTCTAATTTCTCTTAATGTTGGTTAACTGATGACTTGTGGGTGGGCAGGGGATCATCAATCCTTTTGATTAAATTTCAACAATTGTGTTAAGCCCGTTAAATTTCTTGTTTTTGCAATGTCTTAGAACTAAAGAACCTTAAGTTCTTTTTAACACACACAAGTTGTTGTTGTTCATTCAAAATTATTCAATATAAATTGATGTATAAGGCGCAGCATGTACTGCACTTGTGTGGATTTCCATTTACACACAAACCCAACTTAAATTTTAAATTAATTCTTGACCAGGGTCAACTCTTTCAACTCATCCCCCCCCCCCCCCCCTTGTATGACCATTAAATTGTTGGCATACGAATCGGTGCATGGGGGAAAAAGAAAGAAACCGACTGAACAATAGCAAGCTTGTGTGTGTTAATAAAAATGCTAGTCGCTGGCGCTGTTGCAATTGATAAACAACGAAACCTGCATTGGGATAGAGCAGCCATACTCAACCTTTCTTTCAAAAGGGCCACAAAGACGTTTCAGCTATGTTGCCTCGGGCCGCAACATGAATTATTTTTTGCACTTAGGTGTAAAGTAATTAAGATTGAATGGTTTATTCATTTTAATATAAAAATTAATTTGATTTCTGAAATTTAGAACACTTTTTCAAGATCTGGGTTGTTCCTGCATGCTTAACCTATTTCGTTTATTTCTATACACATTTTTTGTAGGATTGAAAATGATGATTCGTATGTTGATCCAAAATGTTAATTTTCAAACCAGCGTCGGCCTTCTGACTATTTTTTCTGTCAGGAACATTATCAAAGGGCACGGTAGTGCCCAGCCAAGTTCGCGGCACTACACCCTTTTTACAGGAACAAACTCAGGCTATTTTCAACCCCCCTCTAACTTCAGTACCAATAAAGTCAGAAACTTCAAATTCGCAGTATTTGCTGGGCTGATCAAACACAGGTGGCTCACCAAATTTCAACTCTTTAGCATTAGTAGTTCCCAAGATATAGGACTTCAAAAATTGCAAAAACCGTAACTGACTGACTCACTGATTCACTGACTCACTGACAGATCATCAAAATTATGGAGCACTTCCCGACATCGTAGAAACTTGAAATTTCACACAACGGTAGGCCTTGTGGTACATACAAAGGAAAAAATCGAAAATCTGCAATTTTCTATTCAGGGGGCGTGGCATCCACCCAGTTTCTTAAATATTCTATAAATTATATGGAGCCTTTCCGATTGTTGTAGAACAATGAAAATTGGTAAGTCGGTAGGGTTTGAGGTACTTAGAAAGGAAAAAATTGAAAAATTTGAATTTTCCATTCAGGGGGCGTGGCATCCACCCACATTCTTAAAAATTCTTATAAATTATATGGAGCACTTCCGATTGTTGTAGAACGATGAAAATTGGTAGGTCGGTAGGGCTTAAGGTACTTAGAAAGACAAAAAATCGAAAAATTGGAAGTTTCAGTTCAGGAGGAGTGGCATCCACCCACATTCTCAACAATTCTTATAAATTATATGAAGCACTTCCGATTGTTGTAGAACGATGAAAATTGTTTGGTCGGTCTCGGTATGCCTTGAAGTACTTAGAAGAAAAAAATCGAAAAATTGGAAGTTTCAGTTCAGGGGGCGTGGCATCGACCCACATTCTTGAAAATTCTTATAAATTATATGGAGCACTTCCGATTGTTGTAGAACGATGAAAATTGGTAGGTTGGTGAGGCTTAAAGTACTTAGAAAGAAGAAATTGAAAAATTGGAATTTTGCACTCAGGGGGCGTGGCATCCACCCACATTCTTTAAAATTCTTATAAATTATATGGAGCACTTCCGATTGTTGTAGAACGATGAAAATTGGTAGGTCGGTAGGACTTGAAGTACTTGGAAAGGAAAAAATCGAAAATTTGGAATTGTCCATCCAGGGGGGTGCCATCAACCCACTTTATCAGAATTGCTATTATTTGTATGGAGCACTTTCGGTTGTCGTAGAATTATGAAAGTTTGTAGAGCGGTAGGGCTTGACTTTCACCTGGCAAAATAAATCTTTGCAAAAAGGAGTGAAATCACAACAAAAACATAAATGTTAAAAAAGGAGCCAAGTTCTTATATGTACAAGAAACCTATGCGTACAAAGTCAGCCAAAAAAAGTAATGAGATCTAAAATATATGCCAAGTTTTAAGTTCATGAAGTTTAATATCAAATATCTTAAGTAGAGTAATATCGAAACAATTCCAAATCAGGACAGAAATTTGGTAATTAATGATTACTGATTAAAATTTGGTGGATTTACTTGGCAAGTTTTCTCTTAAATACTTACTTAATCACAAATTTAAAATTTATGAAAACTTGACCAGTGAACCCACCAAATTTTAATCAGTAATCATTAATTACCAAATTTCTGTCTTGATTTGGAATTGTTTCGATATTACTCTACTTAAGATATTTGATATTAAACTTCATGAACTTAAAACTTGGCATATATTTTAGATCTCATTACTTTTTTCGGCTGACTTTGTACGCATAGGTTTCTTGTACATATAAGAACTTGGCTCCTTTTTTAACATTTATGTTTTTGTTGTGATCTATATTACATGAAGAAGAAGGAGGAAAATTTATGTTGTGGTCACTCATTTGACATTCTTACAGCAGTATTAATAAAAAAAACTGGTATCCGCTTCTTAACACACGTGTTAACTGGCCCACGGATAGACAACTTGTCCGTTTGATAACTTTTCTTATTTAAAAAGATATGATACCTTTCCAGTATTTATCACTTCACCAAATTCACCACTTTTTTTCTAATACATGTGTCACATGCATTCACTGCTTTCAATTATTTCGATGATTCTCGATTTTACATCAAAACTCAATCATTTTGAGGATTCTCGTTTCTCGACTATCCATCCCAATCTCAATCATTTTGTTGATTCTCGATTTTCCATCCCAATCTCAATAATTTCGATGAATCTCGATTTTCTTTTCAAAAACTTGTGATTTCTTAGATGTTTTTTAGTCCCTAGACATCGTATCCATCCTTCAATGGAATTTGATGTCTTGACGGATAGGGGCCGAATTTTCACAAAAAGTATATTTCGATCCAAATGTCAACCAATTGACATAAAATCAACTTTTTCCGGAGCAGTAAGAAACTGAAAACTTCATTTTTTTTTTTAACTTTTTTAATCCATCCAAATTGTATTATTTTGTATTCGATCAAAATCGGTACAGTTCGTTCCATCGGAGAAATTTAATTCCATCGAAATCAAAATCGAAATGAAAATTGAATCGGTAATACATTCTGTGAAATGTAAATGATGGATTGATTGAAATGATCGAATCATTTTGGTAGTCGATTCTTGAACGATTCTATTATTTGAATTGAACAATTTACACAGCTCTATTACAGAATGCCAAACGAACAAATTGAAGCCCTTTTCTTGATTCTGAAGTTTGGGTTCGTTTGTACCTAACGGTGCAGGGAACTAAGTCCCCGGGAACGAAGTCCACCGAGGGCCTTAGTTTTCATTTAATGGGAACTATATCCACTTTAACGAAGTGGACTTAGTTCCCAGGCAAGGTGAGCAAGAAGTCCACTTCTTTATGAGAACTAAGTACACATTTTGAAATATGGAGAGGGAACTAACTTCCAACGATAAAAATTACAAAAATTCAAAATTCCGCGAAAACTTTGCATACACCCAACCTCGCACCTACCCCAAATCCTATAGTGAGCCCAAGTAGGGGGGTTGCAGGGGGGCAGCATGCCCCCCCATACATACCTCACTGTTTGTTCGCCGTTATGCTGGGAGCTAGCACTGTATTTATGTAAGACAAAGCATTACGGCGAATAAACAGTGAGGTATGTATGGGGGGGCATGCTGCCCCCCTGCAACCCCCCTGCTTGGGCTCATTATAGGATTTGGGATAGGTGCGAGGCTGGGTGTATACAAAGTTTTTTTGGCATTTAAGGAATCTTTGAATTTATCCTATATAGCCAACAATTGTGAAAAGTATTTCAATTTTATTTATAAGATTGATTTTTTATTTGGAAGTGGGAATTAAATACACATTTAAAGGGAAGTAAAACCACTCAGTTTTTGAGGAATTTTGTTCCCACCTTCTATGAGAACCATTCCACTTCGCTGAAGTGGACCTAGTTCCCATTAAATGAGAACTAATTCCCTCGGTGGACTTGGTTCCCGGGGACTTAGTTCCCTGCACCATTGTGAACTGGGTTGTTGCATCTGGTTGATAAAACGTTCACACAGCTGCTCTCTGAATATTGATATTCCTCAATAACAGCAACGAATGTCTCAACCTTGGGTTTTTATTTTGAGTTAACTCCTTTCTTAAGCAAAAATTCTACAGCAAGGTATGAAGATGACGATAATGGAGAGGATGAATGTTTGGCCTACCCATTTTTTTTTTCATAATTGTTTCCTTTTAACTCCAAATTTCATTATAATGAAAATGCACAATGGCAGCTCCAAAATTAAATAACAAATAATATTTGACAATCTTCTGGTTTTAATTCTGTCTTTAAATTCAGAATCGATGCTCTCTTCTTTTCAGAAGATGAACTGTCATTAAGTGCCAAATGAACTTTTTCAGAAGCATTTGAAACGAAAATGCTGTAAGTAATTCGTGAAAACGAAAAGACAAAGTGACATTTCGTTTGTCGATGGAGCTATTTCCACTTGTGTTTCAAATTTGGTGTCTTTCACTGACAACACTTTTTGTTGTGAAATGTTTCCTATTTTGGGCTTTATCTCCCATTTGATTGATTTTTCGGGCATTGGTTCAGTTTATAAAAGAAAGCGATGGTATCAGGAAATATCATTTAAAATAATCAGTCTTTTTTCCAAATTTCCCAAAGGGCTGTAAATTTTGATTTATAGTATTAGGTTTTTCTATGAAATCGCATATTTATGTAAATATGCCAGGTGGGCCACTGAAAAAGCTCCACGGGCCACATGCGGCCCGCGGGCCGCAGGTTGTGTATAGCTGGGATAGAGCTATCCATGTGGCTTCAGTGGCGCGGTGTGTAGTACATCGGCCTCTGAATCGCAAGGTTCATGGTTCGCTCCCATATGACGGCAAAGAGTTTTTCAATTAATACGAGCATAACCAGACTAAGCACCACTAAAGGAGTCTGATGATCGAGGTGGCTCTCGTGAAATAGCCTATATACTTGGTGGTAACACACACAAGTTGTTGTTGTTCATTCAAAATTATTCAATAACCTTAAGTTCTATTTAAAAAGAAGTTTAATATATACATAAGAGGATAAGGGTGTGAGAAAAAAGCTTGCTATGTACGAGCATATTCTTAACCTAGAATGAAGAGCTTAAATGTTTCTCGATGCTACCCCTGAACCGTGGATATTGGCAAGTTTATATCCATTTTAAAGACAAGGAGAAAACTTCATTTTCCCATACAAGTACTTATTCAATTTATGATAATGTCCGTTTGATAGAGTGCGTTTAATGACATTTTTCAGTTCACCGGTTCATCCTATTTCAACTCGAGCACGAGCATCAATAAATTATAATGAACAATCAATATAAAAAAGAGCGTTTTTATTTTTAATTTGATATCTTTTGAACGGGTCATCAAAAAAAATCTCTAAATTTGTCATGAAGTTTTTATCGATGGAAAGGTTCTAAAAAATATCGAAAAATAGAGAAAATCAAAAATAAAAATTTTTCAAACTGTCCGATTTGGCATGGAGTGCCCCATTGTTTATTTATTTTATGTGTTGTAACGTACGTAATTATTATTATTAACACTTACAATTGTTTTTCTTTTTTTGTTAACTCTTTGTTGGCATTTTATTCGGTCTTCACTTAAGGGAATTGGTTTTTTGATATCTTATCATGGAGTCATTAAGAGGAATCTGACTTTATGAGAAAGTTATAACAACTCAGAGGCTTTCATGACTTCTTAATAAATTCTTTAAACGGTTTTATGAAAACCGTTTATATTTTGATTGTAATTGAATTTCCGTAGCTGTAAGAAAACTGTGAATATGACTAATTTTTGCAGGTGGTTTTTAATTGAATTTGGCAATGTTGATGACTTGACAGATAGGTGATGAACTATATTTTGTTGATTAAGTGTATTTAGATCCAAATGTCACTTAATTCTCTTAAAATCGCCTTTTTTTCGGCGCAGTAAAAATACTTCACAAATTTCTGACTTTTTAAAGATTTTTAATCCATCGACATTGTAGCCATCCTTCAAGAGTATTTGAGAGGTAATGGCTTGACAGATAGGTTATGAACTATATTTTGTCGAAAAAATGTATTTCGATTCATACATATGTCTCCCAATCGCCCTAAAATCACCTTTTTTCGGAGCAGTAAAAATTCTTCAAGAATTTCTGATATCTTGGAGGTTTTTTAATCCATCGACATCGTAGCCATCCTTCAAAAAAATTTGACATTTAATGGCTTGACAGATAGGTAATGAACTATGTTTTGACAGAAAATATGTATTTCAATCCATATGTCACCCAAGTGCCCTAAAATCAATTTTTTTCAGGAGCAAAAAAAAGTCTTCAAAAATATCAGATTTTTCAGATGTTTTTTAATCCATCTACATCGTTGCCATCCTTCAATGGAATTTGACAGTTGATAGCTTGACAGATAGGAGACAAACTATTTTTTGACAAAAAATATGTATTTTGATCCAAATGTCACGCAATTGCCTTAAAATCACCTTTTTCAGGAGCAGTAAAAGTTCATCAAAAATTGATTCCTTTCTTCGTGACCTTTTTTGTTTAAAAAATGATGATTGTCCCAAAGTGGGCTCAAGGTCAATTATTGTTTATTTATTTTATGTGCTGGAACGTTTCGGGTGTGATTACACCCTTCTTCAACTTTTTCATATATAAAGTTATAATTAAGAATTATACATATTATGTACATAACATACAACAAAATTCGAATGGATTATACTTACAACTGTTATAAATTAAAATGTATACAAACAAATCCACAAACAAATAAGAAATAATTGTACTATATACATTCTTATTTATAACAGTAAATAAAAAATAGGAAAATAGGCACAAATCCATATTTCCAAATAGTGAAATAAAAAAAATTAATTTTTGTTTTAATTTTTGTAGCACAAAAACACGAAACTAAACAGCGCGCAATTCACAAACGTCAGACAAAGAGCAATGTTTATTTCAATCAAATACAAAATTCATACTATTTGAAGATACAATTTTGTTTAATAGTTACAGCAAACAACACTTTGATAGAGCAAATTAACAAGCAATAGAGTGGAATGGTATTAAGAAGATTGAACTAAAAGTTTGTCAAGAGCTGGTATATTTGCGTGGAGTATTCTTCAAGAGTTTATATGTTGCTTTGGTAACTTTACTTTTAAGAAGTGTTGCCATGGTGGTAACACTGTCAGAAGGAGGTTTTTATAACACGGACTGTGCATTATTTTAGGGTGGTTTTCTCGGTTTCCTACTATAAGGAAATGTGAAAGTCATAGTTTTTAAAGAGACATAATTCAGCCTATATCTCCGAAACGATTGGTTCTAGGGAAATTATTTCCATGATCGTTTTTGAGCGAAATTTCATAAGCTCTAAATTTTGTATTCACATTTTTCCTTGATTAGTTGAAAGTTTTCGAGAAATAAAAAAAAATGGGAGTAAAACCCTACCCCTTTTTACCCCCCTCACAAGAAAGTTCTTGAGTAAAACTGAAAATACTTTTCAGGACATGACAAAATAAAGGTTTTCATAAAAAATCAGCTTTGTCGGATTATTTTTCTAGTTTTAATGAGTAAATAATGAAACATAAGAAAACAGTGTTAACGGACCTTTAAAGCACTATTTGAGCATGTTCATTGTTCCGCCACAGTAATTTTTAGTAATTTTTGACTATAGTACGCTTATATTATTTATTTTCGAATAATCTTTACTAAAAACCTTTTATCTCGCATGTGCCAGTTAAGTCTAAAAAATGAAGGCGAGTTGCAGGCCTATTAGTCGTTTTGTTGTAGCTCTATTGAGACGTCGCAATCACAATTCACAAATCACAAAGCTCGGAGAGAGAGTGAACAATGTTAAGAGAAATCACAGTGCATGCGTTTGTTTCCTTCACGAAGAATTTGTGTGGCACTGGAGGAAATGCAGACTTTTGATATTTTTGTAGGGTCATGCGATAGTATTTAGCGCATGTGTTTTTAAAGCTCTACAATAGGCGTGTTGATTTTTAAATTTTTAATCTTTTTTTAAAGTGAGTGAATATTTTGATTTGTTTTAAAAACAATTTTTTTTTTCAAACTCTTATCAATTCAACAACTTTTAAGACCAATAAGATCGCGGGCTCTTCATAATTACTATTTTTTGCAATTTTTGAAAAATGGTTCATCACCATTTCCTATTACTATATTAATAATTTTTGTTTCAATTATGGGGATTGTACGATTCGCACGACGCGAGGCTGAAAAATTATAACGAATGGATACTTATGATAAATAAAATAAATGAATGAACCCGATAAAACTACCTTAAAAAAAGTAATAGTCTTTTTCATAAATGATGACTTAATTTTGTGAGATTGATCTGTTTTCCTATCGTTTTGCAAAACCGAGTTCTATATCATAAAAGTTTTTAAAACGAGATCGATCTCATCACTGTGAAATCGGGCTCACAACATGAGATCTAACTAACTCGGTCAGTAAATTTGTTTATTTGCAATGTACAAGTAAAGCCGCGTCCACATTATGTTGAATTGTGTAGATCAACATCAGCTGCGTTTTACTATCTCCGGGTCTGGGTCGAGGTTATCTTTTAACATCCAGGTTTCCATCGAGGTTAATTTCAATAACCCAGATACAGGTTTATACTCTGACCGGCAGAGGGCATTTTACCATTGTGAATGATGTCAGCGATTTGTCATCAGTGTTAGGAATAGAGAGGAAAAGGGCCTTATATGAAACAAAAAATAAACATAAGAAAAAAAGAGACTGATATACAGCTCTGTTTTTACAATAACCCGCATCGTCGATAATAAAACGCTGCTATCGTTGATGAACAGTGTTGAGTAAGTGTAGACGTGTTGATCGACAATGCCAATCAACATTTGTTGACCCGAACGCAACCCTATTCAAATGGATAGCAATCGACAAAGCTGTTCAACGAATTCCATTTTATTAAAAACCTTTGTAGGGTTTTAGTTTCATGAACATAATTTATTGGCTTTGTGCGTTATTAATCAATTAGATGAAAAATGCAATATTTGTTGGGAATAAGTAAGTAAATAATAAATTGGGTGGCGCAAGAGCTCGTGGAGAACCAGGGCCTAGTGACTTACAAGTCTCAACCATTCCTGTGTCCGTTTGGTTGGCAGGAATGGAGGGGACCTACAGTTTTTTGCCGAGTCCGAACGTCTAGATGAGAAGCACTTATTCATGACAAGTATACTCTTGGAGGATTTGTCAGTTCCTCGTAAAAGGCAGTTACTCGAATAAAATATTCTGTTGTGAATAAGTATTTAATGTTAATAATATCGTTTTAACTTTACTGTTCACAAAAATAAAAAGTTTCAAACCCTGAACCCTTCGGTTGGATCCTGAGATCCTGACCTGATCAGTCAGTCAATCAGTTGTTACGAAAGTTTTTGACGTACACACTAGCATGTTAACCGACACTGTTAACCAACAATGTTGATCGGCATAGTGTGGACCCTCCTTTAGACCTAGTCTTTTATAGTACTAACAATAAGTGAATACTTAATTTAAGTTCAAAAAATCTTAAATACTGCGTAGGTGAGTGAAATTAAAATTATGAAATAAAAAGAAGAAAGTAAAGAAGAAGAAAAACTAAATATAAATTAGAAGAAGTTTGGAAGTGAAGAAGTAGATTTTAAACCGAAAATTATAAAAGATACAACAATAATTAGTTAATCAATTAACGCTGTTCCGATGGATTTTGTAAAATTTTGGTTTTGAACTCTTTGAACCCATTGGTCCGTTTGACATCAATTGGCAGAGCATTCCAAAATTTAATGGTGCAGGCAAAAAACAATCGAGCTGAGTTAATATACATAGTTACAAGAAGTGACGATAAGATAGAAATTTTTGACGGATTGTGCAAACGTCATATTTTTCAAATAAATAAGCAGGTTCTTTTATATTAATTATTTTATGTAGGAAAATTAGTTTTCTTGCATTTAAAAACTGTAACAACGAGTAGCCTAGGGCAAGTAAATTGTAATGTGTTATGTGATCAAATCTGCAAATATTATATGCATAACGGATAGACTGTTAAATGCCACCTGAAGTTTATTTGGCGATACCGAGTCAAGCTTACAGTACACAGTCTTAGCATAGCATATTAGCAGAGGTGAGGGGTATAGTTTCAAAACTCTCCTATTCAAGTTTTTTCAAAAATGACTTAAGCATGAGGAAATTTTCCTTAGAAGGTCCTTCATCTACGCAATCAGGTAAAATTTATAAAAACTTATTATTTTCAAAACTTTTTTGTACTTCAAAACTACACTCAGTCGCTCAGTTCAAAACTCATCTATTCCCTTACAAATCAAATTCTGCACCAAAAATCTTCTCTTTCTTTCAGATTTCAATATTTTCATTCTTCTATTCTTATACTCTTGTGAATCAAAAGTCATCTATTCCCATACAAATCAAATCAACTGCAATTGTAACTTTCAAAACTATTATTTTCCAAATTAATTTGATTTTTATATTTTGTATGTTCTCTAAATATGTTTAAAACCCTAAGGAATGAATAAAGGTCATCTTTAACCTATATTTTAGCGTTAAAGGCTCGATTTTTATTATTTTTGTAGTTTTTAACAGTTTTTTTTCATTTCACTCAAAAGTGGAAAAGAAGATTTTTGAAACTATACGCCTCAAGTATAAGTGTCTTTTCCAGCTTCAATCGTGTTTCTGGTGCTGTGAATATTGCTGAAGGCCATAGTTTCCGAAGTCCACTATAAATTCGACCAACAACAAAGTTAACGTGGTTACTGCAGGATAAATTACTGTTCATTTTAAATCCAAGAGTAGCGACAGTGGAGGAATCGCTTCAACGTCAAGGGAACTGTGACAAATTGGTAACAGCTGAGTTTTAGCTGCATTTAATATAAGTCTGTTTGCCTTGGATCAATCATAAATAGCTGATCCTCATTGACCCTAGGTTCGGTAAGGTTAGGAGGGGTGATAATACGGCAAGCCGCATCATCTCACTCGGATCACCGTGGATCCATTGCGCTCCCCAGGGTGTGGGTAGCTATGTGAAGGTAGGGAAAATGAGGGGATTATGGACGTGTTTAGATGTGGGGGGCCTCCTTGAACCATCCTGAATTCTGGATGAATTTAAGGATGTTCTTAAGTGGCAAGACAGAGATGTTGCCCAGTTCGTCGAAGTAGTATTCTCCTAGGGCTGCTTTCCTGGTTTTAGCAAGGCTGGGGCATTCACAGAGGAAGTGAGGAGAGCCCTCTTCAGCCTCTTCGTCCTTACACCGTCTACATAAGTTCAACGGGCTGATACCCATCCTACTCATGTGGGTTCCCATTGAGTTGTGACTCATTAGGACTCCAACCCGGGGGCTGCCTATCTTGAGTAAGTATTCAGTTTTTTCCCAGAAATATTCGGCCATAGATTCCTTGAAACCCTACAAGTGTCATTCATTGACCCTACAAACTAAATCCTCAATGAGGCCAAGTGGTCTCGATAAATAACACTAAGCATCATCCGCATAGAGATGAACAGAAATATTCTTACACACTCTTGGTAAGTCATTAAGCCTAAAACATACTTGTGAAACATGTGATGAATCCGTACAGAATTTACATTTTTGTTCACCCGGAAACGTGCTCGTGAAGCTGTGTGGAGAATTTTCGTTCATTAGCAATTACCGTGCAAAATGTACGGGAACTCTTGGTGAAGAGTTGACAGTTCGAAGTGAATTTCACTATCACTGTAGTGAATTTCACTATCATTGTGGTTAATTTCACTACAGTTAAGATTTTGTATAGTCAATTTCACTGCATCTATAGTGAATTTCACTATCACTGTAGTTAATTTCACTATCACTATAGTGAATTTCACTACAGCTAATATTTTGTGCAGTTGATTTCCTTGCATCTGTAGTACTTGCTTTGATTTTCTTGTACCATGAAATGTAGGTAGCTTGGGGCACAAACAAATTTCTCTAAAAAAATGGACTCAAAATTTTACCGTTTAGAGGTCCCTCATCTCTGTTTTGTTTTTTCCAAATTGATTGAGGAAAAGTTGGTAGAAACTATTGAATTTTATAGTTTCTTAATCATTGAACCTGGAAGAAGTTTGTTGACATATTTGCATGGAGTGGGCATTCCAAATCCAAAGCTTACAAAATTTGTATGTAGATTGGTAAAGCTCGATTTTTAAATTCCATTTCAAACGTGGGTACTGCATCAAGTCTTTGCTATAATTTTTGCTAATGAAATAGAGTATAAGGATTCACTGATCGGAGAGGCAGACATTTTGATTTAATTTTAGTTTTAGTTTTTTTTTTTCAAAATTCTGTTATAAAATCAAGTATTACACCAGGTGTCTGCTAGAATTTTTTCTAATAAAATACTAGATTGTACAGTACATATCAGAGAGGCAGAGTCTGAAAATAATTTGTTTAGTTAAATTAACTGTTTTTTATTGAAATATTTAAGACCTGAACGTATCAGCTAGGTAGTGCTTTTTTACTTGGGATTTTTTTTTTGTATTGGGAATTTCCGTAACTCAGTACGGAATTTAAAAAAAGTCCCTATGTCTACCTTCACTATTTTTGAATAGCAAAAACTACCCAACCAACACATTCTCCTCTTACAGATATTTTTCAGAATTCTTAAATAAAGAGCATTCAACACTGCAAGATAACTTAAAGGTGCCTCTAAGACCCAAAAAGGCCCAAAGGGGCTGAGCCAATTGTATGAAGTGAAGAGTTCTAATTAAGTCTTTTTAAGTGCTTTTAAAGAAGACTTCTTTTGTTGATGTATTGACGAAGTATTCAAGATATTTTAAAGAGGTTTTCAATAGATCTTTAAATCCTCTTAAAAAGGTTTTTCAAATCTCTTTAAAACTAAACGCGGACCGAGAAAAAAACTACGTTTACTTTTTCTCTTTTACGCATGCATCATGGCAATAAATAATATTTTCTCTTTCACGCATGTAAATATTGAGTTGCATTTTAATGAAATGGAATGAAAATTAAGATGAGTGGTGAAAACATAAGAAATTGTTTTAATTTCATTTATAAGAAGCTCGGCCAAGTTAGTTATTTTAATATGACAGTCTTAACATATTTTGTGAAGCATATCTAGAATGTGTTTCGACATGCACTATCATATTTACTTTAAAGTCATAGATGCTACCCCCCTAAAAATTCACGCGCTTAAAAAAATAAAGATATTTACATTTTGTTTTCATTTTCTTTCTAGACAAAAAACTTGTTACTGAAGTAAAAAAAATGTTAATTGCATTTTTTTGGGTTAAAATAACATTTAAGAGGCCTACACAAAATTATGAAACGAATCTGCGATTATTTAAGCCCAAATTGTCATTTATTATATTTTATACAAAATAATTTTAGAAATTGAAATCAATAAATATGGCGTGTAAGCGACATGGTGCCTCTTTGCGGAGTACACCAATCGATTTAGGAGGTGGATATTACCTAGTGTCACGCCCGACCTTTGGGGTCCACTAGAATACTTTTAGTTTGACAGGTGTCAAAATTTGCCAAAAGTTTTGGTACGGCGGATTCGAAAAACGGAGTACGCTAATCGATTTAGGAGGTGGATATTACCTTTTGTCACGCCTGACGTTCTGGGTCCACTAGAACACTTAGTTTGACAGGTGTCAAAATGTCAAATCAGAATTCTGAGAATACGCGCTACGTAACGTGCTATACTCCGTAACGTCGCACAGAGGAAAATCCACGTTTTGATTACACATCAAAATTAAAGCTATTTTCACCCTTCTGAGTTTCGCAAAATTTTCAAAGTTTTATTCACATATTATAAACGCTTTTTCTATTACAGTAGACGCTCGATATAGTGGACTAATAAAAACCAGGCCTTTTTACTGTTTCGAGATTGTTCACTTTTTCGAGCGGGAGTTTTCTAAAGGCGAATTTGATCCGAAATGTACATTTCGTTCGATGTGAATGTTTTCAATTTTAACTAAGCATTAAACAAGGCTTTCTCTCAGGCTTAAACAAAAAACAGAAACAATACCTCAGAGCTCGCAAACTATGTAAAATGCTTGCGCGAATTTTTTTTATACAAAATACGTTTTTTTATAAAATTTTGTATGTTCACTATAGTGGATAGTTCACTATTTCAAGATCCACTAAATCGAGCGTCTACTGTATACAGATCTGATCAAAGAGTTTTATAAAATGCGGCTTATAACAATAATGTAGCCATTTGGTCTCAAAATATAACCTAACATGCGTAGCAGATAGACAAACAAACCAAAAAATATACAAACATTAAACATTTAAATAAAAATATTTTAATTTTTTAATGTTAATGACACCCTTTAAAAATATACATAAGTAAATTAATATTTTTTCCAAATCTCAAAATGTTTTAAAAAGTTTTTAAAAAACTCTTAAAAACGTCTTGGATATAGTCACTCTTCCCCAGAGTCAAATCACGCTTAATTACTTTTTAATAAGACACCATTAAGTGGTCATTAATTACTTTTTAGGTCTTAAAAAAACGAAATTACAAACCAGTATCAATGGCAACAACTGTGTTCAAAGCGTTCTATATTGAATTCATTATTTTCTTGGCCTTCATCATTCTGTATTGTATCCCATTTACAAATAGTATCATGGCTATTGTTTGAAGTACTAGAATTTTGATCCACAATTTAATCGGAAGAAATATGTTCGTCATCCGCAATATTTTCAGCTAAAGGTGAATCTGGCTGCCCTGATTTTTGGTGGACGACAATTTTTTGACCGAATTGAAGAGTAATTTTTTTATTTTTATCGCTTTTGTAGCTTCCTGAATTTTTTTTTCATTTATCCCAACAGTTTCTTGAATTCAACATTTTTAAAAGATATAAGTAACTTCTTATAATGAGATTTCGTTTCGCTATACAGAAATATCACCCCCTACGAGTTGACCTTGTCGTGGTGGGGGTGCTTACGAGGGGTTCTCCAGCAATCCAGCTGCAGAGCCACACAACCAACATAACTCAACCGAAAACCTCAATGTTAGAAAACTTGAACAAATATGGATACAGGTAAAAATAAAGAACAAACACGAACGGGGATATACGTTCAAAAGTCGGCAGGTATCGCGACTGCCGGTGAGGGCTTGGCCTCAGGTGAGGATAAGTCGCCAGCGATAATTAAAGTATCCACCAGCAAAGAAAAAGTGAAGAGCGGTAGGACTGTTGAGCCGTCCATCATCCCAGGCACTCCTAGGAATGATAGAACGACTCGCAATCTAGACGCTATTACTAGTATAGGAGGAGGTGTACCTTCCGCTAGTACTACACACAACCCGCCCTCGGTGGGTTTGCCCAGCGTTAGTAGCGCTGAGACTGCGACTGTCAGCCTCACTTCTTCTGTCGGTGATCAAATCCCAACGGGTACGGTAGAAAAAACACTTCTTACACAAAACTGTGGGAATATTGCCATGACGCTTGGCTGTATTACCACTCCTTCAAAAAGACCTCTCACGGGTTCGGAGGGGGCTGTTCTGACAAGTAAAATATCTGCGACATGCGATATCACCTCTGGTCAGAGCAGACCCCGTCCGAACACGATGGAGGGTTCCCTCCCTGATGGCAGACCTGTGACATACAGCTCATCTTCCACCAGCGAGAGAAACAAAAATGCCTTACGCAGCGAGAAACGGGCCGCAGAGAGAATAGTGAAAGTCATTGGAAACATCCCATTGACCGATCTAGACTCGAAGCAATCCGCTAAACTCGCTTGGGTCAAAAGCACCCTTGCTAAACAAACGACCAGCAAAGGCTTCACGTCAAAGCGACAACGGTCTGTAGAGGGAGCCACTCCGGATCCCAAAAAACCAAAGGTGCATAACACCTCCTACACCAAAAAAGACTTATCCTTTAGTGACGTACTAAAGGATAAGACCATTGCAGCTGTTATCGACAGAAGTAATGTGGATGGTATGATCTCTTCTGATCAATGGACGACGGTCTCAAATAAATTACAGGAGTCATACTGGACTCTTGTAATGGAGAATCCGGGTGAGCCTGTTGTGTTTGAGGATGCAGGGTGGCACCAGGGTCGGGCCAAGCTCGTCGCCTTTGATGACCAGAGATCATACGATCTATATAAACTTGCTGTTAGTAGATTAGAGGGGCTATGACCTGGCGCTAAGCTCGAAGTCGTGGCTAAGGAAGACATTCCTTGCAGACCTAGAGCTCGCATCAGAATCCCAGCAAATCTAACCTGCAAGGATACTATTCTGAAAATGATCAGGTACGGTAATCCATCTCTCCCTACTCACGACTGGAAGGTCGCGAAGCTAGAGAATCCAGTTGGTCCTTATAGATCTGCTATCATAGTACTCAATAAGGAATCTCTGGCTCCTCTAGTGTCGACTCAAGGTATCATTAGGTTTGGATGGACTACCGCTATCCTGAAAGTTTATAAAAAAAGATGAGGAAGCACCTCCACCTCTACCGCCACAGATCATATCTTCAGTCCAGTGGAGGAAAATACTCGCTGTATCGACCAACCAGAAATGGAAGTAGATACACCGGGTACTTCCAACGCGAGGATATGCTCTCCTTACCCGCCTCCTGAGGCTCCCAATGTTGACAGCTTCTCTGACATGGAGACTGATCTGCTCAGTGAAGATGATCTCCTACGGTCACCTTCTGAGTCAGAATCCGAAGAGGATTTAGACAAAACCGTGGTGGGGGCTGATCTGAAGAATCGTAGCGATGATGCTGCAATTACTTCAGATTAACCTCCAGCACTCAAAACAGGCTTCGGCCTCCTTTCTTCTCCGCGTCAACAGACTGATAGAGGTACGTACTGGATTGCGTCTGCGTACCTCAGCCACGACCACCTTGGCCCTCTCCCTGGCGACACGCTAAAGAGGTTAATCGCTGATGCTGAACGGCAAAAAGTCTGCCTCATTATTGGATGTGATGCTAACGCCCACCATACAGTTTGGGGTAGCTCTGACATAAACGATCGAGGTGAGTCACTCTTTGATTTTATTCTCAGTACTAACCTCGTTGTAAGCAACATCGGTAATGAACCAACATTCATAACCAGAAACCGGCAGGAAGTATTAGACATTACTCTTGTCTCCGACTCGATTCATCAAAAGATCATGAATTGGAAAGTATCAGAAGAGCACTCCTTCTCTGATCACAGGTATATACAATTCAATCTAAACGATGAAACTACAAAACAGATAGCTTTCCGGAATCATCGGAAAACTAACTGGGTAAAATATAGAGATACTCTTAGAAGATTAATTAAACCTGACCTTTTAAGTATCCCCGCAAGCAGAAACGATCTTGACAATAAAGTCAATGATCTTACCTTAGCTCTCAACAAATCAATGGACATATCATGTCCTCTTATTCAAATAAGAGGAAAGAAGAAACCTCATTGGTGGAGCTCAGGGCTAGAACCGCTCAGAAAAGAATGTAGGAAACTTTTCAACCGAGCTAAATATTCCAGAGAAATCTCCGACTGGGACTTATATAAAGAATCCCTTAAGACATATAAAAAACAATTGAGAAAAAATAAAAGAACCTTCTGGAGAACCTTCTGTAACAAAATAGAAGATTCCTCAGAAGCTTCAAGATTAAGAAAAATCCACTCGTAAAACCCCATAATGCCAAGCGCCCTGAAAACTATCAACGGCTCTTGGACTAACTCTTGTGAAGAATCACTCGACTTGCTATTAGATACTCACTTCCCAGGTAGCTCCCAAAATATATGCAGTTTTGACTCAATAGAGTTAAACAACATAACAAATAATAAACTAGGTCTGATTACTAGAGAGAAACTCAAATGGGCAATCGACAGCTTCGATCCATATAAATCAGCTGGATCTGACGGTCTAATACCAGCTGAACTACAAATGGCTTCAGATATCGTCATCCTTATCCTTGAGATAATTTTGAAAGGGTGTATGAACTTAGCATACGTACCATCCTTATGGAGAGAAGTTAGAGTTGTATTCATACCCAAAGCGGGTAAAAGCTCTCACGTAAATCCGAAGGATCTCAGACCTATCAGCCTATCATCATTCCTTCTCAAAACTTTAGAACGACTGACTGATATCCATCTGCGTAGTGCCATAGAACCTAATCTCTTTTCTCCGGCACAACACGCTTACCGCAAAGGGAAATCGGTAGAAACGGCTCTGCACAACTTGGTACGTACTATTGAATATTCCCTTCATCACAGAGAGTATACCCTGGTTGCTTTCTTAGATATTGAAGGTGCTTTCAACAACGTCAGCAATACTGCAATCATAGCCGCGCTTAAGAACTTGAATGTTGATAGCTCACTTAGGGAGTTAATCAGCCTCACGTTGAGGAGTAGAATAATCAGTTCAACATTAGGTGACTTTTCTGATAGAAGATCTGTTAGCAGAGGCACACCGCAAGGTGGAGTCCTATCCCCACTCTTATGGAATATCGTGATCAATGAACTTTTAGTTAATCTAGAAGCGGAGGGCTTTAAAGTAATTGCATATGCTGATGACGTTGCCATTGCAATATCAGGAAAGCATCTTCAAATCATTATAGAATTAATGCAAACCGCTCTCAACAAACTACTTAAATGGACAGACAAATGTGGACTAGGTGTAAGTCCCCACAAAACTGAAATTTGTCTCTTTACAAGGAAATATAAAATTCCGAAAATAGACCCTCCATCAATAAATGGTATCCCACTTAACTTCTCAGATGAAGCTAAATATCTAGGTCTGATTTTAGACAAAAAGTTGAGTTGGAAACCAAATATACAAGAAAGAGTCCGAAAGGCCACAGTGGCACTTTTCTCCTGTAAAAAAAGCTATTGGAACCAAATGGGGCTTGCCCCCACTGGCTATACACAGCGGTCATCAGATCGATACTCACTTATGGGGTGACAGTATGGTGGACTGCTTTAGATAAAATAACTTATCGTGATAAGTTAAGCAAAGTGCAGACATCAGCTTGCATGTGTATCAGCGGAGCTCTCCGTTCGACACCTTCCGCTGCCTTAGATATACTGCTTAACATTACACCCCTCGATATATACACTAAACAAGTGGCAGCGAGCACAGCTATTCGTCTCAGAGCCATCTCTCAATGGTCCAATAACTCTATTGGCCATACTATCATTCTGAACAAATTCGAATCAATCCCTAAACACTCCGACTACACCATCCCTCAGCCGATTTTTTGGCAAAAACTTCCAAGTCACAATTCCAACAAGATCCACTTGGGATGATGAGGAATTCTTGAGAGATGAAGCAATTCATTTCTACACGGATGGCTCAAAAACTGAAGAGGGGGTTGGTGGTTCGTGTACTCAGAACGACCAAACATTAGTCTCTCTTTCCGTCTCCCTGATCATTGTAGCGTGTTCCAAGCGGAAATCCTGGCGATAAAAGAAGTTTTATTTTGGCTCAAAGAAAACGTAATATCTACTTTAATTATCCGTATCTTCTCAGATAGCCAAGCTGCCCTTAAATCACTAGGCTCTGTTTCTACAAACTCCGTAACTGCCCGAAATTGTCGATCGTCTCTAATGGAGATGGCAGAACAGTTCAACATTCACCTTTTCTGGGTGCCGGGACACAGAGATATTCCAGGAAACTGTAAAGCCGATGAACTCGCCAGGAAGGGAACTACTACACCAATATTACCTGACAGGGTGAATATTGGAATACCAATCGCTACTTGTAAACTTATGCTTAAGCAAGATTCCATGTTGATGAGACACAGCAGATGGACAGGTATCACTACTTGTCTGGCGACAAAACGGTGGCCAACACTGGATCGGAAGCGATCGAAATGTTTGTTATCTCTTAGTATATTGCATATTAGCTCCACAATTGGTGTCATAACTGGACACTGCCTCATAGGCAAACACGCCAATAGACTAGGCGTTCTTTCAAATGACTTCTGCAGAAGCTGCATGGACGAGGAGGAAGAAGAAACTATTCCACACCTTCTTTGTTCATGCCCTGCTCTTTCTCAAAGACGTAAAATATACTTACGAAATTTTTTCTTTGACGATCCCAGTGATTTAAATAAAATCGACATTCACAGTCTCCATCGCTTTATTAAAAGCTCCAATTGGTTTAATTAGCGAGGGTCATCTCGCAGTCTTTATGTGGTATCACAATGGGCCTATTCTGGCCTAAGTGTGTCAGTAGTTTTCCTGGCAGCCACCTTAACCTAACCTAACCTATACAGAAATATAACTTCAAGTTGACAGATAAGAAATTAATGCAACAATGTCTTTAAAGATATCTGGAAGACCTCTTCAAGATGTCTTTGAGAGAGCACGCTAGTAAACTCTTAAAATACTCTTATTTTTAAGGAGTTAAAGAGGTTTTGAAGAAGTTTCATAAAGATATATGAAAAAATAACTTCAAAAAGAGGTATATAAGATGTCTTTAAGGTGTATTTTTAAGTATTGGCTTTAAATTATCTTTTTAAGAATTCATAAAGTGCTTTTTAAGTGCAATGGTATCAACAAGACTGAACTAAGATGCCATTAAGAGCTGATAAATTTATTTCAAGAACTCTCTAAGAGTTTTTGTGTTGCTTGGGTATATAGTCTAACATGTCAAAGAGACAGACGTACTGCTATAAAGTATTCGAGTTCGGTTTGTTTTACTTTTGTGATCCCAGTGCTCGTAGAGATACTATGGTATTGGCTCTTAGACTATTATGACATAACCTGGAAACCATCGAAAAACGGTTTTTTTGATTTTCTAACGGAAATATTTCAAAAACGTGAACCGATGGAGTATTTCGAGTTCAACACACCAAAAACCTATAAAAGCATGTTATGATTTCTATAACAAAAATATTTTTCACCAGTGTTATTGAATACAATTATTCAAATGTTCGGGCTAGTTCATCTTTTTAGAACGTTCAATTTTCTATTCAAATATATCAACGAATTTCTTCCAGGTTCAACGGTAGGTTAGGTTAGGTAGAAGGGCTGACAGTTGATCTCGTTACCGTCACACTTAGATCTATGTATGTAGATCCGTTTTGTGATACCCTAGGAAATTGTATTCAACTTAATGTAAAAAGCTGTGTTCTGTTAGCAATCAAGCCATTGAGAGGCGTTGATGAAATTCAGAAGGCTATTAGCCGAAGTTCCAGAAAGTTCCTCTAGGTCGTCATAGAAATGATTTCCTAGGTGTTTCTTTCTTAAATGACAGAGTGTTGGGCAGTGGCAAAGGAAATGTAAGGTATCCTCATGTGCTTCTTCGTCGCTGCACCCTCTGCCAAGGTCGTCAGTACTGAGCCTCATTTTCTTTTTATGGTATCTCAGTAGGTTGTGTCCGGTGATTATGCTGACAAGGGAACGGAGATGTTTCTTGTTCATTTGCATAATTTTGCCTGTTTTCTGCTTATTGAGATTTGGCCATAACTTTCTAGTTTTAGAGCATGATTCAAGCAAATTCCATCTTTCATTGGTTTTTTCTAATATTTTGTTACCAATATCCTATTTGATGCTACAGGTTGGTTACTTTGATATGTTGTTCGGCTTGACTTGAATCAAGCGACGAACCCGTTCTCGCCAGCTCATCAGCTCTCTCGTTTCCCTGTACATCACTGTGACCGGGAACCCAGCAGAGTCTAATGTTATGCTGCATGCCAAGAACCCTAAACTCTTCGCGACAGCAAGTCACAAGCTTCGAATGTATCTCGGTGGCAGAAATTGCTTTTATTGCTGCTTGGCTATCAATAAAGAGGGTGATATCAGCTCGTGGTATCGACATCATTGATATTTGCGTAGCTGCTTTGGGAGACGCTGCAAAATTCCGGAAGTCTGAAGGAGCTAGCTAGACCCAGAGTTTCCGAGAAAATTCCTGCACAAACACCAGTGTCCATCTTCGAACCATCAGTGAAGACAGTTATCGTAGATGCATTACTGAAAGGGTTGGTTGTTTTCCCACTCCTCTCTATTAGGAAAAGAGGTAGTGAAGGGTCTGTTGAAGTTTAAATGGGGTGTTGTGTAGTCTGTGCAAACATTATTTCCCACATATCTCTGCAGAATCTGAGTATGGCCCGATGTGCTTTGCTTCCAGCATTAAGTCTGGCTTAGGCGCAGGGCATTGTATGTTGCAGATTCTTGCACGAATAGATCTAGGGGTCTTAAGTTGAGTATCGCTTCCAGTCCCGCTGTGGGAGTGGTTTTCAACGCCGCCCGTAATACCTACGCATGCTAATCTTTGAACTTTTATCAAGGTTTTCAGGTTTGTTCAACGGTAGGGAAGTTCTAAAATTCCAAAGTTTCTTCAAACTTTTTCCCATACGTATTCTTTGGAAAAAACAAAATGGCGATGAAGGACCTTAAATTTTTGAGCTTATTCTTTAAGAGAATTTGTCACAAGCTACCTTCTTTCCATGGTATCAAGAAAATCAAAGCAAGTCCGTTAAATTTGACTCAACCTAATGTACTGTACATATGTATATGTGTATATAGGTACAATGTTCATTGTACATATACAGATAATAAAAAAAAATATTTAAACAAAATACAACAATGCCCCGAAGGTAGTAAAATTGTTCGGTCAATTCTAAAGAATATAAGTTTTTTTTCGCGTGAAACGGTCGTTTTCAACAACGCCTCGGGAGCTTTCCTACTGGTCTAGTGCTCATATAAAATATTTGTTTTCTTTTTTATTTAATCTTACAGAATTACATACCTACTTAAATACTTTTATGTTCTCTTCACTTTTTCCATTTGTTTCTACTTCTTCCTGCAAAACCATAAGCATAGTCTGGAAAGTTTGTTTTGACTTCTCAAACCAAGTACAAAATTGTCCTGACAAAGATAAAATTAGTCATAATGTGCTTATTGTTTATTATACTGCCAAGGGCCTTCGTCCTTCAACACGCTCCATAACACACGCACAAAGAATTGTGTATTCCATCAGTTTATGACTTTCTATATTCTCTCCATTTTGAGTGAATACAAAAAGGAATTCTCTACATTTTGTATACCATTCTGTCTTGGGCTTAAATATTTTTCAATCGATTTTATATTAAATGAACCCAACTGACAAACAAAATATACAAAAAACGCATACCTACGAACTTTTTATCCAAAAATGAAAATTCACCATGAAAGTTTATCGGAGTAATAAAAATGAAGCCACCCTCAAGCCTCAGACACGACCTCTCTTAGTCATTTCCGGCCTGTTTGGCGCCAGCAGTCTTGGCGTTGACTCCCATACCACTTCCAACAGATTCCCTACTATTTGCATCCTGTTTTCATACCAACTCCCTTTTTGCTTGCACACATTTTACAAAAGGAACAAGAACTGTTTTCCGAGAATGTTTCCTCGATGATTCGTGGCCCTTGTTGTTGTCGTCGTTTTCGCCGAATGACATTATGACATGTATCTATTCAACGTCATCGGAAGAGTCTCTCATCATAGTCTACACTTTTTTGTAAAGCCGGTGACGGTGAGGCGTGACGTGGAGGAGTTGACGAGGGGAGTTTTGTGTAGGATTGTAAACTCTGGGTAGCTTACTGGTTGACTCCGCATATTTGTGTCCAAACTTCTGTTGTTATTGACAACAGAACAAACAATGAAAACCTTTTGTATTAAAAAGAAAGTATCTATAGAAAAAGAAGAACCTATAGCTAGAAGCTACACCCGGCTGATGATGACAGAATAACGAACAAAGGATCGCGCTACTAGCTATTGTTTTTAGCTTCTTCCAACTGCTTCCAACACATCAGCACAGGAATGAAAGGATGATGTGAAACGGTTTAATGGGGTTGCTATCTTTGTGCGTGAGGCGCACACAGTTGCCAAAAAAAGGAGTAGCACACCACCCAAAAAAAAAACTTTGTCGTCATCTTCGAATCGTTCTCGTTGTCTTCGTTAACTTCTCATACAACCTACTCACAAGCCACCTATACACCAACCCTACAGAGATGTCATCTTTTTATTGATTAATGTTTCACCGAAGTGAGCAAATTGCCATAAAGCGAGTTCGAGCGAGAAGATAATAATAATTGTCGATTTATATGACCATTATCTTAACTAATCTTATTTATGAATGCAAAACTCGCATCAGGAAGATCAAAGGAAACATAGCACTTTGTCCTTTCCTTCCTTGCTGTCTTGTGTGCTTTACGTCTATTGCATAAGAACCTGACAGACATGACTTTTTTAAATTAAATTATGTCAAATTACACAACGAAAATTGCTTCAGAAGGACACTGCGGCACATTGCGAACACATACAGAAAGTCATTTCATCGATTTTTAATAAAAATGTAATCAAAATCCAGGACAATTGCATTAAAAAAAACAATATCCCTCGAAACAGCTGATTGCATAATTCTTTGAAATTCCCATGACACCTCTAAATGAACCGATGTGATGATGCCCCTGTTGGTTGGGTATGGTATCCTTCAAGGGAAATGTCTCTAGCAATTTGCATAAATCTATTAAAAAAAGAATAATACGTACGAATTGCGACAAACTATTTCCTTAGATCACAAATCGGATTTTCCTTTTTTTGTTCTTCAAAGTGTGTCGTCCTTGCAGGTGCGGTAACAACGAGGTGCCTCTTAGCACAATTAAACTATTAAGCTTACTCCTTTCACTTGTAATTAATCAATAATTTATTTATGTAACCACTTGCACTTATACATCTAACACCAATTACACATACACCCGGATCATGGATTCATAAAAAAATGGATATACGAACAATGAAGTAAGATAGTCTTTAAACTTTTTTGGCTAAGTTTACCGAGTATCTAGGTATTATACTTTTTTTTTTTTAATTATTAGAAACGTCGTCGTCCTCTGTGAGTAGAAGTACCTATATGCGACTTAGTGACAATACCGACGAGTAATGAGTAGAAAAACGTACACCAAAGGACAAAGGAATGCATACAAAAAGAAAAAAACTAGTATCTACATGTATAGCAAGGGATGTAGGTGTATACAACGATGGAAAACCACTTTAAGGCGACGATGTCTAATACTACTTGCTCACTGTATATTCGTCCTTTTTAATGCGAAAGAGATAAATTGTCTGTGTGACATCAAAAATGTTGTGATATATTTTTTTGTGTTCCTTTTTCCTTAACCACTGCGCTCAAGGAAAAAAAAGGAATCCACCCGCACTTAAACTATTGAACTATTGGATAACGAAGACGGCAACGACAAAAGTGAACTGAACCAAACTGACGTTTTGTCCTGAAAGTGTCATAATATACAAAATTAAGAAAACCCATCCTTAATAAAGAAGGGACACAAAAATTTCCCTATATTTTTGGGTCATGCGTACTAATTTATGCTCTCCATAGTCCCACAACTCTGCGCCATCCAACAGTCAAAATCTCGTTCCGGAATTGTTCGAGGTTTTGATAAACTACCTCAAGTCGTTAGAATATGGATCAAGACATGTTTTACACATTTTCTGATCCCATATCTACGTTAATAGTATTTATTTGAAAAAAATGATTATACTCAAATGAAACAAAAATAATAATCAAATTTTTTTATTTTTATCATAACTTCTCTTATCACAGGATATCAAACGCAGTGTCATTCTTATTATTCCTATTATCACCCAGTGGTAGAAATTCGAGCTTTCTCTATTAATGTCTTAACGGCAACATGAACTTATAAAAATTAGATTCTGCCAGAGCGATTGGCTTTCAAATAAAAAAAATATTAGAATACATTGTTAAAAAGGGAGATATAGAAAAGTGTTAACGTATTAATATATTTATTATATGTACATAATGTAGATGTAAATGTAAATTGTTTTTTTTTTTTTTAATACATACTTTAAGTAATAGTGAACGAAACTACAGTTATCGAAATAGTGCTGTAATATCCGAAAAGAATTAGTTATAACCAAACTAAATTATGTAGAGTGAAAATCTGTACGAAATTTCCCATTACCAGAGTCATTACGAATTTTCAGAATTCGAATCAAAATTCTTCGACAAGAGGGAATACATTTATCAAAGTTTTAACAAGTTCTTTGAAAAAACGTATTAAGTATTTTTTAGAAAATACTCGTGAATAACAGCTACGAGGATTTGACTGTTTTATCGAAGATACATAAATTGGTTGCGGGGGTGCATTTCATCGTGGAGGGACGTTGAAAAATGTTGTATGTTTTTTCTATGTATATGAGAAGATGTGGATTCACATGTTATTTAGAAAATTCAACTTTAAATGCTCCCTAATCCTGGCTGTGTCATTGTTAATCGCCAGTGCCTTTGGCAAATACTGTATCTAACCCCATCCGGATGTCAGTCAACTTCGAATTGCAGTAGCCGACTAAATGAAGAAACGGGATCTAACGATTAAGAGAAATAATTATCTTTTTATGTAGTGTTTTTTGTTGGAGTTGTATTTTATTTGGTTTTTGGTTTGTTTATTTTTAAATTTAGTTGATAGTGTGGTCACTTTTTAGTTAAAGTTAAGTTTGAGATTATATATGTTTTTATAAAATTAAGTTTTGTTTTTAAACCAAGTCATGAATTTGTTTGATTATCTTAATATATTTAAGCACTTAAAAATGGATTGGATATATTCTATTTGAAAAATCTTTTTTATCCAAGCAAATGGCTTTAAATAACTATTACTTTATGTATATGTTATCGTTAAAGTGCGAAAACCAGTTAATGTGCACATTAACTAGTTAATTCGCACATTAACTGGCCCAGTCCAGTTAAAATGCGAAAAATCGTTCCGTTTCTTTAAAACTAGACTCACGACTGTGAAAGTTTGCATGTAGCATATAAAAGTATTAACTATCAAATTTCAAGTTGGTTTTTACAAACTTGAAAAATTTGCAGTAAATACTACAGATAAATAGTATTTACTAGTTTTCATGCAAACCATTAAAAGTATTTACTTGCTAAATTCATCCAAAACCTGTAAATACTTTTACCTCCAGTAAATACTTGTTGTTCAGTATTTACTTTGGTTTTATTCATATGCATATTATTAAAGACTATGAAAATTTACTACTAAAAGCATTTACTACCGTTTATGCATTTGGCCCGTCGGCAACTATAGTTAATTTAACATTCTCAGATATTAATAAAATAAAATAAATACATATTTACCGCCGCCACATCTTCATTTCACCTAGAAAATCATTCAAACATCCTGTATCATCTGGCCATTCTTGAGCAAATATCTTAACCGTTCTTTTTATTTCTCTTCAAGTTTGTAACATTTTTGGCAAAATATTTTGACTTTGGGAAAGCAATTCACGATGGTTAGGTTAGGTTAGGTAGAAGTGGCTGTCAATACTAAGTACTGACACACTTAGACCAAAATTGGTCCGTTGTGATACCACATGAATCTTAAAAACTCTTTCCTTACTCGCTAAAATCACTTTGAGCTCCTGACGAAGCGTGTGAGACTATAAATGTCTGTGTTTGCCAGATCACTAGGATCGTTAAAGAAGTAAACTCCTAAATGGAGCCTACGTCTGAGGGAAAGAGCAGGGCATGTGCAGAGAAGGTGAGGAATCGTTTCCTCTTCCTCCTCGTCCATGCAGCTTCTGCAGAAATCGTTTGAAGGTACGCCAAGCCGCGCTGCGTGCCTGCCTATTAAACAGTGTCCTGTTATGACAGCTACAATAGAGCTAATATGCATTCTATTTAGAGATATTAAACACTTGGAGCGTTTCAGGTCAAGGTTTGGCCATACTTGTTTTGTCGCCAAACAAGTAGTGATGTTTTCCCACCTTGTGTTTGTTCTCTTCAACGCATCTTGCTTCAGTAAAAGTTTACACGTAGCGATGGGTATACCTATACCAATGTTTACCTTTTCAGGTAAAATGGGTAGTAATGTTCCACTTCTAGCGAGTTCATCAGCTTTACAATTACCTGGAATGTCACTATGACCCGGCACCCAACAAAGGTGAATATTAAACTGTTGCGCCATCTCCAACAGAGATGATCGACAGTTGAGGGCTGTTATAGAGTTTGTACGGACAGAGTCCAGGGATTTAATGGCGGCTTGACTATCAGAGAAGATGCGGATATCCGAGCATGATATCACGTTTTCTTTGAGCCAAGACAGTACTTCTTTTATCGCTAGAAGTTCCGCCTGGAATACGCTACAGTGATTAGGAAGACGGAATGAGAGACTTAAATTTAGTCTTTCAGAGTACACTCCCCCACCAACCCCATCTTTGGTCTTCGATCCGTCAGTGTAGAAGTGAATTGATTGATCTTCTAAGAATTCCACATCCTCCCAGGTGGATCTGGAAGGTATGGTCACTTCAAAATTTTTATCGAAATTCAATAGTGGGATTGTGTAGTCAGTGTTACTAGGAATGAATTCAGAATAGCGGAGTGACCAATCTCATTATTGATCCACTGTGAAGAGGCTTTGAGGCGAATGGCTGTGCTCGCGGCCGTTTGTTTGCTGAAAATATCGAGAGGTGTCAGATGGAGAAGAGTGTCTAATGCAGCGGAAGGAGTCGACCGAAGTGCTCCAGTAGTACATAAACATGCTGTTCTTTGGACTTTGCTTAGTTTGTCGCGATGTGTCGCTTTATCCAAGGCAGTCCACCATACTGCCACGCCGTAAGTTAGAATCGGTCTAATTACCGAAATGTATAGCCAGTGAGTGATTCGAGGTTGGAGGCCCCATTTACTACCTACGGCTTTTTTGCAGGAGAAAAGTGCCACTGTGGCTTTTTTCACTCTTTCTTGTATGTTAGGTTTCCAACTTAACTTCTTATCTAAGATGAGACCCAAGTATTTAGCTTCGTCTGAGAATTTTAGTGGAACACCATTAATAATAGGGGGGTCTGTTTGCGGAATTTTGTATTTCCTGGAGAAGAGGACAAGATCTGTTTTATGGGGGTTAACTCCAAGTCCGCATCGATCTGCCCATCGTGTTAGCTTGTTTAGAGCGTTTTGTAGAAGATCTCTTAAAATGTTAGGATGTTTTCCTGATACTGCTATAGCAACGTCATCCGCATAGGCAATCACTCTGTAGCTCTCTGCCTCTAAGGTATTCAGCAGTTCATTAACTACCAAATTCCAAAGAAGGGGAGAAAGCACCCCGCCTTGCGGTGTACCTCTACTGACAGATCTTCTTGCCGAAAAGCCGCCCAGTTTTGAATTGATAACCCTGCTTGTAAGCATCTGATTAATCAGTTCACCAAGCGACCCATCCACATTCAGAGAAGCCAGTGCAGATGTGATTGCAGATGTATCAACGTTATTAAAAGCACCTTCTATATCTAGGAAGGCAACCATTGTATATTCTTTATAATGGAGGGAATATTCGATGGTACGAACTAGTGTGTGGAGAGCTGTCTCCACTGACTTCCCTTTGCAATAGGCATGTTGAGCTGTAGACAGTAGTCTCGTATCAATGCTTGACCTTAGTTCGATATCAATCAGTCGTTCAAAAGTTTTTACAAGGAAAGATGATAGGCTAATAGGTCGTAAATCTTTTGGGTTTACGTGGGAACATTTACCGGCTTTGGGTATAAACACAACTTTGACTTCTCTCCATAGAAGCGGAATATGGACCAGATTTAAGCAACCATTGAAGATGACTTCCAGAATCGGCAGAATTACTTCTGAATTCATCTGTAGTTCAGCCGGAATGATGCCATCTGGCCCCGCCGACTTGTATGGTTTGAAGCTATTGAGTGCCCATTGTAATTTTTCCCTTGTAATCAGACCTTGTGGAAATGTTAGTTTTTCGCTTGTCCTGTAAAGGGCAGTGCTATTAACAGTCTGTGAGCAGCCTGGAAAATGAGTATCCAGTAGCAAATTGAGCGATTCTTTGCAAGAGTTGGTCCAGGAGCCATCAGCATTTTGAAGGCAGCTAGGCATAACTGGATTTGTGGAGAGGATTTTTCTTAATCTTGATGCTTCTGAGGCTTCTTCTATATTGCCACAGAATGTCCTCCAAGAAGATCGTTTGGTTTTCCTCAATTCTTTTTTATATAATTTTAGTGATTCTTTATAGGAATCCCAATCGGACATTACTCTAGTACTTTTAGCTCGATTGAAAAGTTTCCTACAGTTTTTTCTGAGCGGTTCGAGCCCCGAAGTCCACCAATGTGGCTTCCTTTTACTCCTTATTAGAATAAGAGGACAGGAGGTTTCTAATGATTTGTTTAGGGCTAAAGTAAGATCATTGACTTTGCTGTCAAGATCGTTTTTGTTGGATGGAACACTTAAAAAGTCAGGTTTAATAAGTCTCTTAAGTGTTTCTCTGTACTTAGGCCAGTCTGTTTTCCTATGATTACGAAAAGTTAACTGGCCAGGAGGTTCATCGTTCAAGCTGAATTGAATGTATCTATGATCAGAGAACGAGTGATCACTAGAAACTTTCCAGTTTAAAATCATCTGATAGATGTTGTCGGAGACAAGAGTTAAGTCTAAAACTTCTTGTCTGTTTCTGGTAACGAAAGTTGGTTCATTGCCTACGTTACTTACTATAAGGTTAGTATTTAGGATAAAATCGAAAAGAGACTCACCTCTATCGTTAATATCAGTACTACCCCATACTGTGTGATGGGCACTCCCAATAATGAGGCTGATATTTCGCCTTTCGGCTTCAGCGATAAAATTCTCCAGGGTTTTACCTGGGAGAGGGCCAAGGTGGTCATGACCGAGATATGCCGATGCTATCCAAAGTGTGCCTTTGGTCGTCTCCAGTCTTGCAGCCGTAATATCTCGATCGCTGAAATTAGGTAGTAAATATACATTAATGCTACTTTTTACTAGTATGCAGGATCTAGGTTCACCTTTACCGGACGCATACAGTAGGTAGTATCCAGGAGTCCTGAGTCCCTTTACGATGGATTTCACAATCCAAGGTTCTTGGATCAGGACGATATCCTCTTCGTTGCTGGAGTGTTGGAGGTTAATCTGAACTAACTGCAGCATTTTGGCTACAATTAGGCAGATCAGCCTCCACCACGGTATTATCAGGTTCTTCCAAGTCAAAGGACGAACTTAAAAGCTCGTCCTCACTTAAAAGAGCACTGTTTAAATAGTCTTCAGTTTCCATGTCGGAAAGGCTGTCGACGTTAGGAGAGGACTCCACTGGAGCCGAAGATGCCCTGGATGCATCATCTTCCAAACACGGGAAGGTGATGGACACACCAGGGTCCCCGACCACAGCTTCGTCTTCTTGGGGGTGTGGAGGAGCGCAAGCTGCATCTACCTCATCTTTTTTATAGACCCTAAGGTTCATTGTCTCAAACCCGAACCTAATCACACCTTTAGTCTGCGCCAGAGGAACAAGGGATTCTTTATTAATCACAATGATTGCGCCTCTGTAAAGGCCTTTTTGTTCCTCCAGTTTCGCGACTTTCCAGTTGTGAGTAGGAAGGGATGGATTCGAAAGCTGGATTATCTGGAGTATTTCATCCATACAGGAGGGTTCAGCCGGGATCCAGGTACGTACTCTTGGCCTGCAAGGGATGTCCTCCTTAGCAATTACCTCAAGCTTCGCACCTGGCCAGACTTCTCCTATCCTGCTGATAGCCAGCTTATAGAGATCGCACGATCTCTGATCATCGCAGGCGATGAGCTTGACATGGCCCTGGTGCCAACCGCCATCACTAGTGATTGGAGGTGGTCCCGGGTTGTCCCTCATAAGACTTAAGAAGCCAGCCGAGAGCTTCAATTTCACCATCTGCCAATGATCAGAAGATATCGTACCATCTATATCACTTCTATCAATAACCGCAACTACGATTTTATCTTTTAGAATATCTCTAAAAGATTTGATTGGGGGTTTGAGGGGAGTGCTGGTGTTTTGCACTTTTGTTCGTTTAGCGTAAGGCATGGTACCTTCAATAGACCGTTGTCACTTTGACGTGGAGTCGCCGCTGGTCTGGTGTTTAGCTAAGAAGCTCTTAGCCCACCTTACTTTCGCTTCATGCTTTGAGTCACTTCCAACCTTCGGTCTCGCACCAAAGATCTTCAGGATCCTCTCAGCATTCCGCTTATCCTTGTAAAAGGACCCACCAGGTGTAAGCTTACGCCTACCCCCACTGGGACCCGTGTGAGCTACACTCACGTTAGAGGTGGAAGGGCCATGCTTCACGATCCTTCCACCACTAAAGTGAGGGTGCGAAGTTTGGGGAGGTTTACTCTCCGTAGTGGTGGAAGGGCCATGCTTCACGATCCCTCCACCACTGAAATTGGGTATTTCTACCTTACTCTCACTGTTCTTGTTGCCAGAAACTAGACCATGATTTCTCACGGTTTCGCCACCAACAGGCAAGACAGGAGGTACAGCAGACGACTTTACAGTCGCACTGCCGGCCGAACTTGAAGAAGAACCGGACTTACCACTAACTTCATTTGAAAAATTCATTTGATTCCCACGAGTATCGGAGAAGGGGTGGTCACTCTGCACAGAGATCCGTATATGCAGAGAAGGCTAGTTAATTCGAAGATTGCCATCTGTCCGAATACTCCGTTAGCGACTGAGCTAGTATTTGAATTGGGCCCTCAGCCAGGCTGATCATCGGCACGGGTCGTATAACACCTTGATCCAGCCCAATATAGGAGATTTGGGGAGAGGAAGGATATGATGATGTGGGGAGCAACAGACAGCCCCATCGCCGTTCTGCCGAGAAGGAATGAGGGAAGGAACACCGAAAAGCTTTTTCGCAGTACCGGTGAGGGAAAAGGAGACGACAGACAGCATCATCGCCGTACCGCCTAGAAAGGAATTATATGATAGGAATCGTCGGACAGCTTCATCGCCGTACCTACGAGGGAGGTAACTCATTGGACAGCATCATCGCCGTACCGCCGAGAAGGGAGTGTCGTACAGCATCACCGCCGTACCTCAGGTGGGGGGGGGGGAAACACGTTGGACAGCATCTCGCCGTACCGCCGAGGGGGAGGGGTGAGGGAGGGAGGGAGGAAGGAGTTTTGAGCGCCCTTTGGTTTCAGGACTCATCTGGAGAGGTTATCTCGAGAATCATTGACCTTACTCAGCTTCTACAACTCGACAAGTTCGACGCTTAGGTAGAAGTTCACGATGGTCAAGAAATCTATTTTTAACTGCATCAATAAATGGTCCAAAAAAGGAACATAGATAGACCGACGAAATTATTGTTCCGACCCACCTTTGTAATCATCTCGATTTCTCTGTTTTGCGACATTCCGTGGGACTACCAACTGCAAACCCATTTTTCAGCAATTTCCTTAGCTGTAGCAAAATTTCTACCAAATCTTAGTTCGGAATTCTGTCGCATTTCAAGAATTTCTTGGTTGGTTGGCATATTCTATGTAGCGGACTGGTAAGCAGTAGGTACCTATCATAAGAAAGCTTAATTAATTGGCTATCTAATGCTGTAAAAATAATTTAAACCTCCCATATACAAATTCCCGTGTAGTACTAGGTTAAAGAACATTTCAATTTTTTTCGAGCACATTTTGTTGAAAATTACCTGAAAATTTTCCGAATTCTTGAAAACTGTCTGCACTTTGTTGAGCGCTCTTTTGTTCCTCTTTTTTTCGATCCCCCAATGTGGGTTGTTTTTTCTAACAGTTTCCGAGAAATAAATTTTTCAAGGCATTTGGCATTGCAAATTCAATGTGACTTATTTTTTATATAAATTAAAAGAATATTGTTTTCCTATTTTCTACTAATTTAAAATTCAAAAATAAATTCATAACTTCTGAAGTACATTACTATTTTCAGTAGGTACAGTTTCGATATCTATTTTGTAGCCACAAGGGAGTAATGGGATATTATGTAGGGAACTAGGCAATGAGATTTATTGGCTTCAAATGAAAGCAATCGGTTTTAAGTCAGAGCAAATTGTTTGAAAAAAGATTTTCGGCTCAAGTCTGCCGCTCCACCGGGAGTTTGGATACAATATTAGAAAAAGCCAGTAACAAACGAAAATAAATACAAAACTCAAATAAACCCCATTTTGGGAAATACCGTTAAGAGATTGAAAGATTTCTTATACATAATTTTAACGTTGTTATCCTTGTACTCGTATTTTCCCTTCTGTGGCAGTTTTTGAATTTTTTTTTTGGTTTGCTCCTCATTTTCGTATGATCAAGTCTCTCCCTTCATATAGTGCTTCAAGTCCACAGTACACATATATATGGTATTACCTCTGTTCGTGTACTACCCAAAACAGCCCATTTTAGCCCAAAGATCTGTCAATATAATTTCTTTTATATTAACTTTGACAGAACTTTGGCCTAAAATGGGTAGAAATTGGCAGTTTTGGGTAGTACGCGAACAGAGGTATTATCTTGCGCATGCTGTCCGAAATGAGAACTGTCAGAAGAAATTCAATACAGCCGCTCTCGTGACCCCGTCCGCGCAAAAAAAAAAAACAACACGAAAGGAAAGTTTAAAAACACCAGGGAAGAATGTTGTTTGCATGATAAAATAATATTAATAAACACTAAAAAGTTTGAAACAATTGCATTCTCTAATAAATTAGTAACAAAAGAACACATAACACACAACAAATTTTGACGTTTAACAAGTGGGGGTCATGCAATTCGCCATTTTCCACTGATTTTGATATATACGTAGAACTGAAAAAAAAAAATAAAATGTGTACTGTCAAGTCTCCCGTTCACGTTTCTTTGAGACAAAAGAAATTACAAATTCTGTTGCGTAAACTGTTGCTTTATTTAGCATGGGTATTTACAAAAACAATTATTCAAGGGATACGATCATGATTAATTGTTTGTTTAATTTACTAGGAAACAAAAAAAAGTTATGCAATAAATATAATCAATTTTTTTTAACTTTTCATAGCAAAAAATGCATCCAGGAACCAATATCAAATGTTGATCCTGAAGCCTTTTTGTTAGTAAACAGAAGGTCAATTTCTGCTTCAGATATACGAAACACTTTTAAAATTTAAGAGTTGTCTGAGTGAAATATTGCGAGCGGCTCATATCTCCCATACCATACCATAGTCAAGTCTCCCGCTTTCCTCCTACGATTTGAGGCCGCAAAATTCAATGTGAATTATTTTACATAAAAATGGTGCCGTGAAATAACGCCGAGCGAAATAAAACCGAATGTCCCAAATCGGCTTTATTTCGCTTAAATTCGGCTTTATTTCACTTTAGTAAAACGAAATAAAGCCGAATTTCAAAATTCGGCGTTATTTCGCTCGGCGTTATTTCACGTCACCGCAATACAAAGTCATAACTTCTAAAGTACTTATCAGATTCAACTTCCAAACCCCCTGCGTTGTATACAAATTATGATGCGAAGAGGCCTAAAGATAGATAAACACTGTTCATCGATCTAGAGCAGTGTTTCCCAGTGTGGGGCCCATGCTCAGGGCCGGACAAGCTATACGTGCAAGCGGTGCAAGTGCGCAGGGCACTGAACCCATAATGGGCGCCTTGAGCAAGTATCAAGTAAGCCACTCTACCACTAGCTGTCTATACTTTTTTAATTTTCAATTATTTTTAATAGCTCACACCAATATTGATATCCATTCCTATTCTGAATTTAACGACAGATATCTTACTTACTTTACTTTACTTTACTTTACTTTACTTTACTTTACTTTACTTTACTTTACTTTACTTTACTTTACTTTACTTTACTTTACTTTACTTTACTTTACTTTACTTTACTTTACTTTACTTTACTTTACTTTACTTTACTTTACTTTACTTTACTTTACTTTACTTTACTTTACTTTACTTTACTTTACTTTACTTTACTTTATATGGAGCTAACAGTCCAGGGTGGACTACGGCTTCAACCAACGACATACTATTCCAAAATTAAGTTGATATCTAGCTTCCTATTGAAAATCTTTGCAAAATGCACGATTTTGTTCGCCTCTTGGGGATACTTCGTTCAAAAAAACGCATATTAAAGTCTACACCATGGGTAATGAAAACATGAATTCTTCCACCAACAACCGCTATTGAGGGGTGCTAATGAAGATGGATGAAGTAGTACCTCATGGCATAATGGTAAGTGCGTTGGACTGTTATGCCGAAAGTCTGGGTTCGATTCACAGCCACAGCCACCTAAAAACAGAAATTGCTCTTTTCCTCTTGAGAGGAACTGACAAATCTTCGAAGAGTATACTTTTCATGAAAAAGGGCTTTTGATCTAGCTGTTCGGACTCCGCTAAAAATTGTAGGTACTTTCCGTTACTGCCAACAAAACGCATATAAATGGTTGAGAGTTGCAAGTTACTAGGTCCTGGTTTTCCACGAGCTGTTGTGCCACCAAATTTGTTTATTTATTTTTATTGGTGAAGCTTGCGCGCAGAGCGCTTATCTGGCTCGGGCCGGCCCTGCCCATGCTCCACAGGTTGGCAGTTTGATTTTAAACGGGGGCAAATTTAAATTATGATGAATTTCAACCTTTGTAGATTTCCAAATGAAATGATTGTGAACGAGAAAAAGATCTCATTTAAGCACTTCTTTAATTTCAAAGCAAGTGTCCGGACTCAAACTGGGCTTGTTGAAATTTTGCAAGGAACAGAAGGAAGACCGTGAGGAACTGTTTTAGAGCCATTTCTTTCACTATTGCTCAACTTGAGGCAAACTCTTAAGTTGATAAACTTGAGAGTTGAAACGCAAGTTGAAATTCCCTTTTATTCACTCATTTTTCGACAACTCCCGAGTTGAAAATCTAAAGTTGGCCTTCCGATTTGAAAAAAATCCGTGAGATATTTGAAAAAATAATTCAAGATCACTGTCATTTTAATATTTTAATTTGAAGCAATTTGGTCAGTAAGACAAATTTTTTCAAGTTTTGTGTGTTATTTTTTGTCAAATTGGTTTGTTTGAAGCCATTCGGTCAATCATACTGTTTTTTTTTCAAGTTTTGTGCTATTTTGAGTGAAATCCTTTTCCAATCTTTGCCAAGAGGGGATGACATGGCTGCTCACAAATCGTTTCGAATTAAACAAAATTTAGCTAAAAAGCTAAATCAAAACCGATCGGTCTCCAATGGGTCCGTCTACGTACCAGAAACACAATTCGCTACAACGCTAAGAGGCGTCACTGGAGGCGTACAAAATTGAAGTTGTAAGCTGAGATTTTCATCGTCAATGTAGGTGTAAATGTTGCTGGTGTTGGTGTTGCTCTTGTTGATGTGGATGATAGTGCCACAGAGGATAATGCTCTTCTCAATGAAGGTCTTGCCAATGTTGTCACTGCAACTACGTTTAAGAAGGGTGCTGATGCCAATAGTTCTGATGAAATAAAAAATTCTAAAGCTCATCGTTCAAACACGGTAATGTTTGGGACTGCCGCTCCCAGCGGGAAATATCGTCCTCAATGAAATTTATTGCTGAAATAATCAATGAATTCACTTGCCAAATCATAAGAGAAACGACATGCAATGATTTAGTAGGTGAAGAGTAATGCAAAGCTTCCTCAGTTCGTAGCTTTGATTCCACTTTCTGCTTTGTGTTTATGAAACGACCCTTTATTTCGGTGAATTTAAAGGTGCAGGGAACTAAGTCCCCGGGAACCAAGTCCACCGAGGGAATTAGTTCTCATTTAATGGGAACTAAATCCACTTTAACGAAGTGGACTTAGTTCCCAGGCAAGGTGAGCAAGTAGTCCACTTCTTTATGAGAACTAAGTACACATTTTGAAATATGGAGAGGGAACTAACTTCCAACGATAAAAATTACAAAAATTCAAAATTGCGCGAAAACTTTGCATACACCCAACCTCGCACCTACCCCAAATCCTATAGTGAGCCCAAGCAGGGGGGTTGCAGGGCCCCCCCATACATACCTCACTGTTTATTCGCCGTTATTCTGGGTGCTAGCACTGTATTTATGTAAGACAAAGCATTACGGCGAAAAAAACAGTGAGGTTTGTATGGGGGGGCATGCTGCCCCTCTGCAACCCCCCTGCTTGGGCTCATTATAGGATTTGGGGTAGGTGCGAGGCTGGGTGTATACAAAGTTTTCTTGGCATTCAAGGAATCTTTGAATTTATCCTATATATCTAACAATTGTGAAAAGTATTTCTATTTTATTTATAAGATTGATTTTTTACTTGGAAGTGGGAATTAAATACACATTTAAAGGGAAGTAAAACCACCCAGTTGTTGAAGAATTTTGTTCCCACCTTCTATGAGAACCAAGTCCACTTCGCTGAAGTGGACTTAGTTCCCATTAAGTGAGAACTAATTCCCTCGGTGGACTTGGTTCCCGGGGACTTAGTTCCCTGCACCGAATTTAAAAGGGAAAAGTAAGTGATGAAAAAGTTGTGCAAAAGTAATGTACAAGATCATCAGTTCATTGTTTGAATCCACTCATCTGCTTTGTAAAGTGTTCATGGCGAGAACAAAAAAAAAAAAAAAAATGTGAGTGAACCTCATGGTGAATTGTAATCGATGATTCCAACGATGAATAGTAATGCACAAAGTAATTTATAATTTTTTGGCAACTATAAATTCTCATTTTGTTGGATACAGTTCACAGTGACTTTCTCTAAAAAAGTCCATGTAACACGAACTGAAGTCAATAGAAATTGCATTTGCCGAAACGCCAAATATTTTTGATTTGAAATGGAAACAACATTTTGGTTTGTTTTTATTTTAAAATAAAGGGTGCATTACCGATGGGATTTAGTAAACAATACAAATGGGAGGATTTTATTGATGAAAAAGAAACTACCACTAACCTGGTGATTTCATAACTGAATTTTCATTCGATTTTTCATCGAAATTATTGAACTGATGAATAAGCTAAATACCCGTATGTAGTGAATTCACAGATAAAGCAATCACCATGTTTTTCATCACCTGGGTCGGTGAATAAACACCTTCCATTGAAGTAGTGAATTCGTTAGTGAATTTTCATCGGAAAAGTGGCATGTGCTTCCCGCCAATGACACGCCCATGTTAAATTCATCAAAGGAATAAGCTGAAAAGTGGCAGGTACAGCTTCCATTCCTCAAGGAAAAAGCAGGTTTTTCCTCAATGAATTTTTTAATTTTTCCCGCTGGGCTGCGGTAGAAGGTGAAATCACACTGCAATCTGTTCCTCGTCTACGATTTCTACATATTTCCCGTTTAGATAGTAATGTATGAGAGGAAAATGTAATTGATTATGCTGCAATTAAGTCGAATATCTCGAAGAGTGTTATGCGCTGTTCTAAACTTATTAAAAAAGAAACTGATTCTTCTTCACTACGCTATGTCAACTTCAAGTTAGGGATACCTGCAAACTATTTTGATGCTGCTTTAGATGCATCAATATGGCCTGAGCACATACAAATTAAGAAATTTGTAAATTTTCCGAAAAAGGAAGACAACAGCAAAGTAAAATAATCAATCCAAAACTTAGAGGCAAAATATCTGATGTAAGGGTATTTTATCAAAATGCTGGTGGTTTGCGAACTAAAACTAACCAGCTTTTTCTGTCTTCTTCTCTGCATGAGTATGATGTAATTATCATAGTTGAAACATGGCTCAATTCAAATTTAATGTCTTGTGAGCTTTTTGATTCATCGTCGTAAAGATCGTTCCACAAACACAGGATGGGATCGAGGAGGCGGTGTAATGATTGCCGTCCGATCAACTTTCAACAGCACTCAACGCAATTTATTAAATGATGCAGATGAAATTGAGCAGCTTTGTGTTTGTGTAAGTTCAAAAGATTCTGCTGAAATTAAAGATTTATTTTTTATTGTTAGTTATATCCGCCCTACAAGTGGCATTGATCTATATACAAATCATATTTCTAATGCTCAAGCAATAGTGAATGAATTAACGATTAACCAATCTCCATGTATACTTGGCGATTTCAACGTTGGTGACATTGACTGGTGCTACATGCAAGACGATCAAGTTTCGATCCCTTTTAATGTGAAAAGTGATATAGAGGTGTTACTCGTTGATTCATTTTCTGCTATGGGTCTTTTTCAAATTAATAATATAAAAAATAGTTTGGGAAGAATTTTAGATTTAGTGTTTATAAACAATGACTTAAAATACTACCTAAAAATGTCGGAGTTCCCTCTTCTAAAAAATTCTATTCATCATAAAGCTGTTTGTTTGACATTTGAATATTATGATTATGCTTCTGTTTTGTCTAATAATGATCTTAAAATTTACAACTATGCAAGGGCAGATTTTATTGCGCTCAATAGCTTCTTTAATGCTGAAAACTGGAAGTATTCTTTGGAGCGTAAATCTTTAGAGGAAATGTATACTCTTTTTAAAAATATTGTGTTTGAAGGAATAGAACGTTTTGTTCCTACCTCAGTCAAGAAAAAAACATTTAAGCTTCCTTGGTTCAACTCAAGGATTAAAAATTTAGAAAATGCCAAGAATAAGGCATTTAAGCGTTATAAATCAACAAACATTCTCGAAGACCGTGTTAGATTTTTTCAGTTAAGGAAAGAATTTGATTTTTCAAATAAGTTTTTGTATAGGCAATATATAAATAATACTGAATCAAATATAAAAACTAATTCTAAATCTTTCTGGGTGTTTTTAAACTCCAAGAGAAAAGTTTTATCGTTTCCCCAAAATATGGAATATGAAAGTAAAAAATCAGATGATATTCAATCTTCATGAAACCTCTTTGCCCAATTCTTTCAAACTTCATATAACAGTGACCTAATCGTGGATACAAGTGAGCTTTATATAGATATAAATCCCTTAACCGACTTTTCGTTAGGAAGTTTCTCTGAACAGGATGTTCTGGAAAGCTTAAATGATATCGATACGACAAAAAAAGGGGAGCGCTACGATATCCCGCAAACCAAAATCTCGAATAACGAAATCTCGCATATTTTTTTAAATCTCGAATAACGAAATCTCGGAAGTTTAAAATCTTGTTTTTCATAATCTCGCAATTACAAAATCTCGCTTTTTACAATATCGCATTTACATCTCGAACCTAAAAATCTCGCAAATTTCAACCAAAATCTCGCAATTTAAAATCTCGCAAATCAAAACCTCGCAACTTCGAATTTCACAGCAACGAATCATCGAATTCATAGAATAGAATCGAACATACCTACCCAGGACACTTTGCATAATTTTTCTTTCCAACTAATTACTATACCTGTCAACAAAAAAATTTGTACATCCTTTATTACTGCTAATAACCATTTTCGCGTAAAAGTAAAAGTATCTTCTAGTTCAAGGTCAAATACGATTAATGCAATTTGCACATGACACTTTACAACTGGATATACAATCTCCATGTTCTCTCTCTTTCTTGTTCTTTTGACAACAATAATATTGAAAAATCAACAGTTCAAATTAATATTAACAGTGTGGTCTAAAAGTACTCAGACACTGGATTATATATTTCGCAGTAAGTAGGATATGTCGCTAAATTGAATTGCATTTAGAGAATGCAATCCCGGGATCCCGAATCCCGGGATCCCGGGATCCCGAGCCATTTTTGGATCCCGAAAATCCCGGGATTATAATGCCACAGTCCCGGGATTTCCGGGATTGGTGGCTAAAATATTCGCATAAAATTTTTGTTCCTGCTTGCATTTAGACTATCGTACAGGAACAATTTGCCAACAATTTTTATGTAGGTCAAAACTGGTCGTCCCCCTTTGTTATTTTTCGTTGCGTAACCGTACGACTATTCAACCCATTGACTTCCTGTACCTAATAAATCAATGATTCCATCGATGTCGGTTTCAGTTTCAAAAAGTTTGAAAAATATTCATTTTATTTTGGAAACAACTGAATAAAATATTTTTATTTTAAGAGTGTTCCGAACTGAACAAAACCAGTCATTTGCTAAATTTTTTTGATTATACATATAAGACCGGGTTTTCACTTTCATCAGATACTTTGTTTTATAAGACTTTGTATTTTTACTAATTGGTAATAGTAGGCGTATTATTGTACTAAAAAAACCTTTTTGTAAAAGTAACTGATTTTAACTTCCAAATTTCCATGAATTTTCTTTCAAAAAATGCCTTTAAGAATTTAAAATTTCAATATCAAATTATACATTAATGAAAATCGTGAAAAAATAAATTAAATTTATATCCACTAAAAACTGCTAAAAATACGTTTTTCAAAATTTACAAGCATTTTTATTTTGTATTATTAAAATTTTTATTAGGAACAAAATTTAAAATTTGCTTTGAAAAACAGCCATTTTCGCCGTTTTTTCGATTTCTTAAAGGCTTTTACCAAAAACTAGAGCAAAAAAATTAAATTTTTTTCCAATGATTTCCAATCTTTTTCATGAAATCACCATTTCAGTCCGGAACACTCTTAAACAAATAAAAAAATATTCCACAAGAAATAATATGGGTATTCATGCAACAGCGTAAAGTCGCCGTAAACGATGTAAAGTTTAAAACTTCGTAATTCTGTCACAATTTGTATGGAAAATTTGACATATTTGCGAAGTTTACAATTTTACCACGTTTACGACGACTTTTCGCTGTTGCATGAATACCCTTAATATTTTTTCTTTAAAAATTGTCAATAAATCTATTATATTTTAAATCCCAGTTTTGTTGTAAGCCAAAACTTGCCAAATTCATGCGAGAAAAATTTTTCACGATCAAATTTAATTTTTAATAAGTTTTAAATGATTTTGTTATGGTTTGAAAGAAAATCAGATTTAAAGTTCCATTTAAAATATATTTAATAATTAAATTTAATTATGGCGAGTTTCTCTGGGTATTGCGAATTATGGTTCTCATCAACTCAGTATTTTCGTTAAAATTCGCTTTTAAAATTGTATTCGAGGAAAATTAAACTTTAATTTATTGACCTCTTAGAATTAAAGTTCGGTAGCCTTACTGCCTGAACAGAATGCAAGACGCAGCTAGAATAGATGTGAAAAATGCTGCAGTAAAAGTTAAAAATTGTTCAACTCTCGCAGCTCCAGCTGCAGCATTTTTGACAACTATTCCAGCTCCATCTTGCATTCTGTTCAGGCAGTTAAGAGTAGAAAGGTACATTTTTATGAAATAACTAGATATTTTGTTTCTTTATTTCCTAAGAACTTTTCTGTTTTGTGAGAAAACGTGGATAAAATCGTTTTTTTCTTCTAAATAAAAACATTTCAACCATTAAACTTATTTTTCTTGCCAGGCGGAGGCCGAAGTAGAAGTATTAACTCTTTGCATACTCAAAAAAGCATTTTTAATTTGGAAAACGAACAAATTCAAGCAAAAATAAATTCTGATTAACTTTTTAAAAAATATTTTTGAAATCCCGGGATTATCCCGGGATCCCGGGATTGAAGTTTTTGAATCCCGAAATCCCGGGATTGAAAAAACAGCCCGGGATTGCATTCTCTAATTGCATTGCAACAAATACATTTTTTTAATCAAAATCTCGCAAATTGAAATCTCGCGCGAGATTTTAATTTGCGAGATTTTGATTAAAAAATGTATTTGTTGCAATGCAATTCAATTTTGCGAGATTTTGATATGCAAGACTTTAGTTTGCGGGATTTCGTTATTGCGAGATTATGAAAAGCGGGATTTTGTAATTGCGGGATTATGAAAAACGAGATTTTGTAATTGCGAGATTTCGTTATGCGAGATTTCGAATCCGAGATTTTGATTTGCGAGATTTCGTAGCCAACCTCAAAAAAAGCTGGTTTTGATTTGATCCCTTCTATTCTACTATCTAAATGTTCAACTTCTTTATGCTATGTTTTGTCCCGTATTTTCAATACATCTCTTTCAACTGGTGTTTTCCTGGACGAATGGAAAATTTCCTTCATTGATCCTGTATACAAAAGTGGTCTTAAGCATTTAGTAAAAAATTATAGACCTATTTCTAAACTTTCTACGGTACCTAAGCTTTTTGAAAAAATGATTACTCAAAGACTCTACTTTTCTGTTAAGAAATCATTATCTCCATACCAACATGGCTTGTTAAAAGGTAGATCGACTTGCACAAATTTAAGCCTTTTTACAAATTTTTGTAGCAATCAAATGGAAAATGGTAAACAAGTTGATGTTCTCTATACTGACTTTGTTGACAGACGGCGAAAGCCATGTTAAATAATGGATGATTTACAAAATGTGTATGTATATAATACTTTATATGAAATAAAATCCTTAAAAACTTGAACTTGAACTATACTGACTTTGTTAAAGCATTTGACCGCATTCATCATGGTCTTTTCTTATAAAAATTAGCAAGGTTGGGATTTAGCAGGGCTTTCACTAAATGGTTAAAATCATATCTATCCAATAGAAAGCAGATTGTAAGGATAGATAGCTACACCTCAATCACTATGGAAGTTTTGTCGGGTCTTCCACAAGGGAGTCATTTGGGCCCTTTACTTTTGATTATATTCACCAATGACCTACCTACTGTCTTACGATATTGTAACAGCTTGATGTACGCAGATGATGTAAAAATTTTTATTTCAACGTCTTCTCTCACAGATTGTCTATTTCTTTAGTCAGACATAACCAATTTTTTAAATTGGTGTAGCTACAATCATCTGGAACTGAACTATTCAAAATGTAAAATATTTAGTGCTACAAGATCTCCATCTCTTATAAATTTTGAATACAAATTCAATGATTTTAGCCTTTTAAGAGTCAATACAGTAAACGATCTTGGAGTCCATTTTGATTCAAAGTTAGACTTTAGAACACACATTGATTATGTTGTCTGTAGAGGTAATTCTTTGTTAGGGTTTTTAAAACGAAACTCAAATGATTTTAAGGATGCGTACACGCTTAAGACTTTATTTATAATTGAATTGACTTTATTTATGTCTTTAGTTTTACTAGTTTTAGAGTATTGTTGTGTTGTTTGGTCGCCATTTTACGAAAATAATGTCTTGAGAATAGAAAGGATTCAAAAAAGATTCACCACTTATGCCCTGAGAAAATTTAATTGGGTTGGATCCTTACCGGACTATAAGTCAAGGTGCTCTCTCATTGATTTGAAAACGCTTAAATGTAGCAGGCAAGTGCACTGTATATTATTTATAAAAGATATTTTAGACAATCGAATATCCTCTATGGAATTGCTTTCACTAATTCCCTTCCATGTTCCTATACGAATGCTTCGAAACAGAAGTGAATTATTCCACATAACTCCTCATAGGACTAACTCCGGGTTAAATGAACCTATAACACGTTCTTTAAAACTTTTTAACGGAGTATGCAATGAAATCGACCTTTGCATGAAGAGGGATCTTTTTAAAAAAATGATACTTCAGTTATGTAATTGATTTCTTTTGTTTGTAATTAATTTGCATTAAATTTTTTTTAATTATGTAAGACCAATAATGAATTATATATTTTGTATCTTACCCAAACTGTGTAAATATACTTTTGAATTTTGTAATCAGCAGATCCTTGAAATCAATTGATGAAATAATTAAATAAATAAATAAATAAATCGTCAAAACAATGCCGGAAAAATCATAACAGGAAGCCAAACAAAGGAAATCCTTGTTATGGTTGTTGTCACCTTTAATTTTTTTTGTATCGTGTCTTGAGTATATGTACACACATACAAATCACCCGTCACCTCACCCACACCCAAAAATTCAGATGCGGGCTTCCCCAAATTGCTACAAAAAGCGCTTGAAGAGGAACTATCGATCTGATGCAAATAACTACATACTTCTAAAGTAATATTAAATTTGGCTAGGGCTACTACAATGGCGAAGACGAAACGATATTCTTTTGGCCAGCATATCGATACCTTCCCGTAATAATGTATTAAGCGACATTTAAAAAAATTTAAAGGCATCGAAAAAACCTCTTGTTTGGTTATTTATTTGTGTATTTATAGTACAGGTAAAATAGGATAAATAAAACAAAATAATTGGTACCACCATGAAACTGGGTGAAAACGTTTCATGTACTATGAGAATGAAGAATCAAAAGAGTCTATAAAAATATTTCATATGGAAGGGTGTTTTTTTGAGAGTGGGAGGGGCGTAAGTTGTGGTGTATCAAACGGAAAAATAAACTTTGGTGCAACCTAAGCATATGACACATGTTTTCAAGGTAGTTTTAAATGCTGAATCAAATGACACCAAAACCATGTCGATACGACCTCCGTGAAAAAAGTTATTGTCATTTTTGTGTTAGGATGACTATATTTTCAGTATAAAAATCAGATATTACCGAAAACCAGGTGAAAATGGTGGTCCGTCGATAAAACCTGGCATAAATGGTTCATTTATCATGAAAAGCAATAATAAGAAGAGTCTATAAAAATATCTGTGGTTAAAGGGTGTTTTTTTGAGGGTTTTAGTGAGTGTTGGGGTTATGGTGGTATTATTGCCATAGAACCTATTACAAAAATGGTACCCTCATGAAACTTTATAAAAATGTGGTATGAACTACCATAATAAAGAATCAAAAGAGTCTATAAAAATGTCTATATGGTAGAAGGATGTTTTCTATGGGTGAAGGAATGTATAAAGCTTTTTCCAAAAACTAAAATTGTTTCCAAAAACAAATAACACCCTTTACCCAAGCCCACAAAAACACCCTTTCTTCCTTGATATTTTTGTAAACTACGTAAATTCTTCATTCTCGCAGTAAATGAAACACTTTTACCAAGTTTCTTGAGGGTTACCATCCTTTTCCATTTTTTTTTAAAATAACCACACACTTCCTCCTATCTTCAAAAACACACCCTTCCACGCAAAATATTTCTATAGACTCTTTTGATTCTTCATTCTATAAGTTAATAGCACATTTTAACAAAATCTCATGGGGGTACCATTTTTGTCACAGGTCTTATGGCAATATGGCACCACTACCCCAACTCACAAAAAAAAACACCCTTTAACCACAGATATTTTTATAGACTCTTCTTATTATTAATTTTCATGACAAATGAACCATTGATGCCAAGTTTCATCCACAGACCATTATTTTCAACTGGTTTTCGGTAATATTTTGCTTTTATACTGAAAATATAGTCATCCTTACATAAAAATGACAGTAACTTTTTTCACGGAGGCCGTATCGACTTGGTTTTGGTGTCATTTGATTCAGCATTTAAAACTACCTTAAAAACATGTGTCATATGCTAATGTTGCACCAAAGTTAATTTTTCTGTTTGATACACCACAATTTCCCCCCCTCTCCCCCTCAAAACACACCCTTCCATGCAAAATATTTTTATAGACTCTTTTGATTTTTCGTTCTCATAATGCATAAGACGTTTTCACCAAGTTTCATGATGGTACTAATTTTTTTTTTATTCGAAAGACTTTTCGTACTATTTTACCTGTACTATTAATGGAATAAAAAGTTTTGGCACAGGGTTTTCAACTCAAAATCCCTTTAAAAATCTGTTTATTACAACAAAATACACAAATAAATAATAGTCTGAGAGCCAACCATAAGATTACCTATTTCATCGCGGCCACGCAAAAATTGGATGCCAACCGATAGCTCTGGTCTAAACATTTACAAAACTGCTGGTCGGACAAGCTTTATCTGGTCGCAATGGTTAGAAAATGCACTTTTCAGGTTGCATTTTCGCTAAATATTCCTAGAATACAAGCAACCTATATATGTAAATGGGGTATCAAATGAAAGCTAAGACTCCTCTACACGATACTATTGGTCGGACAGACTTTTTTTTGCTGTTACCACGAGTCCGACCACTTTTATAAAATTAGGGAATTTCTGCATCCTCACTGGGGGAAAAAATGCTATTTAAAATCTAAAAGAAAATATTTGATTTAAAGTTGAATAATATTCAATTAATCATATTTAATTTCACGTTGAAAACCTGTTGATTTAAATAGGCAACGTAGATTTGACAAAGCCAACTTAGTTTCAAAGTGAAACGTATTCAATTTTACATTGAAATCAACTTTTCGATTATTTAAATTACACTCAACGTAGTTTCAAAGTGCAACATGCTAATATTTTTTCGAAATCGAATTTCAAATTTCCATGCACGTACTTTTAAAGAGTTGCATAGTTACGCCAACGTAAAAGTCAGATTTTTTAGATCTTTTGATCACTTTTTAATTTATATTTTAGCTTAATATATAGAATTTCGAGAGCGCTTCGTAATTTCACGAAGTATGCATCTACAAAACATTTGTGAACAAAATTAACGCGCACTCAAATTTACTTTACATTTAATCAAAAAAGAATTATTACTTTTCTCATATTTATTTTTGTCGTTTGTTCAATGAATTAGTTTCCATTTTATTTTAAATCAATAACTGGACGAAGTTGAATTAAAGTTTTAAAAAAGTATTTTAAAATTTGTATGTATTTCAATCAACGATGCTTGTAGTTTAATCGAAGTTGATACATATTGTTTTAAAGATGGATGAATTCAAATCAACTATGATGACATCTCAAATGAAGAGAAAAAATGGTTAAATCATATTTGTTTTAAAAAGAGGAAAACACTTTGAATTGATGTCATTGCTACTTTGAATTTAAAACTTTCGTCTTCGATGCCAAATCGTTCCGAAAAATATTTAAATCAAAGTTGTTTCCGTTGATTTTACGTTGTTTTTTTTCTCGGTGCTTGGATGGATTTTTTAAAAACTAGTCGGACTCTCCGCAACAGCCAAAAAAAGTCTGTCTGACGAATGGTATCATCTATAGACTAGAGGACAGTCTCCGCTTTCATTTGATACCCCATTTATATAGGTTGCTTGTATTCTAGGTACATTTAGCGAAAAATGCAACCTGAAAAGTGCATTTTCTAACCATTGCGACCAGATAAAGCTTGTCCGACCAGCAGTTTTCTAAATGTTTAGACTAAAGCTATCAATTGGCATCCAATTTTTGCGTGGCCGCAATGAGATAGGTAATCTTACGGTCGGCTCCCCGACTATAACTATAAGCAAGAGGATTTTTTAAAATTTTAGTTTAAAATTTTGAAAATGTCGCTTAATACATTCTTACGGGAAAGGTATCGATACACTGAGGGAAAAACACTTTAAACGCTAGTACAAATGACTTTAAAATTCAAAGTTAACGTTAATGAAATAGCACTGAATGAGTACGTAATGAAATTGAAAGTTACAATTTAGCTTTTTCTAACTTTATTCTCAATCACTTTAAAATTGAAAGTTTTACCTCTAAAATTTAAAGTTGCGCACTTTTATGCTAAAATTTAGTAGTTAGTTTTAGTACTAAAAGTTTTACTTTAAAATTTAAAATAAATTTAAAGTTAACGTTAATGAAATAGCACTGAATGAGAACGTATTAAAATTTAAAGTTGCACTTTACATTTTTTCAAATTTAATGAAATCACTTTAAATTTTAAAGTGTAACCGTTTAATTTTAAAGTTGCTCACTTTAAAGCTAAAAAGCAAAGTTTTTCTTTAAAATTCAAAGGAAACACTTTAATTTTCAAACTCACACTTTAAAAAAAAACGTTTAAAGTGTTAACATTAAAATTAAAAGTAAACACCTTGAATTTCAAAATGAAACTTTTAAAAGTCATTTCAAAACATTCACTTTGAAATTAAAAGTGTTTTTAAAGTTCTCACTTTTAAATTCAATTTAAAATGGTTTCCGTTTAAATTAAAAGTGACACTTTTAAAACCAATTTCAAAGCATTCGCTTTGAAATTAAAAGTGTTTTTAAAGTTCTCACTTTTAAATTCAATTTAAAATGCTTTCCGTTCAAATTAAAAGTGACACTTTTAAAACCAATTTCAAAGCATTCGCTTTGAAATTAAAAGTGTTTTTAAAGTTCTCACTTTAAAATTCAGTTTCAAATGGTTTCCTTTGAAATTAAAAGTGACACTTTTAAAACCAATTTCAAAGCATTCACTTTGAAATTTAAAGTGTTTTTAAAGTGCTCGCTTTTAAATTTAGTTTAAAATGGTTTCCTTTGAAATTAAAAGTGACACTTTTAAAACCAATTTCAAAGCATTCACTTTGAAATTAAAAGTGTTTTTAAAGTTCTCACTTTTAAATTCAGTTTCAAATGGTTTCCTTTGAAATTAAAAGTGACACTTTTAAAACTTATTTCAAAGCATTCACTTTGAAATTTGAAGTGTTTTTAAAGTGCTCACTTTTAAATTTAGTTTAAAATGGTTTCCTTTGAAATTAAAAGTGACACTTTTAAAACCAATTTCAAAGCATTCACTTTGAAATTAAAAGTGTTTTTAAAGTGCTTACTTTTAAATTCAGTTTCAAATGGTTTCCTTTGAAATTAAAAGTGACACTTTTAAAACCCATTTCAAAGCATTCACTTTGAAATTGAAAGTGTTTTTAAAGTTCTCACTTTCAATTTAAATTTGAAATGATTTGCTTTAAAATTAAAAATGATGCACTTTTAAACACCATTCTAAAGCATTTACTCTGAAATTGAAAGTTTTTAAAGTTTAAATTCAGTTTGAAATGGTTTGCTTAAAAATTAAAAATGATACAATTTCAAAACTTACTTTTCAAATAAGCCAATATTCCCATGAATTTGCTGCTACAAATACTTACTTTTAGACTGAACCAGTTTCATTTTCTCATTTTCAAAAGCTGAAAGGCAAAATTTAGTTTAAAGAAAAAACAGAAGTTTTTTGTTAAGAAACATAAATACATTAAATTTTATTGCATTTTTTCTTTTTTCCTAACATTCAATAAAAATATTTTCTTAAAAATAAATTGCTTAAGAATACGTTAGTTGCTAAGATTATGTTTTTACAAAGCTTTATCATTTTTTGTTTGGAATAATTTCATAGGAGGGCTAGTAAATTCCAAAATTTTTAGGAGTTTTGAACAATTTTCTTTAGTTCCAATTTTAAAAGAATGACATTTTTTAGTTTTTATACGATTAAAATGAACAAAAACCACTCCTTGTGGAATAATAAAAGTTAAATTTTGATAATAGATACATTGTGATATCACAGGTTTTCATTTAAATCCTGTTTCCTTTATATTTATAATTCATTTTTCATGCAACATGTGTATATTTAAGATTTATATCATGATTTCAAATTATAATAGAGAAATATTAAGAAACAGTTAGAGAAAACTAACGAATTGAATATAAAATTTTTTATTTACTATTTTTTTTTCTTTTCAAAAAAAATGTCATATATTTTCTTAAGTTTTAAACCTATATCATGAATCTTTCTTTTACATATTTTTTTTTTCAATTAAATAGCTTTAAGTTTTTACAAAGATTTTAGCCTAACATATGTTTTACCATTGTTTATTTGGTATAAATTCATAGGAGGGCTCGTGAACTCCAAAATTTCAAGAAGTTTTAAACAATTTTCTTTTGCCCCAATTTCAAAGGATTGGAAATGTTTGTCGAATTTTATAATGTTAACAGGATAACATAGAACAAAAACCTTTTCTTGTTCATAAATAAAAAGTTTAATTTTATAAATTGAAACATTGCCTCCACAGGTTTTCGCTAAATATCTGTTTTCTTTATATTCAGTACTTTTATAATTCACATTACTTGAAACATGAACAGATTTAAGATTTATATCATGATTTAAAATTATAATTGGGAAATAGTCCTCTTTTGTTATATCTTTAATACAAAATAGATTAGGATCAAAAAAACCAGGCAAACCATTTTTGTATTTCAACAGAAAGTTCGAAAAAACTAAGGAGCTTTTAATGGCTGCAGAGTATGAAGGATTTACTCTAGATGTTATGCTATTAAAATATATTTTAGTATCTTTGTGCTTTGCTTCAAAACGCATTGCCCAAACAAATTTAGGGGGTCCACACATTTTAATTGCACGAGGATAGTGTACTAAGAAATGATGTTTTGGTTTCAAAAAACCATAAAGTTCGATATATAGTTGATGATGCTCTTTTATAAGCTGACGCAAGTGATCTATTTCACTATCAGAAAAGGCAGATTGAAATAATACATCAACTATTTCTACAAGTAGAATTAAAAGTTTCCAATGCTTAATACCTGGCAGAATTAAATCTCCTATCATAAGTGGGAGAAAATGTGTAAAGCAATGAGCCTCACTTGCTGTCATTTTTAGGTTAAATGATTTAAGTTTTTCTATTTTAAGAGGCTGTGAAATATCTCCAATGTGGGTATCTCCAAATTGAAATAATTGTTTTCTACTATTGATAGTATCAATGGAAATAATGTTTTCATTAATCAAGCCCAAGAGAACATTACATATATCATAAACGCAGACTCCTTCCAAGACATCGTGCATAAGATCGAAATAAAAATTGTCTGTTACGTGAAAGCTCTTCAAGGAATTGAAGATACATTCTGATCTAATTCCTGTCTCTTGAAAGTTATTTTCGTTTAAATCTCTTTGATATTGAAGTCGGTTTCGCAACGAATTCTCGTCCTCTAAAATTCCGGTCTTAATAATTTCTTTTGGAGTGGTGCATACTCGACAGTAACGCTTTGCGTTGAAAGATTGTGTGAAACCCAAAATACTGTTGAGTCCTAAGTTGTCTCCAACGATTAAGCCAATAATGAAATGTACTTTAACTGTCCGCTCAGACAACTGAATAATGATTCCTTCTTCCAACGCTCTTAATTCTTCGATTAAATGGTGTAAAGAGATTTCGTTACCACAAAGTTTAAGGTCGTTTGCTGCTATAAAAGCAGCGTTAAATACAAAATCTAATTTTGAAAGTATGTATTGCGGCATAGTTGGAAAATTGTAATAACAACCGCAAATTGAAAATGTATGTGTACCCAAAGCGTTATTAATTTGAAAATCATCAAAGTATAAATTGAAAGGTATTAAGAATTCGGAATTGAATTCAATTTTTTTCAAACGAAAAACTTCAGCGTTACAAAAGTTTGATAAATTCTTGTTATGAAAAAAGTTATTTGTATTTTGCATTGTCATCTTAAAAACATTGGGTAGTTCAAATAAGGATCGCAATTGGAACTGTAAGGGCATGATTTGAATACTTAAAGACTTTGGAGCGAGCGTTGGATTTCCATAAAGAATTTTTTCAGCGATTCCATTCATTATGATAAAAGATTTAGGATAATCATATATTCCTATTTCTTTTAAGACTTTAAACATTCTATGTTCAGATGATATTTCTTGAAATGGATCATCACAAAATTCTAAAACACTTTTTAGGTCTAGTTGCACGTCCAAGGGTATAGAAAAGGATGAATTAGTAAGTAATAGTTTAATTGAAGAAGAAATAGCTAAAACGAAGTCCGTCACAATCTTTTGAATATGAACGACTTCTTTTCTTGGGACAGAATTTTTTGCGTACATTTCAAGGCACAAGACCAACGCTTTATATTTTAAACTAGCAATAATTTCCTTTATGTTCGTTTTAGGTACACAATATAAGTTACATGCCTCTTTTTGGGAAGATAAGTCTACAATAGAATTTGGAACTATTTCGTTTCTTCGGTACACTGCTGGGAGACAAATGTTATTATTTTTCTTATGTGATAACAAGTGCCTCTTTAAAAGAAAAAAGCTTGAAAATAGTTGCCTGCAGTTATTTTGAGCACACTGTAGAACATCTTTTTGAGAGAGAAAGTGATGAAATTTAAAATGGCTTACAAGCACATCAGCCGAAGGAAAGTTGTAGTGGCAAATGAAACACGTAAACATTTTGATTGTGTTTAAATGACAAAGTATTTTGGTTCAAATAATAAGGAATCAATAGTTAATAGGATACTAATTAATATTTTATTCGACTCTTTCCAAAAATCTGTTACTTTATACAATTCTAAAAGAGTTAACAGACTTCAAGATAATTAAGTCAAAATCTTGAATACAAAAATAAAACAGATGTAAAAGAAAAAAAAACTTGAAAATAGTTGTTTGCAGTTATTGAGCAAACTGAAGAACGTTGTAATGAGCTTAAAAGTTTTATAGGGTGTTAAGATAGGACTTTTTTAACGAAACTTGTGTTTATTTTGAAGAAATATTGTTGGCTGAAATTCCAAAGAGGCTCACAAGTTTGAGGATATTTTAAGTTAAATACTTTAAAAAATTTAAAGCAGATATTCAAACTTTCCAAGAAGTTATCAAAGTTACATAAAGTTTTATCAATATACACATAGAATTCATTTATGCTCTCTGGATCAATCCCGACAGCTATTATAAAAGGCGGAATTGTCAATTTGTTATCAAAGTACTTGCCTACGACCTCCTCTACTTTTATTTTGCAATTACTTATTGTTGGAATAATTAGTGAAAAGCTCTCATTGGCTTCTTGAATTGTGGTTGTTCTTTTGCTGTAACCAACTGAGCTTTTAAACCGGACAAAGGAAAGTAGTATAGAATTCAAATTTATCTTAGCTTGGTGCTGTATACACTTCGAAGAAAGTTTTCAAGATTCAAGATAATTTAAGTCAAAAACTTAAACACAAAAATAAAAACAGATGTACTGATTTAGAAGGAAAGTACTACAAAATTGTTGTCTGCAGTTATTTGAATCATACTGAGGAAGGTCGTTATGAGAAAGTGATTTAAAAACCTTTCAATTTAGAAAAAAGGAAAGATGCATATTGAGTGCTAATAAGCAACAGCAATACAAGAAAAGTTTAGAATTTCATAAACGTGAATATGTTTGAGAATTCCCAAAGGTAAATAACTGCAATATAAAAAGTGTTGGATTGAAATTATGCAACTGCAAATAAAGATACATAAATATATGTGGGTAGGAAAGTACTTTATCTTTAGTTGGAATCTTGCATAAAGTTTTAAAGTGAAGTTAAGTTAGGACTCTTTTTAACTTGGCGTTGTATACAATTCCAAGGAAACTAACAGGATTCAATAGAATTTAAGTCAATAAGTTAAGTAAAACAGATTTACCGATTTAGAATAAAAATATTTGAAATTAGTTGCCTACAGTTATTTTAAGCACACTGAAGAACGTTGTTATGAGAAAGTGACGAAATTTATAAAGGCACACAAGCTGGAATAATAAGGAAAGTGTCAAAAGGCTTAAGAAGCAGAACCAATATCGAAATTTTATGCATGTAAGCAAACAACATGTTCAGAATTTCATAAACGTTAATATGTTTGAAAATTCCCGAAGGTAAACAAGTGAAAAATAAAAGTACTGAATTGGAATTGGAATTATGCAGCTGCAAATAATTATACATATATTTAAAGGTGAAGGATAATATTAATACATAATTAATTGGAATCTTGCATAAAGTTGATAAGTGATGTTAAGTTTGGATTCTTTTTATCAAAACTTGTGTTTATTTCGTATAAATATTGTTGGATAAAATTCCAAGGAAGTTCGCAAGCTTGGGGATATTTTAAGTTAAACACTTGAAAAATTTTAAAACAAATATCCAAACTTTCTAAAAAGTTATCAAATTTATATAAAGTCTTATCAAAATACACATAGAATTCATTTATGCTCTCTGGATCAATTCCAACAGCTATTATAAAAGGTTGAATCGTCAATTTGTTTTCAAAGTACTTGCCTACCAGCTCCTCTACTTTTATTTTGTATTCGCTTATTGTAGGAATAATAAGACAAAAGCTCTCGTTGGCATCTTGGATTGTTGCTTTCTTTTTGCTGTTACCATCCGAGTTTTTGAACCGAGCGAATGGAAGTAGTATAGAATTCAAAAGTACTGCATATATGTAGTCTTCACAATCTATAAAAGAAAATACAAAAAAATATCTATGTTAGAAAAATATTTCTAATAAAAACGTATGTTTGCATAGGGTGGTCTCTATATGGGTTTTTATATTTGGATTGGCCCAAACAAGTTCCAATTGAAGAAAAAAACTTCTTATTTTTTTTTTCAAATTTGTATTTTTATCCCCTATAGTCACTGTTGTTGTGGTTCACATAATATCTGCCAAAAATTCAGAGTAGATAAGACAAAAATCCTATGTTACAGGGGTTATACAGGGTGATACGTCTAAGGTGCGACAAAAAGATAGATCGTGCAGGTTTGTTCAAGATAAAAAAAATGGTATGCGAAGGGGATCTATTGCCCCCGGTTTGGGCTAGAGGGGCAATTTTCTAAAAAATAACTTAAAAAAGGCAAAAAATTAAAAATCAATGTTAACAACTAAAATGACATATTATACTTATTATAAGGCCAGAAAAAACTTTTTAAATAAAGTTTTTCTAGTGAACAGTTTTTGCAGAGTTAATTTTCAAACTTAAAATTTTGAAAAAAAGGGAAAGTGTAGGTATTTTTCAATTTTCTTAGAAACTATAAGATATAAAACCATATGGTCTTAGTATTCGATAAAAAGTAAAAAGCACTCAAAACTAAAAGTGAAATAAGTTCTTTAATGCATACAATAAAAAAAAATGTTTTATATATTTTTTTTTATTTTTCTTCAAAATTTTGTGTTTGAAAAATTTTGTTTGCCGAAACTGTTAATCAATTTGGAAATACACCATAAGAATGTACTTCCGGCTATCCAAAAAGCTTCACATTAGTACTTTGAATAATGATATTGTTTTTAATTTATTTATTTTATATATTTTTTCTCCTCATAGGGAGGATAACCCTACATCCTTAATGGCCTGAATTTTTTGGCAGATTTTACGCAAATAACCTAGTATGCAAAAAAAGACAATTAAATATAGCCCCTACAGCGACTGTAGGCGATGAAAATGAAAAAGGAAAAAATTAAGTATTTTTCTCTTCATTTAGAGCCGGCCGATTTAGGCCCACATTGTTCATTTATGTTAAAATTTTGGGGGAAACTTTTTAATTTTTTTTTTCGAAACTTACCAATTTGTTTTGTTTCCTTTGCTAGGAGCAGCAAATTTTTCGATTGCGGGTTTCGGATGTTTGTTTTATAATAGTCTAAAACGTTTTTCTTGAACGTGTCCCATTTGCTTTTAAGTAGGTGCCCTTTCCCTGGATGGATAAGTTTAAAATCTGCGTCGATCTGAAATGATAATGAAATAACAAATAGAAATAAATAACGTTTTCATTGTATATTAAAATTCTTGAAAATTTTATGATGAATAAGCTTAAATTTTACGAGAAATGCTTTGAAAATTTTTGCAAATAGCTTAAATTTCAAGTGAAACTTAAGGCACTTATAAGCATAAAATTGAAAAAAAAATTGAAATCACGCTTAGTTCTGATACTACGCTGAGTTCTGATATTTGGCCTTATTGATCTTTTTTAAAATGAATATTTTAGAAAAAACATATACAAAGAAAAAATGTTCAGGTTCGGCTTTTTGCACTTTTGAAACTTGAAATGAAATAAAGCCAAAGTCTAGAATGGATAGGAAAGCAAAACCAACAAAACTAGTTTCATTACCCTTTCGTTGATATTTTCAATTCCAAACAAGGTTGGCGCTCGTGAAATAGCTTAAACTGCAGCCTATAAGACTTGGTGATAGCACACACAAATTGTTATTCATTCAAAAATGTTCAATATAAAAGTAGATTTTCTCTTTTAAACCACACTATTTCAGGTTCTTTTATATAAAGAGAAATAAGACCAAATTCTGTGAGTATTGAGAAATATTTTTTTTTCTTTGATTTTGACCTAAATTCATTTTTGAAAATAGCAATAATATCAGAACTGAGTGTTTTTCCACAATTGTATGAGCCGGGTATTATGAAAGTGATCTGATTGATATATTTTCTGAAGATATTAGTTAAGTATTTTATCAAAATTAAAAGTATATACATACATACATATATATGACTCAGACCACTTTTATTAACACGCACTCGGTTCAAAGGTAAAACTAACTACCTAAAAAATTACACTTTTGAAGGAAATTAGATTGAAACATACTTTTTCAATCCGAAAGTTCTTGAACATTTTTGTCTGCTCTTAGTGAGTTTTACCTTTAGACCGACGAAAATATATATAATTATAAAATTTACAATAAGTATAAAAAAAAAACAAATTACCAAAGAAGGAGCCCGCGCATCGTTGAATAATGGCCATTCTAATAGAAAGTCAGATTTTGAGTATTTGTTGGCATCTGCTTGTCGCAAAGCAAATGTTTTCTGCCATTTATCTATGGTTTCTTGCCAGTTGCTACAGTCTCTTTTAAGAGTATTTTTAAGAGAAAGAGACACTGACTCGTCTATTTCGAATTCTTCACTTTTTTCGTTGTTTTTGATTTCAGCTTCTGTTTCCCTAGCTTCAGACTCCTTAGCTTCAAATTCTTCTATACTGCTAGAAGACTGGACGGAAATATCCCACTTCTTCCTTTTGGTTTTCAGATTGAAGTACTTAGAATAGAGCTTACCGCTAGGATTTTTTTTATATTTCCGTGGGATAAAATAGTATTCCTAAAATTTTAAACAAAATATAATTAGGTAATATACTTAAGGAAATTTAAACGTACGTACAAAAATGAAAATAAAGACAAAAAAGAAGATGAAAATAAATAAAAGTAACTGCGAACACTAAACAAATTTACTAATAGGTTTCACAATTTACTTTGAATAATTTTAAGTTTTAAGAATAAAATTTTAAGAAGAAAGGAATTTATGAGATATGTTTACAATTTAAGATAGAGCTATGCATGCAGTTCATGGTTTATCAAAAAATCTGATATTGGTGAAGAAACTACCGATTGATCAATTGTGCTGATAAACTTTAAATTGCGTACTGATAATTGTCAACCGTAATAAGGGCCAAATTCTTACTGGCTGGACAAAAAGCCGAAGTTGGCCAGATATTTTATAAAAATCAAAAGTAGTTCTACTGTAATTTTTTGTAGTTGATTAAGATTTTATAAAATATCTAAATATAAATTATTTCTGAAATCTTGTTTAGGTATATTATAATCAGAAGAATTGATCATATAAGAATTAAGAAAAAAAAACGTGTTAGGTTGCTGGTTATTTACCATATACGAATCTATTTTTTTAAATAAATAAGAAATATGCCCTTTTGGAAAATATAAAAAGTATGTATTTGCCTGGTTTTGTTTTTCATTTGGGAAAATAGTGACAATTTCTTCAAGAATTTTGATGAAACTTTCCGGCCTCAGTTTTATTCCCTTTGTTGTAACAACTTCCTCCAAAATAATTTGTATTAGCTCATCTTGCTGCTTTTTAGTTAAGCAAGAGTTTTCTTCGTAGTATTTAAGAAGACCATTTCCTTTGGTACTTGATTGCAACAAACTTGATAGAGACTGTTAAGTAATACAAAGTTTATTTAATAACAAAAAGTCAGCTCGTAGCAGCAAAAATAAAATTTTTAAGATTTTGGAACCGAAAATGGCTAGTGGCAACTATTCCCGGACGTCTATTGCGATTATTTACTTGAAGACTGAGACCGAGTTTGAATATATCACACTGAAAATATAGCATTTTCAAAACATCGCATTATCCAAATCTCGAAAGAATCTTGTATACATTATATACATAGCTTATTTATATGTTTATTCTTAAAACTCTGTAAACCGTTCGGGAACTGGTGCCAATTTCTATCCTTGCTGTCAAAAACTCAAAGCAAATTCAAATCCATTTAAGTAAATCATTCTTTTCAAGTATTACTGAGTTATAAAATTAGTGTTAAATTCCTTAAAACCACAAAAATAGATTTTTTCGAAAAACAAAAAATCGATTTTCTTTAGTCAAAACACATCATGCATTTTTACCATAGATTCCATAGATTTCACACACTAGCAAGATTTGACATTTATCCGGAGTTGAAAGTACATACAATTCTACAGTAGGCTTAACAAATATTCTAAAGTGTTTGTCGCTAATTTAAATAGATTAAAAGCAAATACATTATCAAAAACATGTTAAGTTAATCAATAACTAGTGAATAAATAATAAGAAGTTATCAAAATATCAATGAATTCTCGACTGAAAATACATCGTCACCTGATTGCAAGAACTAGGTAACTCAATTTCATACATTTTGGAGATAGCAGCCTTTATAGAAACAAAGCTACTGGAGAACGATGGAAAGTACAAAACAATACCGTTTTTGCCATTATATTATTAAAATTGAAAATTGAGTTACCAAGTTCTTGCAATCAGGGTACGATATGAAGCGCGTTTTCGTCGATAAGTTTCCCAATTGAAGTGTGTTTTGATGGAATTTGCGTTTTTTTTAAACTTAAGTTATTGAAGCACAACTATTTTTATTTATCTTTGCATCTTTCTCACAAAGCGATGCGGAAAACCGAATGCACTTTAGAATATTTGTGTTTTGCATCAAAGCTACTGTCAAATGGCACACACACAATTCTAAAAAAAAAAAATTTACAAATTCCTTCCAACCAATAACAAAATCTATCTGAAATGGTTCTAAGGAATTCGGCTGAAACAAATCTAATTAAACAGCGAAAATAATATTTTTTTTAATTAAAATTTTTCTATGAATATTAAAACGTTATACTTTTCTGTTCCAGATAATTGAAATAAACTAACACAAGAAATTTTTATGAGCAGTATTTATCTTGAATTCAACTTACCAGCGTTTGTGAATTTAAAAATGAGGGCTTAGGAGATGAAGGCGAATCAGCCAATTGGCCTCTGTCAAGCCATGTAATAACTTCTGAGTTATTACTCAAAGTTTCATCATCAACTGCATTCTAAAAATGAATTTTTTTATTTATGAAGAAAGGATTTAATAATCACGTTTACCTCGGATTTTAAATATGAAAAAAGTTTTTGCCGAAACTCGGCCCTTAACCCTACTGGTTTTATTACTTCTTTTATGTCTTCCTTCTTTAAATATTTCAAATTCTTGAAGTTGATTTTAGCGCCTATAAGAAAAATTTTAAAACATTAATTACATATGTAAGTACATTTTGGTGGTCGTTTCAATGGTTTTTTTTTAGTTTTTATATTTGTATGGGCCTAAATCGACTCTAAATAAAGAAAAAAAATTCCATAATTTTTTCAGATTTTTATTTTCATCCCCTATAGTCGCTGTATTTTCCTTTTTTTTGCATAGGTACTAGGAAATTCACGTACAATCTGCAAAAAAAATCAGAGCATGTAGGTGGGAAGTAGATAAGAAAAAAATCCTATAGTTTATTTTAAAATAAAGTTCTTTGAATAAACAATTTCAGCAAAAACTGTTTTCAAAACTGAAATATTGAAAAAAAAATATTTTTTCTTCAAAATGTTGAATCTGAAACAATTTCCTAGTACCTATGAAAAAAAGGGGAAATTTAATTTATCCCTAAAGCGACTATAGGGGATGAAAATTAAAATCTGAAAAAATTAGGGAATTTTTGTTCTTCATTTAGACCCGATTAAGGCCCATCCGCGATTACCTTTTTTAACGACCACCCAAATATACATACATAAAAAATTCTTTCTTTAGAAAGTTCCAATTTTTTAATTATAGAAAAATAGAATACCGTACTGGTTTTATTTTGAAAAAAATG